>CM055121.1:15367035-16061007 GCA_029206835.1 Rana muscosa | reverse complement strand
CGCATGCGCGGAGTCACGTCTTCGCCGCTCCGGCCAATCACAGCGCCGGAGCGGCGCTGTGATTGGCTGGAGCGGCGATACCCGGAAGTAACCTTCCGGCTATCGCCGCAGCGATGGCTGCGGCTGAAGAGGGAGACGAGGACGGCTTCGGGGGCCCCGATCTAAGGTAATTGATGCATAATGAGCTATTATGCTAGTCATATTAGCTCATTATGCCTTTCTCTTACAGGTCGTTAGGGGGAAAAAAAAATAGTGGGTTTACAACCACTTTAAACTAACAGGTCTATAGTTACTTGGTAAAGACTTAATTCCCTTTTTAAATATAGGCACCACATTGGCCCTGCGCCAATCCAGTGGTACTATTCCTGTCATTAATGAGTCCCTAAAAATTAAATACAATGGCTTTGAAATTACAGAGCTCAATTCTTTTAGGATCCGTGGGTGTATGCCATCTGGTCCTGGTGCTTTATCCACCTTTATTCCATCTAAATATTTCTGGACCATATCACTTTTGAGCCATTGTGGATTTGGGGCTGTGTCACTACCACCCCCATTTTGGACATGAGCTCCCCCATGCTCCTTTGTATACACAGAACTGAAGAAAGTATTTAATAAATTAGCCTTCTCTTTATCCCCAGTCACCCACTCTAGATTATTTTGTAAAGGGCCTACATGCTCAGACTTGACCTTTTTACTATTAATATATTTGAAGAATTTTTGGGGGTTTGTCCTACTATCTTTTGCAATCTGTCGTTCATTTTGAAATTTTTGCATCCTTAATTTCCTTTTTACATATCCTGTTATATTCTTTGTAACATTTAAATGACACTAGTGTTCCCTCATTTTTATATTTTTTAAAAGCTCTTTTCTTATAGTTTATAGCTTTTTTAACTTTGGCAGTGAGCCACATAGGTTTTATTTTTAGCCTTTTAAACTTATTGCCCATGGGAATATACTTTGCAGTGAGTTCACAAACAGTCTTTTTGAAGAATTCCCATTTCTGTTCTGTGCCCATTGATGCCAATATTCCCTCCCAGTCTAAGTCCTGGAGAGCAGCGCTCATCCTTGGAAAATTTGCTCTCTTGAAATTAAGTGTTTTTATCTTTCCCGTATGTGATTTTTGCTTACAACTAACATCAAATAAAATCATGTTATGGTCACTGCTACCCAGGTGTTCCTTTATCTCAACATTAGTAATACGCTCTGCATGGTTTCAGATTACCAGGTCCAACAGAGCATCATTCCTAGTTGGGGCCTCAATAAACTGGACCATAAAATTGTCCTGCAATAGGTTTATAAATTTTTGCCCTTTAACTGTCCCAGCAGTTCCATTACTCCAGTCATCTTCTGGGTAGTTAAAATCCCCCATTATTATCACCGTCCCAGCCCTTGCAGCCCTTTCCATCTGTGCAAGGAGCGGAGTCTCCACCTCCTCATTAACATTGGGTGGTCTATAACAAACTCCAATGATTAGCTTTGAACTACGCACATCTGTATGCAGTTCCACCCATAATGCTTCAGACTCATCCCACTCTCCATCCACCAGGTCCTCTTTCACACTCGCTTTGATATCACTTCTCACATAGAGACAGACCCCTCCACCTTTCCTTTTTACCCTGTCTTTCCGAAAGAGTGCATAACCAGGAATATTAATAGCCCAGTCATGTGAGGAATGAAGCCAAGTTTCAGCAATACCGATTACATCATAGCTCTCCTCATGCACCAGAGCTTCCAACTCACCTATTTTGCTTGGCAGACTTCTGGCATTGGTGAACAGACACTTTAATGCATTAATATATTTTGACCGGTCACATACTATCCTCTTGGGTGTTCCCAGATTGCAACTAGGACTTGCTACTATACTTACCTTGGGTTTATGTGCTTTGGTTACCCTACCACTAATGCCCCTAATACTACCCTCTAGAATATGTTCCCCGCTGACTCTCACTATCTCTGGACCCTCCCCCCCCCCCGTCGCCTAGTTTAAAAACCCCTCTAACTTTTTGGCCATCCTTATTCCCAGCTGATCTGCACCCTCCTCATTTAGGTGCAGTCCGTCCCTTCTATAGTACTGGTTATCGACTGAGAAGTCGGCCCAGTCCTCCAGGAACCCAAACCCCTCCTTACTACACCAGCTCTTCAGCCACTTGTTCACTTCCCTAATCTCCCTCTGCCTTTCTGGTGTGGCTCGATGTACCGGTAGTATTCCTGAGAATACTACCTTGGAGGTCCTTTTCCTCAATTTAGCCCCCAAGTCCCTAAAATCGTTCTTTAGGACACTCCATCTGCCTCTGACTTTGTCATTGGTGCCAACGTGCACCATGACAGCTGGGTCTTCCCCAGCCCCTCCCAGTAATCTGTCCACCAGATTCGTGATGTGCCGAACCCGAGCGCCCGGTAGACAACATACAGTTCGGCGCTTCAGGTCTTTGTTACAGATTGCCCTCTCTGTCCTTCTAAGAATTGAGTCCCCTACCACCAGAATCTGTCTTTCCTTTCCCTTCGCTTCCCCCCCACTCTCACTGGAGGAGTTCTTCCCCCGGCAGCTGGGTGAGTCCCTCAGCTCCAGCAGTGCTGGTCCCTGACTGGTTTCACCAATGTCACTCAATGGAGCATACTTATTGGGATGCTCCAGCCTTGGATCGGCCTCCCTGGCACTTCGCCCTCTACCCTTCCTGACTGTCACCCATCTACTATTTTCTAGTGCCTGCACCTCTTTGTCTCCACCTACCTCTGTGCTGGCCCCTGCCATCACCTGCCGGGTACGTATCCAGCTCTCCTTTAGTGTGGAGGGACTTCCCAGTGCTGACAGTTTCTTCCCTAGATTCAGAACCTGGGCTTCCAGGGAAACAATGTGCTTACATTTTGCACAGCAGTAATCGCCCTCGATCAGATGATCAAGGAACGCATACATGCTGCAAGATGTACACCGAGTCGCCTCGCCACACCCACCGGGCATCGTACCTATTAATTTAATGAGGATTCGAGATTATACCCTGTCCAAATTACCTAACACTAGCTTCCTGACCCAACTATTCAACAAGACAATACACAGGTACTCAACAAGACAATACATAGGTACCACACAGACCTACGTGCACTCGCAGACCAGCGTGTACTCGCAGAACAACGGACCCGCGTGCACTCGCAGACCAACGGACCTGCGTGCACTCGCAGACCAGCGTGCACTCAAAGACCAACGGACCCGCGTGCACTCGCAAACCAGTGTGTACTCGCAGACCAATGGACCCGCGTGCACTCGCAGACCAGCGTGCACTCGCAGACCAACGGACCCGCGTGCACTCGCAGACCAGCGTGCACCTACAATACACAAGTACTAACGATCCACACACACTACTCAGACAACACCCAGATACTCACACTACACATCTACTATGACCCCTGTTTTAACCTCTTGATTTTAACTCACCACTTAGTCCAGTTCCACTTGGACAGAGTTCCAGCAAACTCAAAATGAGCAGGCTCTAAATGAGCTCTACAGAAATTTATATAGGCCTCAAGTGTCAAGGATTGTTAATTGACCAGACTGTGTGACCTCATAAAAGGAAACCAAACGGGTGTAGGTGAAAATATATAATTTATTATGGTGAGTGACCAACATACAACAACCAATAGAACGCAGTGCAATAAATCAACAGTGACTACAAACAGTATATACAAGTATGGGAAATACCAGAATCGTAGTGGAAGCCAGGCCGAGGTCATACACAAGGGAATCAAGCAGATGGGTATGAATGGAAGGAAGCAGGAACAGGGAGGGGACGGATGGATAGGCTGCAGAGCAGGGATCCGGGTAACAGAAGGGAAAGCTGTAGGATGGGCACAAGGTAGGGAACAGGTAGGATCGGGTAAAGCAGGATGCAGGTTCCAGGTAGGGATCGGGTCGAGCAGGGTGCAGGTTAGGGATCGGGTCGGATACAGGCTCAAGACAGGGTCACAGGTCCTAGGTCAGGGAGAGAGATACCAGGGTAACGAGTGTTTGCATTTGCCGGGTATATAAGGAAGTCCAGATGATTGAGCTTCAGGTCACAGCTGACCACAGGAAGTGCTGCCTGCCCCATACTGCCAGAATACACCCGCTGGTGGATGCCGGTACTGCAGTCCACGTATAATGTGTTACCACCAGCAGGTGAGATCCTCCAACAGAGATATTGGCTGCAGGAGGACACCTGCTGGCGGACACTAGCACTGCAGTCCAAAGGACCAACAGCACCACCAGCGGGTGAAGCCTTTCCTGACATCAAGCACCTGTGACCAATTAACCACTCCCCTTGATTAGTAGGCTGAAGGAAAAAAAAGAGAAAAAAAAAGGCTGTTTAAAATGTGCCAGAAAAAGGTGTTAAAAAGCTGCAAGGAAAAAGAGCCAAAAATAACCAAAAATGCAACCCAGCAGTCAAAAGCAGAAACTTCTTCACTCTCCACGCAAGGTCTCCACTGTCTACCCTCCAACCAACAAAACTGGCAATTTCACATGTGCCCTACAGAAATGTATATAGGCCTCAAGCACCTGTGACCAATTACCCACTCCCCTTAATTAGTAGGCTGAAGGAAAAAAAGAGAAAAAAAAGGCTGTTTAAAATGTGCCAGAAAAAGGTGTTAAAAAGCTGCAAGGAAAAAGAGCCAAAAATAACCAAAAATGCAACCCAGCAGTCAAAAGCAGAAACTTCTTCACTCTCCACCCTCCAACCAACAAGACTGGCAATTTCACATGTGCGCTACAGAAATGTATATAGGCCTCAAGCACCTGTGACCAATTAACCACTCCCCTTAATTAGTAGGCTGAAGGAAAAAAAGAGAAAAAAAAAGGCTGTTTAAAATGTGCCAGAAAACGGTGTTAAAAAGCTGCAAGGAAAAAGAGCAAAAAAAAATCAAAAATGCAACCCAGCAGTCAAAAGCAGAAACTTCTTCACTCTCCACGCAAAGTCTCCACTGTCTACCCTCCAACCAACAAGACTGATCAAATGTGATCAACTTCTCCAGCTAAGTGGGTATATCTCGGGCTGCTATCTCATCCTTGATGTTATCCGAGAGACCATGAGAGAAAGCAGCCACGAGGGCATCATTGTTCCAAGCAACCTCTGCTGCCAGAGTACGGAATTCAATGGCGTAATCGGCAACAGTTCTCGTACTCTGTTTGATGGACATGAGGCTCTTGGCAGCAGAAGCGGAGAGTGCGGGAATGTCAAATACCCTTTTGAAGGAAGCCACAAATTCTGGGTAACTCAGGACCACTGGTTTTTGCGTCTCCCATAGAGGGTTTGCCCAAGCCAAGGCTCTCTCAGAAAGCAAAGATATCACAAAACCTACTTTGCTTCTGTCCGTGGGAAACGCCTGGGGCAGCATCTCAAAATATATCTCAACCTGATTGAGAAAACCTCTGCATTGGATTGGATCGCCCCCAAATCGCTGGGGAAGTGGGACGGAACCAGACATACCTCTAATAGAGGTAATACTCAAGGCGGGTGCCTGCACAGAGACTGGAGCAGCAGCAGGGTCTGCCTGCACAGGGATTACTGGAGCGGCCACAGTGGGAGACTCTAGACGAGCCGTGCGACTCAGGAGCGTCTGTATCACCGTGGCAAACTGATCCATGCGGTGATCCAGGTCATCCAATCTGGAAAAAATATTTCTAACAAGTGGATTGGCTGCATCTTCTGAATTCATTCGTTTTTTTTTTTCTTTTCCCTTCTCTTTGTTTGAATGACACAGAAGGGCACAGTAGGAGAACACATGAAGTAGAGGGAATGGAGTGGGTAGGGACAGAGCAGATTAGCTCCACTGCAGTTAGTGGGGGGGGGGGGGGGACAAGGAGGGAACTATCTATCAATCTCTCCTTTTTTTTCTCTTTCCTTGGGGGGGGGGGTAGTTTAATTGATGAAGTGGTGACAAGATAATTTTGTACTCAGTTCTTTCTTGTAATGTTTATGTGTGTTTTTTATATAAAGTATGGAATACAAGAATGTACAATATTGAATGGATACTTTGAAGTTTATGATAAAATAAAAATTTGATTATAAAAAAAAATCACACTAGTTTAATAATAAATAATAAAAAAGGTAAACAGGGGGGCGTGTCCGGAAGCCGACCTGCATGGCAGCTTAGATCCACAGCTCTCTCCCAGCCCGAGCTTTACAGGCACTTTTGGGGACAATTCGCTACACTAGGATGGGCAAATCCCGGAACACCCGCTCCACTAAATACAGGGGATCATCCCAGCCTCCGCCCGGATCAGCAGCGGACCTCCGGGACTTCTTCCTACAGCCTGCTTCTTCCCCCGGGAGAACAAGCAAGATGGCGCCGGACCCCTCCATGACCCGCTCGCGGTCCTCCACACAGAAGACTCCGGCGGCATACACGTCCGACCGGACATCTGCTGAATCCCTGCCAGCCTCGGACACCGCAGACTCTCCTTCCACATCAGGTGCTGTGAGTACCCCCAGCCATTTCCTCCTCCATGAGGCGACACCACGAGGAGTGCAGGCCACCATGCTCGCCCCCCCTCCTCCCCCGCACTACACTCAGTGCTCGGATGCCTTTCCCCGCCTGCTGCGGACAGCTTCAGACCCCTGCATGCAGGGACCGAGCCCTGGTTCCCCTTCTCACTCGGAGTCCTCACTGGACTTCCCCACTCTGCCGGGCCCCATATATCCTGCAGTCCAGACACCTCAGGAGCCTGTGGGGCCCCCGGGAGGACTTCCAACCCTCCACTCCTATACCGCCCCCTCATGAGGCTCAGAGACTGTCTCCCACACAGGCCCCCAGCTCTCCTGTGGCACTGCAGGTACTGCCAGCTCCCACTAGCACTCAAAAAGGCTGCTCCCCTGCCCCACGTCCACCTAATACTGCAGCCATGCAGCCCCCCATGCCGGACCAGGTGCCATCCTGGGGCGATCAGTGGGCCTCACCTGCTGGGCTGGCGTACCTGGCGCATGGCTACACCACCCCACATTCTCAGCCGCTGTCACCCCGACTGCCTCCACCAGAACAACACCCCATGTTGGCCCACGTCCAACCTCCACCCCCACAGTGGCAATCATATTTGCAGGCGATACCTACTAAGGAGGACTTTAGACAACTGGTGGAGGACGTGAAGTCCACGTGCCGCTCAGAAATCCAAGCCCTACAGTCCGGCCTCAGGCACTTGGCCGATCGTGTAGAAATGGCCGAGGAGGACATTCAAGACACCAAACTAGCTGTTCACAGGGTCCAACTACAAGGCGCAGACCATCATTCCCTCCTGAGAGATATGCAACGTCATGTGGAGGACTTGGACAATAGGGGGCACAGAAACAACATCCGGGTGAGGGGGGTCCCGGAATCTGATGGCCCTGAGGACATAAAGAACTCCTTACAGACTGTGTTTAACAATCTTTTAGGGAAGCCCCCCACAACGCACATTGAAATGGACAGAGCCCACCGGGCCTTGCGCCCCAAAGGCGCCACCTCTAAGCCACGGGATATCATCTGTAGGATCAGCTCTTATCCCTTGAAGGAAGAGATCATGCGACAGGCCCGACTGGCGCGCAAAATAATGTTACATGATGCCCCCTTGCAGCTGTACCCGGATCTTTCATGGATCACCCTGCAGAAGCGCAGACTCCTACAACCGCTACTTCATGCCCTGCAAGAGGAGAACATCCCCTACAGATGGGGATTCCCCTTCAGTCTAACGGCAAACCATCAGGGCAAATCGGCCGCACTGAGATATCCCGAGGATCTTCCTGCCTTTTGTGACGCCCTGGGGATGCCCGCCCCCCAACTACCAGAGTGGGACCTCGTGGCGACGCCACCCCCGCCACCTGCAACTTGGCAGAAAGTCCCCTCATCTAACCGCCCACGAAATAATGGGGCTTCCCGCAAGGCTGCTCGGCACAGCAATGGCTGAACCTGCTGAGACTCTCCCCATATGTTGCCCCTTACTGAACTGCCTGCCCATATGATTCGCCTGCTGTTTCAGCCCTGGACACTCTTGAACCTCTAGTCCCCTCTTAAGTGTCCTAGCTTAAATTCCCAGTTTCTCTTACGGGCGAGCCCCGGATGGGTCTCGTGAGAGTAGGATTTTTTGTTGCATCCCCACCCCCCCTCCCTGGTTAAGTGTTTACTATCTCTTAGTTGAGTTTTTATGTGTCCACTGACCAACTTAGGGCTCCCTTGCATCCGCCTGACCTTTCCTAGTGGACTTTGGTTGGGTGGATCCCTGGGAAACCGTATTGACCTAGGCCTATTAGCCTTTCAAGGTCAAATGCAAGTATTTGTTCTAATTGTCTATTGTTTTCTATGTGCTCACTTTCTTCCTTTTCCTATTTCCCGGTCTCTCTTTCTTCTCTCCCCTTCTTCATCATCGAGTGGCTCTCCGTGCGGTTCGTGGAACTCACCTGGACCGTCTCCCGGGGTGTGCAGGTCCCTGACCCCTGGCCTTTGTCAGCTCCACGCCAAGCCAGGTAAGAGACTTCCTCCCCTCCCCCACCCGTTACTATGGCTAAGGTCTTGTCCCTGAACGTACACGGCCTGAACTCCGACAGAAAGAGGCATTTGGCACTGAGGGAGTTTAGACAGTCGGGCGCGGACGTTGTCCTCGTCCAGGAGACACATTTTGACAAGGGGGGGTCATTTGCATTCGCATCCAGGCAGTTTCCCCAGATCTACTCCTCTTCCGGCCCCCGCAAGCGAGCTAGGGTTGCTATACTGATCAAGCACGGGTCTCCATTTACCTGCTCTGGTTATTATAGTGATCCACGTGGTCACTTTGTTATCCTTCGGGGACTGTGGCGCACACAGGCGATCACGTTCTGTGCTCTATATGCCCCGAACGTTAAGCAACATAGATTCTTGTCGGGGGTGTTTGCCCGCCTCTTCAGGACTGAACATGGGCTTTTGGTGATAGGGGGCGACTTTAACTTGGCCCACTCTGCAACTGCGGATCGCCTGGTGGTGAGCCCCCAGGCATCGTCGGCTCGAGCCCTCAGGGACTCGAAGCTTTTCCGCCAACTCTCCAGACGTTACGCTCTCTTTGATGCCTGGAGGGCTCTCCCCCCGGGTGATCGGCAGTACACCTTCTACTCTGCCCTGCATCGCACCCATTCTCGTATCGACTACTTCTTCACCAACAGCTCCACGCTCCGAGTGACCCGTGAGGCACGGATACTCCCAATCTCCTGGTCAGACCACGCACCTATCTTGCTTACGTTGGACGTGGGCTCCCCAGTCTCTAGATCCTACAACTGGAAGTTAAACACTTTCCTCCTCCAACACCTCCCGTCCAAAACAGACCTGAGCACCACCCTGCAACTTTACTTCACGGAAAACTCCACACCCGACGTGTCCCTCCCCACGTTGTGGGAGGCTCATAAGGCGGTCATCCGAGGTAAATGCATGGCGATATCCTCAGCTCTGAAGAGGGATGCCCTGGCTGCGAAATTGCAAGCCGAGAGGGAGCTTGGGGTCTTGGAGCGACGGCTGCTGACGTCCCCCACCCTCTCCCTTCTTAAAAAAATCACGAACCTGCGTATGACACTAAAGGATCTAGCACTAGGTCGTGTAGAAAAGGCTCTGATTAGACTGCGACAAGTTTATTATGACAAAGGTAATAAGCCCCACTCCCTTTTAGCGAGAAAGCTGCGGGATAGCCACCTTGCGACTACGCCACACCAGATCAAAGACAAATTCGGCTGCATACACTCTCATCCTAAGGACATAGCCCATACCTTTGCTGACTTTTATATGCACCTCTATAACAATCCTGACATCCCCAGCGGCCCCCTCTCCCCTGACCTCTCACTACGCATGACGCAGTACCTAGACCAGAGTGGAGTGTCCAAACTCCAGGACTCTGACCTAACGGCCTTAAATATGCCGATCACCGAAGAAGAGATAGAACAGGCAGTTAAATCCCTGCCTTCCCACAAATCCCCAGGCCCAGACGGCCTACTCTATGAATACTACAAGTCTTTCCTCCCCCTGTTACTTCCCCACATGTGTAAACTTTTTAATGCCTTCCTGCGAGACACTAATGTCCCGGCGGATATGCAGTGCTCCTTCATCACCCTGATCCCCAAGCCCAATAAAGACCCTGTTCTGTGTGCCAACTACAGACCTATCGCCCTCCTGAACTCAGACCTAAAAATCTTTACAAAACTACTCTCAATCCGTTTAAATATGGTCCTCCCCTCCCTCATCCACAAGGCCCAGGTGGGCTTTGTGCCGCTCCGGCAGGCAGGCGACAACACTAGGAAAGTGATTGATCTGGTGGACGTGGCGGACAGGGAGAAATCGGCGTCCCTGCTCCTTAGCCTGGACGCCGAGAAGGCCTTTGACCGGCTTGGGTGGCCCTTCCTGTTTGCGACGCTCCGCCATGTTGGGTTCCGGGGTCCTTTTTTGCAAGCAATCCAACACCTCTACTCCAACCCGTCCTCGCAGGTAAAAACCCCTTTTGCCCTCTCGCCCTCGTTCTCTATAACCAAAGGCACACGGCAGGGGTGTCCGCTCTCACCCCTGCTATTCGCGCTTTGCGTTGAACCCTTGGCAGCCTCCATCCGAGGTAACTCGGCTATCCGGGGAATCTCGGTACGGGGTCGGGAATTTAAAGTCTCCATGTTTGCAGACGATGTTATCCTTTCACTGACGCAGCCTAGGATCTCTCTTCCAAATCTCCACGCGGAACTGGCCCGCTATGGAGCCCTTTCGGGATTCAAAATTAACAACTCCAAGTCAGAGGCCCTACCTATTAATATTCCTGAAACGGAACTCGCTCAGCTGCAGGCCAACTTTCCCTATCACTGGAAAAATAACACCTTGAAATATCTAGGAATACACATCACCTCAAAATTCTCTACTCTATATCAGGAGAACTTCCCCCCACTCTTCCGTTCGATTAGAACTTTGATCACGCAATGGAAGCAGCATCGCATTTCTCTATTCGGCCGGATCGCCTCAGTTAAGATGGCGATTCTCCCGAAGCTCCTTTACCTCTTCCAAACACTGCCCATCCCAGTCCCCTACAAACACCTGAGAAGCCTCCAATCTGACCTTATTAAATTTATTTGGAACTACAAGAGACATAGGGTCCCTCGGTCGGTACTACTGGCAGCTCGTTCGGATGGGGGCTTGGCGGTCCCTGACCTAGTCAGGTATTACCAGGCGACCCAGCTCCGTGCTATAGCCTCGTGGTTCACTCAATGGTCCTATAACAGGTGGACGGAGATCGAGAAAATATGGCTAGCCCCGACCCATCCAAATAGTCTGCTTTGGAGTGCGAGTGCGGAGGTCCGCCCCGACCGATTGTTGGGGTCCATGTCTCAGCTAAGACGACTCTGGCGCAGGGTGGCAGGTCCATATGGATTGAACTCTGAACGTTCGCTCTTGACTTCGTTCGTCTGTAATCCCAAAGTGCCGGATAGCCTCTCCCACCAAATGTCGCACCCCTGGACGTCTCGGAATCTATTTCATTTCGGGAACCTAGTGGATCTCGTAAAGCGCACATTATTACCCTTCCCTAGACTTCAGACCAAATATGGCCTACCGCGCCAGGCATTTTATAGCTACCTACAAATCCGCCACTATGCTCTGACCATAGCTCCCTAATTACACTTCTCCCCCCCAACCCCCTTTGAGTCCTTGGTCCTGGCAGGCTCCGCCCAGAAGGGCTTAATCTCATCCATTTATAAAATACTTAACGCCTATTCCCTGGATTCGAGGGGTAAACATTCCTACATGACTAGGTGGGAGAAGGCCCTCAATGAGGAAATTCCCCTAGAACAGTGGCGGATCATATGGTCTCGGGCGGCGAAGGGCTCCCTCTGCACTCTGTACAAGGAAAACACTTACAAAATCCTTCTTTTTTGGTACATGACCCCTGATGTGCTCCACGCCATATACCCCTCCAGCTCAGACCGCTGTTGGCGCTGCCAGAAAGACAGGGGGTCCCTCCTTCACATTTATTGGAGCTGCACTCTACTCACTCCCTATTGGACCGAAGTACAGCAGCTGTTGTCACGGTTGTTGGAAATGCCGATCCCCATGACCCCCAAGTTCTTCTTGCTAGGCCTCTCGCCGCTGCGGCTGATCCCACCCTACAAAAAACTGACAAGCCATATCCTCACAGCTGCACGCTGTCTCATAGCTCTAAACTGGAAAAAACAATCCCCCCCTACTCCCGAGGCCTTGCACGCTAGAATCAAAGACGTGGAGCTGATGGAGAAAATGATGGCCAGGATGCAGGATAAGCTGGACGCCCACGACAAAGTCTGGGGGCTGTGGCACCTTCGGGAGGATCCACCGTGACCAGGTGACTGAGCTACCATGATGATCTCTCTTCTTTTCTTTCCTCTTTTCCTCTTTCTTGCTCTCCCCTGAGAGTATTCTAAGGGCTCCCTTTGTCCCGAATAGTTTGCTGGATGTTTGATTTTGTTTTTCTATGACGCATTTCTGCATCACTTCCATCTTTGGTTGGGTGCCTGCTATTGCTTACAAGTATATGGATAAAACCTTACTGTCTCTGTTCGACAACCTGGAAACGTAATGTACTCCATTTTTTTGAAGTCTTACGTCCCTTTGTATTTTCTTTGTAGAAAAACACAATAAAATTGTTATTTGAAAAAAAAAAAAAAGGTAAACAGAGTAAGCGTAGTCAAAACATAGCCAGAGTTCAGTAACCGGATCGGGTAGTCGGCCAAGCCAAAGTCCAAGAGCCAGCGATAAATGTAATAGAACAGCAAGCAGGATCTGTAGCCAGAAGGGACAGCAGTCAAGCAGGTCTTCAACTGGAATGCAGGAGAAAGTCTCTTGTGATGTTAACACAGGCGAAGGCGAAGATCAAATGAACTGGAAGTCCTTAAGTAGGCAAAGCTGACGAGCGGATCATCAACAGGTGGATCACTGTGGAGAGATGGAAGCTGGCAATTAGCTGACAGCTGAGCTGCCAGCACAGAGAAGGAAGGGCTGAACCCAGCCCTGACACCACGGAACCTACAGGAGTAAACAATGGACTGTACTTCATACTCCTCATGGTTCTCAACCTATATAGGGTGAGGACGTGGCACCGAGGAGGTAAAACGGTTGCAGACCAAAGGTTTCAATAAGGAGACATGAAACACATTAGAGATACGCATACTGGAAGAAAGGTCCAACGCGTAAGCCACTGGGTTTATCCTGCGAAGGATATGGAAAGGCCCAATAAACTGAGGTGCGAACTTCAGAGAAGGAACACGGAGTCAGAGGTTTGGGAGATGATAGGCAGACGCTGTCCCCGACCTGATAGGAAGGCGCAGGCGTCTGCGGTCAGCATGGAGTCTGTACCTCTTGTTAGCCTGTCGCAAAGCCTCCTGGACTTGTACCCAAGTGGAACAAAGACCACGGAGATGTTCCTCTAATGCAGGAATACTTTGAGGAACAAACGAGTCAGGCAACATGGAAGGTTGGAAACCATAATTCGCCATAAATGGGGACAAACGGGAAGCAAAATTCAGAGTGCTATTATGAGCAAACTCCGCCCATGGTAAGAGGTCTGACCAGTTGTTGTGATGGTCAGAAATATAGCAACGCAGGAATTGCTCCAAGGACTGATTGGCTCGTTCTGTGGCCCCATTAGACGGTGTGTGATACGCAGAGGAGAAAGCAAGCTGAATTCCCAACTGTGCACAAAAGGCTCGCCAGAACCGGGACACAAACTGAGTTCCCCTGTCAGAGACAATGACCTTGGGTAGGCCATGTAAACAAAAGATCTCCCGAGCAAAAGTGGAAGCCAGTTCCTTAGACATAGGAAACTTCTTAAGTGGAATACAGTGAGACATTTTCGAGAACCGGTCTACCACCATAAGGATAACAGTGTTGCCCTGGGAGTTGGGTAACTCTACAATGAAATCCATAGACAGGTGGGTCCAGGGCCTCTCTCCATTGGGTATGGCTTGTAGGAGGCCAACTGGAAGGTGTCGTGGAGTCTTACTCTGAGCACACACGGAACAGGCAGCTACGAAGGCGACTACATCGGCACGTAGACTAGGCCACCAGAATTGTTGGGATATGGCCCAAAAGATTCTTCAGAGGGTGGCCAGCAGCCTTGGGAGAATGGTAAATCTGGAGCACGGCAGTACGGAGACTCTCGGGAACAAAGCAGCGGTCACAAGGTTTCTCAGGAGGGGCATCGACCTGAGCAGCCAGAATTTTGTAACCCAAAGGAGAAGTGAGACTGGTGCGAACCGTAGCCAGAATACGATCAGGAGGAATCACAGGAACCAGAACCGACTCCATTTTGGAAGTGGAGGAAAATTGTTGTGACAAGGCGTCAGCCCTTACATTCTTAACGGGTAAGAATGAGACAATGTAATTGAAACTAGACAAGAAAAGAGCCCATCATGCCCTTCTGGGAGAGTGGCGCTTAGCCTCAGACAAGAATGTGAGATTCTTATGGTCAGTAAGAATGAGAACCTGCACAGTGGTACCTTCGAGGAGATGTCTCCATTCTTTCAGGGCTAAAATGATCGCCAAAAGCTCTCTGTCACCAATCTCGTAATTGCACTCCTCAGGTGACAATTTCTTGGAAAAGTAGCAACACGGATGCATAGCGCTGTCAGAGCTAGGACGTTGAGACAGAAGGGTGCCAACTCCAGTCTCAGAAGCATCCACTTCAAGGATAAAAGGCAACGTGGGATCAGGATGTGCCAACACAGGAGCAGAACCAAAGGTAGTCTGAAGACTCTCAAAAGCCTTAAAGTGGATGTAAACCCACTCTCATCCTTTCTAAACTACTGCCATAGTGCTGATCTATAAGGATATAGATGCTTCCTGCATGTATCCTTACCTGTCAAATGTCTCCCCTCTGTCTGTTATAAGAACTGAGAAACTGTAGATTCTGTGGGTGGATCTGTTGTCTGGAGCCCGGTGGGTGGAGTCATGATGTCAGTATACTCCCCGCCCATCTCTACACTCCCCTTGTCAACATGCATTTTCTCCTGTGTATTCCTTCTGCTATGATCACTAACATCCAGTCAAAATCCAGAAAAGTAACCACATGACTTCAGAAAAGGAATGGGGGTGGGAATTAAAAAAAGTGCACGAGATATGTAAATAACCTGTCACTCAAAGCAAGGGGGCGGAACGGACAAAGGTTTTTCTCTGTTTATCCGTTTTATTTCACTGAACAATAAAAGAGGATTGCTCAGAGCTGGATTAACTCTTTTGCCGTGTACACACGATCGATTTTCTCGACGGTGAAAACACCACCGAGAAATTCGACATGAAAAACGAGGACCGGCTTGGTCCCCTACACACAGCCGGTTTTCATGACATTTTTCTCTTGGTCGAGGAAAACGACCGTGTGTAGGCTCCCTGGCAGTGTTTCCCCATGGGAAAACTGCTGCGGAAAAAAATGGCGTGAATCACGACGAGAAAAATTAGAGCATGTTCTAATTTTTCTCGTCGTGATTCTTGCCGTTTTTCTCGTCGGGGAAAAATGCTGGAAAGCCCACACACGGGCGTTTTTCTCGTCAAAGAGAAAAAAAGAAATTTTTCCCAACGAGAAAAATGGTCGTGTGTACGCGGCAATAGTGGCAAGACCTGGCACAAATGATAGAAAATCTTATACTCTACATTGTGACAGCAAAAAATAAATAAAACGTTTCGGGTTTACATCCACTTTAATGGACTCTGGAGACCAACTCTGGGGGTTACCATCCTTTCTGGTCATATCAGTCAGGGGCTTGACCAGAGATGAGAAGTTACGAATAAACTTCCGATAATAGTTGGCGAAGCCAAGAAAGTGCTGCAGAGGATGTAAACCCACGGGTCGAGGCCACTGTAGGACTGCAGAAAGTTTCTCTGGGTCCATCGAAAAACCAGCCGTGGAAATTACATAACCCAGGAATTTAACCTGTTCACGATGGAATTCGCACTTCTCCAGTTTACAATAGAGATTGTTCTCTCTTGGTTTCTGAAGCACTCGACAGACATCTGTGTGGTGGCTCTCCAGGGACTTGGAAAATATGAGGATATCGTCGAGATAAACCACCACACAACTGCAACAAGTCTCGGAGGACATTGTTAATAAACTCCTGGAAAACTGCCGGAGCGTTACAGAGGCCAAAAGGCATTACGAGATACACATAATGACCTGTTCTGGTATTAAACGCAGTTTTCCACTCGTCGCCCTCCTTAATCCTGACGAGATTATATGCCCCTCTCAAATCAAGCTTCGTGAAGACCGTTGCTCCCTTGAGGCGGTCAAATAACTCCGTAATCAACGGGATTGGATAGGCATTCTTAATGGTGAAACAATTGAGACCCCTATAATCGATACAAGGTCTCAGTTCACCACTCTTCTTCTTCACAAAAAAGAAACCAGCACCAGCAGGAGACGAGGATTTGCGGATGAAACCTCCAGAAAGTGCATCTGCAACATACTCCTCCATGGCCTTATCCTCCAAAACCGACAAAGGGTAAACCCGGCCGCGAGGGGGAATGGCACCAGGTTGAAGGTCAATTGCGCAATTATACGACCGGTGTGGATGCAACGTACCGGCTTGACCTTTGTCAAAGACATCGCCAAAATCGCTGTAATTAATAATTGGATTATCATCTCATGGTGAAGAGCCCCTACGGCCATGGACAACGGAACAGTCCCAAGAGACACATGGGCAGGCTGTAGAGGTCTCCCATCAAGAGCCTCAATGGCAAGTGGAGTGTTACACAGCTGCAGCGGAATCGAGTGCTTAGACACAAAGCCAGCATCAATGAACAGGCCTGCAGTCCCGGAGTCGATTAGAGCCTGTATCTCGATGAATGACTCAGCCCAAGACAGGGTAACCGAAACCAGGGTCTTATCCTTCTGGGCAACTGGAGACGAAACAACGCCACCTAAGGTCTGTCCATGACAGGACCTCAAGGTTCGGGCGTTCCCGGGATGGGTAGGACAAGACTTCAAAAAGTGACCGGCCTGGCCACAATAAAGGCACAATCTCTCCCTCCTCCTAAGGGCTCTCTCATCCGCAGAGAGACGCGTGAAGCCCAAGTGCATGGGTTCATCTTCACAGACCGACTCGGTACCAGGAGGCATGGGAGGTGAGGGAGGCAAGGGTGGGACTGCAAAGCTCGGAGACAAACGTACAGGAGGCTTCGCAAGCGCTCCTTAACAGGGGGTCTTTCTCTGAGTCTGGAGTCATCCTTGATATTATCCGAGAGACCATGAGAAAAAGCAGCCACGAGGGCCTCTTTGTTCCAAGCAACCTCTGCTGCCAGAGTACGGAATTCAATGGAGGAATCGGCAATAGTTCTCGTACTCTGTTTGATGGACATGAGGCTCTTGGCAGCAGAAGCGGAGCGTGCGGGAACATCAAATACCCTTTTGAAGGAAGCCACAAATTCTGGGTAACTCTGGACCACGGGTTTTTGCGTCTACCATAGAGGGTTTGCCCAGGCCGAGGCTCTCTCAGGAAGCAAATATATCACGAAACCTACTTTGCATCTGTCCGTGGGAAACGCCTGGGGCAGCATCTCAAAATATATCTCAACCTGGTTGAGAAAACCTCTGCATTGGATTGGTTCACCCCCAAATCGCTGGGGAAGCAGGGCGGAACCAGACATACCTCTAATAGAGGTAATACTCGAGGCGGGTGCCTGCACAGGGACTACCGGAGCGGCCACAGTGGGAGACTCTAGATGAGCTGTGCGACTCAGGAGCGTCTGTATCGCCGTGACAAACTGACCCATGCGTTGATCCAGGTCATCCAATCTGAAAAAAATATTATTAGCAAGTGGATTGGCTACATCTTCTGAATTCATGGCCTTCGCCTACTGTCAGAAACCATGAATCAGACCGAGACAGAAGTACAGTTAAATCACACTAGTTTAATAATAAATAATAAAAAGGTAAACAGAGTAAGCGTAGTCAAAACATAGCCAGAGTTCAGTAACCGGATCGGGTAGTCGGCCAAGCCAAAGTCCAAGAGCCAGCGATAGAGGTAATAGAACAGCAAGCAGGATCCGTAGCCAGAGGGGACAACAGTCAAGCAGGTCTTCAACAGGAACGCAGGAGAAAGTCTCTTGTGATGTTAACACAGGCAAAGGCGAAGAGCAAATGAACTGGAAGTCCTTAAGTAGGCAGAGCTGATGAGCGGATCATCAACAGGTGGATCACTGTGGAGAGATGGAAGCTGGCAATTAGCTGACAGCTGAGCTGCCAGCACAGAGAAGGAAGGGCTGAACCCAGCCCTGACAGGGTTCTCCTGGATAAAACGCTAACAAGGACTGCGCCTCTAAATCACCTTTTTTAAAACAGGACAGACCGTACTACACACACACACAAAGGAATTGGAACAGTTCCCCATCTAGGATGACCCATAGGGCAAAATCCTTAAACTGCGCCTCTCGAAATGGCCGACAAAAGCCAGGCCACAATAAAAGGGTGGATGAAATCTGGACTACAGCAAAATGGCCGACAAAAAGCCAGGCCACAACAAAATGGTGGATGAAATCTGGACCACCGCAAAATGGCCGACAAAAAGCCAGGCCACAACAACAGGGTGGATGAAATTTGGACCACTACAAGATGGCCGACAAAAAGCCAGGCCACAACAAAATGGTGGATGAAATCTGGACCACCGCAAGATGACCGTCAAAAAACCAGGCCACAACAAAATGGCGCCATTAACACATGCAATGCAGTAGTTCCCGCCAAAACCAGCATTTCCTCCATACTAGCCAAAACCTTTCCCCACAAGAACTGAGAAACATGGGACATCAAAAATGAACACTTACAAACATTTTAAAAACAGTTATTCACTGAAAAGTATGTGTTCCCGCCAAAACCAGGATTTCTTCACTAGAAAACCAAAAATGTTTTTCTCCACAAAGACTGACTGACTACACAATTGAGATTCACACTTTAGGTTCCTTCAACTAGGACCCTTGGCCAACTAAACAGCACATTCAAAAATGTTAGTTACATGCACAACATTAAAACCATACTCTTGTCCCTACCTAAAGTTCATATACACACTGTGGCATCAGCTTCCATAACAAGCCATCGCACAGACATACAAACAGTGATTCTTGCATGCATGATCTTTTCATCTCAAAACAGAAAAACCTCCTCCATGCTAGGATCCAAGAAAAGCCTGTAACCATTTAAAGGGCACATTCCTTTCAACAGTTACTATTGTCTGGCTTCTAGCAATACCTGTCCCCTTGAATATGCGGCAGGAACTTTCAACTCAAAACCAAACCCCTTACTTAAAATATTTTTACACTTATGGGGACATGTGTCTTGGTCCCATACAAAGGCAAAAATTAGAATCTATCCATTTCTATTTTTCATATAGATCACGAACACTACACACAACTTTGTTCTGAAAATTGGAAAGTCAACAGATACACAGAACTATCAACCATACTGGTCACCCCTCCCCCACTAAAGCACATGGTAGCAAACATTTTAACCATCAGCAACACACTCTACAAGACTCATGCAATTTACTTTTTTCATACATAACTTTTCCAAACAGCTGCAATCACACACGCTCACACAACAGACATCTCTCATACCACAGACAAACGATCCATGACAAAATCACACATACACATACGATCAAATTCACAGCATTATTTCAAAAAGACGAAAACTTTGTTCTTTTGCAGAGCAGAGCCCCCCCACGCATCGGAACGTAGATCCACTCTCCCCCATCTCGACCCGATGCTTAAGGAGGCCCTATCTACTCCTAGGGTCCTGACTCGCCAGCTGACGTGGACAAATAAGTTGTATGCAGAGCACACAGCCATTTCTCCTTGTGCTAATAAGCACACACTTTGTCTTAATGCAATAATGCATCTTAAGCTAAGATTCACTCACCTTTCATTTGATTCCCATTCATTCAAGTCAAGAGATGTTAGAGAAATTTAGTATTATACCTTTAATGTCAGCTATGAAATTGCAACCTTGTATAGTTTTATAACTTTAAAATGCTTAGAAATATAGTTTTATATAACCCTATTATATAAGTATTTCTGGATTAGTCATATGACCATATTCTATTGTGCTGAGTACTGAGTTAAATGTGCTGAGTGATTGTAAAACTGTATTTTGCTTACATTTGCAAAAACATGGGCTTCCAACCATGTAATATTTAGAAGTACATTGTATGAAGTTTCCTGTGGCAGGGTGTTGCCTGTAAACAGATATTCCCTTCTTCCTTCTCTACGTCAGAATAAAGGTTGAAATTATACACGTGATCAGGACACTACGAGCAGGAAGGGGGAAGGGTTAAGTGTGATAAAAAGAGACATACAAACCTAATTTGGCAGAAGTGTTTCGTTGGTAAGCCTGTATGTACATTTCTCTGCATATGCAAATAAATACCTTAAATTGAATCGAGAGACGGTCTGAGAATCCAGATTATTCTGCAACATTTTGGTCCTTTCGAAGAAAGCCGGAAGTCCAAATTCCTGGAAAGCACTAGCCAACAACCCAGTGAACCGACGACCGTACGGCAAAACTGTAAGTCCTCCGTCTCAAATTTGACGTCAACAGAGGCCAGCTCACTGAGCTAGTGCCTCCCGGGCAGCGACTTATCGGACCAGCACAAGAGACCGCTCTCGGGGCAAGGTAAGATATTTTCATTTATTATATTATACCTTTTGGCCTAAATGTGATTAGGGATTTCATGAATTAAGGGATTTGATTACATACATATAATATAGAGATTAATTGAATGTTTACCTGTTTCTATTCTATTTTGCTTTATCCAGGTTGAGGGAAAATAAGTAGATACGTCCGTAGTTTAAATACCTTTGATATAGGAGTATGGTCCCATACTAATACCCGGGTGCAGATAAGGGAAATTTGTCGACAAAGGATCTAGGTCCTGACAACCTTGTAAACTGCAGAAATTCCCGTGGGGACACATAAATATTCTTACATCAAAAAAAAAAGAAACCCCTGTTGATACAAAGGTATGGCCTGATAGATTTCCAGGTAACAAATAGAGGTCATTTGACGAGCCCTTGTACTCAACCAGCCTCATATGTTGTATAAAATCCTGTACAGGCATATAAATACCTTTTGAATCAACAAATATTAATGTTTTAATAAAGTGTGGAAAGAACAGTTGGGAGAAATAAAGTCCCTTTTGTAATTCTGTTCATGCTCCCTACAGTTTACTGAAATATTAATGTTTTGATAAGGAGTGAGGTGAACAGTCAGGTGAAAATACGTCCCCTTACAATCCTGTTCATGCTCCCTACAAATGAATGAAACATTAAGTAAGAAGACAAGATACCAGTATTTTAGCAGGATACAAGATCAATAATCTAGAAGTGATATGTCACGACTAGAAAGTTTGTGAGTAGCTGCAGAAGTGATAAGATACTGTGTGCAGGTGTTGTGGCAGTGTGAGAAGACCTTACCAAAAATCTCCATGTACACGTTAAAATGGGTGTGATCCATGGGAAATCTGTTGGTTTGAATGGAGATGCTAAGTATATGTGTAGTCTAGACAAAGAGAATGTGAAATTTCTTAAGATGTCGGAAACAAAGTATGATTTTGATGCTTCTTTAAATAAGGATGGTTGTGTAATGCTGTGTAGAAAGCTTAAAAATAAGGCCAGCCCAAAAAAAAGGAAACAGAAGAAATTAGGTCTTCCCCTAGGCCAAGAAATGGCTTGAGGAGGCTAATCGTAGGTTAAATTCAGAAAACCATAAAAAGACTATGTTTTTAGACAAAGAGGAAGACAATAATATGACCGTCCTCCGAAGTTTAGTTCAGCAAGTATTGACTGAACAAAACGCAACAAACCAAATGCACCCGACAGCCCCTACACACCCTTTAGAAGACGCCCCAACCCCACCGATAGTTGCCGCTCCCCCTCTGACTTCACCACCCGCTCCCAAATCCCTATACCCTATAGAAAAACCTACAGTCCCCACCACCGTACGGGACAGAGGCATGCAATAGGCCACCCCCACTGACCCCCTGACTATCGGAAAATAACCCTTTTACCATGCCACCTGACCCCCCACTGTTTGTTGTTCTCCCGTGGTCACCTGGGTCACCTGTAGATGCCACCGTTTCTCCTATGGCTGCAGCTTACCCCCCCCTCTCAAAATGACCCTTCCTGTTCAGAGGAGCCCACAAGGGACCCCCCTTACAGCAATGGTTACAAAACTTTTCGGGCACCTGATTAACAAATTAATCTCCCCCGCAGCTGGGGAACAAACAGAATTTGGGGAGTAAGAGTTCCCATTAATTGAAGTTCCCAACCCTAGGGCAGAACAAGATGTAGGAGGTGTACCAGCCCCAACACTATGATGGTCTATCGCCCCTGGACCCCCGAGGATGTTAAGAAAGCTATTGAAGGGATACCACATCCAAAGGTCAACATAGCTCACTTAAGGGATGGTATCATGGGAATGATTGCTAGCTATCATCTCAATGGGGGGGAAACAGAGCAGGTCATAAGACAGGTCTTGGGACCTGATTGGCATCATATAGTTGGAGATTGGAGTGGATTAAACAACCAGGGGGGAATTGCCTCATGATGATGCAGCACTCAATAACAGGAGAAATGCTCTTATAGCAAGGATAGAAAATAGATGGCTACGTAGAGCCGACTGGTCCATTATAAATCAGTGTATGCAAGGAGAAGAGGAAACAGTGGATAATTTCATTGGTAGGATGAGGGTAGAAATCCCAGAAGACCAAGTGAACGATAGCCCATATGAGCAACAGCTAAAGAATGCAATCCTGAAGGGGCTGCTTGCCCCTATATCAAGTTTTGTTACCAAACACATAATAGCCCCTAGGATCTGCAGACTTCAGGAGCTAATCGAGTATGCAAGGCATGCTGAACGGCACTTCCAATCAAAAAAGAAAGTAAAGAAAGGGAAGGTGTTTATGATGGGTGAAGGTAATGATGTGTATGTTGTTGAGAATCAGAACAGAAGATTGGGGAACACTCGAACAAGGCCCCGCATTCAGGATTATGAGGGGAAAAAGAAGAGGGGGGAGTGTTTCCTGTGTGGTAAAGGAGGTCACTTAGCGAGAGAATGTGGGTCAAACAGAGAGGGAGAAGCATGACTAAAAGATGTTGGTATGTCCGCAGAGAAAGAGTCTGAAATTTTGGATGTGTGTAATGTTGAAGCTTGTTTGCATGCTGAAGTCAAGCCAGAAATAACCTTGGTTGTAAAGGGTAGTTGGGTAACGTTTCTCTGTGACACTGGAACTTGTAGGACCTTAATAAACCCGCTGGATATGCCACCAGGGGTAAAGGAAAAAGGCGTAGTATATGTAAAACCTGCAAATGGGTAATGCACCAGGAGGCCGTGTCTGAAGGCCTTACTGTGGAAGATCCACAGACAGGTAAAAAGGCTCAGTGTAAAATTGTAATTTAAACTAAATGTCCTGTTAATTTGTTGGGTAGAGACATGTTGCATGCTCTTGATATTTCTGTCGTACCAGTGGAGGGGGGCCTCAAAGCCCATCGACTGTGTGAAAAACAAATCACAGCCGTGGATAATGAGCCCCGATACTGGTACAGCTTGGATTTGCAAACTGAGGGATTAAAGATGCCCAAAACCCTGACAGAAATAATTGAAGAAGAGCCTGTGAGGAGAGGGTACAAGGTCCAGATGAACCTCTATTGTACTACAAAAAGACCTCTGGGTCTGATAAGTCTTATGAGAAACAGTTAACACTTAAGTGCTCTTAAGATACCTGTACTGTGATAAGGAATGAAATAGCGTGGCTACTTGTCTCCTACCACAGCCAATTCTGCAAATATACAGGCAGGATACTATACCTCATGTTTCGATCACCCGGAACTCCGAGGTATCATGGCATGAGCTAGGGGAACTTATCACAGACTGGGTCCTACTAACAGATGAAGAACTAAAATCCTGAGGGATTCGGAGGTGCAAATTAGCGTGGTTTGTTGAATGTACACCCAGAATCCACATGATTGAAGTTTGTGACAAAAGACAGTGACTGACACTTTTGACCCAAGAGGAAGAGGATGCCTTAAAAGACATCCCCGATTTCTTGTGGTCAAAAGGAAAGACAGACGTAGGACTAATTAAAACAGCCAGTGCAGTCCAAATAATCCCTAAAAGTACAATGAGGCCTCATCAAAAACAATATCCACTGAGGAAAGATGCTGAAGAGGGAGCAGACCACTTGTCAGGGTCACCTGTGGCCAGGTGACAGATGCACACCGTAGGGGGACAGGAGTGCACCGCGAGGTAGTGAACCCTATGGCTGGCTTCTGCGGATAGGAAACTGGGTGGTTGTGGAAAGCGGGACCAGAGGAGCACAACCGGGATCCTAACGGAAGCTAGAGCCAAGATTCCCCAGGGCGCGGAGTCTAAGACCCAGCTGGTCTTCTCCAGGGCCTCTAGTGGTGAGGATGTTATGCTGCAGGCTGGGACCAGGTCGCGGCCCCTGGAGTTTCCTAGCTCACGCCCCGTAGGATAAGGGGAAAAGAGGGGAAGCAGCAGCACACGATAAGAGAGAACCGAATAACAAGCTGAAGGTCAGGGGCCACAAGCAGACAAGGATAACGAAGAACGAGCCGAAGGTCAAGGGTCACGAGCAGACAGGGATAGTCGGGGACAAGCCAATAACGTAACAGAGAGACAGACGTAGCACACGGCAGGCAGGAACCCAAACACACAATGCCTAACAAACACGTTGATCAGCAAAGCAGGCTTGCAGTGCACAGGTTAATATAGTGTTCTGTGATAGGGCCTGGGGTGGAGTCAGGCTGGGAGGAGATTATAAAGGAAGCCAGGTGAAGGAGGTCTGGTCTCTAGATGAACACATGAGGAGGAAGGTAAGATGGCAGACAGACATTAATGCATATCCATGACAGTACCCTCCCTCTTACGAGGCCTCCCCCTTCCCCGCCTGGGCCCAGGTTTAGAGGGAAACTTCAAATGAAACTCCTTTAACAGACGAGGTGCAAAGACCTCAGATGCAGTGATCCAAGACCTCTCCTCAGGACCAAACCCCTTCCAATGAACGAGGTACTGAAGAACGCCTTTACAGAGTCGGGAGTCCAGAATTTGACTGATCTCGTACTCCTGATTATCCTCAGAGACAGGCGCCACGGTAGGGAGAGGACGAGAGAATTTATTGAGGACTAAAGGCTTTAGAAGAGCAACATGAAAGGAGTTAGTGATTTTAAGGCTCTTAGGAATCTGGAGTTTGAAACAAACCGGATTCAGTTTAGCAGTTACCGTGTATGGACCGATGAATCGTGGAGCAAACTTCAGAGAAGGAACTCGGAGCTTGATGTTCCTGGTAGAGAGCCAGACTTTGTCCCCTGGCTGAAGAGAAGGCGGTTTACGCCTGCGGCGGTCGGCAAAGCCTTTGAATTTTTCAGCAGCTGCCCGGAGGGAATCATGAACGTGACCCCAAACGGAATTGAGAGACTCCTGAACCGAAGCCAAAGCTGGAATGTCTGGAGAACAGATCATGGGAAGAGGAAGTTGAGGGTGTTTTCCATAAACTGTGAAAAAGGGTGTCTTCTGCGAACTGGTATTCACATGATTGTTATGGGAGAATTCTGCCCACGGGAGTAGAGAGGACCAATCGTCATGGTGAGAAGACACAAAGGTGCGAAGAAAGACCTCTAACTCCTGATTAACCCTCTCAGTCTGTCCATTGGATTGGGGATGGTAAGAAGAAGAAAAATCCAAGACAATATTGAGGGATTTGCAAAAGGCTCTCCAAAAACGAGACGTGAATTGGACTCCCCTGTCGGAAACAATATGAGAAGGGACCCCATGTAGGCGGAGAATTTCCCGAATGAAAATGGGAACCAAGGCAGGGGCAGAAGGAAGACCAGGAAGAGGAACAAAATGAGCCATCTTGGAGAATCGATCGATTACCACCCAAATGACTGTATTATTCTCAGACAGTGGGAGATCGGTGATAAAATCCATGGCAATATGGGCCCAGGGTTCCTTAGGAATGGGCAAGGGCATGAGGAGACCAGCAGGAGCTTGTGTGGAGGATTTGGACTGAGCACAGACATGACAAGCTTTAACGTAGTCTTTGACGTCTGAGCGGAGATTAGGCCACCAGTAGTGACGACTGATGAGTAGGAAGGATCGGAGGAATCCAGAATGCCCTGCCACCTTGGAATCATGTCCCCAACGAAGGATCTTAGCTCTTAGCTCAGTGGGGACAAAGGTCTTACCAGGCGGAATTTTAGACTTCAGGGTGGTAGAGTGGGCAACAATGCATGAGGTGGGAATGATCGGCTCAGGTTCAGGGGCGGACTCCTCGTCCAAAGTGTCAAATGACCTAGAGAGCGCATCAGCCCGACCGTTGCAGGAACCAGGTTTGTAGGTAATCGTGAAATTAAAACGGGCAAAGAAGAGACTCCACCTGGCCTGTCTAGGATTCAGACGTTTAGCATTCTGTAGATACTGTAAATTCTTGTGATCGGTAAAGATCGTTATGGAGTGAGGGGAACCCTCCAAGAGATGACGCCACTCCTCTAACGCCAATTTAATTGCGAGAAGTTCCTGATCACCGATGGCATAATTCCTCTCTGCCTGAGAATTTTTTTTGGAGAAGAACGCACATGGTTGGCGTCTCTTCTCAAAGATTTGAAGAAGCACAGCTCCCACCCCCATTGAGGAAGCGTCCACTTCAATAAAAAATGCATTCCCAGGATTTGGTCTCCTCAAGAGGGGGCCAGAAACAAAGGCCTGTTTCAGGTTGTGAAATGCAGAGACAGCTTCGGGAGGCCAGTCTCTGGCATTCACACCCTTCTTGGTCAAAGCGATAATAGGCGCGGCAATGGAAGAGTAATTCCTTATGAACTGCCTATAATAATTAGTGAAGCCAAGAAAGCGCTGTGTGGCCTTGAGGCTAGCAGGAAGAGGCCAGTTGGTGATAGCCAAGACCTTCCCAGGGTCCATACGAAGCCCCGAACATGAGAAGAAGCACCCCAAAAACAGGACCTCAGAACATTCAAAGGAACATTTCTCCAGCTTGGCATAGAGATTGTTCTCTCTAAGACGTTGAAGTACAGTGCGGACATGGTTTCTGTGGACGAGCAGATTTTCAGAAAAGATCAGAATGTCATCCAGATAGATGACAACAAACTGGTACAGCAGATCTCTGAAGATTTCATTGACAAAGTTTTGAAACACGGCTGGAGCATTACACAGACCAAAAGGCATCACCAGATATTCGTAATGCCCGTCTCTAGTGTTGAATGCAGTCTTCCATTCGTCACCCTCCCGTATTCGAATGAGATTGTACGCGCCTCTGAGATCCAACTTGGTGAAAATGGAGGCACCCTTCAACCTATCGAATAGCTCAGATATTAAGGGTAAGGGGTATCGATTTTTAATAGTAACCGCATTTAAACCCCGATAATCGATGCAGGGTCTTAAGGTACCATCCTTTTTGGCAACAAAAAAGAACCCTGCCCCTGCAGGCGATGAGGATTTCCGGATGAAACCTCTCTCCAGATTCTCTGCGACATACTCCGACATGGCCTGGGTCTCTGGGATGGACAGAGGGTAGGTACGACCCCTGGGTAGAGTTGCTCCGGGGACAAGATCAATAGCACAGTCAAAAGACCTGTGGGGAGGAAGCACCTCAGCTGATTTTTTACAGAACACATCCCGGTAATCGCTGTATGCAGCAGGAAGATCAGAAGAAACAGAAGTGGCTGCAACCGGAAGACTCTCCTTGGGGGTCACCTTGAGAAGACACGACGAGAAACATGAGGAACCCCAGGCCAGGATCTGCCCAGAGACCCAGTCCACATGTGGAGAGTGGAGCTGTAGCCAAGGGAGGCCCAATACAACTGGGGTAGAGGCCTTGGGTAGAATAAGAAAGGATATCCACTCCTGGTGGAGAATCCCTACCGACATCCTAATGGGTAGCGTCTGGAAGCGAATAGGGCCCCCTGGGAGAACAGTGCCATCAATTGCCGAGACTACCAATGGGGTAGTGAGAGGTGAAAGGGTAAGCTTCATAGAAGAAGCAGTTCTCCAATCCATAAAATTGCCGGCAGCCCCGGAATCCAGGTATGCAAGGGTTGACTGAGGAGAAGTGCCTACATGAAGGAACACCGGCAAGAGCAGGCGAGAAGGTGATGTTTCTGGGTCCAATACTCCACCTTCCAAATGTATTAGACCCGAGCGTTTCCCGGACGAAGCGAGCAGGAGTCACGAAAAAAGGGATTTTTATAACAGCTTACCTGTAAAATCCTTTTCTTGGAGTACATCACGGGACACAGAGCGACTTAGTCATTACTAATGGGTTATATAGTTTACCTTCAGGTGCTGGCACTGGCAACTTCCAAACCGGAAGTACCCTCCCCTATATAAGCCCCTCCCATCCGGGAGCACCTCAGTTTTGTAGCAAAGCAATAAGTGTCCCAAAAAGAGGGGTGGGAGCTCTGTGTCCCGTGATGTACTCCAAGAAAAGGATTTTACAGGTAAGCTGTTATAAAAATCCCTTTTTCTTTTTCGTACATCACGGGACACAGAGCGACTTAGTCATTACTAATGGGACGTCCCAAAGCAATGCCAAATGAGGGGAGGGATACATAAGCTGGGCGCCATCAGGCATGAGGATCTTTTGCGGCCTGCAACACACTGCGCCCAAAGGCGACATCCTCCTGACTTCTAACGTCTACCTGGTAGAATCTAGTAAACGTGTGTACCGAAGACCATGTTGCGGCCTTACATACTTGAGCCAGGGAGGCCTGGTGATGCACTGCCCATGAAGTTCCAACTGCTCTTGTGGAGTGCGCCCTAACTTTGAACGGAGGCGGTCTCTTTCTCAAGCCATAGGCTTGTATTATGACCTGTCGAATCCACTTGGCTAAAGTAGATTTTGATGCTGCCTGACCCTTTCTAGGGCCTTCCGGCAGAATAAACAAAGTATCCGTTCTGCGAATCTGAGCAGTGGCTTTTAGATAAGCTTTAACTGCTCTTACTACATCCAAAGAATGTAATAACTTTTCCTCTACCGAGCTAGGTTTGGGGAAAAAAGAAGGAAGAACCACATCTTGGTTCAAATGAAACCTCGATACCACCTTGGGAAGAAAGGCTGGATGAGGACGTAATACTACTCTGTCCTTATGGACAACCAGATATGGCTCCTTACAGGACAAGGCGGCTAATTCCGATACTCTTTTAGCCGAACAAATGGCTACTAAGAAAATCAATTTCCTGGTGAGAAGAACCAAGGAAATGTGTTGCAATGGTTCAAACGGTTGTTTCTGTAGAACCGACAGAACCAGGTTTAAGTCCCATGGACATATGGGAATACTAACCGGAGGGCTAATACGCATCACTCCTTGTATGAAAGCTTTGACTAGTGAATGCGAAGCCAAGGGCCTTTGAAAAAATATTGACAAGGCCGAAATCTGACCCTTGATAGTACTCAAGGCCAGCTTCCTATCTACAGCCCACTGTAGGAAGTCCAAAATCCTACCTATCACGTACTTACGTGGATGCCATTTCTTGGCCTCACACCACGTAATGTACGCCTTCCAGATCCTATAATAGATCTGCCTGGATACCGGCTTCCTGGCATTGATCATGGTAGATACCACAGAATTAGAGAGCCCTCTCTTTTTCAGAATGTGGGCTTCAATAGCCAGGCCGTCAAACCTAGGGCTGGTAAGGAAGGGTGGTATATCGGTCCTTGCGACAGCAGGTCCGGACGATGTGGGAGGGTCCAAGGACTCCTCACTGACATTTTTACAATCTCCGCGTACCATGCCCTTCGGGGCCACGCTGGAGCCACCAGAATCACTGGTTTCTTTTCTACCCTGATTCTGCGGAGTAATCGCGGTAACAATTGTGGCGGTGGGAATGCATATATCAGCTTGAACTGATCCCAAGGGAACACTAGGGCATCCGAGCCGCAAGCTAGGGGATCCCTTGTGCGAGACACAAATCTGTCCACCTTTGCGTTGAATCTGGATGCTAGCAGATCTACATCCGGTGTTCCCCACCGCTGGCATATTGCCTGGAAAACCTCGGGGTGAAGAGACCATTCCCCCGGGCATAATTGTTGGCGACTTAAAAAGTCCGCTCTCCAATTTTCCACTCCTGGGATGAAAACCGCGGATATGGCTGGGACATATCTTTCTGCCCACTCCAGGATGCAATTTGCTTCCCTCTGGGCTGCACGACTCCTGGTGCCACCCTGGTGATTGATATATGCCACTGCTGTGGCATTGTCTGATTGAATTCTGACAGGGGACCCTTGGAGTTTGGATGTCCATGCTACTAGGGCATACCGGGCTGCTCGTATCTCTAAGAGATTGATGGGCAGGGCCTTTTCTGCTTCTGACCACTTGCCCTGGAGAGACCATTGCTCCAGTACTGCCCCCCAGCCTATGAGGCTGGCATCTGTAGTGACCACCTTCCAAGAAACCGGACTGAAGGGTTTCCCTTTTTCCAGATTCTGGGGCACCAACCACCAATAGAGGCTCTTGCGAACGGAAGGGGACAGGGACATTGGTAAGTCTAAAGCCTGAACTTTTTTGTTCCAGGCTGACAGTATGGCCCTTTGCAAATTCCTTGAATGGAATTGACCGTAGGGTACCGCTTCGAATGAAGCCACCATTTTTCCCAGCAGCCTCATGCACAGGCGTATGGATGGTTTTCTTTTTGTACCCACTAAGTGGGTCAAATCTTTTAAAGACGACACCTTCTCTGGAGGTAAGAAAATCTTTCTCTGATTTGAATCCAGCCTTAGCCCTAAGTATTCCAGACTTTTGACTGGTCTTAGAGCTGACTTGTCCCGGTTGATAATCCAACCATGATATTCCAGATACTTGATTGTCTTGTGAATAGCTACTTCCAGCTTTTCCACTGAGTGGTCTATTAGTAGCAGGTTGTCTAGATATGCGATTATCGTTACACCTTGTGTTCTTAGATTGGCCAATAGTGGGGCCAGAACCTTTGTGAACACTCGTGGTGCTGTGGCCAGACCAGGGCCGGCCCAAGACATTGTGCTGCCTGGGACCAAGAATGAAATGCTGCCCCCCCCCAAAAAAAAATCACGCCCACCAAAAGGTCCCCACATTCATTATTTTATATCATGATAACTAAAGGGGACCCGTCATGGCTCTATACATGTATAGGAGTAAAAAGAGGACCTGTCGTGGCTCTATACATGTATAAAGAGGACCTGTCATGGCTCTATACATGTATAAAGGATAATAAAGAGGACCTGTCGTGGCTCTATACATGTATAAAGAGGACCTGTCATGGCTCTATACATGTATAAATGAGTATAAAGAGGACCTGTCATGGCTCTATACATGTATAAAGAGGACCTGTCATGGCTCTATACATGTATAAATGAGTATAAAGAGGACCTGTCGTGGCTCTATACATGTATAAAGAGGACCTGTCATGGCTCTATACATGTATAAATGAGTATAAAGAGGACCTGTCGTGGCTCTATACATGTATAAAGAGGACCTGTCATGGCTCTATACAAGGATAATAAAGAGGACCTGTCATGGCTCTATACATGTATAAATGAGTATAAAGAGGACCTGTCATGGCTCTATACATGTATAAATGAGTAAAAAGAGGACCTGTCATGGCTCTATACAAGGATAATAAAGAGGACCTGTCATGGCTCTATACATGTATAAAGGAGTATAAAGAGGACCTGTCATGGCTCTATACGTGCATATAGGCGTATAAAAGGACCTGTCAGGGCTCTATACATGTATATAGGAGTATAAAGGGACCTGTGCATGGCGGGCGGCCGCAATGTCTTTTGCGCAAACTAATCAATGTACGCTAATTGTGTTTTTTTGGTACCAAGAATATGTAGAAGAATACATATTGGCCTAAACTGATGAAGAAATTATTATTTTTTTATAAATTTTTGGGATATTTATTATAGCAAAAAGTAAAAAATATTGTTTGTTTTTTTAATTGTTGCTCTTTTGTTGTTTATAGTGCAAAAAAAAAAAAACGCAGAGGTGATCAAATATCACCAAAAGAAAGCTCTATTTGTGGGAAAAAAGGACATCAATTTTATTTGGGCACAATGTCGCATTACCGCGCAATTGTCAGTCAAAGCGACACAGTGCTGTATCGCAAAAAATGGCCTGGTCATTAAAGGGTTTGTAAAGGTTCGTGTTTTTTCACCTTAATGCATCCTATGCATTAAGGTGAAAAAACACCTGGCAATGACTGCCCCCCTGCCCCCCTGTTTTACTTACCTGAGCCCGTTCACTTGCTGTGCGCGTCCCCCGGCGTCCTCTTCTCCACGGAGTTTGGCCGTTAATTGGCTAGATTGATTGCAGTGTAGCCATTGGCTCGCGCTGCTGTCAATCACATCCAATGACCCGGGCCCTGCTGGGGGGGCGGAAACGAGTCATACACGCTGTGTCTATGGACGCAGCGTGTATAACAGGGAGCACGCCCGCAAGCTAACCCCCTTGGGAGAGTGCTTCCCAGAAGGGGGTTAGCTGATGCTGGGAGGAGCCAAGACAGCCGCCGAGGGACCCGAGAACCAGAGAATCGGGGCCACTCTTTTCCAAACGAACTGCACAGTGGAGGTAAGTATAACATGTTTGTTATTTAAAAAAACAAAAAAAACAAAGCCATACAACCGCTTTAAGTGGGCAAATCCTTCCGGTCCTTAAGTGGTTAATCAGGGCTGGGCAAGGCAAGTCCCTCTCAGGCTCTCATGTCTCATACAACTTGTGATGTGTGTTTGTACTTACAGTTTTGCTTCGGACTCCACCACCAGATGCGGGTTGTCACCTGCCACACGTTGCGGGTTGTCACCTGCCACATGTTGCGCATGGTCACTTACGCCACCTGCCACACGTTGCGGGTTGTCACTTGCCACACGTTGCGGATTGTCACTTGCCACGTCACCTGCCACACGTTGCGGATTGTCATCTGCCACACGTTGCGGGTTGTCACTTGCCACGTCACATGCCACAACGTCACCTGCCAAACGTTGCACATTGTCACTTGCCACAACGTCACCTGCCACACGTTACGGATTGTCACTTGTCACGGCGTCACCTGCCACACGTTGCGTATTGTCACTTGCCACAACGTCACCTGCCACACGTTGTGGATAGTCCCATGCCACACGTTGCGGATTGTCACTTGCCAAGCGTCACCTGCCACACGTTGCGTATTGTCACTTGCCACACGTTGTGGATTGTCACAACGTCACCTGTCACATGTTGCGCATTGTCACTTGCCACAACGTCACCTGTCACACGTTGCAGATTGTCACTTGCCACAACGTCACCTGCCACACGTTGCGGATAGTCCTGTGCCACACATTGCGGATTGTCACTTGCCACGGCGTCACCTGCCACACGTTGCGTATTGTCACTTGCCACAACGTCACCTGCCACACGTTGCGGATAGTCCCGTGCCACACGTTGCGGATTGTCACTTGCCACGGCGTCACCTGCCACACGTTGCGGATTGTCACTTGCCACGTCACCTGCCACACGTTGCGGATAGTCCCGTGCCACACATTGCGGATTGTCACTTGCCAAGCGTCACCTGCCACACATTGCGTATTGTCACTTGCCACACGTTGCGGATTGTCACGACGTCACCTGTCACACATTGCGGGTTGTCACTTGCTGTGTCCCAGAGTGAAGGCAGGCAGCAGAGAGATGATATAATCTCTCTGCTGCCCATGGCTGTACAGTGAGGGTGAAACTGTGGTGATGCAGGGCGGCGGGGAGAGATGACATTATCTCTCTGCTCCGCTGCCCGCTCACTCGCTGACTGCTCCCAACCCAACCCCCCCATGCTGCGCGTGCTCTGCCCGCCCCTGTCACCAACAGCAGCGGCGCCGAGCTCCTCACAGAGAGCGGTGCCTGCTCACTCGCTGACTGCCCCCTCCCCCCGCCTGTGAGTGTCCTCACAGGCAGCGGCGCCGGTACACCGGGCTCCTCACAGGGAGCTGCGCCTGCCCGTGCCTGCTCACTCGCTGACTGCCCCCTCCCCCCGCCTGTGAGTGTCCTCACAGGCAGCGGCGCCGGTACACCGGGCTCCTCACAGGCCCGTGCCTGCTCACTCGCTGACTGGCGCCCCCCCCCCCCCCGCCTGTGAGTGTCCTCAGCGGCGCCGGGCTCCTCACAGGCAGCGGAGCGGGTGGGCTGGCTGGCGGGCGTCAGTTTGCCGCCCCCCTAACAGTGCCGCCTGGTACCATGGTACCACCCGGTCCCATCATAGGGCCGGCCCTGGGCCAGACCGAAAGGTAAGGCTCTGAACTGAAAATGGCGCCCTTCTACTGCAAAGCGTAGAAATTTCTGGTGGGCCGGAAAGATGGGAATATGCAGATAAGCATCCCTTATGTCGATCGAGGCTAACCATTCCTGCCCTTGTAGGGCGGTGGCCACCGATCAGATCGACTCCATCCGAAAAGTCCTGATATTTAGGAACTTGTTTAGCCCTTTTAGATTTAATATGGGCCTCACGTCCCCATTTGGTTTGGGGACTGTGAAAAGGTTCGAGTAAAACCCGAATCCGCTTTCTTCCAGGGGAACCTTCATGATTACACCTTGGAGCAATAGTTGTTCTAGTGCCAGAAGGAGGGATCCTCTCTTCTGGGGATCTTTTGGCACGTTTGACCTCATAAATTGGGCAGGAGGAGTGCCTTTTAACTCCAGCTTGTATCCCAGACTTACTGCGGAGAGCACCCATCTGTCTCTGATGGTGTCCCGCCAGGTCTCTGTGAACAACTGAAGCCTTCCCCCCACCCGATTGAGTGGGGGCAACGCTTCATGACTTGGGGGGAGGTTTTGTACCTCTCTTGACCCAGGGTTTCTTGTTACCCTGTGATTGTCCCTGATTTCTGCCCCCTGAATTTGACCGCGGAGGCCGTCGGAACTGCTTCACAGCCGATGTGCCCGGGACTGGAGAAGTAGGCCTCTTAAAAGAAGGACTTCTACTCTTGTTCTTAACCGGTAAGAGTGAACTTTTACCGGCAGAAATTTTCTGGATATATTTGTCCAGATCTTCTCCAAATAAGCGTTCTCCATGAAATGGGAAGCTAACCAGCAGTTTCTTACAGGGAGCTTCAGCGGACCAGTTTTTGAGCCACAGAAGCCTACGCATATGTACTACAGACAGCGTAAAGCGGGAGGCCTGTTGGATTGTATCCTTTATGGCGTCCACCGCAAAACACAAGGCTCTAGGCAGGTCAGCTAGGGCAAGAGCCTGCTGATCTGGTAAGTCCCTTAAGACTTGTTTCAACTGATCTTTCACTGCTTGGCAGACTCCAATCGCTGCTACCGCAGGTTGTGTCACCATGCTTGCTGTAGAGAAAGCAGATTTTAGTAAAGACTCCAATTTTTTATCTATTGGGTCTTTGAACATTGGAACATTATCTACTGGACATGTCAGTGATTTGTTCACAGAAGAGATGGCTGCGTCCACTGTAGGGACCCTCCATTTTTTTATGAACTTATCCTCCATGGGATAGATCACCGGAAATCTCTTGGGGGGAGCAAATATTTTATCAGGATGCTCCCAATCCTGGTAAATAAGCCCTTCTAATAAAGGGTGGATTGGGAAGGAACAGACAGCCTGGGGAGCTTTTAGCGACCCCAGCGAGGAAACCGTAGTGGTTGGTGGTTCCGCCAGAGGCATTTTAAATGCTGATCGGACCATGTTAGTCAGAGACTGAACCCATAATCTTTCAGCCTGAGATGCTGAGAAAGGTTCTTCCACTGTTGATTCCTCCATAACTGAATCAACCTCATCCTGATCCCCTTCAGGTAGGTCGATCTCTGTGTGGGGCTGTTCCTCCACTAACAGGCACTCTGAAGGAGGAGACGGAGATCGAACGCGCTTTCCCTGTGACAGGGAAGCAGCGATCAATGCTGTTAATCTCTCTTCCAATCCTCCCAGAGTTGAGGATAAAACCTCCTCTGTTATATATACAGGAGCAGGTGGACTGGGGACAGCCGCAGCACCAGGCACTCCTGCGGGGTTTCTACGGCTACTGACCTCTGAATTCTCAGGGGAGATTGGTGCAGTACAAGCATGCCCAATATCCTCAGAGCCCGATGGAGACCCCTTTGGCTTCCTGGAAGACTTATTTCCGGAGCGTCTGGACGACATATCCTTTAAGCACAAAGCTGAGGTATTCCCGTCGTCATACACCAATTTTGCTGGTAATAGTCTAACACAGTTGCTGCTATATACCAGCTGGTGTCCACTAAAGTGCCTTTCTATGGGGATGCCTGCATCAACCGCCTCTGTGTGCCACTGTTTGTTGCTAGCTCTGTTTGCATCCAGCTGACACTTGTACTGTGTCTTTATACAAGCTGGGACGCCTGCACATGCGCGGAAGCGCCGTGGTGCGCATCGAGCGTCATCCACCCGCCCCGCCCCTTTTTTTTCATAGGAGGCGCGTGCACGCGCCCGCGCGCCATTGGCGCCCTTTTCGAAAATCAAACAAGGACTAGGAGCCAGGGCCCTTTTTGCCGGAGGGCCTGTGCGGTGGATGAGCGCAGCAACAGGGCAGAGGAAGTGGATTCCCACAGAGAAACTTACCAACTGCCTGGATCTTTTGACTTGAGAAAACCAAAGATCCACATGACAAGAAAAATGGACCACAGCGGCCTCTAGTGGTTTAACACAGGTACCGCGGTCCTCTTTTTTTTTTTTTTTTTCTTGACTACTATTAAAATTTTACATTTTCAGTAGTTACAGGCATACACAGATATTAGCGGGAATACCGTTAGGTAACAGACAGAAAGACAAATTAGGCTTGGGGGTCCCCCAATAGAACCAAGTTCCTGGGGGCCCCCACTTACCTGTTCCCCGCCGCAGGACTCTGTTTGGTCCACAGAAGCCCAAACTTCACCTATCACGGCAGGCATTGTAATTAAACCTTCAGGGATCAGGTTCCCAAGGATTCCACTCCCCTGGACCTGTATAGCACCCTGCACAGACAACATCTTGGTCGTGGGTATGACCAGAGCTCTGGATCCCAGGGTCCAGCCCTCCTAAGAGAGGCATTACAGGCAAAACCTTGCTCTTCTGCTGCAAGGCCCGGGTACCGACCGTTTAGCTATGAAGCTTTTTTGGTGGGATCCGGAACAGCTTACTAAGGCCCAAAAGAACCTGTACGCAAGCCCAGTGAAAACACATGTTACTCTTTGGCCAACACCTTAGACACTGGCAAAAAACTGAGATGCTCCCGGATGGGAGGGGCTTATATAGGGGAGGGTACTTCTGATTTGGAAGTTGCCAGTGCCAGCACCTGAAGGTAAACTATATAACCCATTAGTAATGACTAAGTCGCTCTGTGTCCCGTGATGTACGAAAAATAAATGACCCTTGCCCCCACAATAGAGGCACAAGCCCAGAGTTCTGCGCCTAGCACGTTCTTCGGGGGTTAGTCTGGTCCGGCCCAGCTGCATAGGTTCTTCAGCAGGTAGAGAATGCTACACGGAATGAAGGGAGGGGAGCTCAGACTGGCTAGGACCCAGAGAGTGCTGGCGTCTTTTTTCTAAGGACCTCTCTTGAAAACGAATGTCGATCTGGTTGCATAATGAAATTACATCGTCCAGACCGACGGGAATGGCTCTTCCCGCTAATTCGTCTTTCACTCGGTCAGAGAGGCCATGTAAAAAGGTAGCGACCAGGGCCTCATTATTCCAGCTCAATTCAGCTGTGTGGATACGGAACTGAAGAGCATATTGCCCCACTGAACTAGATTCTTGGCGAAGACGTAAGACAGCACTAGCCGCTGAAGAAGCCCGAGCCGGCTCTTTGAAGATATTACGAAAGAGCTTCAAGAAATCGGACAGACTGGAAACCACCGGATCGTTCCTCTCCCACAGGGGGGCAGCCCAGGCCAAAGCTTCACCGGAGAGGAGGGAAATGATATAGGCTACCTTAGCCCGGTCAGACAGGAAGCTTTGAGGCTGAAGCTCAAAATGAATTGTGCATTGGCTGAGAAACCCCCTGCAGGCCTTGGAGTCCCCAGAGAAACGGAACGGAGCTGGCAATCTTAGTGAGTGTGAGGCTGCGACTGGTGCGATAGGTACAGCCGCTGGTTGTACTTGGGGTTGCGGATTTGGGGTTCCCAAGGAGACCTGAAGCTGCTCGAATCGAGAAGCCAGATCCTGGAGGAATCGCATCACCTGAGTCTGATTTGATTCCTGGGTCTCAAGTCTGCGAACTATGCCCTGCAATGGATCATCCGTGGGAAGCGGGATGTCAGCCGGGTTCATGGCTGATCAAACTGTCAGGGTCACCTGTGGCCAGGTGACAGATGCACACCGTAGGGGGACAGGAGTGCACCGCGAGGTAGTGAACCCTATGGCTGGCTTCTGCGGATAGGAAACTGGGTGGTTGTGGAAAGCGGGACCAGAGGAGCACAACCGGGATCCTAACGGAAGCTAGAGCCAAGATTCCCCAGGGCGCGGAGTCTAAGACCCAGCTGGTCTTCTCCAGGGCCTCTAGTGGTGAGGATGTTATGCTGCAGGCTGGGACCAGGTCGCGGCCCCTGGAGTTTACTAGCTCACGCCCCGTAGGATAAGGGGAAAAGAGGGGAAGCAGCAGCACACGATAAGAGAGAACCGAATAACAAACTGAAGGTCAGGGGCCACAAGCAGACAAGGATAACGAAGAACGAGCCGAAGGTCAAGGGTCACGAGCAGACAGGGATAGTCGGGGACAAGCCAATAACGTAACAGAGAGACAGACGTAGCACACGGCAGGCAGGAACCCAAACACACAATGCCTAACAAACACGTTGATCAGCAAAGCAGGCTTGCAGTGCACAGGTTAATATAGTGTTCTGTGATAGGGCCTGGGGTGGAGTCAGGCTGGGAGGAGATTATAAAGGAAGCCAGGTGAAGGAGGTCTGGTCTCTAGATGAACACATGAGGAGGAAGGTAAGATGGCAGACAGACATTAATGCATATCCATGACACCACTTGATAAAGGAATTACTAAAAAACGGTGTCATCATTGAATGTCTGGATTCACCATGTAACACGCCCCTGTTCCCAGTCAGGAAGCAGAAGGGAGGGGAAGGTGGGTGGAGACTCGTACAGGATTTACAGGCGGTCAATAGGGCCGTATTACCGAGGGCCCCGGTGGTCCCAGACCCGCATGTACTCCTGAACGACCTACACCCAGATAACAAGGTATTTTCTGTCATCGATATCAGTAACGCTTTCTTTTCCATTGCCTTACACAAACACAGTCAGTTCTGGTTTGCATTTACACATAAAAAGAAAAAATACACATACACCAGGTTACCCCAGGGATATTGTGAAAGTCCAACTATTTTCTCACAAGAAATGTCCAATAATTTGTCTCAGTCTGTACCTCCCTCTGGGAGTCAAATTCTCTTGTATGTGGATGACATTCTGGTAGCGGCTCCTTCGGAGCAACAATGCAAACTTGACACCTTGGCTCTGATGCATTTCCTCGCAGAACAAGGTCACAAGGTCAGCAAACATAAACTACAACTATGGAAAGAAAAGGTGACATACTTGGGTTATATTTTGTCTCAAGAAGGCAGACATCTGGATGAGATCCGAAAAGAGGCCATCCTTCAAGTCCCCAAAACACGTACCAAAAAGAAATGTCATTTCTTGGCATGGCAAATTTTTGTAGAGCATGGATAGCTAATTATGCTATGGAGGTGGCGCCTCTTTCTGATCTCATCTATGGTACACAAATGTCTGCAAAAGATTCCATCCAATGGAATGTGCAAGCAGAGGATGCATTTACAAAGGTGAAGCATCTCATTGTGGGTTCAACTGTGCTTAGCCTACCCAATTACAGTAAAATCTTTTATCATACTGTAGATTGTAAAGAGGGGTACATAACTTCTGTTCTCACTCAGGTTTATGGGGACAAACACAAACCAATTGCATTCTACTCAACTAAATTAGATCCAGTAGCCCGGAGTTTGCCCCACTGTGTACAAGCTGTAGTAGCAGCCTCATTGGCCATACGGTCCTCTGCATTGATAGTACTGTTCCACCCTCTTGTACTTAAGGTCCCACATGCCATCTCAGTGAACTTACTACAAGAAAAAATCTCCTATTTATCTCCAGCCAGGCATTTATCATGCATGACTACACTTATGGGATAGCCACACCTTACAATCGAGAGGTGTACTACATTGAATCCCGCTACACTAATGCCAACACCTGGTGACAGGGATCCACATGATTGTATAGCTCAAATCGATGAACGGGTACTCCCTAGGAAGGATCTTACTGATGTTCCCTTTCTAGATGCTGACATTACCTTTTTTGTTGATGGGTCGTGTAGAAAAAACGATAAAGGGATAAATCAAACGGCTTATGCTATAGTAACACATGACCAGGTCATTGAAGCTAGACCCCTTCCCAGTTCCTATTCTGCACAACAAGCTGAAATTATAGCCCTGTCTAGTGCCTGCAGTCTAGGGGAAGGGAAAAAAAATATTTATACTGACAGCCAATACGCTTTCTCTACTATACACATATTTGCCCAGCAATGGAAAAATAGGGGTATGATTACGTCCACAGGTAAACCGATCACACATAGAGATCTCATTCTTGCCCTTCTAGAAAATGTACAAAAACCAGCACAAGTGGCTATATGTAAATGTGCAGCACATAGAAAGGGAACAGATCCAATTACCCTAGGGAATGCACTAGCAGACAAGACAGCAAAGGCAGCTGCTGAAGGACAGCAAATAACACACATATGTTATACAGATCTCCAAGTAAATGATGAGGTATGGAAAGCTATTGATGAAACATGGTTATCAGAAATGCAGAAAACATCACCGGCAGGTGAAAAACAAAAGTGGCTATCTAAAGGAGCAATACTGGTCAATGGTGTATACACAAACGCGGATGGTAAACCCATCTTACCTACATCATTATTTAGGTATGCTGCGTTATTGAGCCATGGGCAAGCCCATACCTCAAAAGGAGGGATGGTACAGGTGATCAACAAGGTATTCACAACATATGGATTTACGAACTACTCAAAAAAATTTGCCTCACATGTCCGATTTGTAACAGATACCATGCACAAGGTGCCCTAAGACCCTTAAGAGGTAATTTCCCACAACCCCCTTATCCCTTTCACACAATATGCATGGATTTTATTGAATTGAACAAATGTGAGAATAAAAAGTACTGTCTGGTTATTGTTGACATGTTTACAAAGTGGGTGGAAGCTTTTCCTATGACACACCCGGATGGACAGTCAGTAGCCAAAGTACTAATCAAAGAGGTGATTCCACGACAAGGGATCCCCTCAGTGATTTACAGTGACAATGGCTCCTATTTTGTAAACCGAACGATACAACAAATTGGTAAATGGTATAATATTGACCTAAACAAACACTGTGTCTACCACCCACAATCTGCAGGCACTGTGGAAAGACATAATGGTACCTTTAAAGAGTAAACTAAGAAAATTAATGGAGGAAACAGGAAAGAACTGGGTTCAGTGTTTTCCAATGGCATTGTTGAGTACAAGAATTACCCCTACTGCTAAGGGCCTAACACCGTATGAAATGCTGTATGGTAAACCTTATTATATTCCACAACTCAGAGCATTCGCTCGAGATGATGAGGAAATGGACTGTGAACTGGCAAATTATATGAGGAAGTTGATAACAACTAAATTACTCCTATGCCCAAATTCTCTTTGAGGTCAAGAGACTAAATCAGAACAGGAAGATCTTGTACAACCTGGAGATTGGGTCTGGATAAAAATAATAAAGAGAGAGGGCGTGGCCTGGACATGGCTGAGTGAGGCTGCTTTTCTTTAGAGCTCCCGGCCTAGACCCTCATGCCCCGGCACTACTTACTTAAAAACCGGTATGAGCTCAGCTAAGAAATACAGGACCAGAGCAGTAGCGAAGGGGACCCCCTCGGGGAAGAACTCAGCGGAAATCCGCTGCTACTTTAACCTCCTGCAGGAGACATCTCCCGGAGCCAGAGTGACGGCGCCACAAGGCCTAACACGCGGAGCTGCACAGCAGGCCTCCACTTCGGACCCTAGAGAACCCACACCTGACACCCCACCACCACCTGACTACCTCCCAGAGAGCCCCACGGAGCACCAACACGCCGAGATGTCTTCATCCCAGCAGCCTGAGGCCGCTATGCTAGACCAAGAGATCAGGGAGATGCTGCAGGCCCTCCTTACGCAGACCGCCATTGAAGCTCTGATCCTCCGCCTGGAAGAAACTCACAGGCGGGATATGCAGGAGGTGAGGGGAGAGGTGTCTACCCTGGCGGACCGGGTGACGACGGGAGAAACATCCGTGTCCTCACTGAAGGTCCGGGTGTCGGCGCTGGAGCAGTCTCGCGACCAGCACCGGGACACCGCAGTGGCGCTTCAGCTGCATTTGGAGGACATCGAGGACCGGAGCCGCTGCGGTAACTTGCGGCTCCGAGGCATCCCGGAGACTGCGGAGGTAGAAAACGTTGGGGACACTGTCAGGGAGATCTTCCGGACCGTGCTCGATGACCCGGGGGCAGACGTTATCCTAGATAGGGCGCATAGAGCCCTAGGCCCCAAGCCTGCGGACCAGAGTAGACTGCGAGATGTGATCTGCAGACTACATCACTATGCCCAGAAGGAAGCTATCCTGAGACGCGCATGGGAGCATGGTGACATAGAGGTGAGCGGGTCGCAAGTCCGGATCCTCCAGGACCTGTCTAGATCGACTCTGCGCCGAAGGGCCCTGCTACGACCGCTACTGGACTTGGCCAAGCAGAACGGGTTCACGTACCGCTGGGGGTACCCGCTATCGGTGCTATTCCGCGGTGAACACGGAGCCTTCACCCTTCAAACCGCCGCAGATCTACCGGCACTCTTCCGCTTCTTAGACGCGGAACCAATCCCGGTTCCAGACTGGCTACAACTCCTTCCACGCCAACAGGGCAGGTCGGGCGCCTCAGCACACCGCGGACCCTTCCCTCCCTGCCAGCAACAACGTGGCAGACGGAGACAACGGTCCGGTTCCGGAGGCGCGCCACGTGAGTAGGCCTGGGGCCACCTATCCCTGACCTTCACCCCCCCAACTGTCCCCGTATGTTTACCCATGGCCACGCAGTCCTGCAAGCATTATACCCCGGGGCCACTGTACTTTGGCTGGAACTCCCGGTGCTGAGACCTTACGTCCCCTCTCACACGAGCTGACAGTACCCTCTTCCGCTACTCCCTCTAGGCCGCCAGCCAGTCTACCTTCCCCGGCCGGTTGCCTCGGCCCCCCTAGTTGCCCGCCAGCACCGGATTATAACCATCTGGAACCACAGCAGGTTTACTCGGCCATCCTCTGGCCTTTGATGTGGCCCCGGACATTTCCCGAGCAACACTAGACGTACTGCCCTCCACATTGAACATTGGGTGCCGGCCGGGCAGGAGTTTACACGGGGACAGACCCCGGTGTTTGGCAGGGGGAACGGTGATCCTGCTTGATGAACAGCCTCAAGGCCCGGGGGAGGGAGAGGGTTAACCCACATTTCCCCCCGAGGGAGGGGGGTGGGAATGGCTGAGGGGGAGAGCCGGAACACTACCCGGACGTTAAACGTCCCGCTTCTGGAACGCCAGGGGGACCCTAGGGGGTGGAGAGAGTTACATTTGTTCATATGCCAACATGCCCCCGCATGGCTGTCCGCCGCGGTGTTGACTCTCCCCCCCCCCCCTCTCTCTCATGTGTTTTTCTTTTTGTTTGCTTCCTTTTTTGTTGATCGCGCCTGCAAAAACACTGGGGGGGCTCCCACGAATTGTTCAGTGACTAATGGGGTCGCTCCTGCCTGCTACCTGCCGATCTGCGGCTTTGCCTGGGTGAGGGGGTTTGGTTGGTTTTGCATAGGTCAGGGAGGGGGGGAGTGTATTGCTAATGAAAACTGCATTGGACTCTTTAATCTCCGGATGCTACCACTGATTGCACTGTTACTATTGCTCTGGTTATGTTACATGCTAATTCTAGTTTATCTTGTTCTGTTAGATTGTAGAATCACTCACAGTTAGATGTTTTGTCTTATTTAGCTCACTATACTGGTACCTGTTTGTATCGTCATCATACATTGCCGGGGGTGGGTGGAGAAAGCCGTGGGTTCGCCTCCTGGCTCTGTCTACCCACTCTCCCACTTAGGTTTGCGCTCCATCCCCAGAGTTTTCTCTGGCGAGCGCCACAGCTAATTGGGCTGCATTAGATTTTCTCCCGCTGCCGCACGCTCTGGTGACAGCCTCCTAAACCCCCCTTTTTTTTTTTTTTATTGATTTCTCTCTTGTTTGTGTGCGTGTTTCTATTTTTAGGATCCTCCTCTTTCTATTCTCCTTTTATTTATTTATTTTTCTCCCCTACTCCTACCCTGTCTCTCCCCCCCCTCTTTCCCCCCTTATTGTGCATATTCCTTTCCCCCCCCCCAATTTTCCTTATTGTGGGAATTTCTCTCCCCCTCGAGCATGGATGTCCTTAACATAATATCCCTAAATGTAAAGGGCCTAAATACGCCGGAGAAACGGCGGATGCTACTTAATGATATGCGCTGCAGGAAGGCAGACATTGTTCTCCTGCAGGAGACACACTTCAGGGAGAATAACCTCCCGCTACTCAGGAACAGACACTATCCCTTGACCTACCACTCTAAGTACACGGAAGCTAAGTCCAGAGGAGTAACTATCCTCATCTCTGCTAGGGTTCCCTGGACGCTCATGGACTCTCAGACAGACGGAGAGGGCCGCTTCCTGTTCCTGAAAGGTATGGTCGGGGACAGGAGAGTGACCCTCGCAAATTTATATGCACCTAACCAACACCAAGACGTGTTCCTTAAGAAGCGACTGACCCACCTTATGCGCTTCTCGGAGGGACAGCTTATCATAGGAGGAGACCTAAACATACCCCTGATTCCCCGGGAGGATACTTCCTCTGGTACTTCCTCTACTACTCGGGACATGCGCAAGCGTATTGGCCTCGCCTTACACTCCGCAAAACTGGTAGACGTTTGGCGCCTCTTTCACCCGGGAGATTGCGACTACACATTTTATTCTAAACCGCACCAGACCTATTCGCGCATAGACTACTTTCTAGTACCCCACGGACAGCTTCACGCGATCAAAGACACCTCCATCGGATCGATTACGTGGTCCGACCACGCCCCGATCAGCATACGGTATGCCATATCAGACACACAAGCGAGACAGAATCCGCAATGGCGACTAAATGAGGGACTACTGCAGGACCCTGACGTTAAAGCTGACGTTGTTAGGGAAATAAGGCACTATTTTGACACCAATACTACTCCCGATAGCGACACCGGGGTGGTGTGGGAAGCCCACAAGGCCGTAATAAGGGGGATCCTCATCAAACATGGATCCAGACTGAAACGGAAACAGTCTGCCCAATTAGATCTACTCCTCACCAAGCTTCCTGCCCTAGAGTTATCTCATAAGATGACCCCGACCAGTCAAATTGGCACTGATCTCGACGTTGTTCGTTCGCAAATAACTGACCTACTACAATTCAAAGCCAAGGCGGCTCTGCGCATATGCCGTAGGAAAGCGTATGAATCGGGTGACAAATGTGGGAAGCTTTTAGCCCAAACTCTACAAACGCAGAGACTGGCAGCTTACATCCCGCACATCGTGACCTCCACTGGGCAGAAACAGGCACTACCACAACAGATCACACAAGAGTTTAGAACCTACTACAGCTCCCTATACAACTTAGCAGTGACAGCCCTCCCCCCGATGCCACGACGACATACCTGAACCAATCCCTGTTGCCCTCACTGCCGGAGGAGACACGGGACCTCCTAGAGGATCCCATAACGTTGCCTGAAATACAAACAGCCATGAAAAGCACAAAGCCGGGCAGAGCCCCTGGCCCAGATGGGCTCACCATTGCCTACTACAACACCTTGTTCCCCTCCCTGGGTCAGCACCTGGTGACCTTATACAATGCTCTTGGGGCAGGGAAAACCTTCCACCACATTACAGGCACAAATCTCGGTCATCCCTAAGGAGGGCAAAGACCCGGCCCAGTGTGGGAGCTACCGTCCGATCTCCCTCCTAAATACTGACCTGAAAATCTTCACCAAAATTTTAGCATCCAGACTGCAACAGCACCTACCCCACCTCGTACACCTGGACCAAGTGGGTTTTGTCCAAACCAGGGAGGCGAGAGACAACACCACCAAAGTTCTCAACCTACTTCATATAGCGGCCAGTACCAAAAACGCCAAGTATATTTCTGGGCACGGATGCCGAAAAGGCGTTCGACCGTGTGAGTTGGAGCTTCATGTTCAAAACGCTGAAGCATGTGGGCCTGGGGAACAGGATGCTGAGCTGGGTATCTGCAGCTTACGCGGCGCCCACAGCCAGGGTGAGAGCGAACGGCGTACTCTCTGAGGAATTCCGGATTGCGAACGGGACCAGGCAGGGGTGCCCCCTCTCGCCCCTTCTGTTCGCTCTGACCCTGGAGCCCTTCTTATGCCATGTCCGAATGAATCCGGGCATCACTGGTATAGGTTCCCATGACACGCGGCACAAGGTTTCCGCCTTTGTGGACGACCTTATGTTCTCCCTGGCGAACCCCAGTTTCCCTACCGAACCTACTACGAGAGTTCGACACCTACGGACGACTCTCCAACTTGAAGATCAATTTTACCAAATCGGAGGCCATGGGCATAGGGATACCACAACACCAGCTTACGGGACTTAAAAGCTGCTTTGGCTTGAAGTGGACTGACTCGGCCCTAAAGTACTTAGGCACTTATATACCCACCTCACTGACCCAGTTGTTTAAACTTAACTTCCCTCCCCTGTTGAAATCAGTCCAAAAACTACTAGACAGCTGGAGTGGAGGCCTCCACTCTTGGTTGGGGCGCTGTAACATACTAAAAAATTCTATATTACCCAAGTTCCTCTATCTCCTCCAGGCCCTTCCGATCCACATCCCCGGGAACTTTTTTAAGCAGGTACACTCCACCTTCTCCCATTTTCTTTGGGCAGGGAAACATCCACGCCTGAGCAGGAAGCTGCTCTCTCTCCCCAAGTTACGCGGGGGCCTGGCAATGCCGGACGTGCGCACATACTATCACGCAGCACATGTTAGTAGGCTACTGGACTGGTGTCGACACACGGACACTAAACTGTGGACGCAATTGGAGCAAGACCAATGTGATGTGCTCCTCCGCAGGGTCCCCTGGTGCCGTGCGGCATTGCCGCCTAAACTGAAACACCACCCTCTGATAGGCAACACGGCCGATGTCTGCTCGCACCTACTGTTGAAATCCAGACTCTCAACCCGGGACTCCCCCCTAAGGCCCGTAATCGGACACCCCCAATTCGGACCCGGTTTACATGACAAAAAGTTCCATGACCTCAGAATCGGGGACTTTACCAGGCATCCCACTTCAGCACATTGGGGAGATGGAAGACGCATGCGGAACTGTCAGATCCCAATGGCCCATACAAACTTGACTTTATGAGAGCCTTACAACTCAGCGGACTCGCGCCCCCCCCCCAGCGACTCGCACCAACCACTCACGACCATAGAGGAACTCTGTTCGGGGACCGGGGTGATTCCGCATACGCTATCCCTGACTTACACCATCCTGGTTGAGCCGTCGGGGGATTATTATCCTCCATGATTGACCAGATGGGAAAGTGACCTGAACTGCCAATTCACCGATATTAAGAAACAGCAAATAATTAAATTTGCCCACAAATCCTCCCTGTGCGCCAAAATTCAGGAAACGAAGTTCAAAATCCTCACAGGCTGGTACAGGACCCCAGCCCTCCTTCACAAACTTTTCCCGAAGACCTCGGACCTCTGTTGGCATTGCCAATCGGAGGCGGGTACCATCCTTCACGTGTTTTGGTCTTGCCCACGGCTACGGAGTTTCTGGGGTGAGGTACGTCGTATAACCCAGAAATTTACTGACCGGACGGTGCCGGATGAACTGGCTTACTTTCTCCTGCATGCGACGGACACTCCGACACGTATATACAAAAAATCAGACGCAGCCAAAGCCTGCATCCCACTCAACTGGAAATCCCCACACCCACCGACCATTGCCCAATGGTTACACAAAGTGGATGATATTTGCTGGATGGAAGACCTGATCCTCACTGACCAGAATCGACATGAAACATATTCCAAGACATGGCAGTTATGGGATATGTTTAAATATTCTGACGAGGGACAAAGCCTCAGAGGATCCCCCCTGGCGACCTGATGACTGACCTCGCCATGTCCCAGGGTTGCACTGCTACCCGGACGTGTGACTGCTGGGGAGGGGTGTTGATGCCCACACGGGTCACCCACCCCTGAATCCATTTTCAAGGACATCTGTCCCCGCTATATCCTTCTCCCCCCCCTCTACCCTGCGTATTGCCTTTACAACCCTACCCTACTATTCTAATTCCTAGGCCCTGCTCTGAATTTCTTCAGTTCTTTGATTTTTTTTTTTTCTGCTGTTTTTTATCTACTTCTTAATACTTTTCTTTCTATGATAAAAGAGAAAATGGGAAGGAGGCTGTATCCACGGGACCAAGGAAGGCGATTGCCCCCCTCTCGCAGACACTCTTGACAATACCTCACACGAAAGGGGCCACTTTGGATGCAGAACCTACACCTGTATGTTAGCCCAGGCGAGGACTCTGCCCTATGTTGCTTAGTTTCTGTGTATGGGAAGTCTGTCTGAATAGATGCTTTCTGACTGTATAATATGCAAACGTATTATCTCTGTTACTGTGGTCCCTGTGGACCGGTCTCTCTGATTTAAATAAAAAAATTAAAATAATAATAATAATAAAGAGAAAGACTTGGTCTGACCCCAGGTGGGAAGGACCCTATCAAGTACTCTTGTCTAAACCCACCGCAGTAAAAATCGTGGAGCGGATACCTTGGATAAACCTCACCCACTGCAAGAAGGCACACTATTTGAATAAAAAGTCAGATTAACTACCACACCACAGGGGAACGAAATGGTGCACTATGGACTCAGAGGGGTGGAGGGAAGACCCAGAGAAAGACTTATGTTTGAGCCAGGGTATTTTACTAAGACATGGATGGGGAGAATCCTCTTTGCCACATTGATAATAGGGGGCATAGTTGTGGGGATTTATATGCTTCTTGACCTCATCCCAATACTGAACATAATGGGTCATAGGGGGAAAGACAGATAACGAAGGGACCAGACAGTGCCACCATAACTGTTATTTAGGGTAAGACCACCACCATTTAATTTGATCTCAGTCAAGTCATAGACATTGGTTATCAAAGATATGTTTTTACTGGCAAATACCTATGTTCTACTCCAGAATACAGTACGTGGGCTGATGTGTGGTGGTCGCCAGATGATATAGTGGTTGGCTTGCTAGTTCTGCCGTGATCCCTAAACAAAGGAAGGATCAGGTAGAACGTATATCTATATACAGCCGAAGAGGGTGGACCGGGGACTGCCAGTCCCGCTCTCGGCTTACACCTGATAAGTGTAATCCCATCTCCCTGACAATAAAAAACCTGCAGGTATCAGATACTGGAGTTTATGGTCTAGGAGTATATAGGCACAGCCTGGGTAATCTACTAGGAAGAATTACTATTAGGGTTGTAATCCCTGGTCAGAACACCCCAGCCCCAGAGCCAACTCAGTTTCAACTTAATCCCTCCTTGTTTAAAACAGATTTTACCTACAAGGAACAATTAAGTATAGAAACAGGATTTGGAGACAAAAATGAGTGGATAGAATGGGTCAGGTATACAACCCAATCTAAGGGGTTAAGCGATTGTACAGTATTTCTTGTGCAAACCCAAGACCGCAACTAGCTACCATTCCTCTCCCTGAAGAGGAAACAGATTTAACTTGTATAATAAGACTGTTTTCAGAAAATATTTACTGGGTCGGAATGTGTAAATGAGAAAAAGAGATACCCTAAAACTAAAATGCAAAGTATACCCCCTTCAGTACAAGCATTACCAGGAAATTTTTCTTGTTTCTCTAACAAAGATAATGATGGTACAAAGGTTGGCACTCTATCTCCTGAATACTGTGCAACTACAACATCAACTACAGACATTAAGTACGAACTAAAATGGTTTCAGGAACAGAAACGGCAACTAGCTGATGTTTGGTGGCTGTGTGGGGACAAGAAACTAAGGCCCAGACTGCCATCTAACTGGGTGGGTAGTTGTGCCCTTACCCGCTTGTTGCTTCCCTTTTATATTGTTCCTATGACTAACAAATTGATGAGACTACCAGGTAAACACTATTTTAAGCGATTTAAGTGAGAAACACCCCAAGGATCCTTTGACAACCGGGTGTATATAGACTCAATAGGTGTTCCACAAGGAGTTCTGGATGAATTTAAAGCACAGAATCAAGTAACAGCAGGACTCAACTCACTCTTCCTATGGGTACAGCCCAATAAGAACATCGACTGGATAAACTACATTTACTACAACCAGCAGAGGTTTGTGAATTACACCAGAGATGCTATCAAAGGTATAGCAGCACAACTGGACGCCACCTCTTTGACAGCGTGGCAGAACCGTATAGCATTGATATGTTGCTGGCAGAAAGGGGCGGGGTATGCAAAATGTTCGGCACCTTCAGCTGCACTTTTATTCCAAACAATGCGGCACCTGATGGAAGTATCACCAAGGCTTTGCAAGGCCTACAAATGTTATCCCAGGAACTACCGTATTTATCGTATAACACGCACCCCAAGTTTAGGAGGGAATTTTAGGGAAAAAAACTTTTAGGAGGGAAGTTTAAGGAAAAAAAAACTTACATTTAAATGCAGCCTTACCAGTGTCCGTTGCAGCCTTGTCAGTGCAGCCTTGCCAGCAGTGTCCAGTGCAGCCTTTGCCCAGTGTCCAGTGCAGCCTTTGCCCAGTGTCCAGTGCAGCCTTTGCCCAGTGCAGCTTTACCAAGTGTCCAGTGCAGCCTTTGCCCAGTGCAGCCTTTGCCCAGTGTAGCTTTGCCCAGTGTCCAGTGCAGCTTTACCCAGTGTCCAGTGCAGCCTTTGCCCAGTGCAGCCTTTGCCCAGTGTAGCTTTGCCCAGTGCCCAGTGCAGCTTTACCCAGTGTCCAGTGCAGCCTTTGCCCAGTGCAGCCTTTGCCCAGTGTCCAGTGCAGCTTTGTCCAGTGCAGCCTTTGCCCAGTGTCCAGTGCAGCTTTGCCCAGTGTCCAGTGCAGCCTTTGCTAAGTGCAGCCTTTGCCCAGTGCAGCCTTGCCCCAGTTTTCAAAATTGGCGCCGCCGAGATCGCCACAGAGACTGGGCGGAGCGGGGCGAACGCCGCCGAGAATGCAGGGACTGGGCGAGCCGAGATACACATAGCCGAGTGTACTCGGCTATACTCGGCTTTTCTCGGCTTCGCTCACAGTCACGCCGAGTCCCCCCCTATGATGGACATATCACAGGTCCAATGGCGGGACTGGGCGTGACTGTGAGCAGAGCCGAGAAAAGCCGAGTATAGCCGAGTACACTCGGCTATGTGTATCTCGGCGGCGATCGCTGCGCTCCGCTCAGTCAGCGGAGATCGCCGGGATCAGTGGGTATCGGCGTATAACACGCACCCACGATTTTCCCCTGATCTTAAGGGGAAAAAAGTGCGTGTTATACGCCGATAAATACGGTAACTGAGAACTCTGGTGTAGAAAACCCCCTAACAGGACTCTTCAAAAAATGGTTTGGTAAATGGGGTGATCTTGCAAAAAGTTTGCTTATCTCTGTTGTCATGGCAGCCACGGTCCTTACGCTGTGTGGATGTTGCTGCATTCCCTGTATTAGAGGAATTCTTCAAAGACTGATTGACACATCTTTAACAAAGACTATGCTTTTTCAGAACAACACTGAACTATACCCGGAACCTGATGAAGATGAACTTACAGTCCTTTCAAAAGACTTATTTGTCTAAATGATAATACCTGGTAAAACAAAGAACCTGGATATTTGAATTATTGAAATTATGAGTATAAAAGGCGGGAGATGTTAGAGAAATTTAGTATTATACCTTTAACGTCAGCTATGAAATTGCAATCTTGTATAGTCTTATAACTTTAACCACTTAAGCCCTGGACCATTTTGTAGCTCAAGGACCGGACCCCATTTTGTGATTCGGCACTGCGTCACTTTAACTGACAATTGCGCGGTCGTGCGACGTGGCTCCCAAACAAAATTGGCATCCTTTTTTTTTTACCACAAATAGAGCTTTCTTTTGGTGGTATTTGATCACCTCTGCGGTTTTTATTTTTTGCGCTATAAACAAAAATAGAGCGACAATTTTGAAAAAAAATTCAATATTTTTTACTTTTTGCTATAATAAATATCCCCAAAAAATATACAAAAAAAACATTTTTTTTCCACAGTTTAGGCCGATACATATTCTTCTACATATTTTTGGTAAAAAAAATAAAAATCGCAATAAGCGTTTATTGATTGGTTTGCGCAAAAGTTATAGGGTTAAGTCAGTACTAGGGAGTGATTGTTACTGTGAGGGGGCGTGGCTACACGTGACACGTCACTGATGACCGTTCCCGATCACAGGGAACGGTCATCAGTGACAGTGTCACTAGGCAGAATAGGGGAATGCCTTGTTTACAAAGGCATTCCCCTGTTCTGCTCTTGCCGGGCGCAATCGAGTTCCCGGTACCCGCGGCCGCATTCACGAGGCACGCTGAGGGCGCATGCCCGCAGGGCGGCGAATTTAAAGGGGCGTACATGTACGCCCATATGGCTGCCCGTGCCATTCTGTCGACGTACATCGGCGTGCGGCGGTCGACAAGTGGTTAAAATGCTTAGAAATATAGTTTTATATAACCCTATTATACAAGTATTTCTGGATTAGTCATATGACCATATTCTATTGTGCTGAGTACTGAGTTAAATGTGCTGAGTGATTGTAAAACTGTATTTTGCTTACATTTGCAAAAACATGGGCTTCCAACCATGTAATATTTAGAAGTACATTGTATGACGTTTCCTGTGGCAGGGTGTTGCCTGTAAACGGATATTCCCTTCTTCCTGCTCTACGTCAGAATAAAGGTTGAAATTATACACGTGATCAGGACACTACGAGCAGGAAGGGAGAAGGGTTAAGTGTGATAAAAAGAGACATACAAACCTAATTTGGCAGAAGTGTTTCGTTGGTAAGCCTGTATGTACATTTCTCTGCATATGCAAATAAATACCTTAACCACTTGCTTACTGGGCACTTAAACCCCCCTCCTGCCCAGACCAATTTTCAGCTTTTAGCGCTGATGCATTTTGAATGACAATTGCGCGATCATACAACGCTGTACCCAAATTACATTTTTATCATTTTTTTCCCCACAAATAGAGCTTTATTGTGGTGGTATTTGATAACCTCTGCGGTTTTTATTTTTTTTAAAAAAATAAAAAGACTGATTTTTAAAAAATATATATATATATATTTTGTTATAAAATTTTGTAAACAGGTAATTTTTCTCCTTTATTGATTTACGCTGATGAGGCTGCACTGATGGGCACCAATAAGGCGGCACTGGTGGGCACCGATAAGGCGGCACTGGTGGGCACTGATAGGCGGCACTGAGAGGTGGCACTGATGGGTGGCACTGAAGGGCATTGAAAGGTGGCACTGAGAAATGGCACTAATAGGTGGCAGTGATGGGCACTGATGGGTGTCAGTGATGGGCACTGATGGGTGGCAATAGGCAGCATTGCTAGGTGGCACTGATGAGGCATTGACAAGTGCCACTTGTGGGCATTGATAGGTGGCACTGTATTCATTGATAGGTGGCACTGTGGGCACTGGCAGGTAGCATTATACTGGCAATGATGAGGCACATCTGCCTCCTTCCTCTTCGGGACCGATGTCCCTTGTGAAAGAGCCAGTGATCGGCTTTTTTTCCCCCTCACGCTGTCAGCGTGAGGAGAAAAACAAAACCTATTACCGATTCTTTGTTTACATCACGTGATCAGCTGTCATTGGCTGACAGCTGATCACGTGGTAAGGGGTCGGGATCGGCCCCTTACTCGGTTCGGTGATCACCCGAGTCTCAGTGACACGGGTGATCACAGCGTGTGCCGCGTGCGCCCTGCAGGGGCGCGCAGGGAGCGCGCGAAGAGGAGGCCGTCTATTGATGGCCTCCCGGATTTTCAGCTCCGCGCTGAAGCCGTCATTTGGCTATAGTGCGGGCCTCAAGTAGTTAAATCGAGAGACGGTCTGAGAATCCAGATTATTCTGCAACAAGAGACATCACCAAAACCATCCTACATTCTTAGCACGGCCAGCATCACTGCCTGCCGAGCCCCCTACAGGCTCCTTTTATTATCACAAAAGATCTCACAAACAGGAAGTGATGGCTGCAGCAGCCAATCACCTCCTCCATGGGAGGTCCCCTCCACACAGGAAATGTCCATATAAGGGCATCCCTCTAACAGGATGTGTTAAATACAGCTAATACAATACAATACATGAATACAACACAGTACAATACAATACAATGATGGCTAAAGTCTTATGGGCGTGTCCAGGCAGGGAAAGCATGTATACTTTTAACAATCAAAGCCGTATTGTTTTAAAACACGCTCTCCCTGACTCTGAAACGCTCATAAACTCTCATATTACCACTGATAGTAATCCTTATTTTGCGTTATTGCAGAGAACATTGCATATTCGGATTATACTATTATTGCTTGTGGAAGGGAGGCTGTCTGCTGGCGTGTGCTATGAATCTCGACCATGCTGATCAGACACAGCAGAGACAAGAGCGCACATCTGCCTATAACCAATAATGTCCTTGCAGAGCGAACATATCCCCCCCCTCGACGATCGTTCTCTGCTAATGCACAGAGGGCCCTTCGTCGGAGGACGTATCCCCGCCCCACAAACCTCATCTCCAACCTTAAGACGTTTTTCCACTACCAGACGGGTCTCAACCAACGTCAGTCTGCCCCAGTCAGCTCTTTAGAGCGGGTTGCAGGAGAACCAACACTGGGAGACACTATGACAATACATATTAAATACGTCTTCATAAAATTTCCACGACAATATAGCAGGTTTCTGTGTCAGTGATGTCACTCCTCCTGGCTGAATTTCAAAGTTCTCTGACTTCCTGTTTCCTTCCTCTTCCAGTCCTCATACTATATGTTGCATGATTCTTTGAGCCTCGGTAGTTTTAGGGCAGGTTACTGAGTCACTTGTACCAGTTCTGTGAGTTGATGTGGGTGAGTTTTGATAGAAGAGTGAGCAAACCTGTCTTCAAAGGTTGTGTCTCTGCTTGGTGACTGCACTGCTCCCCCGTCTCTCCTCAGGATTTGTTATGCCTGGGTGCAGTGATTGGTGGGTGCAGTGAATGGTGGGTACAGCTGGTCTCTCTATACGTGTTGCTCTGTAGGGGGAGGTCAGTGGCTCCCCAGGGAAGGATGCTGGACAGAGATGTTGATCTCTAAGGCCCCTTTCACACTAGCGGACCGTATGTCCGCTTTTTCATCCGTCCATGTACGGATGAAAAAGGGACATACATTGGTCCCTATGAGATCGCGGGTGTCAGCGGATCAACATCCGCTGAAACCCGATCTCCTCCGTGTCCGCAATCCCCCATTTATGCAGACGGAGGAAAATACTATTTTTAAATCCGTCTGCAGAGCGGATCGAATGAACACGGACAGACAGTCCGTGTTCATCCGATCACCCCATAGGGGAGAGTGGAGATCTGACAGGGCGGTCCCTGCACAGTGTGCGGGGACCGCCCTGTCATCTGCCGGCTCAGCGGGGATCAACGGAGCGATCCCCACTGAGCAAGCGGAGGTTCATGGGGCGGATCCTCACGGATCCGTCCTGTGTGAAAGGGGCCTAATATGAACATCCAAGACACACCCCCAGGGTTTCCGATTTGTGCCCCAAGACTGCCTGAGTAGTGAGAGTGAGTGGAGCTGTTAAGTCCAACCTCTGATGTCGGGGTGGGCGGGGCCAATATGCAGAGCTCCACCCCCTTCTTCGTGCATAGACAAATAGCCTGTGTTTATGCATTGGTGGGCGGGGAGGAAGGTGGCAGGGGGCAGGATCAATTATAACTAGTGTATTTGTACCCACAGCGGTGTATAACAAACCTGAATTATACACCGCTGAGGATGCATATACACTAGTTACAATTGGTCCTGCCCCCTTCCTCCCCGCCCACCAATGCATAAACGCTGGCTATTTGTTTATTCACGGGCTGTCTGACAGGGGGTGGAGCTCCACATATCGGCCCCGCCCATCTTGACATCAGACCTTGGTTTTGACAGCTCCACTCACTCTCAGTGTCACTGCGGCCGTTCGCTCCCGGCTTGCCCACCAATCCAAACCACGCTGGATGGATATTTTCATTGCTGCATGTCCTGCTATCGCTAGGCTGTCAGCAGAAAGTATAGGCACCCCCCCCCTGAATCCTGGGACAAGCGTGGACCGGGGACAGTGTCCTCATGCTGGGGACTGTCCCCGGAAATGGGGGACATCTGGTCACCCTATCCTAGGGTTACTGTGGGTGTTTCTGGGCCTTCATGTGGGTGGTAAAAGGTGTAAATGTGTCATACATCCTCCCATGTAATGCCTGTCTTGCCGCATGTCAAAGAATAATGGTTTACTGCAAGACTACAGAGGAAGGGCTGTGGGAGGTTATTATGAAGGTGTTTCTTTAATATGTAAATGATGGCACAGAGAACAGGTTGGCATATTTAATTGGGCAGGATTAAATTCTAATTGTGATCCATTTAATCCTGCCCAGCAACAGCACAGCTAGCTTTCAGAACTAGCTGTGTATGAAGGGGTTTCCTTTTTGAATAATGCTGTGATGTCTGAAATGCTACAAAGAGGAGTGTTCTAGCTGCTGCAGTAAGTGGCTGTGGAAGAGACAGTCTATCAGCAGGATATACAGAGTGTCACATGATACAAAGCCACAACTAAACCCAGAATATCAGGGGATCTGCAGACAGCAGAGCAACATGGTACAGAGGTATGATCTATGCTGAGATTGATCATTCTATTCAGTTCTAGTGAAAAGAAAGTTGAAGTTCAGCTTTATATTGGTTCTAAAGCAGGGGCGTCCAAACTTTTTTGCAAAGAGGGCAAAATTTGATGAAGTGAAAATGCGTGAGGGCCGACCATTTTGCCTGACATTCTTTGAACCATTAAAATTCGGTCTAAGTGTGTTCGTCTGAGCACTAATACACTGCCCAACCAGAATTTTGTTGCCTTTCTGGCTGTGTGTGGTGAAGAGGTGAGCTTGGGCGTGTTATTTGGATATATCGTATTTATCGGCGTATAACACGCACCTTCACCTTAAGAGGGAAGTTTCAGGAACAAAAAAAAAAAAAACTTACATTTTAACCACTTGCTTACTGGGCACTTAAACACCCCTCCTGCCCAGACCAATTTTCAGCTTTCAGTGCTCTCACACTTTGTGTTTCAATATTTTTATTCAAGTTTTGTCATACAAAATGTATAAAAGTCGCAACATAACATTGTACAGTCACAATCAACATTTGGGGTAACACAATGAAGATCACTAAGTGTAGGGGTCCTTGGAGTAGTAAACAAAAAAAAAATAAAAAAAAATAAATAAATAAATAAATAAGTAGAAATAACGATTATCACTACTTAATAGCTCACATAAGTCCGAAGCTCCGTAGAGCCGTTAACCCCTATTAGCATCGCAGATCATATCTGAACCGTCCACCCAGATGAGCCGCCCCCCCATCCATCTATCGGGGGGGGGGCGCAACTCAGCCGGCTGTGTGGGCAGCCCAGAGGTCCGATCAGACTGACAATGGTCCCGTAGGAGCTGAGAAAACAGGGAGCAGCACAAACCTCTAAGGTCTGGATCTGACTCCAAAAATAAACAATAAATAAATTTCAAAAGAGAGGAAAGAGGACAGTGACAGAGAATAGAAGGGAGGAAACAGAGTAAGGAAAGGACAGTTGAGGAGGGGGAATGGGGGGGAGGGAGGGGGGGGAGGAGCCCCGATTCAGCACCCAGACATCCCAACCTAACCCCTTAGGCTATGCTGTAAACATCCCCGGGTCATTAGTTAGGTAACGAAGCCATGGGTCCCACACTTTATGAAACAGTTTCATTTTATCTTGGGCCAGAGCGGTCAAGCGTTCGTTTAGCATCAACCAAGACAACTTGCCTTTAAGCTGATCGAATGGTAGAGCTGCCGATTTCCAGTTCCTAGCAATGGTGATTTTGGCTGAGATAAATATAAATGTCAAGAGCCTCTTGCAGGACTTGGAGGCTTCCACATCTCCTCCCCCCAGTAGTGCTTGCTTAGCTGATTTAGTTAGGTTTAGTTGGGTAAGGGAGTAAACTAAATTATACACCCTGATCCAAAACCTCCGGACCTTTGGGCATGTCCACCAAATATGATAGGTGGTGCCCACCTGGCCACATCCTCTAAAGCACAACGGGGTAGCTCCTGAAACAAAGGTTGCCAGTCTGACCGGCACCATATACCACCTCAGCAGAACCTTATAATTGGCCTCAATTATCGAAGTATTGACGAGCGAACGAGATGCTGTCTCGGCTATCCTATGTCATTCGTCCAGATCCAGGGTTTCCTGCAAGTTGGTCTCCCATTGGACCATATAATTCAGCTTTGTCGATGCACTCAGCAATATCGAATATATAGCAGATAAATGTCCTTTAATTTTATCATAATTTTTGCATAGATGTTCCATGGGAGTTTGGGTTGCTAGGTCGCTCTTGCGAGCCAGGGTTTGTACATAATGTGAGATTTGGGCGAACCTATAACCCTCCGCTGGAGGCATTTGATGCCTGTCAGCCATAGTCCGTTCGGTCAGCATACCTCTATGATCGCACAAGTCAGCAATACACTTAAAACCCTTATTAGTCCACCATTCGAACGCTAGTGGGGTGAGACCCGGGGTGAATGCTTTATTTTGAAGCAGAGGTGTCAATGGAGAATGAGGAGATTTGAATTTGTGAGATCTGGAGAGTCTGTCCCATAGTTCCAGTGACATGGATAAAGTAGGGCAAAGTATAGGAGGTCGCTCCTTGATAGGGAGCCATAAAATATAAGAAATAGGTTTGGGACGGCAGGAATAAGATTCCATAGCCATCCAAATGGCCTGTGCCTGTTGGGAGTGAAACCTTGTAAGTTGTGCTATCTGGGCAGCATAAAAATATTTTAATAAGTCTGGAAGACCAAGTCCTCCTCTCCGCTTCAACGTGTATAGAGTGCTCCTATTCACCCTGGGTCTCTTATCACCCCAAATAAACTGTATTACTTTATTCTGGAATCGTTTAAGGTCATCACGGGCCAATGAAACTGGCAAGGTACGGAAGAAATACAATAATCGAGGTAGAACATTCATTTTAATTGAGTGAAGTCTGCCAAACCACGATGGCGGGTGAACCTGCCACTTAGCCATGTCAGCTGTTAGCCGTTTGAAAAGGGCTGGATAATTCTCTTTGTACAACTCACCAATAGATGAGGTCAGCTGTATGCCTAAATAAGGGAGAGCTGTGGATTCCCATCGGAATTAAAATGATTTTTCAAGCGTAGCCTGAGTGGAGCTTAGCAAAGATAAGTTCAGTGCTCTTGACTTACTATGATTAATTGCCAACCCGGAAATGTTGGAAAAAGGCTGCAAAATAGCATATAAATTAGGTAGGGATGTGATCGGTGAGGTCAAGGTCAGCAACAAGTCGTCCGCAAAGAGTAAACATTTGTGTTCATAGTCTCCGCAATAAATGCCCTGTATATCTCTGCAGGCGCGAATTTTGAGCGCTAGTGGTTCAATCGCCAGGGCGAATAATAGTGGCGACAACGGGCAGCCCTGTCTAGTTCCTCTCCTGATAGGAAATGTTTGGGATGTATATCCTCTGAGCATTAGCGAGGCACTGGGGGAATCATATAATATGTGAAGGAGATCCAGAAAGCGTCTCCCAAATCCAAAGCGTGTGAGAACATCAAAAAGATAGTCCCAGGAGATAGAATCGAACGCCTTCTGGATATCCAATGAAAGTAACATTCCCCTCCTAGTCCCCTTTCCATCCCAATCAGACCGAACTGCCGAGATAAGGTTAATTATCCGGCGGGTTTGGTCTGATGCCTGTCTTGTCGGGACAAAACCTGCTTGGTCAGGATGGATATAACACTGAAGAAAAGTATTAAGTCTCTGGGCCAGTATTTTGGTTAGAATCTTAAGATCCGTATTGATCAGAGAAATTGGGCGGTAATTGGAACAGTCTGTATGGTCCTTTCCTGGTTTCGGGATAACACTTATATAGGCTACATTTTCATGGCTGGGGAGCTTGCTGCCGCTTCTCAGGTCATTAAAGTAAGTACAGAGATGTGGGGCCAGAAGATCGTGATATTTCCTATAGTAGTGACCCGGGAATCCATCTGGCCCAGGGGCCTTAGTAGGGTGTAGGGTTTTAATTGCAGCCCTGACTTCAGGCTCTGTAAGAGCACCGTCCATCAGTTCCGCATGGGCTTGTGTCAATTTAGGCAGCTGTAAGTCGCGAAAGAATGTGTTCGCTCCGGATAGATCGAACTTGTCCTGCGCTCCATACAGCTTAGCATAAAATTTGTGAAATTCTCCAATTATCCGTTCGGGGTTCTGGGAGGTTAGGCCCGTGGACAGTCGTAATTTAGGCAAAGTCGGTGTGTACGGTCGAGGAACCAGTTTTCTAGCTAACATTGTGGTAGGTTTATCACCCATCGTATAGAATCTGTGCTTAGACCAACTAATATGTTTCTCCGCTTGAGTAGTCAAGCTAAGATTTAGTGCTAGTCGAGCCTCGTCAATTTTATGCCTTATATCTACCAGGGGATTCCTGTGCTGTTCACTAAGTAAGTTATCCAAGTTTGTTTCCAGAATCTTATTTGCCTGTTCCCTATTGCGTTTAATCCTGGCTGCCACTTGTAACAATATGCCCCTAATCGCTGCTTTATGAGCTACCCAGTTAATTGCGGGGGATGTGTCCGATGCCTTATTAAGTCTAAAGTATTCCTGTATTTCCTTTTGAATCTTTAAAAAGATTGTAGGGTCATTCAGCAAGCTCACATTAAGTCTCCACGGGGAGGGCCTAGATTTAGTCCACAGCTCTGAAGTAGAGAGTTTTATCGGGGAATGATCAGACCAAGGGGTAGATAAAATCTTAACCGACTTAATAAATGGTAGCAAAGGCGTACGTACTAGAACGTGGTCTATCCTCGAGTAAGTATGATGGGCTTGTGAAAAGTGTGTAAAGTCTCTGACCGTAGGGTTATTTTCTCGCCAGGCGTCGATGAGGTCATGGAAATGAAACAGACGTGCAACCTTGCTGCTTCCAGTCGGTGGGCGTTTCAATGTTGGTTTAGAGGAGTCCGATTTATCCATAATTCTGTCCAAGGGGATATTGCTATCGCCTCCCATAATGACCTGACCCTGGACTTTGGGCATAAGAATCTTCAGCATTTTGCTAAAGAATTCCGGCTGTCCAGTATTCGGGGCATAGTATGATATAAAGGACACTTCCTGGTCATGGAGCCGCCCCACTGCCATAATATATCTACCTCTCTTGTCCTTAACAATAGTGATGGGGGTAAAGGGGGTCCGTTTCGAAAAGCAGATGGCTACACCGCCCTTCTTTTCCCGACCCCCTGCCAAGTAGAACTGTGGATACTTACCATTAAGGTAACGGGGCGCTGAGACATTGGAGAAATGAGTTTCCTGTAATAGCAGGACTTCAGCCTTCTGTTTATGATAAAACTGGAAAGCCTTAGTTCTTTTAGTAGGGGAGTTAAATCCATGTACATTATGGCTAACTATCGAATAGTCTGTGTTATATGTGGTGGCCATCGTGGTAGGGCAGAGCACTCTTACCTTGCATAATGAATGAAGCGAGAAGGGTCCCGATAATGATGACTGTTCGGCTATGTGACCTCTCAGACCATGACATAAGGGAAGGGCGCTGAACCGAGGCTCCGAAGAAATAGGGGGAAGGGAGAGAAGGAAAAGGCATTAGAGAAGAAGAGAAACAAGAATAAAAGCAAAAAAACATATACATAGGCCTTAGGCCCAAACAATCAATATAACTCAATCCTAGCTGATGAATGAAGGAATGGGGAATAACCCCTGCCGGAGACAACATCCGGCAAATTAGGTGCAAGGGTACCATCCTTGTCGTAGGATAGGTAGTCTTGCAGTTGGGTGGCAAGCATGACCACCCCGACCCAAATATGATTAAACTCTGTACGAGCAGGCTATTCGAGGTCATATCGGAAATGACAAAATCAATCAATATAGTTGTAACATAACAGGCTGTCTATAGGAACATGCATTCCCAAGGCCAGTGGCGCCGGGGCCGGAAGGGTCCCCATCGGTCGTTCCGGCCCCCGAGCCACAGCCTAACAGGGGAACACATTGCGGTCCGACTAAGGCCCCCAGACTGCTAAAAAGCAAAAAGCAAAATTTCTTCGACCAGGTTGGGCCCGTCGGGATTGTAAAATATTCGGCTGGCAGCCAGTCCGAAGAACCAGGAACACCAGTAACTTTGTAACCTGTGACTTTGTAACCTGTGAACGGTAACGATGGCCCCATCAGGCCCATAGTCCATCATGGGCCCAGGCCATATCTGTGCAATCAAGCACTAACAGTTCTCAAAAGGGGGGCAAAAAAAAGGCAAAAAGAGAAAAGAGCAATAATACTCAGGTATTCCGGCGAGCATTTCTGGCCTGTGAGCGTGTGCGATCCTGCCATATCGGGGAGAGGGGACGATGATCCAGACGAGGGGGAGATGAAATCGGAGTCGGAGAGTCCCGTGCAATGATGCCGAGACTAAGCAGTAGGTCTTCGCCTGCTTGGAACGTGGAAAAGGAGTGGGACTTTCCGTTGTAAGTGAATGATAACTTAAAAGGGAACGACCATCGATACTTAATCTGTTTGGCCATAAGTTGCTGGAGTAATGGCCGTAGGTTTCTGCGTTTTTGGACCGTTGATGGCGCCAAATCTGTAAAAAGCTGTATTGGTGTTCCAAATAGCGACAGGTCCGGCCTGTTGCGAGCCGCAAGCATCATCTTTTCCTTAATGCGGTAGTGATGTGGCTTAACAATAATGTCTCGTGGTAGGCCGTCGGCCCTTGGGGCTGTCAGTGCTCGGTGAACGCGATCAACTTCCATGTGGTGGATGGCTATATCAGGGATAAGGGTTTTCATCAGGTCTTTTACAGCCCCCTCTAGATCTGTGTGAGTTTCAGGGAGGCCACGCACGCGGACATTGTACCTACGAGAACGATTCTCCAAATCTTCAATTTTTGTGAATGCCTCTTCTAATCTATCCTGGAGGTCTGTCACCATGGCTGAGTTCTGGTTGACCCTTTTGATGGCTCCATCCACTTTGGTTTCAATTAGCTCAAAACGCTCTCCCAAGCTATGGATGTCTTTTTTCAGGTCAGTGGTGATTAATGTGCAGGCCTTAGAGAGCTCCTGCTGCAGCATGGTGGAGAATCTGCCCAACAGTACAGCATCAGGGGAATAGTGTGAGATCTGGGGAATTGGCATATCCTGGCTGGATTGGCTGGATTGGCTAATGAGGACTTCTGCTAAGTCTGCCATGTTCCTATCCATGGAGGAGGCAGGGGAGGCAGGGGAGTTTGGAGAGTCATGTCTATCAGCGTATATGACTGGGGATGGGGGATGTGATAGTGACTCACCCCGCTGTCCGGTCTCCACCTCTCCCGAGGAATGTGAGGAGAATGGATCCCTAATTGGCTCCAGATTTAGCTGCCTGTCACCTCTCTGTGTAGCGCCGTCGGATCTGGCTGCTGCCGTGCTGCCTCGTGTGTCTGGCTTACCCGGCGCCATCTTGGATCGCGGCTGTGCTATAGGGGAAGGCCCTGCTCTCTTCTGGGCTGTAGTTTGCTTATCGTGCCCTTTCCGCGGCTGCCCCTGTGCCCTACGGTTCATCACCACTTCGGGGCTGGTGTGGGATCGGTCCTGGCTCACGGACCTCGGTGCCTGCGCTATCGTTAGCTCTGGTGGGTCGGGGTGCCGGGAGCTCGGTCAGCACACGTCCTTCTCCGAGTCCCCGCGCATGCGCACTGTGCTCTCACACTTTGAATGACAATTACTCAGTCATGCAACACTGTACCCAAATGATTTTTTTGTCCTTTTTTTGATACAAATAGAGCTTTCTTTTGGTGGTATTTGATCACCTCTGGGGTTTTTATTTTTTGCGCTATAAATGAAAAAAGACCGATTTTTTTTTTAAAAAAACGAATTTTTCTTAGTTTATGTGATAAAATTTTGTAAATTATTAATTTTTCTTTATAAATTTCGGCCACAATTTATACTGCTACATATCTTTGATAAAAATAACCCAAAATTTTTGGAAATTATTTGGTCTGTGTGAAAGTTTTAGAGTCTACAAGCTATAGTGCAAATCATAAAAAAATTATCACATCTGATGTACTGGCGGCCTATCTCATTTCTTGAGACCCTAACAAGCCAGGAAAGTACAAATGCCCCCCAAATAACCCCTTATTGGAAAGTAGACATTCCAAGGTATTTAGTAAGAGGCATGGTGAGTTATTTGAAGTTGTAATTTTTTCCCACGATTCTTTGCAAAATTAAGATTTTTATTTTTTGTTTTTATTTTTTCTCAAAATTGTCATTGTAATAGCTTATTTCTCTCACATGACATGTGCATACCACAAATGACACCCCAAAATACATTCTGCTACTCCTCCTGAGTATTACGATACCACATGTGTGGGACTTTTTTACTGCCTGGCCACATAGAGAGGCCCAACATGCAGGGAGTAGGGATGAGCTTCGTGTTCGAGTCGAACATACGTTCGACTCGAACATCGGCTGTTCGATCGTTCGACGAAGATCGAACAATTTGGGCCGTTCGCGCCAAATTCGAGTGACGCGAACGGCCCACAATGCACTACGCCATCGCAGTGTCATCCAGGCGCTGTGATTGGCCAAGCATGCACTGTGACCCCGCATGCTTGGCCAATCACAGCGTCGGCAGCGAGGAGAGCAATGATTGGCCACAGGCAGGTGCCTGTGGCCAATTATTCTTGAGGGGGTTTAGTACACGCCCCACACTATAAAAGGCCGCCAGCGCGGCGGCCTTGTGTAGTGTGTTCCGGAGCAGGGAAAGAGAAGCATAGGCAGGGACAGTGTCATTTTTTTTCCTTTACTAATCCTGGATTCCTTGTGTTTAGGGACAAATAAGGATAGGTAGGGAGAGTGTCAGTGTGTTATTCTGTGCTAAACCTTGTTTGTAGGGACAGAGAGGTACAGTGAGGGAAAGTGTCAGTGTGCTATTCTGTTCTAAACCAATCTTGCTGAACCATATTTGAAATCCTTGAGTTTAGGGACAGAGAAGGACACTCGTGGAAACTATCAGTGTGCTATTCTGTGCTAAATCTTGTTTGTAGGGACAGAGTAGGACAGTGAGTGAAACTGACAGTGTGCTATTCTGTGCTAAACCAATCTTGCTGAACCATATTTGAAATCCTTGAGTTTAGGGACAGAGAGGTACAGTGAGGGAAAGTGTCAGTGTGCTATTCTGTTCTAAACCAATCTTGCTGAACCATATTTGAAATCCTTGAGTTTAGGGACAGAGAAGGACACTCGTGGAAACTATCAGTGTGCTATTCTGTGCTAAATCTAGTTTGTAGGGACAGAGTAGGACAGTGAGTGAAACTGACAGTGTGCTATTCTGTGCTAAACCAATCTTGCTGAACCATATTTGAAATCCTTGAGTTTAGGGACAGAGAGGTACAGTGAGGGAAAGTGTCAGTGTGCTATTCTGTTCTAAACCAATCTTGCTGAACCATATTTGAAATCCTTGAGTTTAGGGACAGAGAAGGACACTCGTGGAAACTATCAGTGTGCTATTCTGTGCTAAATCTTGTTTGTAGGGACAGAGTAGGACAGTGAGTGAAACTGACAGTGTGCTATTCTGTGCTAAACCAATCTTGCTGAAGCATATTGCAAATCCTTGTGTTTAGGGACAGAGAAGGATAGGCAGGGGACAGTGTCAGTGTCATTGTTGCTAAGCCTCCTGCACAGTATACACCTGAAGGTAGCCCTTATTGCTGTTTTTCCCATCTCCCTGCAGGCCATCCATTAAAATGTCTGGAAGGCAAACAAGGAGAGGCAGACAGTCAGGAGGCAAAAAAAGAGGGCAAGCAGGCTCTGTGTCTGGGGGCAACAGTGCTGGTCGTGGACGCGGTGCATTGTCATCAGCACATGGCCATGGGACACGCTTGTCCTTCTTTTCGGCAGCTGGACATGTTGAGCCACATCATGCCGAAGACTTGGTAGAGTGGATGACCAAGCCCACCTCATCCTCCTCATCCTCTCTCACCCAGGCTCAGGGTACTGGCAAAGCAGCTGCCAAAGCGTCCTCTTCTCTGGTATCATTATCTTCATTAGTCAATCCTTCCCTAGACCCACCATGTCCTCCTCCTGAGGAGTCCCCCGAACTGTTTGAGCACAGTGTTGGGTACATGCTCCAGGAGGATGCCCAGCATTTCGAAGGATCTGATGATGATACCCAGATAGAGGAAGGCAGTAGCGTGAGAGCAGAGAGAGGGGATGCTCAAGAAGGACACCAATCTGGCAGTCATGCTCCAGCAGCTGCAGCATACTGCCAGATTGGCTCCAGTGATGAGGAGGGAGGGGATGATGAGGTCACTGACTCCACGTGGGTGCCTAATAGGAGAGAGGAGGAGGAGGAGGATGAGGAGGAGGCACATCTCCAACGAGGCAGGATGCCCTTGGGTGGCCAGCGTATGGGCAGCACACCGACGGAATCACACCGCAGAGCTCCGCCTGTGCAGGGCGCTGCCTCTGCCCGTCATTCAAAAAGTTCTTTGGTGTGGGCCTTTTTTGAGGCGAGTGCATCAGATCGCACAGCTGCTGTTTGCAACATATGTCTCAAGCGTATATCGCGTGGCCAAAACATCAGCCGCTTGGGCACCACATGCTTGATCAGACATATGTTGACCTGCCATGCAGCTCGTTGGAAAGCCTACCTTAAAGACCCACACCAAAGAACAAAGCTGACCTCTTCTTGCACCGCATCAGCTGGGATCTCCAACCCCACTATACCTTCAGTCCTCTCTGAAACCTGCTCTGAGAGGAATGAAGGTGTAGAATTAGGTGTGTCACAGCCAAGTACTTGCGGGCACTCTGCTAGCAGTACACCGACGTCCGATTCTAGCAGGCAAATTTCCCTGCCCCAGCTGCTGGACCGTCGAAAGAAGTTCACTCCCAGCCATCCACATGCCCAGCGGTTGAATGCTAGCTTGGCTAAATTGCTAGCGCTTCAACTGCTGCCTTTTCAGTTGGTAGACTCGGCCCCCTTCCGTGAGTTTGTGCAATGTGCGGTTCCTCAGTGGCAGGTTCCCAAACGCCACTTTTTCTCACGGAAGGCGATTCCGGTTCTCTACAGGCATGTGGAAGGCAATGTCTTGGCCTCGCTGGACAGGGCGGTCAGCGGTAAGGTGCATATTACCGCTGACTCATGGTCCAGCAGGCATGGACAGGGACGTTACCTTTCTTTCACGGCCCATTGGGTCACTCTTTTGGCAGCTGGGAAGGATGCAGGACAAGGTGCAGTAGTGTTGGAGGTTGTTCCACCGCCACGCCTCCAAAATGCTACTACTGGTTGTGACACACCTCTCTCCTCCACCCCCTCCTCTTCTTCTTCCTCCATGGCCTCTTCCTGTGGTTTGTCCTCGGAACCAGCGGTGCTCCGTAGGCGTTCAAGGGGCTACGCAAGTACGCAGGCAAAAAGATGCCATGCCGTGCTTGCGCTGGTGTGTTTGGGGGACAGGAGCCACACTGGGGCAGAGGTCCTGTCTGCTCTGCAGGGGCAGGCCGAGAGGTGGTTGACGCCACGCCAGCTTAAGCCAGGAATGGTGGTTTGCGACAATGGCACCAACCTCCTCTCCGCCCTCCGACAGGGACAACTGACCCATGTGCCCTGTATGGCTCACGTCCTTAACCTGCTGGTGCAGTGGTTCTTGGGCAGGTACCCGGGCTTACAGGATGTCCTGAGGCAGGCCAGGAAAGTCTGTGTTCATTTCCGCAGATCTTATAATGCCAGTGCTCGCCTGGCTGAGCTGCAAAAGGAGTTGAACCTGCCCAAGAACCGCCTTATATGTGACATGCCCACCAGGTGGAACTCAACGTTGGCCATGCTGCAGCGGCTGCACACGCAGCAGAGGGCCATCAATGAGTACCTGTGCGACTACGGCACCAGGACAGGGTCAGGGGAGCTCGGGTTTTTTTCACCACGTCAGTGGGGCATGATCAGGGATGCATGCACTGTCCTGGCACCATTTGAGGAGGCCACGAGGATGGTGAGCAGTGACAGTGCATGCATCAGTGACACTGTACCTCTTGTCCACCTGTTGGAGCACACGCTGCGTGGAATAATGGACAGGGCACTTGAGGCAGAACAGAGGCAGGAAGAGGAGGACTTCCTTGCCTCTCAAGGCCCCCTTTACCCTGACAGTGTTCCTTCTGTCCCACCCATCGCACAGGAAGAGGAGGAGGAGGAGGAGGAGGAGGAGGATTGTGTCAGCATGGAGGTGGAGGCTGGCACTCAGCATCATCAGCAGCAGTCTTTTAGGGATGATTTACAGTCCCAAGAAACCAGTGGACTTGTACGTGGCTGGGAGGAGGTGGCTGCGGATCATGTCGTCCTTAGTGACCCAGAGGACTCCGGACTGAATGCCTCAGCTAACCTACGCTGCATGGCCTCCCTGATCCTGCAAAGTCTGCGGAAGGATCCTCGTATTCTTCGGATCAAGGAGAGGGACCATTACTGGCTGGCCACTCTCCTTGATCCACGGTACAATGGTAAGGTTGCGGACCTTATGTTACTGTCGCAGAGGGAGCAGAGGATGAGACAACTCCGGGAGGCCTTGCAGAAAGGTCTGTGCAACGCGTTCCCAGAGACTGTGAGGTTACAAACTCCTGGTCCTGGACAACGAGTTGCTGAGGCTTCGGGCAGTCAAAGAAGGAGCGTTGGGGAAGGTAGCCGTCTGACCGATGCGTTCAGACAATTCTTTAGTCCGCAGCCCCAAAGTATGATCGTTTCCAGCAACCATCGCCAGCGTCTGATATACATGGTGCAGGAATACCTAGGGGCAAGGTCAGACTTGGACACCTTCCCCACCGAAAATCCTCTGGCTTACTGGGTCTTGAGAATGGATCACTGGCCAGAGCTTGCACAGTATGCAATTGAGCTACTGGCCTGTCCTGCATCCAGCGTTCTTTCAGAACGCACATTCAGTGCTGCTGGAGGATTTGTCACGGATCACAGGGTGCGCCTGTCCACCGACTCGGTTGATCGACTGACTTTCATCAAGATGAACCAGTCTTGGATCACCACCAGCTACCACACACCTGATGCTGATATAACAGACTAATTGATTTTAAAATGTCACATCCCTTCAAGACTGATGCTGATGCTGAGTTCCTGTGCTGTTATGTTGACTAGCTATCCTCCTCCTCCTCCTCAATGATCCGATTAATGATGATAGCTTGGAAGATCATTTTGGTTTATGGGTGCCGCCACCAGTGGCTAAGGCCCAATTTTTCAGCCCCTGTTTAACAGGGGCGTGTAATTACAATTTTTGATGCAATACTTTGCAACAGGCCTCATTGCTGTGCTCCAAGTACAGTATCTGTGAGGGGTTGCAGTGTTGTGCCACCAGTGCCTAAGGCCCAATTTTTCAGCCCCTGTTCAACAGGGGCATGCAATTATAATTATTGATCTAATAATTCACAGCAGGGCCCATTGCTGCGCCCACCAAGAGTAACTGTCTGGCCTTACAGTGTTGTGTCAACACCACCACCACCACCACCAAAGGCCCAATTTTTCAGCCCCTGTTCAACAGGGGCATGCAATTATAATTATTGATCTAATAATTCACAGCAGGGCCCATTGCTGCACCCACCAAGAGTAACTGTCAGGCCTTACAGTGTTGTGTCAACACCACCACCACCACCACCACCACCAAAGGCCCAATTTTTCAGCCCCTGTTCAACAGGGGCATGCAATTATAATTATTGATCTAATAATTCACAGCAGGGCCCATTGCTGCACCCACCAAGAGTAACTGTCAGGCCTTACAGTGTTGTGTCAACACCACCACCACCACCACCACCACCACAAAAGGCCCAATTTTTCAGCCCCTGTTCAACAGGGGCATGCAATTATAATTATTGATCTAATAATTCACAGCAGGGCCCATTGCTGCGCCCACCAAGAGTAACTGTCAGGCCTTACAGTGTTGTGGCACCAGCACCACCATCAAAGGCCCAATTTTTACTACCACTGTTCAACAATTATATGTTATTACAATTCCTGATATAATAGTTGACAGCAGGGCGTTCCAGCACCCACCAAGAGTAACTGTGAGTGCTTACAGTGTTGTGCCAACACCAACACCTAAGGGGCCAATTTCTGCAGAGTATATACGGCAGGTCCCTACTTTCAAACATCCAACTTACAAACGACTGCTACTTGCAAACGGAAGAAGACAACAGGAAGTGAGAGGAAATCTACCCCTTGGAAGTAAAATTCTCTCCTGTAAGAATTAATATGGGAGAAAGGTGTCTCCTCTCTACTGATGCTTTATCACCAATCCTTGTTTCAATAAAAACACCACATTTCAAAATCAGTTGTCATTGGGACGCAAAGTGAGGTGAAATGTTCTGAACAGGGGCACAGACAGCAAAACAAATGTTACAGGGGTGATAACCCTTCCCTATGTTTTCCAAAAAGCTTAAAAATAGGTATTTGGGCTGGAGCTACACTTAAACAATGTAGCTGTTCAAAATTACAAACAGATTCAACATAAGAACAAACCTACAGTCCCTGTCTTGTATGCACCGCCTGTATACGGCTGTTCAGAGTATATAGGGCCTTTTTTATTTTGTGTGCGGGGTTCCCTTAATATCCATACAAGACCCAAAGGGGCTGGTAATGGGCTGGGGTAGGGGGGGGGGGGGGGTGATGGGGTAGCTATGCCATTTTTCTTAAAGATTTTCATCCATATTACCGGAACCAGACATTACATTAAAGCCGCAAGCAGTTTTAAATGGCTTTTTTTTCCTTTAGAAATGTAATTTTGTGCAGGGACAGTTCTAAACACGGGAAACACGTGGCACTTCACAGGCATACTTTAGACACCCCCCAGGTACAATATTTAAAGGAATATTTGACTTTTTTTTTCACTTTATGCATCATTAAAATGACTGCTCCCGGAAAACGTCCGTTTTTAAAACTTCTTTTTGCATTGATACATGTCCCCTGGTGCAGAACTCGGGTTCCCAAACTCTGTTTAGGACAATAACATGGATAATAGTCGTTATAATTAGCACTTTAGAATCCGAACGTTCGCATCCATTGTATTTAATAGGGTTCTAATATTCGTGCGAACTTTCGGTCCGTTCGCGGGTTCTGGTGCGAACCGAACCCGGGGGTGTTCGGCTCATCACTAGCAGGGAGCACCATCAGGTGTTCTAGGAGCCTAAATTACACATCTAACTAGTTGACTACCTATTACATTTTTGAAGGCCCTGGAGCACCAGGACAATGGAAACACCCACAAAATTACCCCATTTTGGAAAGCTAACACCCCAATGTAAAATGTATGAGGCATAATGACTCTTTTGATCGGTTCATTTTTTTCCAGAAGTTTTTGGAAAAATGTTGAAAAAAATTAAAACGCATTTTTTTTTTCACAAAGTTGTCCGTTTATAAGATATCTCCAACACATAGCATTTACATAGCAAACATTACACCCCAAAATACATTCTGCTACTCCTTCTGAGTATGGCGATACCAAATGTGTGGGACTTTTACACAGCCTGTCCACATACAGAGGCCCAACATGCAAGGAACACCATCAGATGTTCTAGGGACACATAGCATAGCACATACCAAGAATTACACCCCCAAATACATTATGCTGAGCAAAGCATAAAAAGAAAAGATTACCTGTGGTTTTAGTAGCGCAGTTGTACACAGCAGGATAGCACTGGTCCAGGCAGCAGGCAGGGACTTGGTCAGCAACGGCATACACAATTGTCCAGGCAGCAGGCAGGGATACTGTCCATATACAGTCCAGGGTTAGTGCAGGCAGAGATATTGTCAGCAGTGCCAAAAATATTGGTCCTAGTAGTAGGCAGTTCCATTTGGTGTGGTCAGTTCATGTGACAGGCAGAGGCATGATGGCATAGGTCCTACAGGCAGCAGGCAGAAGTAGGGCCTTGTTCAGGACAGAATGGGGACAGGGGTAGAGGCTTCTCCCACCCAAATCTCTTTGAAGCCTCTGAGTCTCCAGACCCTAATCGTGGATGAGAAAACAAAAAAAAAATTGTTTTCATCATCCAGAAAAACTTTTCTGGAGCCCCTCACATATGTGAGACCCCTGTGTTGAATCCCACTAGTCCAGTAGCAGGGTACAAGTCCAATCCAAGAGGCAGGCAAAAAGCATGGTCAAACAGTCCAAGGTCAGTTCCAGATCAGGCAGAGGTATGTACAGAATCATTAGGCAGAATCATGGTCAAAAAACAGTCCAGGGTCAGTTCCAGATCAGGCAGAGGTAGTACAGAATCGTTAGGCAGAAGCGTGGTCAGATAACAAGCCAGGGTCAGTTACAGAGCAGGCAGTGGCATAAGGGGTGTGAAGGTGTGTGAAGGCAGAAACTGAGGATTACGTTTACCATACTTCACTAATAATTTAGTGAGGTATGGTAACGGCGAAAACAGTCTACTACACAGAGGCCTGGTTGGGAAGGACACTCTGCACAATAATAAACTGTGTCTCGTCTGACTCCTCCACTGGTACACACCTTACATTTTTTTTTGACGTTGTCGACCTGTTGCTGTGGGAGGGATTTTATCGGGAAAGTGACGTTCGGCGAGTCGACTCATAACATCAGATCGGATGTTTTGGGGTGGGCCGTTCGGGAATAGAAGGGCAGTGATGAGGTCCTCCTGGTAGCCAAGGAAGCGTTTGGGGTTTTGGGGGGAGTTGCGGTATATGATGTACGAATTGTATACGGCCAATTGAAAAAAAAAATTGCAACTGTGGCAAGATAGGGTTCCAGCATCTGATCATTGAAGTCGACTCCCCCCATAAACAAATTGTAGTCCTGGATGCATGTGGGCTTTCGGATGGGGCCATTCCTTCGGGGGATTTCCATGAAGGTATCGTTGTGAATGGAAGACAACATGTATACATCCCTTCTGTACTTCCACTTCACTGCCAGAACCTCCTTGTTTCTCAGACTTGCCGATTCTCCTCTTCTCAGCTTCTTATTTACAAGACTCTGAGGAAAGCCCTTCCGATTCTTTCTGATGGTGCCACATGCTGGCGTCTGCATCCGGTGAAGGTTATGGAACAGCGTAAGAGATGTATAAAAGTTGTCAACGTAGAGATGTACCTTTTTTCAGCAGGGGGTATATGAGGTCCCAAACAATTTTCCCACTTGATCCCAAGTAGTCTGGGCAATTAGGGGGATTCAGCTGGCTGTCCTTCCCCTTGTACACTAAGAAGGCATACGTGTACCCTGTGACTCGGTCACATAGCTTGTAAACCTTCACACCATAGCGGGCCCTTTTGCTGGGAATGAATTGTTTTATTTGAAGCCTGCCGCTAAATTAAATAAGGGACTCATCCACACATATGTGTTGGTCCGGGGTATACAGCTGGGGAATTTTTCAGAAAAATAATTCAGTAAGGGCCGAATTTTGAAAAGCCTGTCAAAATTTGGGTGATTTCGGGGAAGGCACTGGGTGTTATCGTTAAAATGTAGGAATCTCATTATCATGAAGTATCTGGTTCTGGGCATTACTAGTGGTGCAACGGATCGGTGACGATCCGTGATCCGAACGGGTCACCCCGTTCGGATCGGCACACACCGCGATCCGCGGCCTCGGCCTTAGGAAAGGCCGCGGCTTCGGCCTAGCTCCGGAGCCGCGGCTATCTTGGTACTCCCGGGGGCGGCGGCCGCCTTGTGACGTCATCACCCCTCGCTGCTCGTGGATTTGAACTGGCCGGCGGGAGAGACTGGTAAGTGGGGGAGATTGTGGATATTACATACAGGGGGAAGATTGTGGATATTACATACAGGGGGAAGATTGTGGATATTAGATACAGGGGAAAGATTGTGGATATTACATACAGGGGGAAGATTGTGGATATTAGATACAGGGGGAAGATTGTGGATATTAGATACAGGGGGAAGATTGTGGATATTACTGGGGGAAGATTGTGGATATTACTGGGGGAGATTGTGGATATTACAGTGGGGGGGGGGGGGTGACGTGGATATTAGTAATTTTTATTTTTTTTTGCCGATCCGAAAATGATCCGATCCGTGGCTCTGATCCGAGGATTGATCCGATCCGTGAGTTTTTTGATCCGTTGCACCCCTAGGCATTACGTTGGAGAATATTGGCATATGATAGATGGGGCGTTTTGACCAAAAGGAACGCAAGGTGTTTTTTGGGTTGAGTCCCATACAAAACGTGGGGCCTAAAAAAATCTTCAACTCCTCCACCGTTAGGCCTCTCCACTCGTAGGGACGGGCATAATATGCTGTAGGATTGTTCAAAATAAATTGTTGGGCATATAGATTGCACTGGGTGACAATGTTGGATAGCATGTCCTCGGTAAAAATAAGGTCAAAAAAATCAATTGGGGTAAAATTCTCCGTGTTTACTTGGACTCCTGGCTGGGCAGTGAAAGGGGGAATGTTGGCTTCTCCTGAATTAGGAGGAAGCCACAAGGGGTTCTGAATGGCATAGGGAAGGCTGGCATGGGTCCTTGGCCTTTCTTGCCGAGGCACTGCGGTGCTAGTGGATGGCACTGCGGTGCTGGTGGATGGCACTGCCTCTTCACCAGAACGCCTTCATTTGGCGGGCCGACTAGCTTCCTCCTCTGAGTCACTCAGTGTTGCACTACTGAGGACTGGCTCGTAATTGACGTCCGACTCAGAATCGGAATTGGAAAGGGAAAGGGAATCTGAAAGAGAGAGCTCCACGTTGCTCTCGTCGGGCGTGGAAAGGATTTGGTATGCCTCCTCGGCGGAAAATAATCGTTTTGAATTTTTTTTTCTGCTGGTGGTGCAACTACACAGGTGTGTGCCAAGCCTTCACTGATGGGCACTGATGAGGCGGCACAGATGGGCACTGATGAGGCGGAACAGATGGGCACTGATGAGGCGGAACAGATGGGCACTGATGAGGGGGAGCAGATGGGAACTGATGAGGCGGAGCAGATGGGCACTGATTGGCGGCACAGATGGGCACTGATTGGCGGCACAGATGGGCACTGATGAGGCGGCACAGATGGGCACTGATGAGGCGGCACAGATGTGCACTGACTGATTGCACAGATGTGCACTGATTGGCACAGGTGGGAACTGATTGGCACTGAGGTGGCACAGGTAGGCACTGATTGCACAGATCACTGACATCACAGGCTGGCACAGGTGGTCACAGACTGGCACAGGTGGGCACTGTATGGGCAGAGGTGGACACTGTATGGGCACTGTAGATCACTCACTGTTGAAACAAAGTAACAGATTCGCTCTCCCTCCTCACACGCGGTATCTGTGTGAGGAGGGAGAGCAGGCAATGAGAGATGATCTCATATGTTTACATTTGAGATCATCTCTCATTGGCCGCACAGATTGCATAGTAAATGGCCACTCTGATTGGCCATTCACAGCGATCTGTGATTCGTTGTGTCCATGGGACACAGGCAGCAAAGAATTTCCCCGCTGCGCGCTCGGGAGCGCGCGCGGGGAACGAGCAAAGGGGAGGCCGTATAATGACGGCCTCCCGGATTTTCAGGTCCGCGCTGAAGCCGTCATTCGGCTATAGCGCGGGCCTCAAGGGGTTAACCACCGCCCCATGTACATATACGTCGGCAGAATGGCACGGACAGGCACAATCACGTACCTGTACGTGCCTGCCTTCGTGTGGGTGGGGGGTCCGATCGGACCCTCTCCCGGTACATGGGGCGGGCGGTATCGCTTCAGGGGCGATCCGGGATGAGGGGGCGGCCATTGGTTTCTGGCCACCCCCTCGCGTTCGCTCCCGGCGAATGAAATGCTTCCCCTGCCTGTGTAATGTATACACAGGCAGGAGAAAGTGATGTCATCTCTCCTCGAGGCAGTGTTTTTCACCGGAGCTCGAGGGGAGAAGACCTCAGGTTAGTGCACAAACACCACACTGACACCAGGACACATAGGCACATAAAATCACCCCCCAGTCACAGTGTCACTGATTGCAGTAATCATTTATTTACTGATCACTGCAATCAGTGTCATTTGTGATAGTAAAAGTGTCAGGGCAGTTAGGTTTAGGCCCCTTTAGGTCCAGGGTAGCCCCCAACCTAATAAAGGTTTAACCCCTTGATCACCCCCCAGGTAACCCTTTCACCCCCTATCACCAGTGTCACTAAGCGATCGTTTTTCTGATCGCTGTATTAGTGTCGCTGGTGCCGCTAGGTAGCCAGTTATTTTTTTAGGTTCGCCGCCAGGTTTTTACAGCATTAGGTACCCCCATTTATTATCTAATAGAGGTTTTTACCCCCTGATTGCCCCTAGAGTTAACCCTTTCACCAGTGATCACTGTATAAGTGTCACTGGTGACACTGGTTAGCCAGTTAATTATTTAGGTTCCTCGTCAGGTTTTTATATAGCGTCAGGTACCCCCATATATTACCTAATAAAGGTTTTAACCCCCTGATTGCCCCTAGTTAACCCTTTCACCAGTGATCACCGTATAAGTGTTACGGGTGACGCTGGTTAGTTAGTTTGCTTTTCATAGCATCAGGGCACCCGCCGTATATAACACAGTAAAGGTTTAACCCCCAGCGGGTGATATCAATTAGGTTTTAGCGTCAGAGAGATTCTGCGTCACCCCAGGCAGCGTCAGGTTAGTGCCAGTAACACTAACACCCATGCGCAAAGCATACACCTCCCTTAGTGATATAGTATCTGAACAGATCAATATCTGATCTGATCAGATCTATACTAGCGTCCCCAGCAGTTTAGGGTTCCCAAAAATGCAGTGTTAGCGGGATCAGCCCAGATACCTGCTAGCACCTGCGTTTTGCCCCTCCGTCCAGCCCAGCCCAGCCCAGCCCACCCAATTGCAGTATCGATCGATCACTGTCACTTACAAAACACAACACACATAACTGCAGCGTTCGCAGAGACAGGCCTGATCCCTGCGACTCCAGTCAACACCACAGTTAAAAAAAAAGAGCATATATGCCAAAGCATGGGGGCAGCAGGGGCGGAGGAGCGATTTACTCCTAATGCCGCGTACATACGGTCAAAATTCCGACGAAGGCTTGCCCGTGGAAAAGTCAGACGTGTGTACGCAGCATAACTTTTGGGGGATGATTCCCCCATGCTTCGGCATATATAAAATGGTGCATGTATGCCCATCATTAGAAGTGGGTGAATGAAGGGAGGTATTCTAATGGTGGGCATACCCACCGATCAATCGCCAACAGGCTGCACGAAAAAAAAGATTACAATACATGTCCAACAAGGACCAGCAACGTACTGGTATGTTGCTCGACTTTGAATGGTTATACCAGAATGATGCCTGCGGGTTTAGGCATCATCTTGGTATCATTCTTTTCAGCCAGCGGCCGGCTTTCATGTAAAAGCAATCCTAGCGGCTAATTAGCCTCTGGGCTGCTTTTACAAGCAGTGGGAGGGAATGTCCCCCCCCCGGATATAAAAAGCATCATTGGGAAATTGGGAAAGCATTTTATCACACCGATCTTGGTGTGGTCAGATGCTTTGAGGGCAGAGGAAAGATCTAGGGTCTAATAGACCCCAGTTTTTTCCAAAAAAGAGTACCTATCACTACCTATTGCTATCATAGGGGATATTTACATTCCCTGAGATAACAATAAAAATGATTAAAAAAACACAAAGGCGAACGCAATCGTCGGTCTGGCATCATATGTAAACAGCAATTGCACCATGCATGTGAGGTATCACCGCAAAGGTCAGATCGAGGGCAGTAATTTTAGCAGTAGACCTCCTCTGTAAATCAAATGTGGTAACCTGTAAAGGCTTTTAAAAATGTATGTAGTTTGTCGTCACTGCGCGTTTGTGCGAAATTTTAAAGAATGTCGTATTTGGTATCCATGTACTTGGCCTAAGATCATCTTTTTTATTTCATCAAACATTTGGGCAATATAGTGTGTTTTGGTGCATTAAAAATTAAAAAAAGTGTATTTTTTCCCCAAAAAAATGCGTTTGAAAAATCGCTGCGGAAATACTGTGTGGGAAAAAAAATACAACACCCAACATTTTAATCTGTAGGGCCTTTGCTTTAAAAAAATATATAATGTTTGGGGGTTCAACATAATTTTCTTGCAAAAAAATAAATAAATATTGTGAGGGGGTTAGCTCGGCAGCGGGTGTGTGTGACCCCCGAGATGGGCTCCCCACACAAAAACAGGCCCAGCAAACGGAGGTTGTGGTTTTCAAAATCAAAAAGGTGCGGTTTATTTTCTATTTACAGTGACAAAACACAGCAAAGCAAAAGAAACATAAACAAAATAAATCCTGGTCAACTTGACCTCTGACTAAACATACAGGTTTCCTAACTAACAACTGGGATCAGCCTAGTGCTGTCCTAGTCCCTAAGTCCCTGGTTTTAAATGTCCAAGCAAATAGCCACACAGGCTTTGTCTCACCGCACAGGGGTTCACTCTCCCTAGACAGTCCACACAGGTCTGGTTCCAGGCATGAGCTAACATCTAATGAAGCTGGGAGTTCTTATAGAGGCCTAAATGAGCTGACAAGCTTCAGCTGGTCTCATCAACTCCCTGTCTGCACGACGCCCCACACTCTCCCTAGAGGTATGAGTCATCCATGAGCCCACTAGCCTTATACAACTCTCCACCTAGTTGTATAAGTCGGCGTAAAGCCTGAATCTGGGCGAAATATATCTACCCCCCTGGATGCAACCAGGTGACTTTACCTTCCTGCTGTCACATACCCCCCCCTCTTGTTTTAACCTCGGGGTTGGAACACCAGCAATCAGGCATTCATGTACTCGAGACAAAGCATCCACATTCCCCATTTGAACGCCAGGGCGATGCTTTACTGTGAAGTTGAATTCCTGGAGGGCCAGGAACCACCTATTCACTCTTCTATTTGTTTCCTTGTTTTGAGCCATCCACTTTAACGGAGCGTGATCCGTAACCATGTCAAAGTGCCTACCTAGCAGGTAGTACCGAAGGGAATCTAGAGCCCACTTCACCGCTAAACACTCCTTTTCAACGGTGGCGTAATTTACCTCATGGGACTTCAACTTCCTGCTGAGGTAAATGACTGGGTGCTCTTCCCCGTTCCAGACCTGGGACAATACTGCTCCTAACCCCACATCTGACGCATCACTTTGTACGACAAAGTCTTTAGAGAAGTCGGGTGAGTACAACACTGGCTGGCTACATAAGGCTTGTTTCAAGAATTGGAATGCTGCCTCAGCCTCGGGGGTCCATTTAATCATGACCGACCCTTTCCCCTTCGTCAGGTTGGTTAGGGGCACAGCCTTAGAAGCAAAGTGGGGAATGAATCGCCGATAATACCCAGCGATTCCCAGAAAGGCTCGTACCTGCTTCTTGCTGTTGGGACGTGGCCAACTCTGGATGGCCTCGACTTTGTTGAGTTGGGGTTTTATTACTCCCCTCCCAATGGTGTACCCAAGATATTTGGCCTCCTCCTGCCCAATGGTACACTTCTTGGGGTTAGCCGTAAACCCCGCTTCCCGAACAGAGTCCAGGACTGCTTGCACTTTTGGCAGATGTGAGGCCCAATCTGTGCTATGGACAATTATGTCATCCAGGTAAGCCGCAGCATACTTCCGATGGGGCCTCAGCATCTGGTCCATTTTCCGCTGGAATGTGGCCGGCGCATTCTGTAACCCGAACGGCATTCTTTTATATTGGAACGCCCCGTCTGGGGTTACAAATGCGGTTTTCTCTTTGGCCGACTTGGCCAGGGGGATTTGCCAATACCCTTTTGTGAGGTCAAGAGTCGTCATGTATCGGGCTGTTCCCAGCCGGTCGATCAACTCATCTATACGTGGCATGGGGTAGGTGTCAAATTTTGTAACTTTGTTCAACTGACGAAAATCGTTACAAAATCGCCAGCTCCCATCCGGTTTAGGCACCAACACAATGGGACTAGACCAATCACTTTGGGACTCCTCTATCACCCCTAAGTTCAGCATTTTCTGTACTTCCTCCCGTATTGCCTCCCGTCGGGCCTCTGGGATCCGATAGGGTTTTAACTTCACCCTTTCACCGGGCGGGGTAATGATGTCATGCTCTACCCCAGATGTTTGTCCCGGCAGCTCAGAGAATACCTCCTTGTTGCGAAGCACAAACTCCTTAACCTCCTGTTGTTGGGGTTGTGACAAGGTGGCTGCTATTCCAACCTCAGGAATCACGCAACCAGTTTGAGCTGGTGACCAAGTGTCTGCGACTAGGGACTCTCTATCCCTCCAGGCTTTCAACAGATTAACGTGATAGATCTGTTCGGGCTTTCGCCTTCCTGGTTGTCTGACCTTGTAATTCACTTCGCTCACTTTTTCCATTATCTCGTAGGGGCCTTGCCATTTGGCAAGGAATTTACTTTCAACCGTAGGGACAAGTACCAGTATCCTATCCCCCGGGGAAAAGGTACGGGTCTTGGCTCCACGGTTGTACACTCTCTGCTGTGCTAACTGCGCTTGGGCCAAATGTTCCTTCACGATGGGCATTACCTGTGCAATTCGGTCTTGCATCAGGGCGACATGCTCAATCACACTCCTGTGGGGAGAACTCTCACTTTCCCAAGTTTCCTTGGCAATATCCAACAGCCCTCTTGGGTGTCTCCCATACAGTAACTCAAAGGGGGAGAATCCCGTAGAGGATTGGGGCACCTCCCTAATAGCAAACATCAGATAAGGAAGTAGACAGTCCCAATCCTTTCCATCTCTATCCACCACTTTCTTCAACATTTGTTTTAGGGTTTTGTTGAACCTTTCAACCAGCCCATCGGTTTGGGGGTGATACACAGATGTACGTAATTGCGTCACTTTGAACAATTTACACAGCTCCTTCATAACCCGGGACATAAAGGGTGTACCTTGGTCCGTAAGCAGTTCTTTACAAATACCCACCCGGCTAAACACAAGAGATAGCTCTTTGGCTATGGTTTTGGCCGAGGTATTTCGGAGAGGGATCGCTTCTGGATAACGGGTGGCATAGTCCATTATAACTAATATGTACTGGTGCCCCCTAGCGGACTTGATTATAGGACCTACCAAATCCATGGCGATCCTCTCAAACGGGACCTCAATGATGGGTAGAGGGACCAGCGGGCTACGGAAATGTGGCATCGGGGCCGACCTCTGACACACAGGGCAGGAGGAACAATAATTTTCTATGTCCTTCATCACCCCCGGCCAATAGAATCTCTGTAATACCCTCTCTCGGGTTTTCTCTGTCCCCAGATGACCTCCAAGAATGTGCCCATGGGCCAACTCCAACACCAACTTCCTGTAAGGTTTGGGCACCACAAGCTGCTCAACGGTTTCTTCTGCCCTTTTTGCCACCCGATACAGTAGGTCCTTCTCTACGCTGAAGTATGGGTAAGTGCAGGTATTATCTGGGTTCACTAACTCGCCATCTATTTTCACTACGTTTTCCCGTGCCTTTATTAGGGCGGGGTCTTTCAACTGTTCTGTGGCAAAGTTTTCCCTGTGAACCTCAAGATCAGAAAACTCCACAGACGGTAGGTTTTCGTCTGAGGAGGTGGGCTCCTCTCCAGTTTCTTGAGTCTCCCCTGCCAATACTGATAAGGGAAATTCCGGAGAGTCCTCACCACTCTCAGGGGAGTTCTGGCTATCACATTCCTGGTACATAGGGGCACCAGTGGGGGGCTCAGGATCATCCCACAGTTCCCAGAACTTCGGAAAATCCCTTCCCACAATGGCGTCATGCGGTAACTGAGATACTAAGCCCACTGGATGAGAGAGGGTACCTTTGGGGGTCTCGAAACACACTGTAGTCCCTGGATACTCTCGGGTGTCCCCATGCACACAAATAACAGCTACCTTGCTATTCCCAGAGACCTCTGTTTTAACTAACTCAGCCTTTATCAGGGTCACAAGGCTACCTGAATCCAACAATACCACAACATTTCTACCATTAACACACATTTTGCATAAATGTTTCTCAGTTCCTCGAATGGCAGTGCATGCGACTGTCGCACACAGCGACTGACGTCTGCCCGTCAGAAAGTCACACTGCATGGGTTCCTCCACAACCGGGCAATTGGCTGCAATATGTCCCGCTTGCCGGCAGCGGTAGCAAACGATCCTTCTTGCGGCCTCTTGAGCCGCTGATTTCCCAGGCTGTTCTCGCCAAACTTGGGGTAGAGCTCCCACCCTCTCACTCTCTCCACCCTCACCCCTTGGAATCCTCTTATCCGCCCCTGGGGATGGTCTGGTCTTAGGGTGGAAAGTCCGAGTGTCTCTGGAAGAGGCCGTCAGGTTCTCTGTAGCCAAGTATTTCTCCACACGATCCACAAGACCATCGGCCGTCTCTGGGTCTCCATGGCTTACCCACTTTTGGATGGCAGTAGGAAGAGCTCTCAAAAACCGATCCATTACAACACGTTCCACAATCTTTGGTGCGGACAAAGTCTCTGGCTGTAGCCACTTTCTGCTCAGGTGAATGAGATCATACATTTGAGACCTGGGGGGTTTTCCAAGCTGGAAAGTCCAGTTATGCACACGCTGAGCCCGGACAGCCTGGGTGACACCCAGCCTTGCCAATATTTCAGTTTTTAGCATCACATAGTCTTTTGCTTGGTTAGGCTCTAGGTCATAGTAAGCTTTCTGCGATTCACCAGTTAACAGAGGAGCCACCAGTCCAGCCCACTGCTCCTCAGGCCACTTTTCTCTTTCAGCGGTCCTTTCAAATGTGGTCAAAAATACCTCTGGATCATCCTCTCCAGTCATTTTTGTCAATAAACGACTCACCCCAAAGGACGCGGTATTAGTGGGACGGCTTTCCTCACTGGTCTGCGGACATTGCTGCATTACTGCTTCCATCTGTTGTTGTAGTCTCTGCTCTTGCTTCTGCAACAGGTCTATGAAGCGGGCCTCAGATTGCTGCTGGGCTTGTTGCTGAGCCTCCAGACTCTGTTGCAAAGTTGCGTTTGTCTGCTGCTGGGCTGCAAGGCTCTGTTGATGAGCTTGCTGCTGGGCTGCGAAGTTCTTTTGCAAACCTGCATTTGTCTGCTGTTGATTGGCATTTGCTAGAGCCAGCTGCTTCAGTATCTCCTCCATGCTGGCTTAAAAAAAAAAAAACTGCCACTGGTTCTCCACCAACTGTGAGGGGGTTAGCTCGGCAGCGGGTGTGTGTGACCCCCGAGATGGGCTCCCCACACAAAAACAGGCCCAGCAAACGGAGGTTGTGGTTTTCAAAATCAAAAAGGTGCGGTTTATTTTCTATTTACAGTGACAAAACACAGCAAAGCAAAAGAAACATAAACAAAATAAATCCTGGTCAACTTGACCTCTGACTAAACATACAGGTTTCCTAACTAACAACTGGGATCAGCCTAGTGCTGTCCTAGTCCCTAAGTCCCTGGTTTTAAATGTCCAAGCAAATAGCCACACAGGCTTTGTCTCACCGCACAGGGGTTCACTCTCCCTAGACAGTCCACACAGGTCTGGTTCCAGGCATGAGCTAACATCTAATGAAGCTGGGAGTTCTTATAGAGGCCTAAATGAGCTGACAAGCTTCAGCTGGTCTCCTCATCTCTGTCTGCACGACGCCCCACACTCTCCCTAGAGGTATGAGTCATCCATGAGCCCACTAGCCTTATACAACTCTCCACCTAGTTGTATAAGTCGGCGTAAAGCCTGAATCTGGGCGAAATATATCTACCCCCCTGGATGCAACCAGGTGACTTTACCTTCCTGCTGTCACAATATGTATTGAAGTAAACAAAAAGTGTCAGAAAGGGCTTTGTCTTCAAGTGGTTAGAAGAGTGGGTGATGTGTGACATAAGCTTCCTAATGTTGTGCATAAAATGCCAGGACAGTTCAAAACCCCCCAAATGACCCCATTTTGTAAAATAGACACCCCAAGCTATTTGCTGAGAGGCAAGTCGAGTCCATGGAATATTTTATATGTTGACACAAGTTGCGGAAAAAAGACAATTTTTTTTTTTTTTTGCACAAAGTTGTCACTAAATGATATATTGCTCAAACATGCCATGGGCATATGTGGAATTACACCCCAAAATACATTCCGTTGCTTCTCCTGAGTACGGGGATACCACGTGTGAGACTTTTTGGGAGCCTAGCTGCGTACGGGACCCCAAAACCCAAGCACCGCCTTCAGGCTTTACTAAGGGTGTAAATTTTTGATTTCACTCCTCACTGCCTATCACAGTTTCGGAGGCCATGGAATGCCCAGATGGCACAAAAAAACCCAAAATTACCGCATTTTGGAAAGTAGACACCCCAAGCTATTTGCTGAGAGGTATGGTGAGTATTTTGCAGATCTCGCTTTTTGTCACAAAGTTTTAAAAATTAAAAAAAGAAAAAAAAAAAGATTTTCTTTCTTCATTTTCAAAAACAAATGAGAGCTGTAAAATACTCACCATGCCTCTTAGCAAATAGCTTGGGGTGTCTACTTTCCAAAATGGGGTAATTTGGGGGGATTTTGTGCTATTTTGGCATTTTATGGCCTTCGAAACTGTGATAGGTAGTGAGGAGTGAAATCAAAAATTTGCACCCTTAGAAATCCTGAAGGCGGTGCTTGGTTTTCGGGGTCCCGTACGCGGCTAGGCTCCCAAAAAGTCCCACACATGTGGTATCCCCGTAATCAGGAGAAGAAGCAAAATGTATTTTGGGGTGCATTTCCACAAATAACCATGGTATGTGTGAGCAATATATCATTTAGTGACAACTTTTTGTAATTTTTTGTCATTATTCAATCACTTGGGACAAAAAAAAAAAAAATTCAATGGGCTCAACATGCCTCTCAGCAATTTCCTTGGGGTGTCTACTTTCCAAAATGGGCTCATTTGGGGGGGGGGGTTTGTACTGCCCTGCCATTTTAGCACCTCAAGAAATGAGATAGGCAGTCAAACTAAAAGCTGTGTAAATTCCAGAAAATGTACCCTAGTTTGTAGACGCTATAACTTTTGCGCAAACCAATAGATATACGCTTATTGACATTTTTTTTTACTAAAGACATGTGGCTGAATACATTTTGGCCTAAATGTATGACTAAAATTTAGTTTATTTGATTTTTCTTATAACAAAAATAGAAAATATCATTTTTTTTCAAGATTTTAAGTCTTTTTTTGTTTATATCGCAAAAAAATCAAAAAAAAAAAATCGCAGAGGCAATCAAATACCATTAAAAGAAAGCTCTATTTGTGGGAAGAAAAGGACGCAAATTTCGTTTGGGTACAACATTGCATGTAATTTCCAGTTAAAACAGCGCAGTGCCAAATTGTAAAAACACCTCTGGTCTTTATGCTGCGTATTGGTCCGGGGCTTAAGTGGTTAAATAAAGAACTGTGAAGCAAAATAAGGGTCAGTGCTCATCTGCAGACTCACCATTGCCATGAATGCAGCCCCCACCATCGCAATAAGTGCAGACTCACCATTGCCATCAGTGCAGCCTGCTTGATGCCCATCTGCAGCCTCGGAGGGGACAGGGAGGGGGGCAGCACGAGCGCCAACAGATTACATACAGGAGAATCTGTTTTATCTGCGGCCTCTTTAATACAAAATCCCACCTCCTATGATGGACAGAACAGTCGTCCAATGGCAGCGCAGGAGATGGGACTTGCTATTATAGAGGCCACCGTATAAACAGGAAATTCTGTGTGTACAGCACTCGTCCCGCCCCCACCCTGTCCCCTCCAAGGCAGCCTGCATATATATCTTTTGTGGCCCCCGGCGCTCCATTGGGGGCCACAAAAGGTATACATGTCCAAATTACCAGACGGACCATTCAAAACCAGAACGCGGGCCACGATTGTCCCGCAGGCTGGACTTTGGACATGCCTGTTCTAAAGGCTCAAGGTTATTTACCTTCATGCAGCCCCCCCCTACTTATCTGAGCCCTATCGCAATCCAGCAATGTTCACGAAAGTCTTGGCACCCCCCCTCCCCTTCTTTAGCTTAGACAGAAGCCGGAGCCATTGTCAATCACAGCCAGTGAGCAAATGGGAAGATAGAGGGGATGGGGTTGATCCACGGTGATATGCAACATGTGTATAGCGATCAACGGTTTCACGCGAAGGCACCCCTGACACATGCGTTTACGTTTGTATGTGGTGCATTTCCGTTCGTAGTCCCCCATGTGATGATTTTTAGGTGGCAGGTTCTCTTTAATAAGGCATGCAGGGTCCTTTCTCCTTTGGGCTCCACTGAATGTTTTGCAATGCAGATCGCATTACAAAATATTGATTCCCATCTAAAGCTGAGGTCCACCCTAAAAAAAAAAAAAAAAAAAAAAAAAAGACATAAACATGCTCCAAAAAAAAAAAAATATTGAAAAAATTTTTTTTTTTTTACTTACCAGAAATGGCTGTTTCTCAGGCAGATCTTCCTAATCTGCCTCTGCCTAGTCCACAGCTGGTCTTCATTCTTGTCCTCCTCGCGTTGTCTTCTGGGGAATGGGGCGCGCTGCCTTCTGGAAACTCATTTATAAAGCACTGCACGCCTCGCGCATGCGCAGTGAAGCCGCAAGGCTTCACTGCCTGTTTCCCTTAGTGAGGATGGCGGCGCCGGGACCTGCCACGATCAAGGGATCGGCCTCGGGGGGGGGGGGGGGCGACATTGCGGGCGCCTAGGACAGGCAAGTGTCCTTATTAAAAGTATTTGTAGCTTTTGACTTTTTAAAAAAAAAAAATCGTGGCTGGAACACCGCTTTAAGCTAGTCAGGGACAAGGACGTTGTTTTCCAGGTCACAGCAAGAAGGGGGGAGAGCGGACGTGTGTCTACTCTTCTCCTTCCCTTCCAGCCACCGGTACCTGCCACGTCAGTCCCGCAGATGGGCAAGCGGAGCCCAGAAAACATGGCAGGGCGGCAGAGCTGGCGGTGGGTGTGTGTGTTAAAGCAGAGCTCCACCCTAAAGTGGAACTTCCACTCATCGGAACCCTCCCCCCCTCCGGTGTCACAATTGACACCTTTCAGGGGGGAGGGGGGTGCAGATACCTGTCTAAGACAGGTATTTGCACCCACTTCCGGGAGTCCTCTCTGCGGGAAGCACGTAACTTCCTGCAGAATACCCGTAGTGTTCTGGGAGACACTCGGCTCCCAGAACACAGGAGGACCAGTCAGAACAGCGCAGCGCGACTCACGCATGCACCGTAGGGAACTGGGCAGTGAAGCCGCAAGGCTTCACTTCCTGGTTCCCTCACCGAGGATGGCAGTGGGGGCAGCAGAGTGACGAGCGATTGCTCGTCCTCTGCTGCGGACGTCGCTGGACTCCAGGACAGGTAAGTGTCCTAATATTAAAAGTCAGCAGCTGCAGTATTTGTAGCGGCTGGCTTTTAATATATTTTTTTTCGGCGGAGCTCCGCTTTAAGCTGCAAATGGCAGTGAACACGGTCATAATGCTTCTGTGGCAAAAACTACCCAACATGTTGCGTTTGGCAAGCCCATTCAGGCTGGGTTCACACTTGTGCGATGCGGGAACCAGTGTGATTCCAGTGCGGGTTCCCACATCGCATGTCACTCACAGGCAGTTCACACTGCCCTCTGCAAACCGCTGCGAGTGTCAATGTAAAGTTAATGACATCCCCAGATCTGATTGCAGTGCGAACCGTGAAATGGTACAGGAATCAGATCGCATGGGTGTGAACACCCGTGCGAATCCGATTCCAGTGTGGCCCAAAAAAAAGGGTCTTGTACCATTTTGGTCGGAATGCGATGCAAATTTAGCCATACAAACTGTATGGCTGAATTTGCATCGCACAGACATTGCATGTGTAGCGCACCAACCCCAGACTTTACCTGCTTTTCTTCTGCTTGGCTCCTCCACAGGAAAGAATGAGGCACACCGCACTACAAGCCCGTACCCTCCTGAATAGGGAGGTTGAGCGGTGCTAGTTTCTCGGGCCTGCTTGCAGCCAGTGTTTAAAAACCTCCAGTGCTGACCTAGTTTCTGTGGTAGTCAGAAACAAGTCTTTAGTTCTCCCCAGTAAGCAACTGTCCACACCAACTGAAAGGTCCAACTCTTATTTATTATTTTTAGCACAATAAACAGTCTCTTTGAGAGCAGACAGGTTGGGACAAGACACAGGTCAGATAAGGTGGGAGGAGGTCCAGGCACAAACTTGAAATGGGTTTTTTCCTGCTCTGATTATCACAAACAGGCTTGGCGCACGGTCTCTGCCACAGACCATGAAGTTGGTCACTGCCACTGACCTTGTGTAAAAAGATGAAAGTCACTGCCACTGACCTTGGGTGCGTAGTGTCACTGCCACTGTGACTTAAAGAACACGCAATTCCTTCCGTTAGTGAACTAGCCCTTATAGGACAAGAACATCCCTCCGGAGAGTTACCAAAGGCCCCATCTGTCACCATGACTCTGCGCTGGGTCTTCAGAAAGGGTCACCTCCCTGGCCTCCTCGTCCTGGATATGGGTCCCCTCACAAGGCAGATCCCTGGGAGTCTCGTCCCCGGCGGATCCCAGCCGAAGGCTGCTGGGCTCCGGGCCTTTCTCAAAAGTACCTCACCCCAGACTGAAGGTGTCTGAGATGGAACAGCAGCTCCATCTCCGGGCCTAGGGCACCCAAAGACAACCCGACCAGGCCTCCGGGCCTAGGGCACCTGGAGGCGAGACACACGCACCCAGGCCTAAGGTGCCTGAGCGCGGAACCGACCCCTCTGGAAGATGGCCGCCCCCTTTTATATCCTCTCCCGACAGGCACAGCCGGTTCCCCGCCCCGCCGTACTGCTGCCGAGAGGGGACAAAAAAGGCACAACCTTGTACTGCAGTTCAACCCGGGCCCACGGCAACAGCGCCACCTATAGGCCCCAGGGAACTACACACCAGTACCATCTCCCAGGGATGGAAATGGTCCATGAAACCTAACAATTAGTGCATCCGAGCCTAGTTACCACTCAGATGCTTCCCCCTAAATGTAACCACCCGCTACACATGTGATCTGCACAGCAATGCGAATCACATGCAACGTCTGTGTTCGCATTAGTGTGAACCCAGCCTCAAAGTGGTTGTAAACCCTTACAGACCACTTTATGCTACAGGTAAGCCTATCTCCCCTGCATTTGCTGATGTCTTTGGCACATGCACACTGGGGTAAACTAAAGCAATGGCACGTATGTGCCGTTGCTTCAGTGACTGTGCCGTTACCGGCGGCTCCCACGCGCATGCACTGGAGTGACGTCATCGCGGCTCCGGCCAATCAGCGCCGGAGCCGCGATACCGAAAGTAACCCCTGGGAGAGATGTCGCCGCCGGAGGGGGGGACGAGGACGGCTGCGGGGGCTTCGATGTAAGGTAATTAATTGATAATCATCTAGTATGCATAGCATACTAGCTCATAATGCCTTTGTCTTGCAGGTTTTGGGGGTTTTTTTTCCCAAGGGTTTACAACCACTTTAAATTTAACCATTCAGGCGAACGGGAAGCGTGGCAAACATGGGGTTAAAACAGGCACTGAGGAATCATCACTTTGCCTCCTCACCGCCTGTTAATCGTCTTTAAAAAGTGATCCACTAATCACTCTTCAGACGAGCTGTGTTTTTAGATGCATGTCTTCTGCAGTACGCGCCAAATTGCCTGTGCGCATGAGCCCCAACGCAAGCTTCATCCATCTCAGCTTCCATGGTGGGCTATATCTTCTGGTTCCTAGAATTCAGTATACAGATCAAACCACTTTGTTCCCCCTCATGTTAGCTGTCTGTGGTACTCAGGTTCTAACTTCTAATGACTATACCACGTTCAGCCTGAACATATTCATGATCAGGGGTTTCCATAGCGTTCCCGTGCTTTTCACAAGCCAACATTCCCCGTCTCTCCAACGTTCAGCACACCCGGCCTACTCCGCTCTACCTCCTCTCCCCACCCCTGGCACAGGCTTCTGTCCCGCACTGCGCCTGCGCACAGGCCTGGCTCAGGAGCCATGTTGTGGGATCCATTGGGCTTGTATTTCGTACGTATCTACGTTTAGGAGTGTGAGAGAGCTGGGAAGGCCCGGCCTGGTGTGCTCGTTAGCGGGGTCCCGGCGGCCCGGCCCGGGGCAGCGATCTTGAGGGTGGTGCGGACACCGGGACGGCTGGTCACCATGAGCACAGGCTGCGACTTGTCACGGAGGAATCCGCAGGAGGATTTCGAGCTCATTCAGAGGATTGGCAGTGGCACCTATGGTGATGTGTACAAGGTAAATAAGTGCAAAGTGCTGTGACGCGATGCTGGCATTAGGACACCCTGTCCCCGATGGGATGGGGAGATGTGTTGACAGAAGTAGATCACCGTTAGATCCCTTTCCGGGGCACAAGGAGTGTACACAGCAGGGCTGCCTGGGGAGAGGATGTTGGCCATGACCATACACAGATAGCAGGGGTAGGATGAGCATGGTTCTTGGGAGAGATGGCGTGGGATGTAATGGTGTACTGCTACTGCATGGAATGCCTGGGGTTAACAGAAGGCCAAACACACATCTCCACCATACAGCATCTGTCCAATGTTGGCTCTAAGCCTGAGAACAGAGCAATCACATGATTGACGATTGCTCATCTTTCTCAGTTCACTCAGAGTGGAGAGCGGTGACTGTCAGTCTCCGCTCCAGCCATTCACCAAGTGGTGGAGCCAGATGTCAATCAGGCAGGCAGCTGGGTGTATCCCAACAATATGGTCAGGATCCTTCCGGGCCTGGAGTGGTTTTGCCAGTCAGCTGATAGCAAGAGTCTGGGTCACTGAAGTGAAAAGGTAAGTGCACTTCTCTGACCAACAAGAGAAGTATGGCAAAAAAGCTTTGATCATACTTCTATTTAAAAAAAAAAAAGAAGGGAAATAAAGATTAGATAGTAGTTTACTTATCCATCAATTTAACACTTTCCCAAAAAGTTAGTTGCTGGGAATGTTGTCACATTCGCTTGTGCTTTCAACCAAACTGTCAAACCATCAAATGGCTGGAGTCCTAAGGCTGCAATCACACCTGAGCGTTTTGTAGCCTGAAGCTACAAAACGCTAGTGGGGAAAAAAAACATTATTCTCTATGGAGATGGTTCACATCTCCACTCCAAAACGCCTGAAGCCGAACGCCTGAAGCTCAAACAAGTTCCGGACCCTTTTTTGTCATGCGAATCGGGCAGATTTGGGCGTTTTAGGAGTCATAGAATGTAATGGAAATGCTTGATTCAAGCGTGACAACGAGCGTAAATTCGCGTGACAAAACGTCGGTAAAAACGCTCGAAACGCTACGCTCAGGTGTGAATGCAGTCTAACTGATCACATGTGCAGCACCATGGCAGTTGCAGGTCAAACAGAAGCTACGTTTATAGGAGGATTTCACTTAACCACTTAAGCCCCGGACCATTTGGTAGCTAAAGGACCAGAGGTGAATTCAGAATTTTGCACTGCGCTGCTTTAACTGTAAATTGTGCGGACATGCAATGTTGTACCCAAACGAAATTTGCGTCCTTTTCTTCCCACAAATAGAGCTTTCTTTTAATGGTATTTGATTGCCTCTGCGATTTTTATTTTTTGCGATATAAACCGAAAACGACCGAAAATTTGGAAAAAAATGATATTTTCTACTTTTTGTTATAAGAAAAATCGAATAAACTCAATTTTAGTCATACATTTAGGCCAAAATGTATTCAGCCACATGTCTTTAGTAAAAAAAATGTCAAGTGTATATTTATTGGTTTGCACAAAAGTTATAGCGTTTACAAACTAGGGTACATTTTCTGGAATTTACACAGCTTTAAATTTATGACTGCCTATCTCATTTCTTGAGGTGCTAAAATGGCAGGGCAGTACAAAACCCCCCCAAATGACCCCATTTTGGAAAGTAGACACCCCAAGGAAATTGCTGAGAGGCATCTTGAGCCCATTGAATATTTTTTTTTTTTTTGTCCCAAGTGATTGAATAATGACAAAAAAAAAAAAAATTACAAAAAGTTGTCACTAAATGATATATTGCTCACACATGCCATGGTTATATGTGGAATTGCACCCCAAAATACATTCTGCTGCTTCTCCTGAGTATGGGGATACCATACCACGTACGGGACCCCGGAAACCAAGCACCGCCTTCAGGATTTCTAAGGGCGCAAATTTTGGATTTGACTCCTCACTACCTATCACAGTTTCGAAGGCCATAAAATGCCAAAATAGCACATAACCCCCCCAAATGACCCCATTTTAGAAAGTAGACACCCCAAGCTGTTTACTGAGAGGCATGGTGAGTATTTTACAGCTCTCATTTGTTTTTGAAAATGAAGAAAGAATTTTTTTTTTAATTTTCAAAACTTTGTGACAAAAAGCGAGATCTGCAAAATACTCACAATACCTCTCAGCAAATAGCTTGGGGTGTCTACTTTCCAAAATGGGGTCATTTGGGGGGGTTTTGTGCCATCTGGGCATTCCATGGCCTCCGAAACTGTGATAGGCAGTGAGAAGTGAAATCAAAAATGTACACCTTTTTAGAAAGCCTGAAGGCGGTGATTGGATTTTGGGGTCCCGTACGCGGCTAGGCTCCCAAAAAGTCTCACACATGTGGTATCCCCGTACTCAGGAGAAGCAACAGAATGTATTTTGGGGTGTAATTCCACATATGCCCATGGCATGTTTGAGCAATATATCATTTAGTGACAACTTTGTGCAAAAAAAAAATTGTCTTTTTTCCGCAACTTGTGTCAACATATAAAATATTCCATGGACTCGACATGCCTCTCAGTATATAGCTTGGGGTGTCTACTTTCCAAAATGGGGTCATTTGGGGGGGTTTTGAACTGTTCTGGCATTTTATACACAACATTAGGAAGCTTACATCCACTCTTCTAACCACTTGAAGACAAAGCCCTTTTTGACACTTTTTGTTTACATTAAAACATATTTTTTTTTTGCAGGAAAATTATGTTGAACCCCCAAACATTTTATATATTTTTAAAGCAAAGGCCCTACAGAATAAAATGGTGGGTGTTGCATTTTTTTTTTCTACACAGTATTTGCGCAGCGATTTTTCAAACTCATTTTTTGGGGAAAAAATACACTTTTTTTAATTTTAATGCACTAAAACACACTATATTGCCCAAATGTTTGATGAAATAAAAAAGATGATCTTAGGCCGAGTACATAGATACCAAACACGACATGCTTTAAAATTTCGCACAAACGCGCATTGGCGACAAACTACATACATTTTTAAAAGCCTTTACAGGTTACCCCGTTAGATTTACAGAGGTCTACTGCTAAAATTACTGCCCTCAATCTGACCTTCGCGGTGATACCTCACATGCATGGTGCAATTGCTGTTTACATATGACGCCAGACCGACGCTTGTGTTCGCCATTGGGCAAGAGCAGGGCAGGACAGGGGTGCTTTTTTTTTTTTTTTTTTTTATTATTTTGCTTTTTTATTTTATTTTTAAATTGTTCCTTCCATATTTATTTTTATTTTTATTGTTATCTCAGGGAATGTAAATATCCCCTATGATAGTAATAGGTAGTGACAGGTACTCTTTTTTTGAAAAAACTGGGGTCTAGACCCTAGATCTTTCCTCTGCCCTCAAAGCATCTGACCACACCAAGATCGGTGTGATAAAATGCTTTCCCAATTTCCCAATGGCGCTTTTTATATCCGGGGGGGGGGGACATTCCCTCCCACTGCTTGTAAAAGCAGTCCAGAGGCTAATTAGCCACTAGGATTGCTTTTACATGAAAGCCGGCCGCTGGCTGAAAAGAATGATACCAAGATGATACCTAAACCCGCAGGCATCAATCTGGTATAACCATTCAAAGTCCAGCAACATACCAGTACGTTGCTGGTCCTTGTTGGACATGTATTGTAATCTTTTTTTTTCATGCAGCCAGGTGGCTGAACGAAAAAAGAGATTGATCGGTGGGTATGCCCACCATTAGAATACCGCCCTTCATCCACCCACTTCTAATGATGGGCATACATGCACCATTTATATATGCCGAAGCATGGGGGCATCCTCCCGCAAAAAAGTTATGCCGCACACACATGGTCGGACTTTTCCACGGGCAAGCCTCCGTCGGAATTTCGACCGTATGTACGCGGCATTAGGAGCAAAATCACTCCCTCCGCCCCTGCTGCCCCAATGCTTCGGCATATTTGCTTTTTTTTTTTTTAACTGTGGTGGTGAAATCACCTCCTACAGCACTGGAGTCGCAGGGATCAGGCCTGTCTCTGCGAACGCTGCAGTTATGTGTGTTGTGTTTTGCAAGTGACAGTGATCGATCGATACTGCACTTGGGTGGCCTGGGCTGGACGGAGGGGCAAAACACAGGTGCTAGCAGGTATCTGGGCTGATCCCGCTAACACTGTGTTTTTGGGAACCCTAAACTGCTGGGGACGCTAGTATAGATCTGATCAGATATTGATCTGTTCAGATACTATACCACTAAGGGTGGTGTATGCTTCACGCGTGGGTGTTAGCGTTACTGGCACTAACCTGACGCTGCCTGGGGTGTGACGCAGACCCTCTCTGACGCTAAAACCTAATTGATATCACCCGCCGGGCGATCAGGGGGTTAAACCTTTATTGGGTTATATACGGCGGGTGCCCTGACACTATAAAAAGCAAACTAACTAACCAGCGTCACCCGTAACACTTATATGATGATTACTGGTGAAAGGGTTAACTAGGGGCAATTAGGGGGTTAAAACCTTTATTAGATAATATATGGGGGTACCCGACGCTATAAAAACCTGCGGCGAACCTAAAAAAAAAATACTGGCTACCGATCTGCATCCCCGACGCTAAGACAGCGATCAGAAAAACGATCGCTTAGCGACGGCGGTGCTAGGGGGTGAAAGGGTTATCTGGGGGGTGATCAAGGGGTTAAACCTTTATTAGGGGGGGGTTAGGGGGCTACACTGGACCTAAAACTAAATGTAGTGACACTTTTACAGTCACAAATGTCACTGATTGCAGTGATCAGTAAATAAATGGTCACTGCAATCAGTGACAATGTGACTGGGGGGGGCCTGGGGGGGCGATTTATGTGCCTTTGTGTGCTGGTGTTAGTGTAGTGTTTGTGCACTAACCTTGATGTCTTCTCTTGTATGGCGCTCGGTATATGTGAGCGCCGCACAGGAGATGACATCACTTCCTCCTGCTTTCTCTGTCTGTGTGTACATTACACAGACAGAGGGGGCATTTCCATTCGCCGGGAGCGATCGCAGGGGGGTGACCGGAATCGAACGGCCGTCCCCTCATGTCGGATCGCTCCCCAACGAATTCCGACCGCTCACTGTACAGAAGGGGGGTCCGATTGGACCCCCCAACTGTACAAAGGCAATCACGTACACTCTACGTGATTGTGCCTGTCGGTGCCATTGTGCCGACGTATATATACAGTGAGCGGTCGTTAAGTGGTTAAAGCGCATACCGACTGCATCACAAGGATGTATGGGGGCTCTTCTGTGCCAGATCACGTACCTAGTACGTGATTTGGCACTTCCAGGTAGGGGGCGCCTGCACCACTTCTGAGATTGGCTTCTGCTGTGACCAATCTGCGGGTTCTGGCCAATGGATGGCCACTGGCATCCGCCGATCGTCGTGAAAACACACAGAACAGAGCTCTGCCTATGTAAACAAGGCAGAGCTCCATTGTGATGGGGGGAAAGGATGGTTTTTCTTTGGGAATACAATCCATCACTAAGCCCTGGTTCACACTGGTGTGATTTGACATGTCAAATCGGCGATATTTGCCACAAATTGCGGGCAATGGCACCGTCCTAATCGGTGTGACGCCGCATCTGCGGCGCTGCACCGATTTCAAAAAGTAGTTTCTGTACTACTTTTTGCGATTTCGGCCTCGATTTACATTGACATCTGTGTCAGATGTCTTTGTAATCGCGGCTGAAATCGGGACTGCCAGCGAGAGTGAAATCGTGCGAGTTCAGCTGAACTCGCACGGCTTCACTCCCGCAGCCCAGTGTGAACCTACCTGGGCTTAGTGAAATATATATACTCGCGTTATGTCCTAAACAATATTGTGACCAATCTCCTGCAGCTGCTGTTCGCTAAGTGTGAAATCACTTATACCTTAATTCCCAATATTCACAGCGCATACAGTAAATGGATCAGTTAAATGATGTGTGCAGTGTAGAAAATATTATAGTCCAACTAATGTTATAACAAGAAGTCTTAATTGTGATCCATTCAATGAACAACCATCCTCCAATAAAGTGCTCAGTGCTCCAAAATACATAATAAAAGTGCTGAAGTGCTCCAGGTAAACATGCTGCGCAGTGTGCCCTCTTGTACCCTCACTCACCAGAAAAAAATGGACCCTTGGCTTTTCAGTCTGGGGGTCAGACTTGCTTATATCTGGTGATAGAGGTTCCACAAATTATTTTCTTTTATATACATCCATGATACAGACAAGAGCACACACACCGCCTCAGGCAGCAAAAGGAGGACACACCTGATTCAAGGTGCTAATCCCGGCTCACCACCATCAGAATCAGGCCTGGTTCACACTGGGGCGACAAACGCTCCGACATTGGGAGCTCATGTCGCATGATGTGTGAAAATCAATGCTTCCCTATGGGAGCCGTCTTAACTGGTCCGACACATGTCGGTCCGACTTTGAGAATGCTCCCTGTACTACTTTGGTCCGACTTTGATCCGACTTCAGCCCATTGACTATCATTGAAGTCGGATCAAAGTCGGACCGCAGTCTTGTATGATCCGACTTTGGCATGCGACTTGTGCTGTACTGCTCTTGAGGGGGAACTCCAGGCCAAATTTTAAATAAAAAACTGACATGGGTTCCCCCTCCAGAGGCATACCAGGCCCTTGGGTCTGGTCTGGATTTGAAGGGGCGCCCCTACGCCGAAAAAACGGCGTGGGGGTCCCCCCAAAATCCAAACCAGACCCTTATCCGAGCACGCAACCTGGCAGGCCGCATGCCCTCAACATGGGGGGGTTTGGTGCTCTGGGGCAGGGGGGGCGACCTGCGGCCCCCCACCCCAAAGCACCCTGCCCCCATGTTGATGAGGACAGGGCCTCTTCCCGACAACCCTGGCCGTTGGTTGTCGGGGTCTGCGGGCGGGGGGCTTATCGGAATCCGGGAGCCCCCTTCAATAAGGGGGCCCCCGGATCCCGGCCCCCCCACCCTATGTGAATGAGTATGGGGTACATCGTACCCCTACCCATTCACCTGGTGGAAAAAAATTGCAATAAAAAAACACTACACAGGTTTTTAAAGTAATTTATTGCACAGCTCCGGGGGTCTTCTTCCGACTTCGGGGGTCTCCGGTGTCGTCTCCGCGCTCTCCCGTTCTTTCTTCCGCCGGGCCTCCGCTAACTTCTTTTTAGCTCTCTTGCTAACGGAGGCCCGGTCTTCGTCGACTCGTCCGGCTCTCCGTTGTCCTTCTGCCGGCCCCTCCACTAACTTCTTGGTAGCTCTTTCGCTAGTGGAGGGGTCGGTCTTCCCGTCGCCGTCGGCTTCTTCTTCCCTCTTCTCCTCCTCGATGTTGACGCGTCGCTTCTTCCCGCTGTAATACTGGCTCTCCGCTCCGCTCCGCATTAATATAGGCTTCTCATGACGTCACAGTCACATGTTCCCATGACGTCACAGTCACATGCTCCGGGGCCATGTGCCCCGGAACATGTGACTGTGACGTCATGAGAAGCCTATATTAATGCGGAGCGGAGAGCCAGTATTACAGCGGGAGGAAGCGACGCGTCAACATCGAGAAGGAGAAGAGGGAAGAAGACGACGGGAAGACCGGCCCCTCCACTAGCGAAAGAGCCAAAAAGAAGTTAGCGGAGGCCCGGCGGAAGAAAGAACCGGAGACCCCCGAAGTCGGAAAAGACCCCCGGAAGTCGGAAGAAGAGCGCCGGAGTCGGAAGAAGACCCCCGGAGCTGTGTAATAAATTACTTTAAAAACCTGTGTAGTGTTTTTTTATTGCAATTTTTTCCACCAGGTGAATGGGTAGGGGTACGATGTACCCCATACTCATTCACATAGGGTGGGGGGGCGGTATCTGGGGGCCCCCTTATTGAAGGGGGCTCCCGGATTCCGATAAGCCCCCCGCCCGCAGACCCCGACAACCAACGGCCAGGGTTGTCGGGAAGAGGCCCTGTCCTCATCAACATGGGGGCAGGGTGCTCTGGGGTGGGGGGGCCGCAGGTCGCCCCCCCTGCCCCAGAGCACCAAACCCCTCATGTTGAGGGCATGCGGCTTGGTATGGTTCAGGAGGGAGGGGGGGCCGCTCTCGTCCCCCCCCTCTTCCCCTGCGGCCTGCCAGGTTGTGTGCTCGGATAAGGGTCTGGTTTGGATTTTTGGGGGACCCCCACGCCGTTTTTTCGGCGTAGGGGCGCCCGTTCAAATCCAGACCAGACCCAAGGGCCTGGTATGCCTCTGGAGGGGAACCCACGCCATTTTATTTTTTGTTTAAAATTTGGCCTGGAGTTCCCCCTCAAGATTCATACCAAACACAGTGCCTGATATTGGCGGGGATCCAAGTCGGATCCCCGTTCATTGAAAGTCGGACATATGTCGGCTTCATGTCGCAGGGCAAAGTCGGATCCAAAGTAGGACGGATGTCGTGTCGCACTAGTGTGAACCCAGCCTAAGGTAGAAAGAAATTGATTGCACACTGGAATCCAAAAGGTGCTGATTAATATTTTTTCTTAAGGCCCCTGTCAGTTTTTTAGGTGGACCTGATCGGACGCTCCGTGCACCTCTATGGAGCCACGGATGTCAGCGGTGACATGCCCGCTGACATCCGACCCGCTTCGATCCGCCAAAGTGTGACGGAGGAAAACCCTACTTTTCTACGGTCAGTCGTCATCCGATCCCCCATAGGGGAGAGCCGCACTCTGACAGGTCAGTCCCTGCACAGTGTTCAGAGACAGACCTGTCATCTGCCTGCACAGGGGGGATCGACAGAGCGATCCCCGCTGAGCAAAGCAGAGCACGGACACGTCCGCGTGAAAGGGCCCTTTATTGTCACACCAGACAAACGTGCAAGAAGTATTTAGTTGATGCGTTTCACACGAAAAGAGCCATGCTTGTTCACAACCAAACAAGCCGCGTGAAACGCGTTAATTAAATACTTTTTGCAAGTTTGTCTGGTGTGACAATAAAGAAAAAAATTTCATTAGCACCTTTTGAATTCCAGTGTCTATCAATTTCTTTCTACCTTGTATACATCCATGGACAAGGATGTCCTTGATGACGCCCCGTGGGAGGGGCGCATCGCGTTGACGCAATTTCCGATTCCCTAACCAACGACGTTACCTCCACTGTCGGTGGAATGCATGCCGAGCTGCGGTGAACACGGAAGAGCCCTACTTTTACAGATAGGCCTGTTTATACTGATACTCTGTAAGTGTTCTTTTAGTTGTGCCAATACAATTTAAACAATTACTACACTATTAGAACTCTCTCTTTCTGTTGAGACTGGTGATGCTGATAGAAGCAGCAGGTTGGAGATTTATAAGAACAGAGAAGAATTTGTGGCACACTTATCACCAGATATAAGCGAGTCTGACCCTCGCATCCAAACCCGCATCCAATTCGCAAAAGTGTGAACCCAGCCTCAGACTTTTTGTTAAAATATTAGTTGGACTATAATATTTTCTACACTGCACACATCATTTAAAATCCATCACTTCCCTTAGTGAAAGCAGCACACATAGTAAACACAAACACTGGCTAGGCACACATTTAACCCTTTGATCACTCTATCTGTTTACCAGCTAGTACAGTGACGGTGCATATTTCTAGCACTGATCACTGTTTGTGTCACTGGTTCCCACAAAGTATCAGGGGTAGATTTACTAAAACTGGAGAGTGCAAAATCTGGTGCAGCTCTGAATAGAATAAGGTGACCAGATTTTTAAAATGAAATCCGGGGACATATTTTTTCTTTTACTAGTAATGGCGGCAATCAGCGACTCTTTGCTCGCCGCCGCCCGCCTCACAGCCTGTCAAGTCTTACTCTCCAGCCCCTGGCTACTCCTGGGTGGGGAGTGGAGGAAGATCACTCTACCAGGGAAGGCAAGGAGATAAGCAGGCAGGTGGCTGGCTGGGACTTGATCCAAGGCAGAAGAACATGCAAGCGGAGCTGAATGGGCATGCACCCGGAACTGAAGTAATGGTCCCTCCGCTCTGACCAGCACATGATCATCAGAAAGGGGCATAGATAATGGAAAAAAATACACCCCATAAGCTAGTAGGAGCAGCGGAGTGGGGGTGTGTAATTCAGATTTTTTTTTTTTTATTCTGCACTGACTGTCTTTGAAATTGCCCCAGCCCCTGTTCAAATCCAATCCGGGGACAAAACTGGGGACAGACTTGGTCCGGGGACAGTGTGCTCAATCCGGAGACTGTACCCGGAAACCGGGGCTGTCTGGTCACCCTAGAATAGAAGCCAATCAGCTTCCAGGTTTTATTGCCAAAGCTTAATTGAACTAACTGAAATTAGAAGCTGATCGGCTACCATGCACAGCTACACCAGCTTTTGCAAACTCCAGTTTTAGTAAATCTACTCTTTAGCCCCCATTCACATCGGCGTGATTTGACAGGTCAAATTGGAGCCTATTCCCGTCAATAGGATTGGTGCGACGCCAACTTTGCAGCACTGCTGCACCGATTTCCAAAAGTAGTTCCTGCACTACTTTTGGCGACTTCGGGGGCGATTTCAATAGACATCTGTGCATGAACCCGCACAGATGTCTTTCAAGTCACCCCCCGAAGTCAGGCTGAAATGCAGCTTAAAATAAAAAAATATATATAGTGCTCTGTATGGTTCAAAGAGTTTTAATAAATAAAAAAATGCACTTACAAGCAAGGCACTAATGAGTGACCTGGTGTCAAAGCATTCAATGTTGCATCTCAGAGACCGTTTAACATCCCGGTCACTATGGCAACTGATAACTAGAGGAGGCGGTTCACTTGTGCTAATTGATTAGGTGGTGCTTATTTAAGTGTGATGGTGTACGAGTCTCCGTAACCGCTGAAGAGGTCCCGCCCACTGGGACGATACGCGTATGGGAGAACTCTGTCATGTCATCTGCAGCCACCTTTCATTCCCTGTCTTTGAGATGCAACATTGAATGCTTTGACACCAGGCACTAGGTCACTCATAAGTGCCTTGCTTGTATGTGCATTTTTTAATTAAACACTGAACCATACAGAGCACTATATATTTTTTATTGATTTTTTTATATGGTATAACGATCCTGTCCTGTGCGTACTGGGTCTGAGAACCAGCTGGCTGTCTGAAGTGGAATGATCATGGTGAAATTGGACCCCCACAGATGCAATAATCATCCATTACACCTTTCATGGGCAGGCTTGTTTGACCTATCTGTTGATTTAGAGGTCCACCATATTGTCTATGGTAGAGCCACTGATACGGATGCACTTGGATGAGAAGCTTCCGAGCACACTTGTCACAAATTGTGGGGATCTTCATCTATCCGGTTATTTGCTTTTCTTTTATCCCTACATCTTTGATATGTTATGGACTATTTTTATGATTATGGACTTTATTAATGCCATATGAGTGTTTCACATATATATTCTGTACACTATGTATTTTTGGAATTCGTTTTTTTATTTATTGATGTAGCGCCGTACTGGATTATTTATGAAGTTTTATATCTAGGATTTTATTTATTGGCCTTGAGTGCTTATACGTTAGGGATTAGTTTTGCGCTGGTTGACCCCCATTTTTTTTAAAGTAAAAAATATTGTTTTCTCTTATCGTCCATGGACTGACACAGCTGGATAATGTAAACATGTGGGGTATATGTCCCTGCTCGCAGGAGAAGATCTAGGCAGAATGTTAGATGTTAGCAACATACATTCTAGAACAAACCAGAGATGAACAGCCCCGCCCAGGGGGGCGGTCCCTCCGGACATTACCCTCCCACCTGCAGCCAGCAGCCTCAGTTTTTTTTCTGCCTAGCAGAAGGAGATGTGGCTCTCTCAGGAGCCAGTCTCCTGGAAGATTTTACTTTAAAATTTTATTCCTTTGGGAATTTTATTATTTTATTTTTGAGACCTTCAATCAACTGTCGGCTGGGCAACGGGTTGGGTACACTGGTATCCTCGTAGTCTTCCCTGTCAGACCATCGAGCGTGCTGATCCTCGTCTTGTGTGCGCAAGACTCAGTTCACGACATGCCCCATGACTCCAAGGGTGGCCGGGTTTCTTTTATGCTCCCGCGGTCCTCTCAAGATTGAACAGTACCTGACTGACTGTATCTTTCGCGGTGGACCAGGCCGACAGCTACGCAGTACTGCTCTGTGATAGGTCTGTCTGAAACAAGCCAGTGGGTCCCTCTGGGACGGGTAAGTAGTCTCTCCTACTGCAGGTGAGTACATGCTGGCTGTGTTTCTTTATATGGGGGGTTTCTCCCTGTCTCCCCCCTGTTAAGCTGCTCTCTGCACCCTGTACTGGTGCTGTACTGTGGGGGTACTTGGGGGTCACTCTGGCCTGGCTGGGGGCGCTCATGTCTGTAGTGGACTCTGGGGAGAGGGTCAGTTTTTCTGGTGTGTGAGGTGGGGACTTATTGCGCGCGCCATTAGCGCTGTTTGCTTTTTGAATATTGCGCTCAGCGGCCATCTTGCCGTGGTTCAATAGCGCAGTTATATCTGCGGCTGGCGGCCATTTTCTTGTAGCCGCGGCGCTTTTACTTTCGGTTTCTGCCTCTAGCGGCGTGAATCTCCTCACAGGTTCTTCACTCTCCTCAGGCTTCACAGCGCAGTGAGGAATTGCGATTTCTTCAGCAGAACTGAGCGGTCCTTAAGGGTTGGTGAGTCCTCCGGGTATCCCCTCCTCAGCGTAGCCAGTGGGTGGACTGTATATTCACTGTAGTAGTGTATAAGGTCTCAGAGGGTGGCGATATGGAGTCTGGTACACCTGCTTCTCCACACTTGCCTGAGGCAACTGGCAGTGCTCCTGCGGTCCCTATGGACCAGTTGTCGGCAGTCCTGGAATCATTTCTTGTCAGAATGGAAGCGGTGTGTGAGCGCAAGGGAGCTGTAAAGCGCCCCCTCCCCACACATTCTCCTGTAGGAAGTGCTTTGTCTCAGATATGGGCCTAGCTACTGCCGCTCAGGACCCTAGCTCTGAGGATTTTGATGTCTTTGGACATGACATTCCTTGTGAGGAAAACTCCAGTCCTGAACCAGTAACTGACAGGGTGCTTGTAAGTGAACTCATTGATGCTGTGAGGGACAATCTCAAGCTGAATGTTGAGACTAAGGAACCCCAGGTGGAAACTGTCTCCTTTGTTTCCTTTAAAACCGTCTCTTCAAAAAAGGTCTTTCCATATGTGCCTTTTTTTAATACGTTCATTGACCAAATCTGGGATAAGCCGCAGAAGACTTTGACGGTCCCGCAGCGACTAGCCATAAGGTACCCCTTTGAGGAGGACCTGGGTAAGAAGTGGGCTCACCCGCCAGTGGTCGACCGCCCGTTTGATTAAGGCTACCACGCTGTCAATGGAAGGGACTCCTGCATTTAAGGATCCCACTGACAGGAGGTCTGAGGTGGTGAGTAGAACTATGTTTGCCTTATTGGGGTCTGCCTTACGCTCTATTGTGGCGGCGACACTTGTGTCTCAGACACTCACGGGATGGGCAAAGATTTTGCACCAGACGGTACAGGAGCATAATCTCCCTCCTGAGACCATTGCCCTGGCTCATCAACTTGTGCAGGGTCTGGTCTATGTGTGCAATACCACTTTGGATGCGGCCCCTTTAATTTCTGGGGCCTCTATCTCTGCTGTGGTGCTGCGTCGCTTATCTGGCTAAAATGCTGGTCGGCCGACCTAGCTTCCAAAGAGCTCCTGGCTGACTTGCCCTTTAAGGGCGGTAGACTGTTTGTTTGGGGCCGCCCTGGAGGACATTATTAAGGATGTCACAGGGGGTAAGACCACCTTCCTCCCTCAGTCTGTTAAGGGAAAGGAGCCCCTCTGCAGGTCGGGCCTTTCCCTTCCGGCGAAGAAGTTTTTCTCTAGTTGTCTGTCCAGGACAGCACTAGAGAGATAGGCTCCAGAGGCAGGAAACACATCATACCAATCTTTAAAGGGCGGCTTCCGTCCCTCGTCCTCAGTCTTTGTGTTTCCTCCACCGGAGGAGGAGGCTGGATGGAGCTCTCCTTCCCCTAAGCCGAGGCAGACTGCTCGAGGAAGGGGCAAGGAGGTCTGCGATACCTGGAAGGTGGCAGGCTTTGTTGGGTCCCCCGGTCAGGCTGCAGTGAAGCTGGTACCGGCGCAATCCTCTGGTATAGCCCGAGGAGGGCTGACGTTCCCCGCAGGACATCCTGACATCTGCCGGCCAGTTACTGTGGTCTCTGGCGTGGGTGTTCAGCGGGGGGCGGGCGTAGGCCTCGAGTTCCGGCCTGTGGACGCAGGAGGAGGGCGGGGACTTCCGGCGCAACACTTCCGGTTCCGGGTCGCGCGGCGAGCGTGGACGCTGGGGCCAAGGCGGGAAATTTAAAAAAACCGCCGGCCACAAGATAGACGGTTCCTTGAAGATGATCCAGCAGCTGACTACAGAGGTAGGAGACAGCATGGAGACAATGGAACCAGGTGGCAGTGGTGCCGGCCCAGCTCAGGTAGGCAGACACTGGGGTGCCCTGGACCTACAGGGCTGGGGAAGGAGGGGGAAAAAGGGGAAATACCCCCCCCTCCTTCAGCGACAGGATCCGGGCTAAAGAGCCATGTGAATCCTGTCAGCGGCTGGTGGGGGTGCACATCGGTGTGGTGAAGGTACAATCCCCGATTGTCTAAAAGGTTTCTGACTACTTGCCCTGGTTTCTTCTCTCCTTCTCTTTCTTAGGCTCAGCCTAAAGACCCGGAGAGGTCAGGGGGGAAGAAGAGGTGTCCGTCATGTACGAACAAACTAAAGGAGGGATGGAGCAAGCCCCTTTGTAAACCTTGTATTGACAAATTGGTTTACAGGGAGGCAACAGGGGCATGTAAAGAACTAATTGCTGGGGTGCAGGAAGAAATGAAGACCATTAAATCAATGCTGGCAAGCCTTGAAACCCCAAAACCACCAGCTGCAGCCCCCCCTGATTCGGCCCCAGAGGTGGGTGACGCATCAGACGGAAGGGAACCAGATTCCTTGGACAAGCTAAGTGAGGCGGCTTCATCCAGAGATATTCCGAGCCAGGGGACAAGCTCACCCAGATACAGGCTCTCACTCGAGGAGGTGGATGCCTTATTAGGGGTGATATATGAGACTCTCGATATCAAAGAAGAGCAGGCTTCCTTGTCCTTGCATGACCAGATGTACCAAACCCTGAAAGAGGATCAGAACAGGGTATTTCCGGTACATAGTACGCTGGCAGATTCTATTAAAAAGGAATGGCGGGAACCAGAGAAAAAATTGTTTTTTCCCAAAAGTCTGAAGAGGAGATTTCCCTTCAGTGAGGATTCCTCCTGTATCTGGAACAAAGTGCCCAAAGTGGATGCGGCCTTTTCCCAGTGTTCCAAGTCTACAGACCTCGCCTTTGAGGACATGGGTGTCCTTAAGGAACCTATGGACAAAAGGATGGAGGTACTGCTGAAAAGGTCATGGGAAGTAGCCATGACAAGTTTTTAAAGCCAGCAATGGCTACAACTATAGTGGCTCGTAACTTGGAGGTCTGGCTGGACCAGCTGCAAAACCATCTGGAAAGTGGGACCTCCAGGAAGGAGATTCTTGATTCCCTGCCTATGCTACACAAGGCGGCGGGCTATATGGCGGACGCATCCGCGGAGTCGGTCAAGCTATCGGCAAAGACTGCTGCCTTAATCAATTCCTCACGCAGGGCTTTATGGCTAAAGTCCTGGTCGGGAGACCCGGCATCAAAAATCAGACTATGTGGCATCCCATTTGAAGGAGACCTTTTGTTCGGGCAAGATCTAGAGAAAGTGCTAGACCGTACTGCCGACAAGAAAAAGGCCTTCCCGGTCAAAAATAAAAGGGTTCAGGGGAAACGTTTTTTTCGTCCCCAAGGACAAAGGCCGATTCAGGGGCAGGCTCCTAAGGGGTCGTCCTCTGGGAAGCAGTGGGGAAAGGGTAAACAGAAAGGTGTCCTGTTTTCCTCTCCTAAAAAGACCACCAAATCCCAGTGACTTAGTTCCAGTGGGAGGGAGATTGGGCAGTTCCTCCCACAGTGGGAAAAGACTACCCCAAATACATTTATTCGGAGGATAATCAGGGAAGGCTATCGTATTCAGTTCAGGGGCACTCCGCCCACAAGAACGTTCGTAACCTCTCCGCCCAGGGATTTTCAGAAAAAGACAGCCTTGCTGTCACAAATAGGCGACTTGGTAGACCAGGGGGTTCTTATCCCAGTGCCACAGCAGGAGATAAACCTAGGTTTCTACTCGCATGTTTTCATAGTGAGAAAACCGTCGGGCAAATTCCGCCTAATATTAAATCTGAAATCACTAAACAAGTGGGTGGCTTACAGAAAATTTCGGATGGAGACAATCCTTTCGGTGAAGTCAATTCTTCCCCCGGATTGTTTCTTGGCCTCCCTCGATTTGGGGGATGCCTACTTACACGTCCCTATCCATCCGGAATCTCAAAAGTTTTTAAGGGTAGCAATCAGATGGGGAAAGCAGGTCCGACATTTTCAATTCAGGGCCCTGCCATTCGGCCTGTCTTCATCCCCCAGAATATTTACAAAAATTTTGGCGGAGGCACTGGCCCCCCTGAGACTGGAAGGGATATCAGTCATCCCTTACCTGGACGACCTTTTATTTTTTGCACCCTCCGCGCTCCAACTGCAAGAGGATCTACGGGTGGCCATATCCTTTTTGGAAAAACTGGGGTGGTTAATAAATTGGGAGAAGTCAAACCTAACCCCGACACAGGTCCTGCAGTACTTGGGCTTCCTAGTAAACTCAGTGACGCAGAAAATTTATCTCACAGCGGAGAAAGTAAAAAAGGTAAAGGCTACGGCAGCCTTCCTTCAAAACAATCTGGCAATTTCTATCCGCTCAGCCATGTCGGGTTTGGGTGTCCTGACGGCAACAATCCCTGTGGTACCATGGGCAAGAGCCCATTTCAGGTGTCTTCAGGCAAATATTCTGAACAACTGGGACGGAACGAAGGAATCGTTGGACGCGACCTTCCACCTATCCCCAAAGACCAAAAGGTCTCTTTGGTGGTGGAGGGACGAAGAGAACCTAGTGCAGGGTCTGTTTTGGTCTCTTCCGGTGTCAGTCCGAATAACCACGGACGCCAGTGCCTGGGGCTGGGGGGCCCATTGGGGATCAAAGGTAGCCCAAGGGCGCTGGGAAAAAGTGCAGTCCCAAAGGTCAGCCAATTGGAGGGAGTTGCAAGCAATCTGGGAAGCCCTAAGGGCATTTGTCGCGGAGCTGAAAAATCACCACGTACAGGTCCTCTCAGACAGTGTGGTAGCAGTCTCATATTTAAACAAGCAAGGAGGAACAAGGTGTCCATCCTTAATCAAGATAGCGAGCGCTATCTTGGCCTGGGCAGAAAAAAATCTGAAGTCCATATCCGCGGTCCATCTGAAGGGAGTGGACAATTGCCTGGCGGACTTTCTGAGCCGACACCAAGTGTGCGAATCAGAGTGGTCGCTAAACAGGGAGGTCTTCCAACTAATAATAGAGAAATGGGGCATTCCCGAAGTGGACTTGTTTGCCAACAGGTCGAATGCCAAAGTTCCAGCTTACTTTTCGATAGAAAGAGAAATAGGGGCCAAAGGGATAGATGCCCTAGCCCAGAAGTGGCCGTTTCATCTATGTTACGCCTTTCCCCCGTTCAAACTTATTCCTCTGTTTCTGAGGAAATTTGTGCAGGAACGCACCACAATGATCCTAGTGGTCCCGTATTGGCCAAAGAGGCCTGGGTTTTCCATACTGTTACGCCTGACAGCGGAACCCCCCCTCATGTTGCCCGTAAGGAAGGATCTGCTATCCCAGGGCCCAGTCCTATTATCCAAGGTTCAGACCCTGAAGCTGTCCAGCCTGGTGTCTGAAGAGAGTCTCCTGAAGTCTAAGGGGCTCTCGGATAGGGTAGTAAACACCGTTCTTTCTAGCAGAAAGAAGGTTACCCAAGCGATTTATGTTAAAGTTTGGAAAAATTTTTGTTCTTGGTTGGATACCAAAAAGGTGTCTGCAAGTATCCCAGCCATCTTGGAGTTTTTACAAGATGGTGCGGATAAAGGACTGGCCATTAGTACACTAAAAGTACAGGTATCGGCCTTGTCAGTTTTTTTAGAGCGACCCCTGGCTATAGACCCGCTAGTGAGCAGGTTCTTCAAGGGGTTAGCCAGAATTAGACCCATTCCATTTAAAGTCCTGCCAAAATGGGACCTGACGACAGTGTTGCAGGGTTGGGCTAAATGGTCACAAGAGAAAGAGCTGTCCCTAAAATGGGTCACGCTCAAAGCTGTCTTTCTAGTGGCCATAACCACTGCGAGACGCATTAGTGAGCTGCAGGCACTTTCCATTAAGGAGCCTTTTCTACAAGTTTTTGAAGACAGGCTGGTATTACGGACAGACCCAGGTTTTTTGCCCAAAGTGGTGTCAAAGTTCCATAGGGCTCAAGAAATGGTTTTACCTTCCTTTTTTGGGTCCCCAACCAGTCTAAGGGAGACAGAATTCCACAATCTGGACGTGAGAGCCTGTGTCTTACAATATCTGGAGTTGTCCAAAAACATTAGGAAATCCAATGCTCTATTTATTTTGCATTCGGGAAAAAAATTGGGGTTTCAAGCTTCAAAAGGCACAATCGCAAGATGGATTAGGCAGGCTATTGTGGAAGCTTACAAAATCTTAGGAAAGGAATGCCCTTTTTCCCCCCATGGCTCACTCCACACGGGCACTATCGGCCTCTTGGGCAGAGCGAGCTGGAGCAACACCAGAACAAATTTGTCGAGCAGTAACATGGTCAAATTACTCGACGTTCATGAAGCATTATAGATTGGACCTTCTCTCAGCGCAAGACCAAGCGTTTGGGAGGAAAGTCCTCCAAGCGGTAGTCCCCCCCCCCCCTAATCTGGTAAGTTCTCGCTGATCCTCTCCTAGTGCTGTCCTGGACAGACGACTAGAGAAAACTAGAGTTAGACTTACCGGTAACTCTATTTCTAGGAGTCGTCCAGGACAGCAGGGATTCCCTCCCTATATGCTGTTATAATGGTGGACGAGTGTTTTTTGTTGTTTCAGAAGCCGTTCCGGGGAAGTTCTCGGTTAAAAGACTGAGGACGAGGGACGGAAGCCGCCCTTTAAAGATTGGTATGATGTGTTTCCTGCCTCTGGAGGTGGAGCCTATCTCTCTAGTGCTGTCCTGGACGACTCCTAGAAATAGAGTTACCGGTAAGTCTAACTAGTTTTTCGTCAGTCAGAATCCACGGGTAAGCCCGCCCAGACTGAAAAAAGTGCGGCGAAGGGACACAAGCGTCCCTGGGTGCGTAAGCCTACCAAGCAAGCTCCCAAGCCCGCCACCGCATGAAGTCTTGCCCCTGCCTGACTCTGGGGTGGGGGGATGTCTTCGCAGGTTCACGGTTTGGTGGACCTCCCGGATCTCCGACCGGTGGGTGTGCGAGGTGGTCACCTCCGGATACAGGATAGAGTTCCGCTCATGGCCCCCAAACAGGTTTTTCTCCTCAAACCTCCCTCTCCTTCCTGCCCGCTGGGCGGCCCTCTTGGGGGGGCCGTACAGGATTTGCTCGGGTGGGGAGTGATTGTGCCAGTTCCGTCACAGAAGAGGTTTCAGGGGTTTTACTCAAACCTGTTTGTTGTCCCGAAGAAAGACGGGGTACGGCCAATCCTGGACCTCAAGGCTTTGAATGCCTACGTGAAGGTACAAAAATTCCGGATGGAATCCATTCGCACGGTCATTGCGACCCTCCACCAAGGGGATTTCCTGGCGTCCTTGGATATCAAGGACGCTTACTTGCACGTCCCAATCTGCGCAGGTCACCAAAGGTTTCTGCGCTTTGCCATAGGCGAAGTCCACTATCAGTTCGTGGCTCTTCCCTTCGGCCTAGCATCGGCACCACGGGTTTTTACCAAAGTGCTTGCCCCGGTTCTAGCTTTGCTGAGACAGCGAGGAATTGTTATCATGGGCTATCTGGACGACCTCCTTCTAAGAGCAGAAACTGGCTCAGAATTGGAGGAAAATGTGACAATAGTCAGTCAGACCCTCCGGGACTTCGGGTGGCTTCTGAACATGCAGAAGTCGGTTCTAGTCCCGACTCAGCATTTGGAGTATCTGGGTCAGATCCTGGACACTTCGGCAGCGAAGGTGTTTCTACCCGCGGAGAAGTTACTGACACTTCAGTCGGCGGTTCGGGTCCTGACGGCCCGAAAATGGTCGTCTATGGGGTCCTGGGACTAATGGTGGCCTCCTTCGAGGCGGTCCCGTATGCCCAATCACACACTCTGGGCATTGCAGGAGGGAATTCTGTCTGTTTGGGACAAGTCCCCATTGTCATTGGATCTTCTGAGTCACTCAGTCAAGGCATCCCTGACGTGGTGGCTGAGATCCCCGGCTCTTCGGGCCGGAAAGTCGTTTCTCCCCATTCAGGGGACGGTGGTCACGACAGACGCCAGCCTGACGGGCTGGGGAGGAGTTTGGGGAGTCCTGTCAGCGCAAGGCCTCTGGACTCCGGACGAATCTCGTCTCCCAATCAACGTTCTGGAATTGCGAGCGATCAGACTGTGTCTCTCCGCGTGGTCGAAGAGACTACAGGGCCGCTCGATCAGAATTCAGTCAGACAACGCCACGGCGTATGTCAACCATCAGGGGGGCACTCGGAGCTCGGCTGCAGCATCCGAGGTTGCCCACATCCTAAGGTGGGCGGAAAGAAGTGTGCCAGCGCTGTCGGCCGTCTACATTCCGGGCGTAGAAAATTGGCAGGCGGACTATCTGAGTCGCCAGTCCTTGGACCAGGGGGAGTGGTCATTGCATCCGGAGGTGTTTCAACTCCTTTGTCGGTGGTGGGGCACACCGGATGTGGACCTGATGGCATCTCGACTCAATCACAAGGTGTCGAGGTTTGTGGCCAGGTCCAGGGACCCCTGGGCGGATGCCTTGGACGCATTGGTGGCTCCGTGGGGTCAGTATCGCTTGATATACGCTTGCCCTCCTCTGCAGTTGATTCCTCGTCTGCTGCGCAGGGTAGCGGCCGAGGGCATTCTGGTGATCCTCATTGCCCCGGTTTGGCCTCGGCGTCATTGGTACGCCGATCTGGTACGTCTCATCACGGACGTCCCTTGGCGACTGCCCATGAGGGAGGACCTCCTGTCTCGAAGTCCTATCTTTCATCCTGCTTTACAGTCTCTGGTTTTAACGGCATGGCTATTGAGAGCCAGGTGCTGAAGGACCGAGGCCTGTCGGATTCGGTGATTTCAACCATGCTTAGGGCACGGAAGTCTTCTTCCAGAAAGATCTATCACCGTACCTGGAGAGCTTACATCGCTATGTGCGAAGAGCTAGACTGGCGTCCACGGACGTACTCTGTTCCCAGAATCCTGCGGTTCTTGCAGCGTGGTGTAGCCCAAAGGCTGGCTTTGAGCACTATTAAGGGTCAGATTTCGGCCTTGGCCATTTTTCTTTCAACGACCCCTAGCAGGTCATTCTTTAGTTAGCACTTTTGTGCAGGGGGTTCGCCATGTGATTCCCCCTGCCAAGCCCCCGCTCCCTCCTTGGGATCTGAACTTGGTGCTCTCGGTTCTTCAGGAACCTCTTTTTGAAAATATCTGAGATATTCCTCTTTTAATCTTGTCTCAGAAGGTGGCTTTCTTAGTGGCCATCACTTCTGTTAGACGGGTGTCTGAGTTGGCGGCTCTGTCATGCAAGTCGCCTTACCTGGTCCTCTATAAGGATAAGGCGATGTTGCGCCCGCGACCATCTTTCCTTCCAAAGGTGGTTTCGGCTTTTCACCTTAACCACTTGACAACTGGGCACTTAAATCCCCTTAATAACCAGACCAATTTTCAGCTTTTGGTGCTCTCACATTTTGAATGACAATTACTCAGTCATGCAACACTGTACCCATATGAAATTTCCGTCCTTTTTTTCACACAAATAGAGCTTTTATTTGGTGGTATTTGATCACCTCTGCGGTTTTTATTTTTTTCGCTATAAATGAAAAAAGACCGAAAATTTTGGAAAAAAATGCATTTTTCTTCATTTCTATTATAAAATTTTGCAAATAAGTAATTTTTCCTCATAAATTTGGCCAAATATTTATATTGCTACATATATTTGGTAAAAATAACCCAAATTAGTGGATATTATTTAGTCTGGGTGAAAGTTATAGGGTCTACAAGCTATGGTGCCAATTACTGAAAATTGATCAATTTGATCACACCTGATGTACTGACAGCCTATCTCATTTCTTGAGACCCTAACAAGCCAGTAAAGTACAAATACCCCCCAAATGACCCCTTTTTGGAAAGTAGACATTCCAAGGTAGTTAGTAAGAGGCATAGTTAGTTTTTTGAAGTTGTCATTTTTTCCCACAATTCTTTGCAAAATTAAGATGATTATTATTTTTTATTTTTTTCACACCAAATTGTCATTATAACAGGTTACTTCTCTCACATGGCATGTACATTCCACGAATGACACCCCAAAATATATTCTGCTGCTCCCCCCGAGTATGGCGATACCACATGTGTGAGACTTTTATACAGCCTGCCCACATACAGAGGTCCAACACTGAAGTAGCAACTTCAGGCGTTCTAGGAGCATAAATTACACATCTAATCTCTCAACCACCTATTACACTTTTGAAGGCCCTGGAGCACCAGGACAATGGAAACGCCCAAAAAGTGACCCCATTTTGGAAAGCTAACACCCCAACGTATAATCTATGAGGCATAATGAGTCTTTTGAACGGTTCATTTTTTTCCAGAAGTTTTTGGAAAATGTGGAAAAAAAATGAAAACGCAATTTTTTTACACAAAGTTGTCCATTTATAGGATATTTCCAACACATAGCATGTACACAGCAAAAATGACACCCCAAAATATATTCTGCTGTTCCTCCTGAGTATGACGATACCAAATGTGTGAGACTTTTATACAGCCTGGCCACATACAGAGGTCCAACACTGAAGTAGCAACTTCAGGCGTTCTAGGAGCATAAATTACACATCTAATCTCTCAACCACCTATTACACTTTTGAAGGCCCTGGAGCACCAGGACAATGGAAACGCCCACAAAGTGACCCCATTTTGGAAAGCTAACACCCCAACGTATAATCTATGAGGCATAATGAGTCTTTTGAACGGTTCATTTTTTTCCAGAAGTTTTTGGAAAATGTGGAAAAAAAATGAAAACGCAATTTTTTTACACAAAGTTGTCCATTTATAGGATATTTTCAACACATAGCATGTACATAGCAAAAATGACACCCCAAAATATTTTCTGCTACTCCTCCTGAGTATGGCGATGCCACATGTGTGAGCTTTTTTAACAGCCTGGCCACATAGAGGCCCAACATCCAAGAAGCACCATCAGGTGTTCTAGGGACATAAATTACACATCCAATTTCCTTACAATATATCACATTTTTGAAGGCCCTTCATATTTCTAACACAGGATGTACATACCAAGAATTACACCCTAAAATACATTCTGCTGAGTAAACGGTAAAAAAAAGATTACCTGTGGTTTTGGTAGTGCAATTGTCCACAGAAGGAGAGCCCTGATCCAGGCAGCAGGCAGGGACGTGGTCAGTGACAGTGAATTGAATTGTCCAGGCAGCAGACAGGAATATTCTCCATAGTCACTACAGGCAGGAATACTGTCCATATACAGTCCAGGGTCAGTGTAAGTAGAGACATTGCCAGCAGTGCCAAAATATTGGTCCTGGTAATCAGCAGGAACATGGTCCAAGTAGCAGGCCAGGAAAGAATGGGGACAGGGGTAGGGGCTTCTCCCACCCAAATCTCTTTGAAGCCCCCGAGTCTCCAGACCCTAACCCGGGAATGAGAAAACTAAAAAATATTTTTCTTCATCCAGAAAAACAATTCTGGAGCCCCTCACATATGTGAGACCCCTGTGTTCCCACTAGCATAGCAGGGTAAAAGATCAATCCAAGAGGCAGGCAAAAAACGTGGTCAAACAGTCCAGGGTCAGTTCCAGAGCAGGCAGAGGTAGGTACAGTTAAGCGTTAGGCAGAAGAGTGGTCGTATAACAGGCCAGGGTCAGTTCCGGAGCAGGCAGAGGTAGGTACAGTTTAGCGTTAGGCAGAAGAGTGGTCGTATAACAGGCCAGGGTCAGTTCCGGAGAAAGCAGAGGTATGTTTAGCGTTAGGCAAAAGCGTGGTCGTATAACAGTCCAAGGTCGGTTCCGGAGAAGGCAGAGGTATGTACAGTTCAGTGCAGTGGCATAAGGGGTGTGGAGGAAAATGACAGGAAATGAGAATTGCATTTACCATACTTCCCTAATAGTGTAGAAACGTATGGTAACGGCGGAAACATTCGCCTATACAGAGGCCTGGTTGGGAAGGACAATCGGGACAATAATACATGGTGTCTCTTCGAATTCCTCCTCTGGAGCACACCCGGCATCTCTTCTGACGTCTGTAGCCTGTTTCGCGGGGGGCGGCTTTCTCAGGAAAGTGGCGCTCGTGGAGTCTGCTCACGGAATCGGAGCGAATAGTTTCTGGTGGGCTTTCAGGGTACAAAAGGGCGGAGATAACTTCTTCTTGGTAGAGTAGATAGGATACGGGGTTCTCTGTTGATTTTTTGTAAATAACATAAGTGTTATACATGGCCAAACTAAAAAAATAAAGGGACACTTTCTTATACCAGTGGCGGGATTTTCTTGTGGGAAGATAGGGTTCAATCATCTGATCGTTAAAGTCCACTCCCCCCATAAACAAATTATAATCGTAGACACAAGCTGGTTTCTGGATTGTGTCGTTTCTTTTGGGGACTTCCACGTAGGTGTCGTTGTGGATTGATGTGAGCATGTGGACGTTTCGTTTGTCCCTCCATCTGACAGCCAATATCTCCTGGTTCCTCAATGATGCCGCCTCCCCTCGTCGTAGCTTTTCATTGGCGAGTTTTTGTGGGAAGCCTTTTCTATTGGCTCTTATTGTGCCACATGCTGGGGTGTCCCTCCGGTAAAGATTGCGGAACAGGGGCAAGCTGGTATAAAAATTATCCACATAAAGGTGGTATCCCTTTCCAAGGAGTGGATAGATAAGCTCCCAGACCACTTTTCCGCTGACACCGATGTACTCTGGGCATTCAGGGGGATGCAGTTGGGAGTCCTTCCCTTCGTACACCAGAAAGGCGTAGATGTACCCCGTGGCTCGGTCACAAAGTTTGTACATTTTAACCCCATATCGGGCCCTTTTGCTGGGGATAAACTGTTTAATGCTCAGCCTGCCTGAGAATTTTATGAGGGACTCATCCACGGAGATATTCTGTTCAGGGATATATAACTGGGAAAATTTTTCAGAGAAAAAATTTAGGAGTGGCCGAATTTTATATAGTTTGTCAAAAGCTGGGTCATTTCGGGGAGGGCACTGGGTGTTGTCATTATAGTGGAGGAACCGCATAATCATTAGGTATCGGGATCTTGGCATAAGGGATGAGAAGAGTGGCATGTGGTGGATGGGTTTGGTAGACCAGTAGGAGTACAATTGGTTTTTTTTTGAGAGTCCCATAGTAAAAGTTAGGCCTAGGAAAATTTTGAATTCCTCTACGGTAAGTTCTCTCCACTCAAAGGGACGGGCGTAACTAGACCCAGGGTTGCTTGCTATGTACTGCTGTGCATAGAGGTTGCACTGGGCCACAATGGAGGATAGTAAGTCTTCAGTGAATACTAAATTGGAAAATTCATCGGTGTTCACCTGGACACCTGGCTGGGCGGTGAAAGGGGGGATATTTGCTGCTCCGGAATTAGGGGGAAGCCACAGGGGGTTTTGAAGGCCATAGGGAAGGCTGGCATGGCCCCTATCCCTTTTGGGGCTGAGATGACACCCTACTGGTGCCTGGCCTTTGTTGCAGTGGCACTGCGCTTGGGGTGGACGGCACTGCGCTTGGGGTGGACGGCACTGCGCTTGGGGTGGACGGCACTGCGCTTGGGGTGGACGGCACTGCGCTTGGGGTGGACGGCACTGCGCTTGGGGTGGACGGCACTGCGCTTGGGGTGGACGGCACTGCGCTTGAGGTGGACGGCACTGTGTTGCTGGTAGTAGGCCGCTTCTCCACCAGAACCCCTTGTTTTCACGGGCACACATTCCTCTTCTGATTCTGTATCAGACCCACTGTCTGTAACGGGTTCATAGGCCGAATCAGACTGAGACTCCTCGCTGCTCTCATCGGTCATGATTAGACGCTGGTAGGCCTCCTCACAAGTAAAGAATTTTTTTGCCATGTTGGTGGCTGGTGAGGCTGCACTGCAGAGCACTGTGGTGGCACTGGTGGACACTGGCGGGCACAGGCGGCACTGGTGTGGCTCTGGTTGCACTGGTGTGGCTCTGGTTGCACTGGTGTGGCTCTGGTGGGCACAGGCGGCACTGGTGGGCACAGGCGGCACTGGTGGGCACAGGCGGCACTGGTGGGGACAGGCGGCACTGATGTGGCACTGCAGTGGCGCTGATGGGCACAGGTGGCACTGGGCACAGGTGGCACTGGTGGGCACAGGTGGCACTGATGGGCACAGGTGGCTCTGGTGTGCACAGGTGGCTCTGGTGTGCACAGGTGGCTCTGGTGGCACTGGTGGGCACTGGTGGCACTGGTGGGCACAGGCGGCACTGATGTGGCACTGCAGTGGCGCAGATGAGCACTGATGGGCACAGGTGGCACTGATGGGCACAGGTGTGGCACAGGTGTGGCACAGGTGTGGCACAGGTGTGGCACAGGTGTGGCACAGGTGTGGCACTGGTGTGGCACAGATGTGGCACAGATGTGGCACAGATGGCACTTTCTTTCTCGTACATCACGGGACACAGAGCGACATAGTCATTACTAATGGGTTATATAGATACCTTCAGGTGCTGGCACTGGCAACTTCCAAAACCTGAAATACACTCCCCTATATAAGCCCCTCCCATCCGGGAGCACCTCAGTTTTTTGCCAGTGTCTAAGGTGTTGGCCAAGAAGTAACATGTGTTTTTCACTGAGCTTGCGTACAGGTTCTTTTGGGCCTCAGTAAGCTATTCCGGATCCGACCAAAAAAGCTTCATAGCTAAACGGTCGGTACCCGGGCCTTGCAAGAGAAGAGCAAGGTTTTGCCTGTAATGCCTCTCTTAGGAGGGCTGGACCCTGGGATCCAGAGCTCTGGTCATACCCACGACCAAGATGTTTTCTGTGCAGGGTGCTGTACAGGTCCAGGGGAGTGGAATCCTTGGGAACCCGGTCCCTGAAGGTTTGATTACAATGCCTGCCGTGATAGGTGAAGTTTGGGCTTCTGTGGACCAAACAGAGTCCTGCGGCGAGGAAAAGGTAAGTGGGGGCCCTCGGGAACTTGGTTCTATTGAGGGACCCCCAAGCCTATTTTGTCTTTCTGCCTGTTACCTAAGGTATTCCCGCTAATATTCTGTGTATGCCTGTTACTACTGAGAAAATGTAAAAATTTTAATAGTAGGCAAGAAAAAAAAAAAAAAAAATGTAAGACCGCGGTACCTGTGTTAGACACTAGAGGCCGCTATGGTTCTTTTTCTTGTAATGTGGATTTTTTTCTTCCAGAATCAAATCCAGGCAGTTGGTATGTTCTCTCCTGGGAAGCTGTCTCCTCTGCCCTGTTGCTGCGCTCATCCATCCCCGGGCCCTGCGGCAAAGGGACCCTGGCTCCCATCTAGCTCCTTATTTTTTTCAAAAAAGGCGCCGAAGGCGCACGTGCCCGCGCGCGTGCGCGTGCACGCGCCTCTATTCATAGAGGCGATCTGGAAAAAGGGGCGGAGCGGGTGGATGACGCTCAGGTGTGCGCCGCGGCGCTACTGCGCATGTGCGGGCGTCCAGCGTGTTTTAAAGCACATTATAGCTGGCTATTGAAGTGCACAGACAGAGCTAGCAACAGTATAAAGGCACACAGAGGCGGTTGATGCAGGCATCCCCTAGAAAGGCACTTTAGTAGACACCAACTGTGATATAGCAGCAATTGTGCTAGACTATTCTCAGTAAAAGTGGTGTATTACGGCTGGAATACCTCAGCTTTAGGCTTAGGAATATGCCGTCCAGAAGCTCCGGAACTGAATCTTCCAGGAAGCGAAGGGGGTCTCATCGGGCTCTGAGGATCTTGGGCATGCTTCTGCTGCACCAGTCTCCCCTGAAGTTCAGAGGTAAGTGACCGTAGAGACCCCGCAGGGGTACTTGGTACTGTGGCTGTCCTCAGTTCACCTGCTCCTGTGTATGTAACAGAGGAGGTTTTTTCTCAGCTCTGGGAGGATTAGAGAGAGATTGTCAACATTGATCGCTGCCTCCCTGTCAGGGAAAGCACGCCCGATCTCCGTCTCCTCCTTCAGAGTACCTGTTAGCAGAGCAACAGTCCCATACAGGGATCGACCTGCCTGAAGGGGATCAGGATGAGGTTGATTCTGTTATAGAGGAATCAACAGTGGGGGAACCTTTTCTCAGCATCTCAAGCTGAAAGATTATGGGTTCAGTCTCTGACTAACATGGTCCGATCAGCATTTAAAAATGCACCTTGCGGAACCATCAACCACTACTGTATCCTCGTTGGGGTCGCTAGAAGCCCCCAGACTGTCTGTTCTTTTCCACTTCACCCTTTACTGAAAGGGCTTATTTACCAGGATTGGGAACGTCCTGAGAAAATATTTATTCCCCCAAGAGATTTCCGGTGGTCTATCCCATGGAGGATAAGTTCATCAAAAAATGGAAGGTCCCTACAGTGGACGCAGCCATCTCTTGTATGTATAAATCACTAACATGTCCAGTGGATAATGTCCAAATGTTCAAGAACCCAATAGATTAAAGATTGGAGTCCTTATGAAAGTCTGCTTCTTTCTACAGCAAGCTTGGTGACACAACCAGCAGTGAGGTCTGCTAAGCAGTGAAGGATCAGTTGAAACAGGTCTTGAGGGACTTGACAGATCAGCAGGCCTTGCCCTAGCTGATCTACCTAGAGCCTTAGGCTGTCAGGGTCACCTGTGGCCAGGTGACAGATGCACACCGTAGGGGGACAGGAGTGCACCGCGAGGTAGTGAACCCTATGGCTGGCTTCTGTGGATAGGAAACTGGGTGGTTGTGGAAAGCGGGACCAGAGGAGCACAACCGGGATCCCAACGGAAGCGAGAGCCAAGATTCCCCAGGGCGCGGAGTCTAAGACCCAGCTCGTCTTCTCCAGGGCCTCTAGTGGTGAGGATGTTACGCTGCAGGCTGGGACCAGGTCGCGGCCCCTGGAGTTTCCTAGCTCACGCCCCGTAGGATAAGGGGAAGCAGCAGCACACGATAGAGAGAACCGAATAACAAGCCGAAGGTCAGGGGCCACAAGCAGACAAGGATAACGAAGAACGAGCCGAAGGTCAAGGGTCACGAGCAGACAGGGATGGTCGGGGACAAGCCAATAACGTAACAGAGAGACAGACGTAGCACACGGCAGGCAGGAACCCAAACACACAATGCCTAACAAACACGTTGATCAGCAAAGCAGGCTTGCAGTGCACAGGTTAATATAGTGTTCAGTGATAGGGCCTGGGGTGGAGTCAGGCTGGGAGGAGATTATAAAGGAAGCCAGGTGAAGGAGGTCTGGTCTCTAGATGAACACATGAGGAGGAAGGTAAGATGGCAGACAGACATTAATGCATATCCATGACATAGGCTTTGCGGTTGACGCCATAAAGGATTCAGTCCATCAGGCCTCCCGCCTTACGCTGTCTATAGTACATATGCGTAGGCTTCTATGGCTCAAAAACTGGTCTGCTGAAGCTCCCTGTAAAGAATGGCTGGTTAGCGTCCCATTTCATGGTGAACGCTTATTCAGGGAAAACCTGGACAAATATATCCAGAAAATTTCCAGCGGTAAAAATACGCTCTTGCCGGTTAAAAACAGAGTTAGAGGCCTGCTTCTCCAGTCCCTGGGGCATCGGCTGTGTAACAGTTCCGACGGCCTCCTCGGTCAATTCCCGGGGGTAAAAAACAGGGACAATAGCAAGGGTAATGAGAAACCCTGGGTCAGGGGAGGTACAAAACCTCCCCCAAAGTTAAATTCATTGAAGGGTTGCCCCCACTCAGTCGGGTGGGGGGAGGACTCCAGTTGTTCGCAAGAGACCTGGCGGGACACAATCAAAACAGATAGGTGCTCTCTGCAGTATGTTTGGGATACAGTTTGGAGTTAAAAGACTCTCCTCCTTCCCATTTTTGAGGTCAAACGTGCCAAGGGATCCCCGGAAGAGAGAGTCCCTCCTGTTGGCACTAGAACAACTATTGCTCCAAGGAGTAATTATGGAGGTTCCCCTGGAAGAATGAGGTTTCGGGTTTTACTGAAACCTCTTTACAGTCCCGAAGCAAACGCGGACGGGAGGCCCATATTAATTCTAAAAGGGCTAAACAAATTCCTGTATATCAGGACTTTCCGATGGAGTCGATCCGATCGTGGCCACTGCCCTACAAGGGGAGGATTGGTTAGCCGCGATCGTCATCAAAGATGTTTATTTGCACATTCCCATCTTTCCAGTCCACCAAAAATTTCTACGCTTTGCAGTAGAAGGGCGCTATTTTCAGTTCAGAGCCTTACCCTTCGGTCTGGCCACAGCACCACGAGTGTTTACAAAAATTCTGGCCCTTTATTGGCCAATCTAAGAACACAAGGTGTAATGATAATGGCATATCTAGATGACTTGTTGCTGATAGACCACTCAGTGAAAAAACTAGACGTGGTCGTTCACAAGACAATCAAGTATCTGGAATCTCACGGTTGGATTATCAACCGAGACAAGTCGGCCCTAAAAACCAGTCAAAAGTCTGGAATACTTGGGGCTAAGGTTGGATTCAGGCCAGAGAAAAATATTCTTGCCTCGAGGAAAGGTGTTGTCTTTGAAAGATTTGATCCACTTAGTGGGTACAAAAAAGACAGCCGTCCATACGCCTGTGCATGAGGCTGCTGGGAAAAATGGTGGCATCATTCGAAGCAGTACCCTACGGTCAATTCCATTCAAGGAATTTGCAAGGGGCCATACTGTCAGCCTGGAACAAAAAAGTTCAGGCCCTAGACTTACAATGTCCTTGTCCCCTTCCGTTCGCAAGAGCCTCCGTTGGTGGTTGGTTCCCCAGAATCTGGAAAGAGGGAAATCCTTCAGTCCGATTTCTTGGAAGGTGGTCACTACAGATGCCAGCCTTATAGGCTGGGGAGCAGTACTGGAGCAATGGTCTCTCCAGGGCAGATGGTCGGATGCAGAAAAGGCCCTGCCCAGCAATCTCTTAGAGATACGAGCAGCCCGGTATGCCCTAGTAGCATGGACATCCAAACTCCAAGGGTCCCCTGTCAGAATTCAATCAGACAATGCCACAGCAGTGGCATATATCAATCATCAGGGGGGCACCAGGAGTCGTGCAGCCCAGACGGAAGTAAATTACATCCTGAAATGGGCAGAAAGATATGTCCCAGCCATATCCGCGGTATTCATTCCAGGAGTGGAGAATTGGAAGGCGGACTTTCTAAGTCGCCAACAATTATGCCCAGGGGAATGGTCCCTTCACCCCGAGGTTTTCTGGACAATATGTCAGCAGTGGGGAACACCGGATGTAGATCTTCTAGCATCCAGATTCAACGCAACGGTGGACAGGTTTGTCTCTCGGACAAGGGATCCCCTAGCTTGCGGCTCGGATGCCCTAGTGTTCCCTTGGGATCAGTTCAAGCTGATATATGCATTCCCACCGCCACAATTGTTACCTCGATTACTCTGCAGAATCAGGGTAGAAAAGAAACCAGTGATTCTGGTGGCTCCAGCGTGGCCCCGAAGAGCATGGTACGCGGAGATTGTAAAATGTCAGTGGGGAGTCCTTGGACTCTCCCACGTCGTCCGGACCTGCTTTCGCAAGGACCGATATACCACCCTTCCTTACCAGCCCTAGGTTTGACGGCCTGGCTATTGAAGCCCACATTCTAAAAAAGAGAGGGCTCTCTAATCCTGTGGTATCTACCATGATCAAGGCCAGGAAGCCGGTATCCAGGCAGATCTACTATAGAATCTGGAAGGCGTACATCGCGTGGTGTGAGGCCAAGAAATGGCATCCACATAAGTACGTAATAGGTAGGAGTCTGAACTTCCTACAGTGGGCTGTAGATAGGAAGCTTGCCTTGAGTACTATCAAAGGTCAGTTTTCGGCCTTGTCAATATTTTTTCAAAGGCCCTTGGCTTCACATTCACTAGTCAAAGCCTTTAGATAAGGAGTGATGCGTATTAGTCCTCCGGTTAATATTCCCATATGTCCATGGGATCTAAACCTGGTTCTGTCGGTTCTACAGGAACAACCATTTGAACCATTACAGCATATTTCTTTGGTTCTTCTCACCAGGAAATTGTTTTTTCTAGTAGCCATTTGTTCGGCTAAAAGAGTGTCGGAATTAGCAGCTATGTCCTGTAAAGAGCCATATCTGGTTATCCATAAGGACAGAGTAGTATTACGTCCTCATCCAGCCTTTCTTCCTAAGGTGGTATCGAGGTTTCATTTGAACCAAGATGTGGTTCTTCCTTCTTTTTTCCCCAAACCTACTTCGGTAGAGGAAAAGTTATTGCATTCTTTGGATGTAGTAAGAGCAGTTAAAGCTTATCTAAAAGCCACTGCTCAGATTCTCAGAACGGATACTTTGTTCTGCCGGAAGGCCCCAGAAAGGGTCAGGCAGCGTCAAAATCTACTTTAGCCAAGTGGATTCAACAGGTCATTATGCAAGCCTATGGCTTGAGAAGGAGACCGCCTCCGTTCAAAGTTAGAGCGCACTCCACGAGAGCAGTTGGAACTTCATGGGCAGCGCATCACCAGGCCTCCCTGGCTCAAATCTGTAAGGCCGCAACATGGTCTTCAGTACACACGTTTACTAGGTTCTACCAGGTGGACGTTAGAAGTCAGGAGGATGTCGCCTTTGGGCGCAGTGTGTTGCAGGCCGCAAAAGATCCTCATGTCTGATAGCGCTCAGCTTATGTATGGTGTATCCCCCCCCCCTCGTTGGGCATTGCTGTAGGACATCCCATTAGTAATGACTATGTCGCTCTGTGTCCCGTGATGTACGAGAAAGAAAATAGGATTTTTATAACAGCTTACCTGTAAAATCCTTTTCTTGGAGTACATCACGGGACACAGAGCTCCCACCCCTCTTTAGGGACACTTATTGCTTTGCTACAAAACTGAGGTGCTCCCGGATGGGAGGGGCTTATATAGGGGAGGGTACTTCCGGTTTTGGAAGTTGCCAGTGCCAGCACCTGAAGGTATCTATATAACCCATTAGTAATGACTATGTCGCTCTGTGTCCCGTGATGTACTCCAAGAAAAGGATTTTACAGGTAAGCTGTTATAAAAATCCTATTTTTTGCACTTTTGGGGCACTGTTGGGCACTGCTGGGCACAGCTGGGCACAGCTAAAAATAGTAAAAACTCACTGTGTGGCACAGGGTTGCACTGATGTCTCTCCTCTCCTCTCACGCTGCATCGGTGTGAGGTGAGGAGAGAGATGAACTGCTGCTGACCCTGGTTTGTTTACATTGTGATCGCGCCGTCATTGGACGGCGCGATCACGTGGTAAAAGGCCGCTGTCATTGGCCATTCACCCCGATCTGTGTTGCTACGGGTCCGGTGGACCCGGCGAGCACAGTCGTTTGCGTGTGCGCGCCCGCAGGCGCGCGCAGGAACGATTCTAAGGGAGGACGTTATATAACGTCCTCCCAGAGTTAAGCAACCACCTTGCCGCCGTTATTCGGCGGCAGGTGGTTGTTAAGTGGTTAATGAGGTCCTTGTGCACTCATCCATCGCATCCTAGAGAGGTTGCGCTTCACAATTTTTGGATGTGGTACGAGCCTTACGGGTGTACCTGTCTGCTACTGCTTCCATTCAGAAGTCTGACTCACTGTTTGTGTCCGTCTCGGGTCCAAAACAGGGCCAAGCGGTTTCGTCTGCCACCATTTCTAGGTGGATCAAACAGACCGTTATTCAGGCCTATGCCATTAAGGGGCGGGCGCCTCCCTTTCCGGTTACGGCGCATTTCACTAGGGCAATCGGTGCTTCCTGGGCTTTCCGACATCAAGTGTGCAAGGCGGCGACCTGGTCGTCCGTTCATACCTTTTCTAAGTTCTATAAGGTTGATGTGGCTGCATCTTCAGATGCTTCCTTCGGCCGCAAAGTGTTGCAGGCCGCTGTTTAATGTTGCAACTCCTCCGCTAAGGAGCTCTGCTTGTTTGGAGTGAAGTTTTGGTTGTTCCTCTTACTACTGCTCCCACCCTGCTGATACAGCTTTGGGACGTCCCACACGTTTACAGTATCCAGCTGTGTCACTCCATGGACGATAAGAGAAAATAGGATTTTTGTACTCACCCTAAAATCCGTTTCTCTGACGTCCATGGACTGACACAGCACCCACCCTTCCTTTTAAGGTTTGTACTGCTTTGTTACGAACTGAGGCCGCTGGCTGCAGGTGGGAGGGTAATGTCCGGAGGGACCGCCCCCTGGGCGGGGCTGTTCAGCTCTGGTTTGTTCTAGAATGTATGTTGCTAACATCTAACATTCTGACTAGATCTTCTCCTGCGAGCAGGGACATATACCCCACACGTTTACAGTATCCAGCTGTGTCAGTCCAGGGATGTCAGAGAAACGGATTTTACGGTGAATACAAAAATCCTATTTTCTCTTATCATCCATGGACCGACACGGCGGCTCTTATTCACTGAACGTGTGGGTTATGTCCCTGCTTGCAGGAGAAGACCTAGGCAGAATGTGAGATGTTTATACATACATTCTAAAAGCCAGAGCTGAACAGCCCCGCCCAGGGGGCGGTCCCTCCGGACATAACCCACCCCCTGCAGTCCGCAGACCTCAGTTTTTTTCTGCCTAGCAGAAGGAGAAGAGGTGGCTCTCTCAGGAGCCAGTCTCCTGGAAGATTTTACTTGAATTTTTATTCCTTTGGGAATTTTATTATTTTATTTTTGAGACCTTCAATCAACTGTCGGCTGGGCAACAGGTTGGGTACACTAGTATCCTCGTAGTCTTCCCTGTCCGACCATCGAGCGTGCTGATCCTCAAAAAAGCCCCTCTCCCCAAAATAAAAATAAGGGGGTGTGCGCTGATTCAGATATGGGCCTAGCCACTACCGCTCAGGACCCTAGCTCTGAATATGTTTGATGGTTTTGAACAGGACATTCCTTGCAAGGAAGACTCCAGTTCTGAGTCAGTAAATGACAGGGCGCTTGTTAGTGAACTCATTGCTGCGGTGAGGGACACTCGCAAGCTAAATGCTGCAGATGCAGAACCTCAGGCGTACAGTCTCCTTTGGTTCCGGGCCTTCTAAAAAGGTTTTTACCATAGGTACTTTCTTTGACCAGCTCATTGATAAGGTCTGAATAAAGCCGCAAAAGACTTTTATGGTCCCGCTGCGTTGGCCTATCAGATACCCCTTTTTGGAGATGCCCTACTTAAAACGTGGGCTTCTCCCCCAGTGTTAAACCCTCCAGTCGCCCGGTTGAACAAGGCCACCACTCTCCCGATGGAGGGGACTCCTGCATTAAGGAACTCGCTGATAGGAGGTCAGAAGTGGTGAGCAGAGCCATGTTTGCCTTGTTGGGGTCCGCCCTACGGCCTGTGGTAGCGGCGACCCTTGTGTCTCAGACACTCACGGGATGGGCAACATTTTTTTGCACCAAACTGTACAGGAGCATTATCTTCCTCCAGATACTATTGCTCTGGCCCACCAAATGGTGCAGGGCCTGGTTTATGTTGCGACGCCACGTTAGACGCGGCCCCTTAATACTCAGGGCCTCTGTCTTGGCGGTGGTATTGCGTTGTCTTATCTGGTTGAAATGCTGGTCTGCCGACCTAGCTTCTAAAAAGCTTCTGATGGATCTACCATTTAAAGGTGGTAGGCTTTTCAGTGCTGAGCTGGATGACATCATCAAGGATGTCACGGGGGATAAAAGCACTCTTCTTCCTCAGGCTAGCAAGGGTAAGGAGGCCGCCGTAAGCAGGGTCCTTCCTTTCCAGCAATAAAGGTTTTTTTTCGTCAGTCAGAGTTCATGGGTTGGCCTTCCTACTCTGACAGCGGTGCGGCTGGTGGACACAAGCGCCACTGGGTGCATAAGCCAAACTAGCCGGCTCCCAAGCCTGCCTCCGCGTGAAGTCTTGCTCCCACCCGACTCTGGGGTAGGGGGGGACGACTTCGCGGGTTCACGGATCGGTGGACCTCCTGAATCTCCTACCGGTGGGTGTGCGAGGTGATCACCTCAGGTTACAGGATAGGTTTCCATTCCTGGTCCAAGACAGATTCTTCCCTCGAATCTTCATCTCCTTCCTGCCCGTCTGGCAGCCCTATGGGGGCTACGCAGGATGATCAGGTCCAGAGTGATTGTGCCGGTTCCGTCACAGGAGAGGTTTCAGAGGTTCTACTCAAATCCGTTTGTCGTCCCGAAAGAGGGACGGGGTTCGGCCTATCCTGGACCTCAGGGTCCTGAATGCCTTTGTGAAGGTGCAAAAGTTCCGGATGGAATCCATTCGCACGGTAATCAATACACTCCGTCAAAGGGATTTTCTGGCGACCTTGGACATCAAGGACGCCTACTTGCATGTTCCGATCTGCACAAGTCACCAGAAGTTTCTGCGCTTGCGAGCGGTGAAGTCCACTATCAATTTGTGGCTCTTCCATCGGCCTCGCCTTGGCACCAAGTGTGTTCTCCAAGGTGCTTGCGCCGGGATTCTAGCTTTGCTGAGACGGCGAGGTATCGCTGTTGTGGGCTATCTGAACGATCTTCTTCTCAGAGCAGAATTGGAAGACTATGTGACTATCGTCAGTCGGACCCTCAGGGACTTCGGGTGGCTCCTGAACATTCAGGAGTCAGTCCTGGTCCCGACTCAGCATCTGGATTATCTGGGTCTGATTCTGGACTCCTTGGAGGCAAAGGTATTCCTACCTCCGGGGAAGTTACTGACACTTCAGTCTGCAGTGCGGGTGCTGACATCCCAAAAATGGTCGTCAATCTGTTTTGCATGAGAGTCCTGGGACTCATGGTGGCCTCTTTCGAGGATGTTCCGTATGCCCAAATCACACACCAGGGCATTGCAGAAGGAGATCTTGTTCACTGGGATAAATCCCTGCGGTCTTTGGATCTTCCAATCCAGGTGAGTCACCTGGTCAGGGCGTCCCTGACATGGTGGTTGGGGTCCCCGGCTCTTCGGTCCGGGAAGTCATTCCTCCCCATCCAATGGACGGTGTTCACTACGGATGCCAGCCTGAAGGGCTGGGGTGTAGTCTGGGGAGTCCTGTCGGCCCAAGGGCTTGGACTCCGGACGAAGCCCGTTTACTGATCAATGTTCTGGAAATACGGGCCATCAGACTGTGCCTCTCCTCGTGGTCTGAGAGATTGCAGGATCACTTCATTGGGATCCAGTCGGACAACGTCACGGCGGTGGCGTATGTCAACCATCAAGGGAAGACTCGGAGCTCAGCTGTGGCTTCCGAGGTCGCCAGTACCCTGAAGTGGGCCAGAAGAAGCGTGCCGGCTCTGTCGGCCGTTTACATTCCGGGCATAGACAATTGGCAGGCGGACTTTTTGAGTCGCCAGACGCTGGACCAGGAAGTGTGGTCCTTGCACCTGGAGGTATTTCAACTCCCTTGCCGATGGTGGGGCATGCCGGATGTGGACCTGATGGCCTCTCGACTCAATCACAAGGTGTCGAGGTTTGTGTCCGGATCCAGAGATCCTTGGGCGGATGCCTCGGAGGCGTTAGTGGCCCCAAGGGGTCGTTATCACCTGATATACGTTTATCCTCCGCTGCAGTGGCGACCGAGGGAATTCCTGCGATCCTCATTGCTCCGGATTGACCCCGGCGTCACTGGTACGCCGATCTGGTACGTCTTGTCGTGGACGTTACCTGGCGGTTGCCAATAAGGAAGGACTTTCTGTCTCAGGGTCATATATTTCATCCTGCTTTACAGTCTCTGGCTTTAACGGCATGGCTGTTGAAAGCCAGGTGTTGAGAGACCGAGGTCTCGGACTCTGTCATTTCGTCCATATTAAGGGCATGGAAGTCTTCCTCCAGAATGATCTATCACCGTACCTGGAAAGCTTACATCGCCATGTGCGAAGAGCTGGACTGACGTCCTCGTATTCCGTCCTTAGAATCCTGCGTTTCCTGCAGCATGGAGTGGCCCTAAAACTCGCTTCGAGTATCATTAAGGGTCAGATTTCGGCCTTGGCCGTCTTCTTTCAGCGACCAATAGCGGGTCATTCCTTGGTTAGCACCTTTATGCAGGGGGTTCGCCATGTGCTCCCTCCTGTCCAGTCTCCTCTCCCCCCGTGGGATCTGAATTGGTATTCTCGGTTCTCCAGGAACCTCCTCTTGAGAATATCAGGGATATTCCCCTCTTGACTTGGTCTCAGAAGGTGGCCTTTTTAGTGGCAATCACTTCTGTTAGACGAGTGTCTGAGTTGGCGGCCTTGTCCTGCAAGTCGCCATATTTAGTCATCCATGTGGATAAGACGGTGTTGCATTCGCGATTTTCTCTTTTGCCAAGGGTGGTCTCGACCTTTCACCTAGTTGAGGATATTGTCCTCCCGTCCTTGTGTCCTCACCCATCGCATCCCAGAGAGTTTGCGCTGCACACATTAGATGTGGTACGAGCCTTGCGGGTGTACCTGTCTTCTACTGCTTCTAGTCGGAAGTCTCACTGTTTGTGACTGTCTTTGGTCCAAGACAGGGCCAAGCGGCTTCGTCTGCCACCATTTCTAGGTGGATCAGACATACCGTCATTCAAGCCTATGCTCTCAAGGGGCGGGCGCCTCCCTTTCCGATTACGGCACATTCCACCAGGGCAATTGGTGCCTCCTGGGCTTTCCGACATCAAGCGTAGGTTGCACAAGTGTGCAAGGCGGCGACCTGGTCGTCTGTTCATACCTTTTTCTAAATTTTAGAAGGTTGATGTGGCTGCATCTTCGGATGCTTCCTTCAGCCGCAAGGTGTTGCTGGCCACTGTTTCATGTTGCAACTCCTCCGTTGAGGAGCTCTGCCTTGTTTGGAGTGAAGTTTTTGGTTTTTCCATTTATACTGCTCCCATCCCTCTTGACACTGCTTTGGGACATACCACACATTCAGTGAATAAGAGCCGCCGTGTCGGTCCATGGATGTTAAGAGAAAATAGGATTTTTTTACTCACCGTAAAATCCTTTTCTCTGACATCCATGGACCGACATGGCACCCACCCTTCCTTTTTAAGTTTGTACTGCTTTGTTACGAACTGAGGTCTGCGGACTGCAGGGGGTGGGTTATGTCCGGAGGGACCGCCCCCTGGGAGGGGCTGTTCAGTTCTGGCTTTTAGAATTTATGTATAAACATCTCACATTCTGCCTAGGTCTTCTCCTGCAAGCAGGGACATACCCCACACGTTCAGTGAATAAGAGCCGCCGTGTCGGTCCATGGATGTCAGAGAAATGGATTTTATGGTGAGTACAAAAATCCTATTTTCTCTTATCGTCCATGGACTGACACAGCTGGATACTGTAAACGTGTGGGTATATGTCCCTGCTCGCAGGAGAAGATCTAGGCAGAATGTTAGATGTTAAAACATTCTAGAACAAACCAGAGCTGAACAGCCCAGCCCAGGGGGGCGGTCCCTCCGGACATTACCCTCCCACCTGCAGCTAGCAGACCTCAGATTTTTTTCTGCCTAGCAGAAGAAGACGTGGCTCTCTCAGGAGCCAGTCTCCCTGGAAGATTTTACTTTTAAATTTTATTCCTTTGGGAATTTTATTATTTTATTTTTGAGACCTTCAATCAACTGTCGGCTGGGCAACAGGTTGGGTACACTAGTATCCTCGTAGTCTTCCCTGTCCGACCATCGAGCGTACTGATCCTCGCCTTTATGTGCGTGAGACTCAGTTCACAACATGCCCCATGACTCCAGGGGTGGCCGGGTTGCTTTTAGCTCCCGCGGTCCTCTCAAGCTAGAACAATACCTGACTGACTCTCGCGGTGGACTGGGCCGACAGCTATGCAGTACTGCTCTGTGATGGGTCTGTCTGAAACAAGCCAGTGGGTCCCTGAAAGGGACGGGTAAGTAGTCTCTCCTACTGCAGGTGAGCACATGCTAGCTGTGTTTCTTTATATGGGGGGTTTCTCCCTGTCTCCCCCTGTTATGCTGCTCTCTCCACCCTGTACTGGTGCTGTGGGGGTGCTTGGGGGTCACTCTGGCCTGGCTGGGCGCTCATGTCTGTAGTGGGTTCTGGAGAGAGGGGCAGTTTTTCTGGTGTGTGAGGTGATATTGCGTGCGCCATTAGCGCTGTTTGAGGTGGTTGTTGCGTGCGCCATAAGCATGCATTAGAGCTTTGAATTTCGCGCTTGGCGGCCATCTTGGCGTGGTTCAATGGCGTAGCTATTGCTGCGGCCGGCGGCCATTTTCTTGTAGCCGCCGCGCATTTACTTTCAGCCTCTAGCGGCGACGCGAATCTCCTCACCATCTCCTCACAGATTATTCACTCTCCTCAGGCTCACAGCGCGGTTTCATCAGCAGGACTGAGCGGTCCTTAAGGGTTGGTGAGTCCTCCGGGTATCCTCTCCTCAGCGTAGCCAGTGGGTGGACTGTATATTCACTGTATAGTGTATAAGGTCTCAGAGGGTGGCGTTATGGAGTCTGATACACCTGCTTCTCCACACTTGCCTGGGGCAACTGGCAGTGCTGCACAGTTAAACATGTTCATATGTTTCCTGCACCTGCTGTCCTTATGGACCAGTTGACGGCAGTCCTGGAATCATTCTTTGTCAGAATGGAAGCCGTGTGCGAGCGAAAGGAGCTATAAGCCCCCTCTCCCCACAAAAATCTTTAGTGAAGGAGTGCTCTGATTCAGATATGGGCCTAGCTACTGTGCTCAGGACCCCAGCTCTAAATATTTAATGTTTATGAACAGGACATTCCCTTGTGAGGAAGACTCCAGTTCTGTGTCAGTGAATGACAGGGCGCTTGTAAGTGAACTCATTGATGATGTGAGGAATACTCTCAAGCTGGGTGCTGTGGCTAAGGTACCTCAGGTGAATGCTGTTTCCCTTGGTTCCTTCAAGCTTTTTTTTTTTACACAGCTTCCTCACTGTTTTCCTCACGCTGCGTCAAGAGCAGCATGGATGATACAGTGGTACACAGTGTTTCCCTCCCCCTGGTCGGTGCAGCATGGTGGGGCAGGGACTTTATTCATTTATGTCTCTAGTCCCTGTGAGCCTTCTGTGTGATGTCCTGAGACAACAACAGGGTCTCTGCACCTGTGATTTCCCGCCATTTCCTGGGGAACGCTCTGAGCTCTGACAGACACATGGTCTGAGGATCAGAGGTTACCTGCTACCTGCACAGCCAAGCAGGTTGGAATGATACAGATAAGATTATGCGCCTCTGCGCCATAATTTAAACTCATCCTATACCTCTACACTGCATACATTCACAGTGTATGTATGTGTTATTGGTCTCTGTGTCTGCGTGGGTGTCCCCCCACATTCCAATGCTGTTTTTCAGTGCCATACATGATATAAACGTACAAAAATATGTTTATGCATGACTCCAGATACATTCACAGTATATGTATGTATTATACTCTCTGGGTCGGCGCGGGTTTCCGCCGGGGGCTCCGGTGTCCTCCTGCGATCTCATGGAATGCGCCCTTCGGCTCTCTGCACAGTATAGACATGTTCAATATGTTTATTGCACATACTATACATGTTTACAGTATGGGTATACTGTTTGCGTGGGGTTCCCCCGGGTACTCCGGTCTCCCCCGACGCTCCAATGGAAATGCACAGCATAAACATGTGCAATATGTTTATTCACATGCTATCATTCCTACACGGTATCTGTGTGCTGTCTGCGTGGCTTTCTTCCGGGTGTTCCGGTTTCCTCCCACGCGCTGGCGGTATGTGCGCCTTTGGCCTTCTGCACAGTTAAACATGTTCAATGTTTATCACGCATGCTATAATACCTACACGGTATGGGTATGCAGTCTGTGTGGGTTTCCTCCGGGTACTTCGGTTCCCTCCCACACTCCATTGGTATGGGCGCTTCGGCTCTATGCACAGCCTAAATTTGTGCGATTTGTTATCCACATACTAACATACCTACCTGGTATGTCTGTGCAGTCTGCGTGGGTTTCCGCCCACGCTACATGACATGCGTGCCTTTGGTGCAATACACGGTGTAAACATACACATTATGTTTATACACAACACTAAATACATTCACAGTAGTTGTAGGTATTGCATTCTCTGGGTATGCGTGGGGTACTTCGGTTCCTCCCATGCGCCAACGGTGTGCGCGCCTTCGGTGCTATGCACACATAGGCTTGTGCAAAATGTTTAGCACACATACTATAATACCTACACGGTATGCGTATGCAGTCTGCGTGGGTTTCATCTGGGTGCTCCGGTTTCTCCCCGTGCTCCAATGGTGCGCATTTTCAGCGCTATGCACAGTATAAACATGTGCAATTTGTTTATTCGCAGGCTAACATACCTACACGGTTGTGTACGCAATCTGCGTGGCTGGTTTACGTCCAAGCCCCGATGATGTGCGCGCCTTTGTCGCTGGCACAGTATAAACGCGTTTAATAGGTTTATCCACACATACTAAACTACATACGCCGTATGTGGTTGTATTATGCTCTTTGTGGCTGGGTGGGTTTCCTCCCACACTCTATTTGTGCGTTTGACGCAATACACAGTATAAACTATGTGTTTGTACAATCAGCACTTAACCATGGGTAGCTGCTGGATGGAGCATTGTCATAAGAATCCCTGGTTTAAGGGTACCACTTCCCACCTGCTTTCAGTGGTGATCAGAAGCGCTGGCTTGGACTGTGTTCGCCAGGCTGAGGTTAGCGTTACGCCCGCTAGTGGCTGCGTCTCTGGCGTTTCTATAGCTCAATGACTGGGCAAAAGCCTCTTCATCTCTCAGTCGACTAGCAGGTGCACTGCAACTGCTTTAGCGTCTCTGTGCCCAGGGTAGGTTTGCGCCACCTGTGGATGCTGAGGGTACTGGTCCTCTGACTGAGTTTCTAGGGAAGCTCTGTCAAGTTGCCTTTATTGGCCAACAGTTGAGGCACCATGTACACCGGGGCTTCTCTTCTCCGATACATTGCGGAGTCTCTTTGGGATTTTCATACATCTCGCTGCAAGACGGTCCTGTCGGCCGTGTGCATTGCAGGGGAAGGGTTCTTGCATCCGGAGGTGGGGCACCGGATGTGGACCTTATGGCCTCACGACTCACTCGCAAGGTGTCAAGATCGTGGCCAGGTCCAGGGACCCCTGGGCAGACGCGTTGGTAGCCCGTGGGGGCAGTATCGCCTGATAAATGCTTACCCTCCGCTACTGTTGTTGCCTCGCCTGCTTTGCAGAGTAGGGGCTGAGGCCATTCCGGTGATCCTCATTGCTCCGGAACAGCGACATTGGTACGCCAATCTACTTCGGCTAGTCACAGAAGTTCCTTGGTGACTCCCTATTGGGGTGGACCTTCTGTCTCATGATCCCATACTTCATCCTGCTTTACAGTCCTTGGCTTTAATGGCATGGCTGTTTAAAGCCAGGTGCTGTAGGACCGAGGTCTCTCGGATTCGGTCATATCTTCTATGTTGTTGGCACGGGAATCTTGCTCCAGAAAGATATATCACCGTACCTGGAAGGCTTACATCGCTATGTGCGAGGAACTTGATTAATGTCCTCGGACGTATTCCCTTCCCAGGATTTTGCTGTTCTTATGGTGTGGTGTGACCCAAAAGCTGGCCTTGCATACCATTGAGGGTCGGATTTCGGCTCGGGCTGTTTTTTTCAACGACCACTACCGGGCCATTCCTTGATTAGCACCTTTTGTGCAGGGGGTTCGCCATGTGATCCCCCCCCTGTCAGGCCTCCTCTCCCTACTTGGGATCTGAATTTGATGCATCTCGGTTCTCCAAGAACATTCCTTTGAGAATATCAGAGAGATTCCTCTCTTGACCTTGTCCCAGAAGGTGGCCTTCTTAGTGGCCATTACTTCGGTTAGGCGGGTGTCTGAGTTGGCGGCCTTGTCCTGCAAGTCGCTTTACTTTATATGGCGGTGTTGCGCCCACGACCGTCCTTTTTTTCAAAAGATGGTTTCGGCCTTTCACCTTAAGGAGGACATTGTTCTTCCGTCCTTGTGTCCTCACCCATCGCATCCCTGAGAGTTTGCGCTTCATACATTAGGGTACACCTTACGGGTGTACCTGTCTGCTACTGTTTCCATTCGTAAGTCTGACTCACTGTTTGTGTCTGTCTCTGGTCCAAAACAGGGCCGAGCGGTGTCGTCTGCCACTCTTTAGGTGGATCAGGCAGACCGTCATACAGACCTATGCCCTTAAGGGGCGGGCGCCTCCCTTTCCGGTTGTGGCGCATTCCACTAATACAATTGGTGCTTCCTGGGCTCTCCGACATCAAGCGTCGGTTGCACAAGTGTGCAAGGCGGCGACCTGGTCGTCGGTTCATACCTTTTCAAAATTTTATAAGGTTGATGTGGCTGCATCTTCGGATGCTTCCTTCGGCCGCAAAGCATGCAGGCCGCTTTTTCATGTTGCAACTCCTCCGTTGAGGAGCTCTGCTTGTTTGGAGTGAAGTTTTGGTTGTTCCTTTACTACTGCTCCCACCCTTCTGATACTGCTTTGGGACGTCCCACACGTTTACAGTATCCAGCTGTGTCAGTCCATGGACGATAAGAGAAAATAGGATTTTTGTACTCACCGTAAAATCCGTTTCTCTGACATCCATGGACTGACACAGCACCCACCCTTCCTTTTTATGGTTTGTACTGCTTTGCTACGAACTGAGGCTGCTAGCTGCAGGTGGGAGGGTAATGTCTGGAGGGACTGCCCCCCTGGGCGGGGCTGTTCAGCTCTGGTTTGTTCTAGAATGTATGTTTCTAACATCTAACATTCTGCCTAGATCTTTTCCTGCGAGCAGGGACATACCCACACGTTTACAGTATCCAGCTGTGTCAGTCCATGGACGTCAGAGAAACGGATTTTACGGTGAGTACAAAAATCCTATTTTACCGATTGATGGTCTGGAAATACGGGCAATCAGACTGTGCCTCTCCTCGTGGTCGGAGAGACTACAGGATTGCTCCCTCAGGATCCAGTCGGACGACGCCATGGCGGTGGCGTATGTCAACCATCAAGGGGGGACTCTAAGCTCAACTGTGACTTCAGATATCACCCGCATCCTAAGGTGGGGCAAAAGAAGCGTGCCGGCTCTGTCGGCCGTCTACATTCCGGGCGTAGACAATTGGCAGGCGGACAGAGTCGCCAGACGCTGGACCAGGGAGAGTGGTCCTTGCACCCGGAGGTTTTTCAAATTCTGTACCGGCGGTGGGGCATGCCGGATGTTGACCTGATGGCCTCTCGACTCAATCGCAAGGTGTCGAGGTTTGTGGCCAGGTCCAGGGATCCTTGGGTGAATGCCTCGGATCCGTTGGTGGCCCCATGGGGTCATTATCACCTGATATATGTTATCCTCCGCTGCAGCTGCTTCCTCGCCTGCTGCGCAGGGTGGCAGCCGAGGGGATTCCAGTGATCCTCTTTGCGCCGGATTGGCCTCGGCGTCATTGGTACGCCGATCTGGTACGTCTCATCATGGACGTTCCTTGGCGGTTGCCAATGAGGGAGGACCTTCTGTCTCAAGGTCCTATTTTTCATCCTGTTTACAGTCTCTGGCTTTAACGGCATGGCTATTGAAAGCCAGGTGCTGAGAGAACGAGGTCTCTCGGATTTGGTCATTTCAACCATGTTAAGGGCACGGAAGTCTTCCGCCAGAAATATATATCACCGTACCTGGGAAGCTTGCATCGCTATGTGCGAAGAGCTGGACTGGCGTCCACGGACGTATTCCGTCCCCAGAATCCTGCGGTTCTTGCAGCGTGGTGAGACCCAAAAGCTTGCTTTGAATACCATTAGGGGGTCAGATTTCGGCCTTGGCCGTCTTCTTTCAGCGACCACTAGCCGGTCATTCCTTGGGTAGCACCTTTGTGCAGGGGGTTCGCCATGTGCTCCGTCCTGTTAAACCTCCTCTTCCTCCTTGGGATCTGAATTTGGTGCTCTCGGTTCTCCAGGAACCTCCCTTCGAAAATATCAGAGATATTCCCCTCCTCTTAGCCTTGTCTCAGAAGGTGGCCCTCTTAGTGGACATTAATTCTGTTAGACGGGTGTCTGAGTTGGCGGCCTTGTCCTGCAAGTTGCCCTATTTGGTCATCCATAAGGGTAAGGCGGTGTTGCGTCCGCGACCTTCTGTTTTGCCAAAGGTGGTCTCGGTCTTTTGCCAAAATGAGGTCCTTGTGTCCTCACCCATCGCATTCCAGAGGGTTTGTGCTTCACACACTGGATGTGGTACGTGCCTTGCGGGTGTACCTGTCCACTACTGCTTCTATTCGGAAGTATGACTCACTGTTTGTGTCTGTCTCTGGTCCAACACAGGGCCAAGCGGTTTCGTCTGCAATCATTTCTAGGTGGATCAGACAGACCGTTATACAGGCCTATGCCCTCAAGGGGCGGGCGCCCCCCCTTCCGGTTACGGCGCATTCCACCAGGGAAATTGGTGCTTCCTGGGTTTTCCGGCATCAAGCGCCGGTTGCACAAGTGTGCAAGGCGGCGACCTGGTTGTCCGTTCATACCTCTTCTAAGTTCTATGAGGTTGATGTGGCTGCATCTTCGGATGCTTCCTTCAGCCGCAAGGTGTTGCAGGCCGCTGTTTAATGTTGTAACTCCTCCGTTGAGGAGCTCTGCCTTGTTTGGAGTGAAGTTTTTGGTTTTCCATTTATACTGCTCCCATCCCTCTTGACACTGCTTTGTTACATCCCAAGTGTAAAGTGTAAGAGAGGCTGTGTCAGTCCATGGACGATAAGAGAAAATAGGATTTTTGTACTCACCGTAAAATCCGTTTCTCTGACGTCTATGGACTGACACAGCACCCACCCTTCTTTTCAAGGTTTGTACTGCTTTGTTACGAACTGAGGTCTGCTGAATGCAGTGGAAGGGTTATGTCTGGAGGTACCGCCCCCCCTGGGCGGGGCTGTTCAGCTCTGGCTTTTTAGAATGTATGTATAACATTTCACATTCTGCCTAGGTCTTCTCCTGCAAGCAGGGACATAACCCACGTGTAAAGTGTAAGAGACTCTGTGTCAGTCCATGGACATCAGAGAAACGGATTTTACGGTGAGTACAAAAATCCTATTTTTTTATTCTAACACCCTAGAGAATAAAATGGCGGTCGTTGCAATACTTTCTGTCACACCGTATTTGCGCAGCGGTCTTACAAGCGCACTTTTCTGGGAAAAAATACACTTTTTTTAATTAAAAAAATAAGACAACAGTAAAGTTAGCCCAATTTTTTTAGATTGTGAAAGATAATGTTACGCCGAGTAAATTGATACCCAACATGTCACGCTTCAAAATTGCATCCGCTCGTGGAATGGCGACAAACTTTTCTCTTTAAAATCTCCATAGGCAACGTTTAAAAAATTCTACAGGTTGCATGTTTTGAGTTACAGAGGAGGTCTAGGGCTAGAATTATTGCTCTCGCTCTACCAATCGCGGTGATACCTCACATGTGTGGTTTGAACATCGCTTTCATATGCGGGCGCTACTCACGTATGCGTTCGCTTCTGCTTGGCGGGACAGGGCGCGTTCCTGGCTTCTAACTTTTTTAGCTGACTCCTAGATTCCAAGCAAATTTGTTAAGCCCTGATGTAAGCAATACATAGGAATATGCTTGTACTGTTTTTCTGGTGCTAGCAATCTACTGTTTATGTATAGATAATGTACTAAATAACAATCATCATATCACCTTCCTATGGTTGGATGGTTCAGTTTGCAGGGATTTATCTTACCTTTTATCATCCTTTACATGGGCATTTCTTATGTCTACCCAGTTTGTGAACACTTGGCTGGCAATCTGGTTCTATGCCCTCCTCGCTTTACTATTCGGATAATGTTCTCCAGATCTAAAAAAGATACTGTTTCATCCATCACTGCCTCATCAATGTTGCTTCTTCATGTCTGCTAACCAAAAATGGAGATCTGTGCATTTCCTGTGTATTTGTATGCCATTTCCTTTATGGAAATTTATTTCACTTGAGCAGTTAAAAGCGGCACAACGCGCTAAGACGTGCAAATTGAGCGTTTTTATTAATTTCTATGGGAATACAAAAACTAAAAAAATGCCCAGATCTGGCCGTTGTGAGCGAAATAAAAAGCTCCAGAACTTTGTTTGAGCTTCAGGCATTTGGCTTCTGGAGTTTTGGAGTGGAGATGAGAAACCATCTCCATAGAGAATAATAGATTTTTTCCCCAACGTTTTGTAGCTTCAGGCTTTAACCACTTCCGGACCGGCTCACGCCTATATACGTCGGCACTTTGAAGAGGAATATCGTTGTTATCGCAGCAGCTAGCTACCATAACCCCGGTATCCTCTAATTCAATGAGCGGTCCGGTTTCAGATAAAAGTGGTCTCTGTGGTTGATTCGAAGCAAGATCACTTTTATCGGAGGCGGGAGAGGGGCCCCTCCCGCCACTCTCCGGTGCCCTCCGCCGCTTACTGGAGCTGCCGGAAGCGGCAGAGGCGATCGCTTCCTCTCCCTGGTTTGGTGTGGAGCTAAGGGAGGGGAAGGTGGCCCCCACCCCTCTCCATACCATTGCAGGGTGGAAGTGACGTCAAAATGTCACTTCCGCCCATAGCTCTTAAAGGGACATTTTTGTATTTATATTTTTTCAAATGACTATTTTTTTTTTTTTTTTATTATTATTGCATTTTAGTGTAAATATGAGATCTGAGGTCTTTTTGACCCCAGATCTCATATTTAAGAGGTCTTGTCATGCTTTTTTTCTATTAAAAGGGATGTTTACATTCCTTGCAATAGGAATAAAAGCGACAAAATGTTTTTTCTCTTATCGTCCATGGACTGACACAGCTGTCATACTGATTACGTGTGGGTATATGTCCCTGCTTGCAGGAGAAGACCTAGGCAGAATGTTAGATGTTAAAACATTCTAGAACAAACCAGAACTGAACAGCCCCGCCCAGGGGGGCGGTCCCTCCGGACATTACCCTCCCACCTGCAGCTAGCAGACCTCAGATTTTTTTCTGCCTAGCAGAAGGAGAAGACGTGGCTCTCTCAGGAGCCAGTCTCCTGGAAGATTTTACTTTTAAATTTTATTCCTTTGGGAATTTTATTATTTTATTTTTGAGACCTTCAATCAACTGTCGGCTGGGCATCAGGTTGGGTACACTGTTATCCTCGTAGTCTTCCCTGTCAGACCATCGAGCGTGCTGATCCTCGCATTGTGTGCGTGAGACTCAGTTCACGACATACCCCATGACTCCAGGGGTGGCCGGGTTGCTTTTAGCTCCCACGGCCCTCTCAAGATTGAACAGTACCTGACTGACTGTATCTCTCGCGGTGGACCGGGCCGACAGCTACGCAGTACTACTCTGTGATAGGTCTGTCTGAAACAAGCCAGTGGGTCCCTGAAAGGGACGGGTAAGTAGTCTCTCCTACTGCAGGTGAGTACATGCTGGCTGTGTTTCTTTATATGGGGGGTTTCTCCCTGTCTCCCCCCCCTGTTATGCTGCTCTCTGCACCCTGTTCTGGTGCTGTGTTGTGTGGGGGTGCTTGGGGGTCACTCTGGCCTGACTGGGGGCGTTCATGTCTGTTTTAATGGCCCTTGGAGAGGTGCAGTGTTCTGGTGCGAGTGTTGTACATACTGTTGTGGAGTAGTGGTTACATGCATGCTTAGCAAAGCTAAGCTTCACAGGTTCAGTTACTGAGTGGGGCTGTTTGTGTTCAAACAGCCGCCACAGCGCTTGCCGTGCCACTAAACATGTGCGCCATTAGCGCTGTGAGGTATTTAAAAAAAAAACGCGCTCGGCGGCCATTTTGCCACGGATCGATGGTGCAGTAATGTATGCGGCCGGTGGCCATTTTCTTGAAGCGTGATTCTCACAATCTCCTCACAGTCCAGTCTCCTCACTCTCCCCAGGCTTCACCCGCGCGGCAGCGCGGTTTCATACAGCGGAATGAACGGTCCCTACAGGGGTTGGTGAGTACTCTGGGTATCCCCTCCTCAGCTTCAGCATAGCCAGTGGGTGGACTGTGTTACTCACTATGAGTGTTTAAAAGTCTCAGAGGGTGGCAGTATGGAGTCTAGTTCACCTGCTTCTCCACACTTGTCTGAGGCAACTGGCAGTGCTCCTGCACCTGCGGTCACTAGCGACTAGTTGTCGGCAGTCCTTCAATCATCCTTGTCAGGATGGAAGCGGTGTGCGAGCGCAAGGGAGCCGTAAAGCGCCCCCTCCCCACACATCGTCCTGTAGGGGAGTGCTCTGTCTCAGATATGGGCCTAGCTACTGCTGCTCAGGACCCTAGCTCTGAGGATTTTCAGGTTTTTAAACAGGATATTCCCTGTGAGGAAGACCCCAGTTCTGAAAAACTGACAGGGTGCTTGTAAGTGAACTCATTGATGCTGTGAGGAACACTCTCAAGCTGAATGTTGAGGCTGAGGAACCTCAGGTGGAAGCTGTCTCCTTTGGTTCCTTTAAAGCCGTTTATTCAAAAAGGTTTTTTCCATATGTGCCTTTTTTTGATACATTCATTGACTAAGTCTGGGATAAGCCGCAGAAGACTTTGACGGTCCCGCGGCGCCTAGCCATGAGGTACCCCTTTAAGGAGGACCTGGTTAAGAAGTGGGCTCTCCCCCCAGTGGTCGACCCCCCGGTCGCCCGTTTTAATAAGGCTACCACGCTCCCAATGGAAGGGACTCCTGCATTTAAGGATCCCACTGACAGGAGGTCAGAAGTAGTGAGTAGAACTATGTTTACCTTATTGGGGTCTGCCTTACGCCCTATAGGGGCGGCGACACTTGTGTCTCAAGACACTCTTAGGATGGGCAAAGATTTTGCACCAGACGGTTCAGGAGCATAATCTCCCTCCTAAAACCATTACCCTGGCTCACAAACTGGGGCAGGGTTTAGTCTCTGTGTGCGATGCCACTTTGGATGCGGCCCCTTTAATTTCTGGGGCCTCTATATGCTGTGGTGCTGCGTCGCCTTATCTGGCTGAAATGCTGGTCGGCCGACTTAGCTTCCAAATAGCTTCTGGCTGACTTGCCCTTTAAGGGCGGTAGACTGTTTGGGGCTGCCCTGGATGCCATTATTATGGATGTCACAGGGGGGTAAGAGCACCTTCCTTCCTCAGTCTGGTACGGAAAAAGGAGCCCCACCGTAGGCCGGGCCCTTCCTTTCCGGCAAGAAGAATGAGTTTCTTCTCGTCAGTCAGAATCCACGGGTAAGCCCTCCCAGACTGGAAAAAGTGCAGCTGGGGGACATAAGCGTCCCTGGGTGCGTAAGCCTTTCCAAGCAAGCTTCCAAGCCCACCGCCGCATGGAGTCTTGCCCCTGCCCGACTCTGGGGTGAGGGGACGTCCTTGCAGGTTCACGGTTCGGTGGACCTCCCGGATCTCTGACCGGTGGGTGTGCGAGGTGGTCACCTCAGGATACAGGATAGAATTCCGTTCCTGGCCCCCAGACAGATTCTTTCCCTCAATTCTCCCTCTCCTTCCTGCCCGTCGGGCGGCCCTCTTAGGGGCTGTACAGGATTGATCAGGTCCGGAGTGATTGTGCCGGTTCCGTCACAGGTGAGGTAGTTCAGGGTTTCTACTTGAATCTGTTTGTAGTCCCAAAAGGTGAACGGGGGTTCGGCCAATCCTGGGCCTCAAGGCCTGACTGCCTTTGTGATGGTGCAAAAGTTCCGCATGGAATCCATTTGCGCGGTGTTCGCTACACTCCATCAAGGGGATTTTCTGGCATCCTTGGACATCAAGGCCGCCTACTTGCATGTTCCGATCTGTGCACGTCAACAGTAGTTTCTGCGCTTGCGATTGGCGAAGACCACTATCAATTGTGGCTCTTCCCTTTGGCCTAGCCCTGGCACCAAAGGTTTTTTACCAAGGTGCTTGCTCCGGTTCTAGCCTTGCTGAGACAGCGGGGCATTGCTATTTATGGGCTATCTGAACGATCTTCTTCTAAGAGCAGACAATGGCTCAGAATTAGAAGAAGTGTGACTATTGTCAGTCAGACCCTTAGGGACTTCGGGTGGCTCCCGAACATTCAGAAGTCGGTCCTGGTCCCGGCTCAGCATTTGGAGTATCTCGGTCTGATCCTGGACTCCATGGAGGCGTAGGTATTCCTAACCCTGGAGAAGTTACTGACTTTTCAGTCTGTAGTGCAGGTCCTGACGTCTCGGAAATGATCGTCAACCCGTTTTTTGCATGAGTCCTAGGACTCATGAGGGCCTCGTTCGAGGCTGTTCCGTATGCCCAATCACACACACGGGCATTACAGTAAGAGATCCTGTCCACTTGGGACAAATCCCCATTGTCCTTGGATCTTCAGATCCAGATGAGTCACCCACTCAGGGCGTCCCTGGCGTGGTGGTTGGGGTCCCCGACTCTTCGGTCCGGGAAGTCGTGTCTCCCCATCCAGTGGAAGGCGTTCATGACGGACGCCAGCCTGACGGGCTGGGGTGGAGTCTGGGGAGTCCGGTCAGCCCCAGGGCTTGGACTCCGGACGAAGCCGTTTACCGACCAATGTTCTGGAAATACGGGCAATCAGAATATACCTCCCCACGTGGTCTCTATCGAACGTCTACGTTCAAGCGTAGACAATTGACAGGCGGACTATCGGAGTCACCAGACGCTGGACCAGGAGAGTGGTCTTTACACCTGGACATGCCGGTTGTGGACCTGAGGGCCTCTTGACTCAATCGTAAGGTGTCAAGGTTTGTGGCCAGGTCCAGGGATCCTTGGGCGGAAGCCTCGGATCCGTTGGTGGGCCCCATGGGGTCATTATCACCTGATATCTGTTATCCTCCGCTGCAGCTGCTTCCTCGCCTGCTGCGCAGGGTTGTGGCCGAAGGGATTCCGGTGATCCTCTTGCGCAGGGTGGGTCTCGGCGTCTTTGGTACGCTGATCCGGTACGTCTCATCACAGACGTTCCTTGGCGGTTGCCAATAAGGGAGGACTTTCTGTTTCAAGGTCCTATTTTTCATCCTGTTTTACAGTCTCTGACTTTACGGCATAGCTATTGGAAGCCAGGTGCTGAGAGTCCGAGGTCTCTCGGATTCGGTCATTTCGACCATGTTCAGGGCACGGAAGTTTTCCGCTTGAAAGATATATCACCGTACCTGGGAAGCTTACATCGCTATGTGCAATGAGCTGGACTAGCGTCTACGGACGTATTCCGTCCCCAGTATCCTGCGGTCCTTGCAGCGTGGTGTGACCCAAATGCTTGCTTTGAGTACCATTAGGGGTGAGTTTTTCGGCCTTGGCCGTCTTCCTTCAGCAACTGCTAGGGGGTCATTCCTTGGTAGCACCTTTGTGCAGGGGTTTCGCCATGTGCTCCTTCCTGTTGAAACCTCCTCTCCCTCCTCGGGATTTGAATTTGGTGCTTTCGGTTCTCCAGGAACCTCCCTTTGAAAATATCAGAGATATTCCCCTCTTGACCTTGTCTCAGGAGGTGGCCTTCTTAGTGGCCATTACTTCTGTCAGACGGGTGTCTGAGTTGGCGGCCTTGTCCTGCAAGTCGCCCTATTTGGTCATCCATAAGGATAAGGTGGTGTTGCGTCCGCGACCTTCCTTTGCAAAGGTGGTCTCGGCTTTTCACCTACATGTGGACATTGTCCTCCCGTCCTTGTGTCCTCACACATCGCATTCCAGAGGGGTTGCGCTTCACACATTTTATGTGGTACGTGATATGACTCACTAGTTGTGTCTCTCTGGTCCGAACAGGGCCGAGCGGTGTCGTCTGCCACCTTTTCTAGATGGATCAGTCAGACTCTTATACAGGCCTATGCCATTAAGGAGGTGGCCCCTCCCTTTCCGGTTACGGCGCATGCCACCAGGGCAATTGGTGCTTCCTGGGCTTTCCGACATCAAGCGTCGGTTGCACAAGTGTGCAAGGCGGCGACCTGGTTGTCAGTTCATGCCTTTTCAAAATTCTATAAGGTTGAAAGTGTTGCAGGCCGCTGTTTAATGTTGTAACTCCTCCGTTGAGGAGCTCTGCTGGTTTGGAGTGAAGTTTTGGTTGTTCCTTTTACTATTTGCTCCCACCCTTTTCTTGTACTGCTTTGGGACGTCCCACTAGTAATCAGTATGACAGCTGTGTCAGTCCATGGACGATAAGAGAAAATAGGATTTTTGTACTCACCGTAAAATCCGTTTCTCTGACGTCCATGGACTGACACAGCACCCACCCTTCCTTTTAAGGTTTGTACTGCTTTGTTACGAACTGAGGTCTGCTAGCTGCAGGTGGGAGGGTAATGTCCGGAGGGACCGCCCCCCTGGGTGGGGCTGTTCAGCTCTGGTTTGTTCTAGAATGTTTTAACATCTAACATTCTGCCTAGGTCTTCTCCTGCAAGCAGGGACATATACCCACACGTAATCAGTATGACAGCTGTGTCAGTCCATGGACGTCAGAGAAACGGATTTTACGGTGAGTACAAAAATCCTATTTTTTTTTTTTTTTTAAAGAGCAGTGTAAAAATAAAAAGTTAAATAAATAAAATTTTAACGCGCCCCCTCTCGCCGAGCTCGCCTGCAGAAGCGAACGCATGCGTGAGTAGAGCCCGCATATGAAAACCACACGTGAGGTATCACCGCGATCGTTAGTCTTTTTTTTTAATTCAATTTTTTTTCCCAAAAAAAGTGCGCTTGTAAAAACCGTCGGGTAAATGCGGTGTGACAAAGTATTGCAGCGACCGCCATTTTATTCTCTAGGGTGTTAGAAAAAAAACAATATATGATGTTTTCTAGCAAAGAAAACTGTTTTAAACAACAAATTCCACAAAGAGGCTCGGTCTTTAAGTGATTAAGCTACAAAACGCTCAGGTGTGAATGGGGCCTCAGAGTTAATATGTCAGGCATGTGAGGCTGCTCTTTTACAACTGTTCACACATTTCAGGCTATTGCACATCACTATTGGTGACACTCTAATATATTTTTTTATGGATTTATTAACATGGTACTTTTTTTTCCCCAGAGTTGAAAAAATATTTGTAAATGTTCACCAAGTGCAACATTTCTTAACCGGACATTCCTGAATATTATGTGTGTCACATCTGCAAAGGAGATTAATCACCCAAGCAGCTGGACTTTGGGATTCAAGGATTCTTGCATTCCTACATCAATCTGTGAAAGGGGGAAACAAATTTACTTAGCTTGATTTAAAATAGAGAAACTGAACATCTATGTTCGAAATTTTTTCAATGTAAAATCTAGTGTTATGAAAGTAGAGGTCAGCAGAATGCAATCACATCCCGGGTGTCATGTTCATATTTCAGGGCTAACACAACTAGGGGTGCACCGAATGGAAATTTTGTTACCGAAACCAAATATGCAGGATGCACTTTGCCGAATACCGAAACCGAAAATGACAGTTTTAAAAAAAAAATATATTTTTATATATAATTCTATTAGGCTTTTTAACCACTTACAGACCGCCCGCCGTCATTATACGTTGGCTGTTTGAAGAGGGCTATCGTTGTTATGGCAGCAGCTAGCTGCCATAACTTTGGCATCCTCCTCTTCAGCAGGCGGTCTGCTTTCAGATAAAAGTGGTCTCTGCAGCGATTCGCCGTGAGATCACTTTTTATCAGCGGCTTACCGGAGCCGCCGGCAGACGCGGAGGCGATCACGTCCTTCTCCCTTCTAGGTATGGAGATGAGTGGGGGGAAGATGGCCCCCACCCGTCTCCATACCATTGCAGAGCGTAAGCGACGTCAAAACGTCACTTCCGCCCATAGCTCTTAGCCCTGGTTCACACTGGTGCGTTTTGACATGTCAAAACAGCGGCATTTGCCGGCAATGGCACCGTCCTAATCGGTGCGATGCCGGAGTCCCGCGTTCCTGTCACGGAGCTGCAGAACGGGGGGGATGCCTGTGTAAACCTGCCTTGTGACAGGACACTGATCTACTGCTCCCTGTCATCGGGAGCAGTGATCAATGTCGTGTCACTGGTAGCCCAGCCCCCACACAGTTACAATCACTTCCTAGGACACACTTAACCCCTTCCTCGCCCCCTAGTGGTTAACCTCTTCCCTGCCAGTGTCATTTATACAATAATCCGTGCGTTTTTTTTTTTTGTGCACCGATCGCTGTATAAATGACAATGGTCGCAAAATAGCGTTAAAAGTGTCCGATGTGTCCGCCATAATGTCGCAGTCACAATAAAAATCGCTGATTGCCGCCATTTACTAATAAAAAAAAACTAATAAAAATGCCATAAAACTATCCCCTATTTTGTAGACTCTAACTTTTGCGCAAACCAATCAATATACGCTTATTGCGTTTTGTTTTTTTTTTGCTAAAGGAAAAAATTATTTTTTTATATATTTTTTGAGGATATTTATTATAGCAAAAAGTAAAAAAAAATATATATATTTTTTTTTAATTGTCGCTTTTTTTTTTGTTTATAGCACAAAAAAATTAAAACCGCAGAGGTGATCAAATACCACCAAAAGAAAGCTCTATTTTTTTTTTGGAAAAGTTTTATTTATAGCTTTTGACAAAACAAACAGACCCAATGGGCCAAACACAAACACAAACTATATACAAATCTTCAGCATTGGCTCCCTCTCCCTCCCTCCAGACCCCCACCCATCAACAGGAATAATACAGTTATAAAGTCACTTTAACTCATTCACAGTCATATGTTGTTTGGAAATGTCCCATAATCACAACCAAATTCAACTCTTACTGCAAGTGCATTTATAATGGGTGCCACTCAATCCGCCACCGTAAGTTCACTACTCATCCAACCGCCCCATACTTTATCAAATTTCTGAGGTGCGCCCCTACTAGCATACGTAGCTTTGTACAGCGGTACAGCTCTATTCACCACCCCCTTCCATGCTGATACAGTGGGCGGATTGGGCTTTTTCCATGATAACACTATCAGTTTCCTGGCGTAATATATGAGAATCGTCAACAGAGCACGAGTCGCTCTCCTTGGGGCTAGATTGTCTACCAGACCCAAGAGGCATACCTCAATTGAAGGCTGTACCTGGATGGTGGTCACCCCAGCTATGCAGTCGGCAACCCCTCTCCAGAACCCCTGGATGAATGAGCAATTCCAAAAGACATGCATGAAATCGGCCGTGGGGGAACTGCACCACCAGCAACAAGGAGACTGTGTAGGGAATATCTTGGCCAGTCTAGCCGGCGTAAGATAGATGCGATGCAGGAATTTAAATTGGATGAGATGGTCCCTGGCAGAGACCAATCTGGTAAAATTAATGTCCCATACATCATCCCAGTCATCCCTGTCCATCTGGGGGAACACCTCACCCCACGCCGCCCTACACTTTGCCAGGAGATCACCTCCCTCACTAAACAGCTGTTTATATATTGTAGACAAGGCCTTGTCTAAAGTGTCCTCTCTCAGTAAAGACTCCATATCACTAGTTTGCATGGTGATGCCAATATCTCCAAATTGGGCCTTAAATGCATGTCTGAGCTGAAGAAAACGAAACAAGTGCGTATTGGGCAGATCAAACTTGGCTTTCAGGGCGTCAAACTGTAAGAGTTTCCCACCCCCCACTATGTCTCTCAGAGTCTTAATGCTATATTTAGTCCAGGTGACTGGATCGGGGTACTCACAAAAGTGTGCTAGCTGAGGATTCTTCCAAAGTGGTGTGTAAGGAGAAATTTCAGAGGCGCCACCCACCTTATTCACTGCCACCCATGCCCTACAGGCGGCACGCATGGATATCGTGAGCCTATACGGAGCCCTGATTCCCCGAAGCGGGAGATGCTTCAGTGCTTCATACGAACCCACAACAGCCGCCTCCAGCGTATTAGCAGTGTCGTCCTCAGGTAGAGTGAACCACCTGTGGACAAATACCAGCTGACCAGCTAAGAAATACCGGTGGAAGTCCGGGACCGCCAGTCCCCCTTGTTTCCACGGCAGTTGTAACACCCGGAATTTAATTCGAGGGCGTCGTCCCTGCCATAAGAAATTTGTTATGAGACTATCTATTTTTTTAAAAACATATCTCGGTATCCAAACAGGGGCATTCCGAAATATATACAAAAACAAAGGTAAAAATTTCATTTTCACTAAATTCACCCTACCAATGAGCGTCAAAGGTAAGTTTTGCCATTCCTGTAGCCTGGATTTCAGTTTAGTCAAAAGTGGATCGACATTTAAGGCAATAAAATCGGACACGGAATTAGAAATGTTTAACCCCAGAAATTTGAGCACCTCCACCCGCTGTAAAGGACAATCAACAGGAATCTCGCACCTGGGGGATGGCGTCCTGAGTGATAGAATTTGGGATTTTCCCCAGTTGACTTTCAGACCCGAAAAACGTGCAAAAGAATTCAGGATATCTAGTGCTGCCGACAAGGAATTTCCGGAGTCCCGCAGAAAAAGAACCATGTCGTCCGCATAAAGTGCCGTCTTTTCGTTCAAGTCACCCACCATGATCCCCCGCACCTCCTCAGAGGCCCGCAAGGCCGCAGCCACGGGTTCAATCATGATGGAAAATAGACCCGGGGACAAAGGGCAACCCTGGCGAGTGCCCCTCCGCACTGAAAAAAATTCCGACAACATATTGTTTAACTTAATGGCCGCTGTAGGGGAATGATATAGAATGTCGATCCACTTCCTGAAATGAGGCCCGAAACCGAATACCTCCAGCACCACCCTCATGTAATTCCAGTCAACGGAATCAAAGGCCTTCTCCAAATCCAAAAAGACCAGTATCCCGCCGCTGGAACTGTCCGGACCCAACTGCGTGTGGGTGAAAACCCTACGCAGATTGCTATCCGTGGCTTTCCTGGGCATGAAACCTGTCTAGTCAGGGGAAATAACATGGTGCAAGACCGACATAAGTCTAGTAGCCAACATCTTAGTAAGTATTTTGAAGTCCATATTCAGTAAAGAAATGGGCCTATAAGAAGAACATAGCATTGGGTCCTTGTCTGGCTTGGCCAACAGTACAATATGAGCCTCATAAAAGGAAGGGGGGAGGCCCCCCTTCTGAAAACAGTCGGCATACAATTGCAGTAGTCTAGGCACCAGGATCTCCGAGTAACGACGGTACCAGTCAATTGGCAGACCATCAGGACCCGGAGCCCTGCCACCAGGAAACGACCCAACTGCGGAGACCACCTCCTCCTCCCCGAACTCGGCATCAAGAAAGAAAGCTCTATTTGTGGGAAAAAAAGGACGTCAATTTTGTTTGGGTGCAACGTTGCACGACCGCGCAATTGTCAGTTAAAGCGACGCAGTGCCGAATCGCAAAAAATAGCCGGGTCATTAGGCAGCCAAATCCACCGGGGCTGAAGTGGTTAATCCATTCTATGCATTAACATAAAAAGCCTTCTGTGTGCAGTAGCCCCCTTGGCCCCCCTAATAGTTACCTGAGCTCCATCTCTGTCCAGCAATGTCCACGAGTGTTTCGGCCGTCCGCAGCTTTGTGTTTGAATGCAGTTGATATATTTCCCTGTGGAAGTAGACAGGGGAGGGGTAGGGAGACGGGGAAAGAGGAGACGAGGGGTGGGGGGGGACACTATAGGGCACTATACCCCATGACATATTGCAGTGATGGAGGGGAAAGCTTCTCCCCGGACCCTCTTTCTTTGTTGTTATAAGTTTTACTTCCATGAAGATCATATGAAATAGAGTAATGGGCAAGAAATTGATAATATAGAACGGTTGAGAATATATATGTACAGAGAATAAATGATTATGTATTGACTTCGAGATATAAACACATTGAGGCAATGATATAAGGAGCAGGCGCGGGAGGGAGGTCTGGGAGCTCCTCTCCCTGGTTCATGTGCAGTCAATCCCCCATAGTAGGTTAGTACTCACCTAGGGTAGGGGAAGTTGAGTGCGTTTAAGAAAGATATATATTCTTATATCCCTTCATCTGTCGGAGGGAGATACGGGGGGAGTATACCCCACGTAACACATTAGGGTTATTAGAACCCTTTTTTTTTATTTTCTTCTTATCGTTCCTTTTTCTTTCTTTCTCTTTTTTTTTTTTTTTTTTTTCGTTTGCTGCCTTTTGGTAGGGGAGATGGAGGTTTTAAAGGTCACTTCTCTAAACACGAAGGGTCTTAATGTACCGGAGAAAAGGAAGATTTTAATGCAAAATTTGAAACGCTCACACTCGGATGTGGCATACATTCAGGAAACTCATTTTAGAGAGGGTAAGGTATCAATTCTTAAGAACAACTTCTACCCCTATGCATATCATTAATTTAATAGGGCAGCTAAATCAAGAGGAGTTTCTATATTGGTTTCAAGACGAATTCCCTGGACATTAATAGACAAAAAAAACAGATATAAAGGGCAGATTTCTGTTCCTCAAAGGGACGATAGGAGGCATAAAAGTGACTTTGGCCACGATATTTGCCCCCAATAATAATCAAGATCAATTTATCTGCGCTACTATTAACAAGCTGATGAAATTTACTGACGGTAAACTTATCTTGGGGGGCGATTTTAATCTTCCCCTAGACCCGAAGATGGATACATCAGGGGGAAGCTCCTCGGTAGCTTCAGGTCTACGTAAACGAGTCTTACACATATTGCATAATTACCAACTTACGGACCCTTGGAAAGCGTATCACCCAGACAAAAGAGACTACACCTTTTATTCAGTGCCACATAAAGTATATTCCGGAATCGTCTTATTTTTCACTCCACAGAGTATGTTAACGGCAGTTAAAGAGGTGGCTATAGGGAGTATTACATGGTCAGACCACGCTCCGGTCTCACTGACATTAACTATGAATGAGTATTCCTCTGACAAGAGGAGACAGTGGCGATTGAATGAGAGTCTGATGGAAGATAAGATGGTGGTAGAGGAAGTTATTAAGGAATTGCAGTACTATTTTCAATATAATACTGTAGAGGACACAGACGCAGGGACAATCTGGGAAGCGCACGAAACGGTAATAAGAGGGGTACACATTAAGCATGGTTCCAGAATAAAAAAGGAAAGGGAGGCCCAACTGACGCAATTACTGACAGATATACAGATGTTAGAGACCCAACATAAACAGAACATGAGGTGTACAGGGGAGACAGAACTCCTTAAATTGCGTAGACAAGTGACAGAGTTACTCCAACATAGAGCTAAGGCAGCACTTCAGAGATGCCTAAATATTATTATGAAACAGGAGACAAATGAGGCCGTTCACTGGCTAGAGCTTTACAGGAACAGAGGACTCAATCCTATGTCCCCCACTTAGTGGACCCCGAAGGTAGAAAGGTACACATTCCCTCCCAGATTGTCTCGACCTTCCGTAGATTTTACCAATCCTTATATAATTTGCCTACTAGATCACAACCTCAAAATATCATGGAGGAATATATTTCCTCTTCAGGTATTTCTCAATTGACAGAATAGATTTGAGAAGAGTTGGACGTTGCTATTACCTTAGAGGAATTGCAAGAGGCCATCAGGACATCCAAACCCGGGAACGCTCTGGGTCCGGATGGCTTTACACTTAAATACTACCAGACATTTTTTCCTCAGTTGGGTAAGCAGATGCTACAAACATTTAATGCAATGGGACACGGGACAGTATTTACTCCAGAAACCCTGAAAGCACATATTACCATTATTCCGAATGAGGATAAGGACCCATCAATATGTGGCAGCTATCGCCCCATTTCATTATTGAATGTAGATCTTAAGTTATTTACAAAAGTATTAGCCACACGTATACAACCACATTTGACTGCATTAGTACATCCAGACCAGGTAGGCTTCATTCCAATGCTGGAGGCCCGTGATAATTAAAATTTTGAATCTAGTCCACTTGGCCAGTCTTTCTAAAACATCCACTGTGTTCCTGGGAACGGATGCCGAAAAGGCGTCTTTTATGTTTTCAGTCCTACGGTATGTGGGGGTAGGGGAGAGGATGGTAGGGTGGATCTCAAGCATATACACAAGGCCGGAGGCACAAATAAAAGCAAATGGAGTTCTATCTGAACCTTTCTCTATCTCGAACGGCACCCGCCAAGGGTGCCCTTTATCACCACTCCTTTTTGCTATCACCTTAGAGCCATTTCTTTGTAAGGTCAGGCAAAACACGGATATTAGGGGGTTAATAACCGGAGATTTACACCATAAAGTATCCGCATACGCGGATGATCTTTTATTCTGCCTTACTAAACCTGTTATATCTATGCCAAACCTACTAAGAGAATTGGACCAATATAGTGCACTGTCCAATTTAAAAATGAACATGTCCAAGTCAGAGGCAATGGGTGTATCTATGACTACGACTCAAATTAACGCTTTAAAATTGAATGAATTTTAAGTTTAGATGGACCTATACGGGCCTCAAATACCTGGGCACGTTTGATCCCACCTAAATTGGACTAAACCTTTGAGTTGAATTTTCCACCTCTACTGAGTAGAGTAAAAGTCTTACTTTCTAAATGGCATCGGGGCCTTTTCTCTTGGTTCGGTAGATGTAACATAATAAACATGTCAATATTGCCTAAATTTTCTTATCGCTTTCAAACTCTACCCATTCATATACCCACAGAATTCTTTAAACAGACTAATAAGATGATAACTGAATTCATTTGGGCCCAGAATTCAACGCCATCTAATGACTATGCCTAAACAATATGGGGGGGTAGCGGTACCAGATATGCAGAAATATTATCAGGCGGCTCATATGGCGCGACTAGTAGACTGGTGTAGGCATGCAAGTTTTAAAATATGGCCAAAGATTGAGCAATCGCAGTGTGAGGTCCAATTGCGTCGTGCGGTTTGGTGCTTTGGAGACCTGAGTTCAGCTCTCAAAAAGCACCCAACCTTGGGCCCTACCCTGCGTATTTGCTCGCGAATATGCTCTACCACTTTATTGTCATCTGTCAACTCCCCCTGTACCCTATTGTAGGGAATCCTCGTTTCCCTCCGGGACTACAGGAGGGACCTTTCAGGAAACTCTCAGACTCGCAGTGTTTTCAGGCCTCGCATTTTATACAAACAGCGAACGGGACATGGCCCTCATTACCCGAACTAACCTCATCCAATGACCGTTTCGGTCTTGATTTCTGGAGTGGAGCTCAGTTGCGACATTTTCTTAACACTCTTCCACCTCCGGACAGATTTCAACGAACATTGACACCCTTAGAACAAATATGTGTACCAATTGGTTCAGCAGTGGCTGGAGTCGGGCAGCTAGCAGTTTAGTAAAAAGTTTTAAGTCTATATTCAGCAATGAGATTGGCCGGTAACTCCCGCACTCCGCCAGGTCCTTCCCTTCCTTCGGAATAACCAAAATGTGTGCCAAGAGTGCGTTCGGCGGGAGGGCGGTAGACCGACCAATCTCATTGAAGACCTTCCTCATATGTAACCACAATTATGGGGAATTTTTTTTTGTAGTATTGTATGGTAAACCCATCTGGGCCTGGGGCCTTGCCCTGCTTAACTGATTCCATTACTACTTTTAACTCTTCTATTGAGATGGGTCTTTCCATATTGTCCCGTTCTGGTGATGACAACCTAAGAAGATGTGTTGAGGAAAGATTTTCTTCCAACTTAACCCGGGGTGCCGAGGCCAAATTATAGAGGGAGGAGTAGTACTCTCTAAATCTTTGTGCTATGTCTCCAGGGAGTGAGATTAATTGTCCTTTTTTCCCCTTTATATGTGGCACATATACTGTCTTCCCCTTCTCTTTAAGCTTCCCTGCTAGAACTTTGCTACATTTATCCCCTAGTTCATAAGTTACTTTCCTTCCTTCCTGCCTGTATTGCTGCTTTCGCTTCATATCTAAGTAGGTCTGTCAGTTGTCTCCTCCTGTGCGCCAACTCTTTCCCTATTAGTGGTGTCTGTACTTTATGTTGGACCTCCAATGTCTGAATTTATTCTATCAATTTAACTACCTGCGCTTCCCGTGCTTTCTTTAGTCGGGAACCATGTTTTATCAACACTCCTCTTATTACTACCTTATGCACTTCCCAGACCATGCCGGGGTCACTCCCCGGGGTGTCGTTTGTCTGAAAATATGCTTCCATTTCCTTTGCTACGTCTTCCTGAATTTCGGGAATCTGCAGCAGACTTTCATTTAGACGCCAACGGCGCCCCGGGGTGGGAGCCGTGCCTGTTATGGAAATATAAAGTCACTGGCGCATGGTCTGACCATGTTATATTCCCAATAATTACGTCATGTACTGCTGCCAGTAGATAGTGTGGCCCCAGAAAGAGGTCTATGCGGGAGTACAGTTGATGCGGATTGGGAAAAAAGGTATAATCTTTCTCACCGCCGTGTATTCTTTACACTACCTCTAGTATAGTAGGGTGCGGTCCAGGTCCCCCTCATAATGAGTATTTGTAAGTCACCCAGTGGTGGAACTTCGTATATATACCTACCCTCAGGGGGGTAAATTAACCTGACTTTTCTAGATTTTAAAATTTCCAGGGCCTAAGCCCTATTTATTACTCTAAGGTATCCTCTCGTTCAAGGGGTGAGGCTAGCCGCCTGCATGACCCACTTCTAGAACATCCTTACCCAATTCCCAGGGGTTCCTCTTTCTTTAAACCTCCATTTCTAACCAGGTATATTCATAATATTTGTGCCCCCTTAAACCAAAAATTACCCATTGAACTTAGTGCCCCCTTTTTTCTTCTTCTCCCTTAGTGATTTCTTATTTATTTATTTGGATCCTCCCACCCCAAACCCCCCCCTTAACCCCTCCCCCCATCAACCTCTCTCTTCCCGTGTCTTCCTTCACTTAAACCTTGCCTCTCCTCCCAGTGACCTATGTAGAAAATCCCTTCCTCCCTCCTAGTGTTCCCTTATTAAATAATATTATATCGATATATCCGCGTGCCTCCCTCTTGTGTTATGTGTAATGTAGGCGCCCCACATACCTGTTTATTCCTTTCTTTAACCCCCCTAATGGCATATTTCCCTTCCTAGATAACCCGTAATTTTAGGTGGTCTTATAATAGAGAAGGGGCCCTTCCCCTCCCCTTCCCCCCCATCCTCCTCCCCCCTATGATTCTAAGTTCTTATCTTATCATACCCCAACTTTTTAATCTCCCCACCCCCCTGTTCAATTTCCCGACACCCCCCCCCCCCCCCGAACCCAGTCTATCCCTCATAAGCACATAATTTCCCCACTCCTCAGCATAAGAAGCCAGGGGAGGGTTCAGTCTGGATATTCCCAAAAAAATAAAGCAGAGAAACTATTACACCAACAATGACAAAAAAAAGAAATAAAGAAGAATTTTTTTTTTTTTTACAGAAAAAACATTCCTTTCAACATCTTTAGATCGTGAAAATCAACCCCCCCCCCCCCCCGTGAACACTCCTTCGGCCTAGTGCCTCAGCTTTTATACATCTATATATTAAGGTTATCAACTAAAGGACAAGATAAAAAAAAAGGGGAAATCTAACGTGTTGGCATATTCCCTATTCATGCCTTATTATCAAAATTTAGTGATTAAACATTGTCCCCCTGCCCCCTTCAAAAAGGGGAAAAAAAAAAAAAAAACTACCTTGCACATAACTAGTGGGGTCGTCCAGGTCTATACCCTCCCTTATATCTGCCCATCGTCTACATAACTTAAACCATAATCCCCCCCTTTTCTCTTGAGGGGTGGAAACCCCCCAAAAAACAAAAAAAACAAAGGGAGGCTAGTCCTTTTAGACAGGCAGTTCCAGACCTACTGAGGAATAGCAGGAGATGATCTCCTGAGATGGGGGGGGGGGACGCGGGGGAGAAAAAAAAAGGGGGAAAGGGGGGAAAACTCTCAATTGGGGGGGCTCCTCTGGATCCACCCCTAAGTTTCCTCTTTTGTATCATCCTTTTATCTCAAAAGGGGTAAAATCTTTATTGTCCTGCTTCTCCGTCGTCTCCCTTGGAAGCCATTGATCCTCTCCCCCCTACGGATTCCCTGCCTCTCATAAGGCCTCTCATAGGGCCTGGTATTATCTCGAGCCAATTCGGTATAAGAATAGCTTCTGTCTCTAGAAAAGAGAACAGGTCTGGGAGTTCCTTAGGGTGTCGCAGATTGAATGTGTGGGAGTTTCTCCTTATAGTCAGTGAAATGGGGTATCCCCACCGATAGGTACCCCCTAGTACTTTGATTTTGTCCAAGAGGGGGCGTAGCATTGCCCTTCATTGCAGGGTGGCCCGCGATAAGTCAGGTAGTATCTTTACCGTAGCTCCATCCTGCACTATATCTCCCACTTCCCATGCTTTCCGACTTATTAACTCCTTGTGTGCATAACGGTGGAAGCGACAAATAACATCTCTTGGACGGTTCACATTCACCGAGGGGGGGACCAGGTTGGGTTCATTCCCACCCGGGAGGCTAGGGACAACACTATTAAGGTACTCAACTCGGTCCATTGGGCCAACGATACAAAAACGCCTTCTATTTTTCTTAGTACTGACGCAGAGAAGGCATTTGATAGGGTAAGTTGGGATTTTATGTTTGAGGTACTGAGATTCATGGGACGGGGGGAATATATGCGACGATGGATAGCGGGGGTGTACACCTCACCCCAGGCACTAGTTAAAGTAAATGGAATACTGTCAGAACCATAAAAATCTCAAACGGAACGCGACAGGGATGTCCATTATCCCCGATTATTATTTGCCCTCTCCTCAGAACCTCTATTGAATAAAATTAGGCAAAACTCAGATATCAAGGGACTACATATAGGAGATCGAAACTATAAAATTTCTGTTTTTGCAGATGACTTGTTGTTCTTGATATCTAGTCCCCAAACCTCATTGCCGAAACTGATGAAAGAAATAGATGAATACGGAACGTTAGCAAATCTAAAAATGTATTATGCTAAATCAGAGGCGATGGGGTTTGCACTCCCAATGGCAATACAGCAAATTATACAACCCAATTTTAAATTTAAATGGGTAAAATCAGCGCTAAAATATCTGGGGATATACATACCATCAAGATTAGAGAAGACATTCGCTGTAAACTTCCCTCCGTTGGTGAAGACGGTTAGTGCCCTGATGGATAAATGGCATCGGGGACTCCATTCATGGTTTGGTCGGTGTAACACCATCAAAATGAGTATAATACCAAATTTTTTTTTTATTTGTTTCAAGCAATACCCATACAAATCCCTGCTGCTTTTTTCCGTCAGGTAAATACGCTTTTTACTAAGTTCATCTGGGCCAATAAACGACCAAGGATCAGCAGAGGGCGTATGACCCTGCCCAAGCGCTATGGAGGTCTGGCAGTTCCAGACATAACTAAATACCATCAAGCGGTGCACTTAGGGAGGGTCATAGATTGGTGCAGAAACACTGAATCAAAATTATGGATAGAATTGGAACAGGAAGTTAGCCAGGTCCCTCTGAGAAGAGCACCATGCATGGTGCTATGCAAAATTACCAGACCCACTTAAAAAACATCTTTTTATAGGCTTGACATTTGCTATAAGCTCGAAAATCTGTCAGAAGACAAAATATTCATCAGTGCAATCTCCACTGTATCCAGTACTTGGAAATCCGATTTTTCAGCCAGGGATGGAGGGAGGGGCTTATCAGAAACTCAGAGAGAGGGGATATACGCAGGTCTCACACTTCGTACACTTGGATTCTTGGCCTACAGTTACCTCTTTGACACAACAGGGAGGCCGATTCGAAATAAAATATTGGCAGGCCTTACAACTCCGCCATTTCTTAACTTCATTAGGCCCAGTGAGAAGTTTTAGATGGGAATTGACACCGTTTGAAAAATACTGTTGTACAGGATGCCAAGGTTGGGTCCTTTATGGGTGCTATATAGCACCAATATTTGGGTTGTGGTCCCTTTTAAGGAGTTGTGATGGTGTTCAGGAGGTCACCCAGAGTAGGTGAGGAATTCCCGGCAAAAGAAGTAGTCCAGAGAGGACTGGCTCGCAGTCCTCTTTGTCTTGATAGAGAGTTATTTGGGGCCCGGAATTTCGGAGGCTCTAAAGTGATATTCGGGTGGGATAGAGCCTCCACTCCTGACCACTGGGAGTCGGCACACAGGGGGTTAAAGGCTTCCAGGAAGCAGCTCATAAAACAGAAAGTGGTGCTAGAGGTGGTGTGAAAGGAGTATGCACCTGTGAAGATGAGCTGTGTGTCTGCTGGGAGCTTTTAAGGATTCAGCAAGGGCTCTGGAAGTTCTGGGGCGAAGACCCCTCTACAAAAACTGTATGTGCCTTTTCTTTAATTTGTTTTGTGCTGAAGACAAGCAGGACTTTACTTTATGCTGGAGATAAGCGGACATTGTTTTTATATTTTTCCTGTGTGCTGAATGAAGCTTTATTTTTGGTTTATTTACAAATAAAAGCCCTTTTGTTCAAGGTCAACAGTTTATGCCCTTGGTCCCGTGGAGCTATAATCCCCAAATGGTTACACTGTGAAGAGAAGAAACCTCTCACTCGAACAATATCTAAGCTTTACAGGTTGTTGATAACACCTCCAGACAATTATGAGATGCCAGTAATGGGAAAATGGGCAAGGGATCGTGATCAGAACTTTACCCAGGCCCAACAACAGAAGATAATATACCTTTCATGGAAATCATCAACCTGTACCAAAATTCAGGAACTAAACTATAAACTTTTAAATGGGTGGTATTTTATATACACCATAGAGATTAGGTAGGCTTTTCCCTGAAATTTCAGACCAATGTTGGTGATGTAATAAGGAACAGGGATCATTGCTCCATATATTTTGGACATGTCCTAAGATTAGACAATACTGGTTATAAGTACATAGGGTCTGTCAAAAATTTACACCCTACCCAGTTTTGGATAAACCTGCTTTTCTTGTGTTACACCTCTCACAAATGCCAACAAAGATATATAAAAACTCAGTTATTTGCCATTTGATCAACGAGGCTAAGGCAGGCATTGCTCGAAATTGGAAAAACCCCAGGCCACCGTCGATAGCAGAATGGCTTAATAGGGTTAGAAACGGGGGAGCCATAGAGGACCTAGTGCTCTCGGCCCAAGATAGAAAAGTGCAATACAATAAAACTTGGACAGTATGGAATGTATTCGTATACTCAGAAGAGGGGAAGAGATTACTAGGGAACATAAGTGGGGAATAATACCGCCGGACAGAAACATCATGGTTTGGAAACCATGTTCCTTCAATGGGGCTGGGGACTCGGAGAGGGGGAGGAGAGGGTGGGGGGGGGGTTTCTTTAGGGGGAAAATAAGAGGGAGGAATGGGAAGTACAGGGTTACTTAAAAAAATACGATCATCGAGACTCAGAGGGGCATCTGAAGTTAAGATAATAGGATTTTTATAACAGCTTACCTGTAAAATCCTTTTCTTGGAGTACATCACGGGACACAGAGCGACATAGTCATTACTATGTGGGTTATATAGATACCTTCAGGTGCTGGCACTGGCAACTTCCAAAACCGGAAGTACCCTCCCCTATATAAGCCCCTCCCATCCGGGAGTACCTCAGTTTTGTAGCAAAGCAATAAGTGTCCCCAAAAGAGGGGTGGGAGCTCTGTGTCCCGTGATGTACTCCAAGAAAAGGATTTTACAGGTAAGCTGTTATAAAAATCCTATTTTCTTTCTTGTACATCACGGGACACAGAGCGACATAGTCATTACTATGTGGGACGTCCCAAAGCAATGCCCAATGAGGGGGGGGATACACCATACATAAGCTGAGCGCTATCAGACATGAGGATCTTTTGCGGCCTGCAACACACTGCGCCCAAAGGCGACATCCTCCTGACTTCTAACGTCCACCTGGTAGAACCTAGTAAACGTGTGTACTGAAGACCATGTTGCGGCCTTACAAACCTGAGCCAGGGAGGCCTGGTGATGCACTGCCCATGAAGTTCCAACTGCTCTCGTGGAGTGCGCCCTAACTTTGAACGGAGGCGGTCTCCTTCTCAAGCCATAGGCTTGCATTATGACCTGTCGAATCCACTTGGCTAAAGTAGATTTTGACGCTGCCTGACCCTTTCTGGGGCCTTCCGGCAGAATAAACAAAGTATCCGTTCTGCGAATCTGAGCAGTGGCTTTTAGATAAGCTTTAACTGCTCTTACTACATCCAAAGAATGTAATAACTTTTCCTCTACCGATCTTGGTTTGGGGAAAAAAGAAGGAAGAACCACATCTTGGTTCAAATGAAACCTCGATACCACCTTAGGAAGAAAGGCTGGATGAGGACGTAACACTACTCTGTCCTTATGGATAACCAGATATGGCTCTTTACAGGACATAGCTGCTAATTCCGACACTCTTTTAGCCGAACAAATGGCTACTAGAAAAATCAATTTCCTGGTGAGAAGAACCAAGGAAATATGCTGTAATGGTTCAAATGGTTGTTTCTGTAGAACCGACAGAACCAGGTTTAGATCCCATGGACATATGGGAATATTAACCGGAGGATTAATACGCATCACTCCTTGTATAAAGGCTTTGACTAGTGAATGCGAAGCCAAGGGCCTTTGAAAAAATATTGACAAGGCCGAAATCTGACCCTTGATAGTACTCAAGGCAAGCTTCCTATCTACAGCCCACTGTAGGAAGTCCAGAATCCTACCTATTACGTACTTACGTGGATGCCATTTCTTGGCCTCACACCACGCGATGTACGCCTTCCAGATTCTATAGTAGATCTGCCTGGATACCGGCTTCCTGGCATTGATCATGGTAGATACTACAGGATTAGAGAGCCCTCTCTTTTTTTAGAATGTGGGCTTCAATAGCCAGGCCGTCAAACCTAGGGCTGGCAAGGAAGGGTGGTATATCGGTCCTTGCGCAAGCAGGTCCGGACGATGTGGAAGAGTCCAAGGACTCCCCACTGACATTTTTACAATCTCCGCGTACCATGCTCTTCGGGGCCACGCTGGAGCCACCAGAATCACTGGTTTCTTTTCTACCCTGATTCTGCGGAGTAATCGAGGTAACAATTGTGGCGGTGGGAATGCATATATCAGCTTGAACTGATCCCAAGGGAACACTAGGGCATCCGAGCCGCAAGCTAGGGGATCCCTTGTCCGAGAGACAAACCTGTCCACCTTTTGCGTTGAATCTGGATGCTAGCAGATCTACATCCGGTGTTCCCCACCGCTGACATATTGTCCGGAAAACCTCGGGGTGAAGGGACCATTCCCCTGGGCATAATTGTTGGCGACTTAGAAAGTCCGCCTTCCAATTCTCCACTCCTGGAATGAATACCGCGGATATGGCTGGGACATATCTTTCTGCCCATTTCAGGATGTAATTTACTTCCCTCTGGGCTGCACGACTCCTGGTGCCACCCTGATGATTGATATATGCCACTGCTGTGGCATTGTCTGATTGAATTCTGACAGGGGACCCTTGGAGTTTGGATGTCCATGCTACTAGGGCATACCGGGCTGCTCGTATCTCTAAGAGATTGATGGGCAGGGCCTTTTCTGCATCCGACCATCTGCCCTGGAGAGACCATTGCTCCAGTACTGCTCCCCAGCCTATAAGGCTGGCATCTGTAGTGACCACCTTCCAAGAAATCGGACTGAAGGATTTCCCTTTTTCCAGATTCTGGAGAACCAACCACCAACGGAGGCTCTTGCGAACGGAAGGGGACAAGGACATTGGTAAGTCTAGGGCCTGAACTTTTTTGTTCCAGGCTGACAGTATGGCCCTTTGCAAATTCCTTGAATGGAATTGACCATAGGGTACTGCTTCGAATGATGCCACCATTTTTCCCAGCAGCCTCATGCACAGGCGTATGGACGGCTGTCTTTTTGTACCCACTAGGTGGATCAAATCTCTCAAAGACAACACCTTTTCTCGAGGCAAGAATATTTTCCTCTGGCCTGAATCCAGCCTTAGCCCCAAGTATTCCAGACTTTTGACTGGTTTTAGGGCTGACTTGTCTCGGTTGATAATCCAACCGTGAGATTCCAGATACTTGATTGTCTTGTGAACGACCACTTCTAGTTTTTTCACTGAGTGGTCTATCAGCAACAAGTCGTCTAGATATGCCATTATCGTTACACCTTGTGTTCTTAGATTGGCCAATAATGGGGCCAGAATTTTTTTTTGTGAACACTCGTGGTGCTGTGGCCAGACCGAAGGGTAAGGCTCTGAACTGAAAATGGCGCCCTTCTACTGCAAAGCGTAGAAATTTTTGGTGGACTGGAAAGATGGGAATGTGCAAATAAGCATCTTTGATGTCGATCGAGGCTAACCATTCCTCCCCTCCATCCGGAAAGTCCTGATATGTAGGAATTTGTTTAGCCCTTTTAGATTTAATATGGGCCTCACGTCCCCGTTTGGCTTCGGGACTGTAAAGAGGTTTGAGTAAAACCCGAACCCCCATTCTTCCAGGGGAACCTCCATAATTACTCCTTGGAGCAATAGTTGTTCTAGTGCCAACAGGAGGGACTCTCTCTTCCGGGGATCCCTTGGCACGTTTGACCTCATAAAATGGGAAGGAGGAGAGTCTTTTAACTCCAATCTGTATCCCAGACTTACTGGGGAGAGCACCCATCTGTCTCTGATCGTGTCCCGCCAGGTCTCTGCGAACAACTGGAGTCTTCCCCCCACCCGATTGAGTGGGGGCAACCCTTCATGAATTTGACTTTGGGGGAGGTTTTGTACCTCTCCTGACCCAGGGTTTCTTATTACCCTGCGATTGTCCCTGATTTTTACCCCCGGGATTTGACCGAGGAGGCCGTCGGAACTGTTTCACAGCCGATGCCCCAGGGACTGGAGAAGCCGGCCTCTTAAAAGAGGGACCTCTAACTCTGTTTTTAACCGGCAAGAGTGTACTTTTACCGCTGGAAATTTTCTGGATATATTTGTCCAGGTCTTCCCCGAATAAGCGTTCACCATGAAATGGGAAGCTAACCAGCAATTTTTTACAGGGAGCTTCAGCAGACCAGTTTTTGAGCCATAGAAGCCTGCGCATATGTACTACAGACAGCGTAAGGCCTGATGGATTGAATCCTTTATGGCGTCAACCGCAAAGCATAAGGCTTTAGGTAGATCAGCTAGGGCAAGGGCCTGCTGATCTGGTAAGTCCCTTAAGACCTGTTTCAACTGATCCTTCACTGCTTGGCAGACCCCAATAGCTGCCACTGCTGGTTGTGTCACCAAGCTTGCTGTAGAAAAAGCAGATTTTAATAAGGACTCCAATTTTTTATCTATTGGGTCCTTGAACATTTGGACATTATCCACTGGACATGTCAGTGATTTATTCACACAAGAGATGGCTGCGTCCACTGTAGGGACCCTCCATTTTTTGATGAACTTATCCTCCATGGGATAGACCACCGGAAATCTCTTGGGGGGAGTAAATATTTTATCAGGATGTTCCCAATCCTGGTAAATGAGCCCTTCCAGTAAAGGGTGAAGTGGAAAGGAACAGACAGTCTGGGGAGCTTTTAGCGACCCCAGCGAGGAGACAGTAGTGGTTGATGGTTCCGCAAGATGCATTTTAAATGCTGATCGGACCATGTTAGTCAGAGACTGAACCCATAATCTTTCAGCTTGAGATGCTGAGAAAGGTTCCTCCACTGTTGATTCCTCTATAACAGAATCAACCTCATCCTGATCCCCTTCAGGCAGGTCGATCCCTGTATGGGACTGTTGCTCCGCTAACAGGCACTCTGAAGGAGGAGACGGAGATCGGGCGTGCTTTCCCTGTGACAGGGAGGCAGCGATCAATGTTGACAATCTCTCTTCTAATCCTCCCAGAGCTGAGGAAAAAACCTCCTCTGTTACATACACAGGAGCAGGTGAACTGAGGACAGCCACAGTACCAGGTACTCCTGCGGGGTCTCTACGGTCACTAACCTCTGAATTTTCAGGGGAGACTGGTGCAGCAGAAGCATGCCCAAGATCCTCAGAGCCCGATGGAGACCCTCTTCGCTTCCTGGAAGATTTAGTTCCGGAGCTTCTGGACGGCATATTCCTAAGCCCAAAGCTGAGGTATTCCAGCCGTAATACACCACTTTTACTGATAATAGTCTAGCACAATTTGCTGCTATATAACAGTTGGTGTCTACTAAAGTGCCTTTCTAGGGGATGCCTGCATCAACCGCCTCTGTGTGCCTTATTTACTGTTGCTAGCTCTGTCTGTGCACTTCAATAGCCAGCTGTGATTGTGCCTTTAAACACGCTGGACGCCCGCACATGCGCAGTAGCGCCGCGGCACACACCGAGCGTCATCCACCAGCTCCGCCCCTTTTTCCAGATCGCCTCTATATATAGAGGCACGTGCGCCTTCGGCGCTCTTTTTAAAAAAAAATAAGGAGCTAGATGGGAGCCAGGGTCCCTGCCGCAGGGCCCGGGGATGGATGAGCGCAGCAACAGGGCAGAGGAGACAGCTTCCCAGCAGAGAACTTACCAACTGCCTGGATTTGACTCTGGAAGAAAAAAATCCACATTACAAGAAAAAAGAACCATAGCGGCCTCTAGTGTTTAACACAGGTACCGCGGTCTTACCATTTTTTTTTTTTTTTCTTGTCTACTATTACATTTTTTTTACATTTTCTTAGTAGTAACAGGCATGCACAGATATTAGCGGGAATACCTTAGGTAACAGGCAGAAAGACAAATTAGGCTTGGGGGTCCCCCAATAGAACCAAGTTCCTGAGGGCCCCCACTTACCTTTTCCTCACCGCAGGACTCTGTTTGGTCCACAGAAGCCCAAACTTCACCTATCACAGCAGGCATTGTAATTAAACCTTCAGGGACCGGGTTCCCAAGGATTCCACTCCCCTGGACCTGTATAGCACCCTGCACAGAAAACATCTTGGTCGTGGGTATGACCAGAGCTCTGGATCCCGGGGTCCAGCCCTCCTAAGAGAGGCATTACAGGCAAAACCTTGCTCTTCTCTTGCAAGGCCCGGGTACCGACCGTTTAGCTATGAAGCTTTTTTGGTCGAATCCGGAATAGCTTACTGAGGCCCAAAAGAACCTGTACGCAAGCTCAGTGAAAACACATGTTACTTCTTGGCCAACACCTTAGACACTGGCAAAAAACTGAGGTACTCCCGGATGGGAGGGGCTTATATAGGGGAGGGTACTTTCGGTTTTGGAAGTTGCCAGTGCCAGCACCTGAAGGTATCTATATAACCCACATAGTAATGACTATGTCGCTCTGTGTCCCGTGATGTACGAGAAAGAAAAGGAGGGCATAGAACCCAACCATACTGGAGGATATAGGCAGGGCTGGGCTAGGTAAATGTGAGATTTGATGAGAAATGTTCTGTATATATAGATATATATGTATAGGTAATGAAAAATGTTGTAATGCAATACATGTTCATCCCTTTTTTTTCTTTTCTGAAAAATATAAATAAAGAATATTTAAAAAAAAGAACAAATATGTGAGGGGACGGGGCCTTGCTCTCACCTAATCTCGCAAATGTATGCACTACTGGTTGCCCCCCAAGAGGACTGTTCCTCCATATATAAGGAAGTGGGAAATGACATTAGACGGGACGTTCACCCAGGCACAACATAGGCAGATAGTAAATCTTGCGTTGAAATCTTCAATATCCACAAGAATCCAAGAAACTAATTTTAAAATAATGACAAGATGGTACCGTACACCCTCACTACTTAATAAATTCTCCCTGGAGATCCCGGACAAATGTTGGAGGTGCTAGTAGGAAAGAGGGACTCTACTCCACGTTCTTTGGTCCTGCCCAAAACTGGAGTACTTCTGGAGGGAGATACAGCGGATAGCACAGAAATTTACTGAGTATAACCTCCCAGAATATCCAGCCTTATTTTTGTTGCATGTCTCAAACATACCAGGGAAAACATATAGTAAATACATTTTGCGCCATCTTATCAACGCTGCTAGATCATGTATCGTACGGCAGTGGAGAGATACGAGCCCTCCCACAATTCTTACATGGGTGACACGAATTGAAGAGGTTAATAGGATGGACGATTTGTTATTATCGGCTCAAAATTGAAAGGAGACATATTTAGAAACTTGGGGCCAATGGAATACATTTAAATTCTCGGAGGAAGGGAATTCCCTCTTTGCTCCTGAAAGTATTTGAAAAAGAGAGGAGTGGGGGGCCTTAGGGGTGCCCTCACTTCCCTGGATGATGGTATAGTAAACTTACCTTTATCTCGGTGCATTTCCCCTTAAATTCTGACTCCCCCTCCCCTATCAGCGTCTTTTATTTATTTATTTATTTTTTCACTCATTTTCTCTTTCTATCATTTTTCTCTTTTTTTTTTTTTCCCCCCTCGGGGCTTTTTACTTTCTCCTTCTTCCTCTTCAGATATGTAGAGGTTTTTTTTTTTTTCAGTAAAGTATGTTGCCAGGGCATACAAGAGAAGCAGGTCTAACAGAAGACAGAATGGGGACTATCCCAAATGACTAGTTATTGTTGTTTTTTTCTGTGGATGTATTTAAGATAGGAGTAATGCTGTTAATGGGATTTTGAATGGATTTGTTGGAGCTCATATGATTGATGGATTAATGAAATTGTTTATTTCTCTGTATGTATGACAATTAAAAACAAAACAAAAAAAACAAAGCCTTCTGTGTGCAGTAGCCCCCCTTGGCCCCCCTAATAGTTACCTGAGCTCCATCTCTGTCCAGCAATGTCCACGAGTGTTTCGGCCATCCGCAGCTTCGAGTCTGGACACACGGAGCTGTGACTCAGCTTGGGTGCCCCCATAGCAAGCTGCTTGCTGTGGGGGCACTCAACTGGAGGGAGGGGCCAGGAGCAGAGAAGAGGGGGATCTGGGCTACTCTTTGCAAATCCACTAGACAGAGCAGGCAAGTATACCATGTTTGTTGTTTTTATAGAAAAAAAAGATACATATTGTATAAATGGCTATTAATATTCATAAAAAATAAAACTGTAGACTTTTGATCTAGTGAGTATCCATTTACCTTAAAGATGGGGGGAATGTTTTTGCTCCTGTTAGAACAGTGGATCATGCTTTAATTTTTTTTTTGCCTTTTTTTTCTTCAGATTTAAGGCCCCATGCACATGAGACGCCGGTGCAAACTTTGCTGAACACACGCTTTGAACCACTTAAGCCCCGGACCATTATGCAGCTTAAAGACCAGAGGTGTTTTTACAATTTGGCACTGCGCTGCTTTAACTGGTAATTGCGCGGTCATGCAATGTTGTACCCAAACAAAATTTTCGTCCTTTTTTTCCCATAAATAGAGCTTTCTTTTGATGGTATTTGATTGCCTCTGCGAGTTTTATTTTTTGTGATATAAACGGAAAAAGACCGAAAATTTTGAAAAAAAAAAGATATTTTATACTTTTTGTTATAAGAAAAATCTAATAAACTCAATTTTAGTCATACATTTAGGCCAAAATGTATTCAGCCACATGTCTTTAGTAAAAATTTCAATAAGCATATATTTATTGGTTTGCACAAAAGTTATAGCGTCTACAAACTAGGGTACATTTTCTGGAATTTACACAGCTTTTCATTTATGACTGCCTATCTCATTTCTTGAGGTGCTAAAATGGCAGGGCAGTACAAACCCCCCCCCCCCCCCCCAAATGACCCCATTTTTTAAAGTAGAAACCCCAAGGAAATTTCTGAGAGTCATGTTGAGCCCATTGAATATTTAATTTTCCTCTTTCCGTCCATGGACTGACACAGCATCTTCATTGTTGACAAAGTGGGTTATGTTCCTGCTCATAGGAGAAGACTAGGCAGAATGTTAGATGTTTTAACATACATTCCATTACCAGAGCTGAACAGCCCCGCCCAAGGGGGGCGGTCCCTCCGGACATAACCCTCCTACCTGCAGCCAGCTGCCTAGCAGAGGAGAGGATGTGGCTCTCTTCGGAGCCAGTCTCTTGAAGAAATATTTTATTCTTTTATTATTTTATTTTTGAGATCTTCTATCAACAGTCGGCTGGGCAACAGGTTGGGTAGTTTGCTATCCTCGTAGTCTGCCCAGTCCGAACATCGAGCGTGCTGATCCTCGCTCTGCGTGAGATCAGTCAACGACATACCCCACGAGTCCAGGGGTGGCCGGTGAGCTTTTTTGCTCCAGGGTCAACATATGTCTAAACAGTTATGCTGTATCTTTCACAGTGGACAGGGCCGACAGCTACTCAGTACTGCACTGTGATAGGTTTGTCAGGAACACACCAGTGGGTCCTTGCAGGATGGGTAAGTACTGTTTCCCCTGCCTCAGCAGGTGAGTACATACTGTGTATTCCTGTGGTAGGGGGGTTTCCCTGTCCCCCCCTTGTTGTTTTAATACTTTGTCACCTTTGCTTCTGTGAATGCACTGACTGGGGGGTGCCTGAGGGTCACGCTGTCCCAGGTGGGGCTGGTGGTGTCGGGGGTCTGAAATGTGTGTGGGGAATGCCCGCTAGTCAGCCCTGGGTTTTATTGCAGTTTTCGCACCGTCAGGCGCCATGTTTTGTGTATTCCTGTGTAAAACAGCTTGGCGCCCATTTTGCTGGGACCCGCAATGGCACACTTATAATTGCGGCGGCCATTTTGTTGGAACCGCACGCTTTTTTGCCACTAATTTGGCCTCTTGTGCTGATTATAGCGGCTAGAGTGATCTCCTCACATCCTCTTCGCTATTTCCTGCTGTGGAGGTTCGGGCTGCGGCGCTGAGCGGTCCTACCTCGGTCGTTGAGTCCCCTGGGCAAGCTCCCATTCAGTCAGGCAGCAATAAAAACAGAAAGGTTAGCCCATGGGACTTTAAATGAGGAGGTCAAATAGGTCCAGACAGGTGAAATGAAAAACTCAATTTATTAAACACATGGGGACATTGGTCCTGGGTTGTACATGTGTTAAACATGAACATGCAATGCAACATGTATAGTGACATGCTAAATTTGCTAATCATGAGCATCTAGTTCCAGTGTTAAAACAAAAGAGAATGTGTACATACATATACATCTGTAAATTCACATCATACATTAAACATGTATAAAACATGGACATATAAACAGCCCGTAAAATTGGCATGATGCAGACATTGGGACAGTAATAAATATGTAGTTATAATGGCAGAGTATTAAGCATACATATGCATCTATGCACTTGACGCGTTTCGCGAGCTCTGCTCGCTTCCTCAGGAGTTGATGCATTTATGGAGTATCTAAAGATATAAATATAGATAAAATGCATCATACAATTTGAAATATGGTTAGATAAGCAGCAAGGGGCCTAACTGGGTGCTCCCCATACTTACAAATGAATGGATTGTTTCCCAGAGCCGATCCTTAATGGCGGCGGTGGACAAAACCTCCAACCGGGTGCTGAAACAGCTGTGCCAAACAGACGACCGGGACCAGGCAGAGGGCGGACATGGCGAATGGAAGGGTGATGAGAAGAAAGGTGTAACCCTTGATATGCCTTGCTGGCTGAGTATGTCATGGTAGCTGAAACATGAATAATCAAGTATCTGAGTAAGTCATTCCCATATAGCTGGGGGCTAGGAGTATAAGAAATAGTCATGTCAGGTGTGGAAATCCATAGGATTGTAGGCCAGTGTGCAAATGAGGGAAAAAGAAGGGGAAAGAAAAGAGAGAAAAAAGGAAGAAAAAAAGAAAAGAAGGAAAAAAGAGAATGAAGAAATAGAAATTGATATTGGAAATCCAGAAGAACAATAAGAAAAAGGCAGTGCAGGTGGGTGAATTGGTGAGAAGGAATGAAAACAATAGTGAGTAAATTATATATAAGTGGCCCAACACTGGGTCCATATTGAAAAGAGAGAGGAAGTGTTATCAAGAGGTAATCAGTGACGGCTGCTTACCAGTATGTGTGGTCTGACTTCTTGTGAAGTGAATGATCAAATGAAAAGTGTCCATCCCTCAACCTAAATTCCTGGGCGCACGTAACAGGCTCCGCCCCTAACGCCATGCATCAGGTGGCCAAGACATGGGCACGTGACATGCCTGCCCCAATTAGGAGCGGGCAGCCACGTACTCAACCAGGTGGCTGGATGACAAGCCACAATACAAACGTGGAAACGCCGCTGACGCGGACGTCTCCACGCTGGATGCAGAGACATGGCGCAGATGCACACATGGCCCCGCCCATCCCAGGAACAAGGAGAGGGGGGGCGGCCACGAGGGGAGGGATTCCCCAGGTGTGCATCGCAGCCCCCGGAAGGAAGAAAAGGAGCCACATCCGCCGTGGGGACAGCGCTGGAAAAGCAAACCCATTAGTGAACCATAAGCGGGACGATAAAAAAGTCTAGATGGCTTAATTGGAACATATGACGGCACAGTATATGTATAAAGGGACCCCGGGGGGGGGGGGGGGGGCAAAAATAGACCAAAAGAGGGGCATGTAGGTGTCTTCCACCTGAATTAATTTTAGAAAAGAGAAATAATGGTCTGATGATTGCCTCACAGATGACCCTCCTCCATCCCTAAATTAGTCAGGCAGCAGGAGGGTGGACTTTTGTTTCTTAACAATGTCACAGAGGGCGGTTTTATGGAGTCAGTTTCACCTGCTTCCCCTAACATGTCAAGGCAACTAGCAGTGTCTCTGCACATTTGTTGCCCGGATGGAAGCGGCGTGCGAGCGCAGGGGGCTGAGAGGCACCCTCTCCCCCCACCATCTCTTGGGGGGGGGGTGCTCTGATTCAGATTTGGGCCTTGCTGCAGCACAGGACCCTAGCTCTGAATTTTTTGATAATTTTGACCAGGACATTCCTTACGAGGAAGACTCCTTCTCTGGGTCAGTAAATGACAGGTCGCTTGTTAGTGAACTCTTTGATGCTGTGAGGGACACTCTAAAGCTTGATGCTGCGGCTGTGGAACCTCTGATGGAGGCAGTCTCCTTTTGGTTCATTTAAGGTTCATCCTTTTAAAAAAGGTTTTTCCCTGTACACCTTTCATTGACAAATTCATAGACCAGGTATGGGACAAACCGCAGAAGACCTTTGCGGTCTCACAGCGTCTGGCGGTTAGGTACCCCTTTGAGGGGAGCCTGATTAAAACATGGGCCTCTCCTCTGGTTGCCTGGTTAATTTAAGCCACGGCTCTCCCGGTTGAGGGGACTCCTGCCTTTAAGGACCCTACTGGAAGGAGGTCGGTATGGGTGAGCAAGGCCATGTTCACCATGCTGGAAGGCGACCCTGGTGTCTCAGACACTCGCGGTATGGGCATAGATTTTGCACCAAACTGTGCAGGAGCTAATCTTCCTCCGGATTGCATTGCACTGGCCGACCAACTGGTACAGGGCCTGGTGTATGTGTGCGATGCCACTATGGATGCTGCCCCCTTAAGATCAAGGGCCTCAGTGTCTGCGGTGGTATTGCGTTGCCTTATTTGGTTAAAGTTCTGGTCTGCTGACCTAGCCTCTAAGAAGCTCCTGACGGATTTAACCTTTAGGGGTGGGAGATTTTTGGTGCTTCCCTGGATGACATTAGTAAAAATGTTATGGGAGGTAAGTGCACCCTTCTTCCTCAGCCTACTGAGGGGAAGGAGCTGTGCTGTAAACCGGGCCCTTCTTTTCTCTCACAGATGAATGTTTTGCGTCAGTCAGAGCATGGGGTGAATTCTCCCAGACTGACCAGAGTGTGACTGGAGGACGGAATCGTCCCTGGGTGAATGAGCCAAACAAGCCGGGTAACAAACCCTCCACCGCATGAAGTCTTGCCCCCGCCTGACTCGGGTGGGGGGGACGACTTTGCAGGTTCACGGATCGGTGGACCTCCCGGATCTCCGTCCAGTGGGTATGCGAGGTGGTCACCTTGGGGTACAGGATAGAGTTCCTTTCCTGGCCACCAGACAGATTCTTTCCTTCAAATTTCTCTCTCCTTCCAGCGTGTCTGGCTGCCCTATTGGGGACAGTACAGGACTTGCTGAAGTGCGAGGTACTGTTGCCAGCACCATCAAAGGAGAGGTTTCAAAAGAGGGACGCAGTTCGTCCGATTCTTGACCTCACGACCCTAGAATGCCTTTGTGAAGGTTTGAGAAATTCTGCATGGAATCCATTCGCTCTGTGTTTGCTGCGCTAAACCCGGGGGATTTCTGGCGTCCTTGAACCTCGAGGACGCCTACTCGAATGTCCCAATCTGCGTGGGTCACCAGAAGTTTCTGCGCTTTGTGATAGGTGTAGACCACTATCAGTTTGTGGCTCTCCCCTTCGGTTTAGCGTCAGCACCGTGGGTTTTCGCCAAGGTGCTTGCTCCGATTTTAGCTTTGCTGAGACAGCGGGGCATTGGTATCGTGGGCTATCTGGGCGATCTTTTTCTAAGAGCAGACTCTGGCTCAGAATTGGTGGAAAATGTGTTGATAGCCAGCCGGGCCCTCCGAGAATTCGGTTGGCTGCTGAACATTCAGAAGTCGGTACTGGTTCCGACTCAGCTTCTGGAGTGCCTAGGTTGATCCTGGACTCCTCGGAGGCGAGGGTCTTTCTCCCCTTGGAAAAATTGCTGACTCTTCAATCTGTGGTACGGGTGGTGCCGTCCCACAAAGGGTCGTCTCTCCGTTTTTGCATGAGGGTCCTGGGACTTATGGTGGCTTCCTTCGAGGCTGTACCGTATGCCCGATTCCACACTCAAGCCTTACAATGGGAGATCCTGCCCTGCTGGGACGAGTGTCCATTTTCGCTGGATCGTCAGATCCTGCTGGGTCACCTGGTCAGGGCGTCCCTGACATGGTGGCTGAGATCCCCCGGCCCTTCGGTCAGGGAAGTCGTTCCTTCCTGTCCAGTAGACTGTGATCCCGACGGACACCAGTCTTTCTGGCTGGGCGGAGTCTGGGGAGTTCTATCAGCCCAAGATGTTTGGACTCCAGACGAATTCCGTCTGCTGATCAATGTCCTGGAATTTTGGGCATCTCGACTCACTCGCAAGGTGTCGAGATTCGTGGCCATCTCCAGGGATCCCTGGGCAGACGCGTCAGGCGCGTTGGTGGCCCCGTGGGGTCGGTATCGGCTGATTTATGCCTATCCTCCACTGATGTTGCTTCCTCGTCTACTTCGCAGGGTGGAGGCCGAGGGGATTCCGGTGATCCTCCATCGCTCCGGATTGGCCTCGGCGTCCTTGATACGCCGATCTTGTGCTCCTAGTGGCGGGAGGACCTTCTATCTCAAAATCCCATACTTCCTCCTGCTTTACAGGCGCTGGCTTTAACGCAGGGCTTGACAAATTTGCTTGGAATCTAGGAGCCAGCTAAAAAAGTTAGGAGCCAGGAACGCGACCCGTCCCGCCGAGCTCGCGCGCGGAAGCGAACGCATACGTGAGTAGCGCCCGCATATGAAAGCGGTGTTCAAACCACACGTGAGGTATCGCCACGATCGGTAGATCGAGAGCAATAATTCTAGCCCTAGACCTCCTCTGTAACTCAAAACATGCAACCTGTAGAATTTTTTAAACGTCGCCTATGGAGATTAACATTATCTTTCACAATATTAAAAAAAATTTGGCTAACTTTACTGTTGTCTTATTTTTTTATTAAAACAAAGTGTATTTTTACCCAAAAAAGTGCGCTTGTAAGACCGCTGCGCAAATACGGTGTGACAGAAAGTATTGCAACGACCGCCATTTTATTCTCTAGGGTGTTAGAATAAAAAATATATATAATGTTTGGGGATTCTAATTAGAGGGAAGGAGATGGCAGTGAAAACAGACAGGGAAACTCCATTAGCATTGCTGTTTGTCTTGTCATACCAACGGCCACCACAAGATAGCGCTAGATTACAGAAGGAAGCATAGGCCTGCAGAAGGCCGCAAAGCCGCGGCATCAATTACCGGCCGACGCGATCCTACGGCGCGGAGGGGGGGGCACGGAGAGACAGGATTCCCCAGCTGTGCTGCCCCAGGCGCCAGGTCGCTAATTCTAGTCGCAATGGCGACCTGGCGCCCGGGGTTTGTCGAGTCCTGCTTTAACGGCATGGCTATTGAAAGCCTGGTGCTGAGGGTCCGAGGTCTTTTGGATTTGATCATCTCGACCATGCTGATGGCACGGATATCTTCCTCCAGAAAGATATACCACCGTACCTGGAGGGCCTACATCATGTGCGTGGAGCTGGATTGGCGTCCACGGACGTATTCCGTTTCCAGGATCCTGCTGTTTTTACAGCGTGGTGTGGACCAAAAGCTTGCTTTAAAGCACCAATATGAGTCAGATTTCAGCTTTGGCTGTTTTTCTTTCAGTGGCCGCTAGTGGGCCATTCTTTGATTAGTACCTTTTTGTACAGGGGGTCCGCCATGTGCTCCTCCCTATTAACCCACCTCTCCCTCTTGGGGATTTGAATTTGGTGCTCTCGGTTCCTCAAGAACCTGCTTTTGAGAACGTCAGGGAGATGCCTCTCTTACCTTTATCTCAGGAGGTGGCTTTTCTGGTAGCCATTGCTTCTGTCAGAAGGGTTTCTGAATTGGCGGCCTTGTCTTGCAAACCGCCATACTTGATCCTCCATAAGGATAAGGCGGTGCTACGCCCACAGCCTTCTTTTCTCCCGACAGTGGTCTCGGCCTTCCACCTTAATGAAGACATTGTGCTTCCTTCTTTATGTCCTTTTCCATCGCATCCCAGAGAGTTTGCGCTTCACACGTTAGACGTAGTATGTGCCTTACGGGTGTACCTGTCTGTTACGGTTTCATTTAGGAAGTCTGACTCACTGTGTCCGTGTCTGGGCCAAAACGGGGCCAGGCGGTTTCATCTGCCACCATTTCTAGGTGGATCAGACAGACTGTCATACAGGCCTATGCCCTTAAGGGGCGGGCGCCTCCCTTTCCGGTTACGGCGCATTCAACCAGGGCAATTTGTGCTTCCTGGGCTTTCCGACATCAAGCGTCTGTTGCACAAGTGTGCAAGGCCGCGACCTGGTCATCCGCACATACCTTTTTCATAGTTCTATAAGGTTGATGTGGCCGCATCTTCTGATGCTTCCTTCGGCCGCAAGGTTTTGCAGTTGCACCTCCTTCGTTGAGGAGCTCTGCTTGTTTGGGGTGAAGTTTTTTTTTTTTTTTTTTTCCTCGTTTTTTGACACTGCTTTGGGACGTCCCACTTTGTCAAGAATGAAGATGCTGTGTCGGTCCATGGACGGAAAGAGAAAATAGGATTTTTTTGTACTCACCGTAAAATTATTTTCTTTGACGTCCATGGACTGACACAGCACCCACCCCTCCTTTTTAGTTTGTGCTGCTTTGATACGAACTGAGGCAGCTGGCTGCAGGTAGGAGGGTTATGTCCAGAGGGACCGCCCCCTGGGCGGGGCTGTTCAGCTCTGGTAATGGAATGTATGTTAAAACATCCAACATTCTGCCTAGTCTTCTATGAGCAGGAACATAACCCACTTTGTCAAGAATGAAGATGCTGTGTCAGTCCATGGACGTCAGAGAAAAGGATTTTACGGTGAGTACAAAAAAATCAAATTTTTTGTCCCAAGTGGATTGAATAATGACAAAAAAAAGAAAAACATTTTTTTTTTACAGAAAGTTGTCACTAAATTATATATTGCTCACACATGCCATGGTTATATGTGGAATTGCACCCCAAAATACATTTCTCTTATCGTCCATGGACTGACACAGCTCTCATACTGTTTACGTGTGGGGTATATGCAGACCTAGGCAGAATGTTAGATGTTAGAAACATTCTAGAACAAAACCAGAGCTGAACAGCCCTGCCCAGGAGGTCGGTCCCTCGGGACATAACCCTCCTACCTGCAGCTAGCAACCTTTAGTTTTTTTCTGCCTAGCAGAAGGAGAAGACGTGGCTCTCTCAGGAGCCAGTCTCCTGGAAGATTTTACTTTTAATTTTTATCCCTTTTGGGAATTTTATTATTTTATTTTTGAGACCTTCAATCAACTGTCGGCTGGGCAACAGGTTGGGTACACTGGTATCCTCGTAGTCTTCCCTGTCCGACCATCGAGCGTGTTGATCCTCACCTTGTGTGCGTGAGACTCAGTTCACGACATACCCCATGACTCCAGGGGTGGCCGTGTTGCTTTTATGCTCCCGCGGTCCTCTCAAGATTGAACAGTACCTGACTGACTGTATCTTTCGCGGTGGACCGGGCCGACAGCTACGCAGTACTACTCTGTGATAGGTCTGTCTGAAACAAGCCAGTGGGTCCCTCTGGGACGGGTAAGTAGTCTCTCCTCCTGCAGGTGAGTACATGCTGGCTGTGTTTCTTTATATGGGGGGTTCTCCCTGTCTCCCCCCTGTTATGCTGCTCTCTGCAATCTGTACTGGTGCTGTGCTGTGTGGGGGTGCTTGGGGGGTCGTCCTGGCCTGGGGGGGCGCTCATGTCTGTTGGTGAACTCTGGGAGTGGAGCAGTGTTCTGGTGTGGAGTGTGTGGGACTTTATTGCGTGCGCCATTAGCGTTGTTTTTTTAATTCAAATGGTGCGCTCAGCGGCCATCTTGCCGTGGCTCAATTGCGCAGTTATACAGGCGGCCGGCGGCCATTTTCTTGTAGCCGCTGCGCTTTCACTTTCGATTTCGGCCTCTAGCGGCGCTGCTGCGGCGCGAATTTCCTCAGTCTCCTCACAGATTCTTCACTCTCCTCAGGCTTCACTCGCGCTGCAGCGCAGCTCATACAGCGGAACTGAGCGGTCCCTAAGGGTAGTGAGTCCTCCGGGTATCCCCTCCTCAGCCTCAGCGCAGCCAGTGGGTGGACTGTATTATTCACTGTAATAGTGAATAAGGTCTCAGAGGGTGGCAGTATGGAGTCTGGTTCACCTGCTTCTCCACACTTGTCAGAGGCAACTGGCAGTGCTCCTGCGGTCCCTAGGGACCAGTTGTCGGCAGTCCTGGAATCATTCCTTGTCCGAACGGAAGCGGTGTGCGAGCGCACGGGAGCTGTAAAGCGCCCCCTCCCCACACAGTCTCCTGTAGGGGAGTGCTCTGTCTCAGATATGGGCCTAGCTACTGTTGCTCAGGACCCTAGCTGTGAGGATTTTGATGTGTTTGGACAGGACATTCATTGTGAGGAAGACCCCTGTCTTGAACCAGCAACTGACAGGGTGCTTGTAAGTGAACTCATTGATGCTGTGAGGGACACTCTCAAGCTGAATGTTGAGGCTGAGGAACCCCAGGTGGAAGCTGTATCCTTTGGTTCCTTTAAAGCCGTTTCTTCAAAAAAGGTCTTTCCATATGTGCCTTTTTTTGATACATTCATTGACCAAGTCTGGGATAAGCCGCAGAAGACTTTGACGGTCCCGCGGTGCCTAGCTTTAAGGTACCCCTTTGAGGAGGACCTGGTTAAGAAGTGGACGCTCCCCCCAGTGGTCGACCCCCCCCGGTCGCCCGTTTGAATAAGGCTACCACGCTCCCGATGGAAGGGACTCCTGCATTTAGGGATCCCACTGACAGGAGGTCAGAAGCGGTGAGTAGAACTATGTTTACCTTATTGGGGTCTGCTTTACGCCCTATAGTGGCGGCGACGCTTGTCTCAGGCACTCACGGGATGGGCAAAGATTTTGCACCAGACAGTGCAGGAGCATAATCTCCCTCCTGAGACCATTGCCCTGGCTCACCAACTTGTGCAGGGTTTAGTCTTCGTGTGCGATGCCACTTTGGATGCGGCCCCTCTAATATCAGGGGCCTCTATCTCTGCTGTGGTGCTGCGTCGCCTTATCTGGCTGAAATGCTGGTCGGCCGACCTAGCTTCCAAAAAGCTCCTGGCTGACTTGCCCTTTAAGGGCGGTAGACTGTTTGGGGCCACCCTGGATGACATTATTAAAGATGTCACAGGAGGTAAGAGCACCTTCCTTCCCCAGTCTATTAAGGGAAAGGAGCCCCACCGCAGGCCGGGCCCTTCCTTTCCGGCGAAGAAGAAGTTTTTTCGTCAGAATCCATGGGTAAGCCCGCCCAGACTGAAAAAAGTGCGGCTGGGGGACAAAGGCGTCCCTGGGTGCGTAAGCCTACCAAGCAAGCTCCCAAGCCCACCACCGCATGAAGTCTTGCCCCTGCCCGACTCTGGGGTGGGGGGACGTCTTCGCAGGTTCACGATGCGGTGGACCTCCCGGATCTCCCCCAAACAGGTTCTTTCCCTCGAACCTCCCTCTCCTTCCTGCCCGCCGGCCGGCCCTCTTGGGGGCCCGTACAGGATTTGCTCAGGTGCGGAGTAATTGTGCCGGTTCCGTCGCAAGAGGTTTCAGCTCGAGTTGGCGGCTCTGTCATGCAAGACACCTTACCTGGTCCTCCATAAGGATAAGGCGGTGTTGCGACCGAGACCGTCTTTCCTTCCAAAGGTGGTTTCGGCTTTTTACCTTAATGAGGACATTGTCCTTCCGTCCTTGTGCCCTCACCCATCACATCCTAGAGAGTTTGCGCTTCACAATTTGGATGTGGTGCGTGCCTTACGGGTTTACCTGGCGGCTACTGCTTCTATTCGGAAGTCTGACTCACTGTTTGTGTCTGTCTCTGGTCCGAAACAGGGCCAAGCGGTATCGTCTGCCACCATTTCTTGGTGGATCAGACAGACTGTTATACAGGCCTATGCCATTAAGGGGCGGGCGCCTCTCTTCCCGGTTACGGCGCATTCCACCAGGGCAATTGGTGCTTCCTGGGCTTTCCGACATCAAGCGTCGGTTGCACAAGTGTGCAAGGTGGCGACCTGGTCGTCCGTTCAGACCTTTTCAAAATTCTATAAGGTTGATGTGGCTGCATCTTCGGATGCTTCCTTCGGCCGCAAAGTGTTGCAGGCCGCTGTTTAATGTTGCAACTCCTCTGTTGAGGAGCTCTGCTGGTTTGGAGTGAAGTTTTGGTTGTTCCTTTACTAATTTGCTCCCACCCTTTTCTGATACTGCCTGGGGACATCCCACACGTAAACAGTATGAGAGCTGTGTCAGTCCATGGATGATAAGAGAAAATATGATTTTTGTACTCTCCATAAAATCTGTTTCTCTGACGTCCATGGACTGACACAGTACCCACCCTTCTTTTAAGGTTTGTACTGCTTTGTTACGAACTGAGGCTGCTAGCTGCAGGTAGGAGGGTAATGTCCGAAGGGACCGCCCCCCTGGGCGGTGCTGTTCAGCTCTGGTTTTGTTCTAGAATGTTTCTAACATCTAACATTCTGCCTAGGTCTTCTCCTGCAAGCAGGGACATATACCCCACACGTAAACTGTATGAGAGCTGTGTCAGTCCATGGACATCAGAGAAACGGATTTTACAGTGAGTACAAAAATCCTATTTTTGCTGCTTCTGAGTATTGTGCATGTATGTATTGTGGGGTGCAATTCCACATATAACCATGGCATATGTGAGCAATATATCATTTAGTGACAACTTTGTGCAAAAAAAATTTATTTTCCCCGCAACTTGTGTCAAAATATAAAATATTCCATGGACTCGACATGCCTCTCAGCAAATAGCTTGGGGTGTCTACTTTCCAAAATGGGGTCATTTGGGGGGGGGGGGGGGTTTGAACTGTCCTGGCATTTTATGCACAACATTAGGAAGCTTATGTCACACATCATCCACTCTTCTAACCACTTTCTGACACTTTTTGTTTACATGAAAAAAAATTTTTTTTTGCAAGAAAATTCCGTTGAACCCCCAAATATTATATATTTTTTTAAAGCAAAGGCTCTACAGATTAAAATGGTGGGTGTTGCATTTTTTTTCCCCACAGTATTTGCGCAGCGATTTTTCAAACGCATTTTTTTGGGGAAAAAATACCTTTTTTTATTTTAATGCACTATAACATACTATAATGCCCAAATGTTTAATGAAATTAAAAAGATGATCTTAGGCCGAGTACATGGATACCAAACACGATATGCTTTAGGATTGCGCACAAACGCGCAGTGGCGACAAACTACATACATTTTTAAAAGCCTTTACAGGTTAAAACATTAGATTTACAGAGGAGGTCTACTGCTAAAATTACTGCCCTCGATCTGACCTTCGCGGTGATACCTCACATGCATGGTGCAATTGCTGTTTACATATGACGCCAGACCGACGCTTGCGTTCACCTTTGAAAGAGAGCAGGGGGGGACAGGGGTGCTTTTTTTTAAATTATTTATTTTGCTTTTTTTTTTTTTAAACTGTTCCTTCCATTTTTTATTACCATTTGTATTGTTATCTCAGGGAATGTAAATATCCCCTATGATAGCAATAGGTAGTGACAGGTACTCTTTTTAAAAAAAAAATTGGGGTCTATTGGACCCTAGATCTTTCCTCTGCCCTCAAAGCATCTGACCACCCCAAGATCGGTGTGATAAAATGCTTTCCCAATTTCCCAATGGCGCTGTTTATATCCGGGGGGGGGGGGGACATTCCCTTCCACTGCTTGTAAAAGCAGTCTAGAGGCTAATTAGCTGCTACGATTGCTTTTACATGAAAACCGACCGCTGGCTGAAAAGAATGATACCAAGATGATACCTAAACCCGCAGGCATCATTCTGGTATAACCATTCAAATCCATCAACATACCAGTACGTTGCTGGTCCTTGTTGGACATGTATTGTAATCTTTTTTTTCATGCAGCGTGTTGACTGAATGAAAAAAAGAGATTGATCGGTGGGTATTCCCACCATTAGAATACCTCCCTTCATCCACCCACTTCTAATGATGGGCATACATGCACCATTTATATATACCGAATCATGGGGGCATCCTCCCGCAAAAAAGTTATGCAGCGTACACACGGTCAGACTTTTCCACAGGCAAGCCTCCGTCGGAATTTCGACCGTATGTACGCGGCATTAGCAGAAAAATCACACCTCCGCCTTTGCTGCCCCCATGCTTCAGCATATATGCTCTTTTTTTTAACTGGTGGTGAAATCACCTCCTACAGCACTGGAGTCACGGCTTTATGTATCGTGGGAGCAAACGCTGTTGCTGTCGAGATAAATAAATCCGTGCTGCAGCTGAATGGCGCACCTGAAAACAAAAAATTTCATACCTGAAAAGCAAGCATGATAAAACATAACAATAAAACATTGCAGAATAGAATACAGTAAAATAGAGCAGAACAATAGAGAGGAGAGAGAGAGAGAACATTAAATCTATTTTTATTTTATTTTTTAAACTTTTTTTTGTAACTAACAACTGTAACGATTCGGGTCTCTCAAAATGCGATGGCATCTTGGGAGACCCTGTGTAAGTGTGTCCTAGTCTGTGAAATTCTGTACCCTACGCTAAAACTTCACTAGTGTGTGGTAGCGTTCAAAACATTTACCAATGCAAAGACCAGGATTGTCAGGACAGCGTGGACAATAACGGGTGTCACGCCTAAATCTGCGCTTGCTACAGACACGACATCATCTTTGGGGGGCTCGTTGGGTAGGGGTACTCTCGAGGACATACGGAAAGTGCCTCTCATGCAGCCGGCTTACTGCATTTGGTTGGGAATGGTGAGGTGCAGAACCGCCTGGCTACAGGAGGTCTGTGACTATCTCGTCCTGGAATTTAAGGAAGGATAAAGTCCCACCTGAAGCTCTGTATAGCACATGAGCATTCAGCAAATCCAATTGAAATGAAATAAGTATAGAGACACTTTTTTGTACCAGCATCTCGCCTTACGGGCAATGTGATGCGGCGCCAACAACTGGTCGTTGAGGTCCACTCCTTCCATATTTTGGTTATATTAGTGGACACAAAGGGGTTTCTCCACAACACCAGTCGCCGTACGAATTTGGACTGTCGTGTCTGCGTGAAGGGAGGCAAGAACAAAAACATTCCTATTATCCCTCCACTTCACAGCGAGCAAATTATTACACCTTGAGCAGGCTCTCTCCCCCAGCCTAAGACGAGAATCTACAAGCCCCTGGGGAAACCCCCCGGCAATTAGGTCGCACGGTGCCTCATGCTCCAATCTGATGATCAAACAAGTGACTAAAAAGTGGCACGCTCGAGTAATAATTGTCCACATACAAGTGGTACCCCTTTCCGAATAAGGGTGACACCAAGTTGCACACTATCTTGCCAGCGCTCCCTATGTAATCTGGGCAGTTGACCGGCTCAACCTGACTATCTTTTCCCTCATAAACCATAAAGCTCCATACATAGCCTGTTGCCCTGTCACAGAACTTATAGAGCTTGACCCCATATCTGGCACGCTTGCTGGGAAGGTACTGTTTGGAAGACAAGCGGCCAGAAAATGTAATCATTGACTCAGAAAACTTGATCGGGAGTAAACAAGGCTGCAAAACGTTTGTTGAGATGGTTTATGAGGGGCCGAATTTTGTAGAGCCGATCGTATTCAGGGTCTCCACGAGGACGACAAAGTTCATTGTCGTTGAAGTGCATGAACCGCAAGATCTGCTTGTTTCGTTTCCTGGACATGGAGGCAGAGAACACGGGCATATGGTCAATTGGGCGCATGGACCAATAGGCGCACAGCGACGAGAATTTATGTGTGCCCATGTTGAGGGAAAGGCCCAGAAAGGTCTTAAATTCGGAAACAGTAATTGGTTTCCAATCTCTGGTAAGGGAAGGCAACTGGGGATTAGCGGCGATGAATTGACCAGCATATAAATTACTCTGGTCCACAATAGATCTATAGAGATCTTCTGTGAAAAACAGTGAATAATAATCAAGTGGCGTAAAATCAGCTGTTTCCACCTGAATACCGGGTTGGCCAGTGAATGGGGGAAGTACGGGGGCTGCAGAAGTGGTGGGGATCCAATCAGGATTGGCAATTTCTGCAGGAAGGGCACTATGGGCCTCCCTTTGTCTTCTACTTGGTGGCAGCGGGACACTACTTGTGCTTGCCACCTCGCCAGCTTGAACTGCACTTATGGGACTCGCCACGTCACCAAGTGTTACTGCAGTGCTGGATGTACGTCCAGGGTGTACTAAGCCGCTGGTGCTTGCCAGTTCACCAGAAGGAATAGCGGCGCTAGTACTTCTATGCTCCATAATAAGAGAGCCCTGCGGTTCTTGCTTCTCAACAACATCAGAAGATCGGGATCGGGTACGCCAGACCTTAGCAGGGACCTCACCTTCGTCATCAGAGCTATCTGAAATGGAGCCGATGTCTTCTACGGGGTTGTATTTTGAGCCTGAATCTGACAGATGCGTGACCTCCTCTTCACTATCTGTCATGCTTAATCTCGTAGGCCTCTTTACTAGTGTACCTTCGATTTGCCATTTTGGGCTCTAAATTTAGTGGTACACTAGTAAGGATTCACAGGTAAAAAAGCACCTGACTGTCAGCAACTGTATCAAACGCTACCAAAAAAACTGTTAGCGATCGCAGGGATCAGGCCTGTCTCTGCGAACGCTGCAGTTATATGTGTTGTGTTTTGTAAGTGACAGTGATCGATCGATCGATCGATACTGCACTTGGGTGGGGTGGGCTGGGCTGGGCGGAGGGGCTAAGCGCAGGTGCTAGCAGGTATCTGGGCTGATCCCGCTAACACTGCGTTTTTGGGAACCCTAAACTGCTGGGGACGCTAGTATAGATCTGATCAGATATTGATCTGTTAAGATATTATACCACTAAGGGAGGTATATGCTTTGCGCATGGGTGTTAGTGTTACTGGCACTAACCTGACGCTGCCTGGGGCGACGCAGACCCTAACTGACGCTAAAACCTAATTGATATCACCCGCCGGGCGATCAGGGGGTTAAACCTTTATTGGGTTATATACGGCGGGTGCCCTGATGCTATAAAAAGCAAACTAATAAACCAGCGTCAAGCTGTAACACTTATACGGTGATCACTGGTGAAAGGGTTAACTAGGGGCAATCAGGGGGTTAAAACCTTTATTAGGTAATATATGGGGGTTAAAACCTGATGGGTAACCTAAATAACTAACTGGCTAACCAGTGTCACCAGTGACACTTATATGGTGATTACTGGTGAAAGGGTTAACTCTAGGGGCAATCAGGGTTGTATATGGGGGTACTTGACGCTATAAAAACCTGGCGGCGAACCTAAAAAAATATCTGGCTACCTAGCGACACTAATACAGCGATCAGAAAAACGATCGCCTAGTGACACTGGCAATAGGTGGTGAAAGGGTTACCTGGAGGGCAATCAAGGGGTTAAACCTTTATTTGGGGGGGGGGGTTAGGGGGCTACCCTGGACCTAAAGGGACCTAAAGCTATTCGCCCTGACACTTTTTTTACTGTCACAAATGACACTGATTGCAGTGATCAGTAAAAAAATTACCACTGCAAACGGTGACACTGTGACTGGGGGGTGATTTGTGTGCCTATGTTTACTGGTGTCAGTGGGCTGTTGGTGCAACTTACTGTGAGATGTCTTCCTCTCCTCGCGCCGGACGAAAAGACCGCCTCGAGGAGAGTGACATCACTTCCTCCTGCATGTGTTTACTCCCGGTAAATGAGATGCTTCCCCTGCCTGTGTAATGTAATCGAGAGGGGGTGGCCAGAAACCAATGGCCGTCCCCTCATCCCGGATCGCTCCTGAACCTAAATGGACCGCTGCATGTACCGTGGCGGGGGGGGCGCATCAGACCCCCCACCCACGGGAAGGCAGGCACGTACAGGTACGTTGATGTGCCATTCTGCCGATGTATATGTATATGCGGCGGTCCTTAAGTGGTTAAAGGCTGAAACCGGCATTTAGAAATGCCAGTTTTGCCGCGTTTGCAGCTGCGTTTAGCGGCGTTTTACCGCGTTTGCGTCTATTAGCGTTTAGTTAAGAAACATCATAAGACCCTCCCTAAGCTCAAAAAAACATTATTATTTAACCATTTCAGACATTTTTTGAGACCAGAGTGAGTAGCAGCAGCTGAGAGAGCAGCAGTGTACTTGTAATTAGCGTATCACCTGCCACAAACTGTGGATTGTCCACTTGCCAGGTCACCTGGTCACGTCACCTGGCCACGTCACCTGCCACAAGTTGTGGATTGTCCACTTGTCACGTTACCTGCCACAAGCTGTGGATTGTCCACTTGCCACGTCACCTGCCACAAGTTGTGGATTGTCCACCTGCCACGTCACCTGGCAACGTCACCTGCCACAAGTTGTGGATTGTCCACTTGCCACGTTACCTGCCACAAGTTGTGGATTGTCCACAGTGCAATGCAAGCAATTACATTTTTTAAAATATTTTTTTAATGGTTTTTCATCATTTGCCATAATTTTTGAGATTTCTAATGTAAAAAAATAGGTCACCTTATAAACGAAACCGGTACCCCGCGTTTAGCCTCGTTTTGCGTCTGAAACGTGGAAAACGTTTGCGTCTGAACCCATTTTTTTGCTTCTGGAAAAACGAGGTTAAACGCAACTGCCTAAAAACGGCAAACGAGACTGTGTGCATGGTCACATAGGAGAACATTGAATGTGTTCAGGGGCAGTTGAAAAAAGTGTCCAACTGCCTCTGAACACGCGTTTAACAGCGTCTCGTGTGCATGGGGCCTTAAGGTTCTGAGGATGCAAGGCATTTTATTTTATTTTTGTTTCAGTTCAATAGACGTCTCTTTTTAACCCAACTATGTAATTATTTTTGTAGTCAGAGTCTGGATACTGAATAGCAAGGTGACCGCCTTCCCCCAACCCTGGCAACCTGAGGTGTGCCGTGGCCGCCCGTGAGAGTACGCCTTAAAAGAGGGCAAAAAGAGACACTGACTAGGTATGAAAGAGAATTTAATGAAAACAACGAATCCAACAAAACAGTAAAAGCACGTTTTAACCTCCACGTGGGGATCCGGTATATACCGATTGTAGCATGATGACCGCCAACGACCCATGTACTTGATGACATGCGAAGTGACCCCCTGCTTGGAAGCTGCGGACGCAGCCCCAATCCTAAACGAGTGCCCTGAGTACTGACTAGGGTTAAAACCCAACCTCCCAATCAAAATCCTAACATGGGAAATGAACTGACTGGAGGTGGAAAAGGGAAGCAAAGGGCTATCGAGCGGGGCGCCAGAAAATAAGCACATGAGCTGATCCAACACCACAACCGGACACCAGGCAGTGTTGGTTCCGTAATAGTTGATGACAAAACCTTGCCCTACCTGACAGTTCTTGTTCTTAGGGAGCTGTAATGCGAAATGACATGCCAACCTGGTGAGACTACCTCTGCAGAGAACAGGAGCGTGGAGCCCAGCCCTGGACACCTCCCCCGGTCTGAGGAACCCAAAGAAGCAGAGATACACTACAGCCTTCAGGACCAAGCTGGGACCCAACCCAAAGGGTGAGAGGGACAATGAATCGGATAGGCCCGGAAATTGGTAAGCGTCTGATCACTGGTCTGCCCTGCGTTTTCTGAATACCCTTGAGCATGGCCCTAATGGGATGAGCTGCAAAAATTGACGGTGACCCAGGATGGAGCAGGGAAAAGAAATGTTAAATGCCAGCCAGGTATGATTTGATAGTACTGTAGGATAAAGACAAACTGCCATGACAATATGCCATGAACGCCAACATGTACTTAACACCATACCCCCTGGAGCCGGGGTAAAGGGATGTGAAACTACCAAAACACCTCCACCCAGTCCTGTATGCCCTAAGCGTATTCCTGGACAAAGAAGCATTGATAAGGCAGGCCGCTTGTCCCCCGAGAGCATCTAATCCAACCTCCAATCCAAGCTGGGCAAAAGGCTGAACAGGCAAGCCCCTCCGATCTGCCTCCAGATGCTGCAGAAAGAAACGCGGAAAATCAGCTCTGGACAAAGAATCCGCTGCCCTGTTATCGACCCCACTAACAAACTGCCCCTGAAAATCGAAAATTGAACTTCAGGCCCAACCATGTCAATCTGCGCATTAACGCCATGATCAAGAGAGACCCTGACCTCCCTTTGTTAATGATCTCAGCGGTGGCGCTGTTGTCAGTAAAAAAGATGACGGTCTGACCGGACCAAGAGGGCCCCCAGGTGCAAGCTGCGGCCACAATGGTCAAAATCTCAAAGTGCGGACGTCCTGGAAAACCCCCGGAATATCCGACACTTCCAAAGGCCAGGGGCCCGCGAGCCACTGACCCCTGAAAATGGTGGAAAATCCCACGAAGCGGCGGCATCTGTAAAAACCCTCGGGGAGGATGCCGTGGGTGGACGGATGAACAAGGCAATCCCATTCCAGTTGCACAAGAACTGATCCCACAACAGAAGATCAGCCCTAGCGCCGGCCTCCAACCGCACCACCGAGTCAGCGTCTTGGAAGAGCGGAAGGAGAGCCAGCAGACGGGACACAAAAGACCTGCCCTGAGGAATGCTCCTCATGGCAAAATTGAGCATGCCTAAGAGAGACTGCAACTCCCTCTTAGAGCATACCGGGGACCTGACCAAATTATGAATGATCCCCCGGATCCTGACCAGCTTGTCCTGCGGCAAATAAGCGATCATGTGGACGGTGTCCAAGGTGATCCCTAGAAAAGTGATCACGGTGGAAGGCCCATCAACCTTGTGGATAGCCAAGGGGACGTTCAGATCCCTGAACAACTCGGTGAGAGTGGCAAGATCTCTGGGGGGCCGCGCCGGGCTCTCCAGTAGCAAAAAGTCATCCAAATAGTGAATAACCTTGCCACACCCCAACTACGAAGAAAGAATCCAATTAAGCGCTGTGGCAAATGTGTTAAAAAGCCAAGGGCTTTTCTTGGACCCGAACGTCAGCTCAGTGGCGAAGTAAAACTGCTCCCGCCATTTGAAGCCATACCACTGCCAGAGAGATGGCATGATCGGGAGGAGCTTAAAGGCGTCCGAGATGTCCGCTTTTGACAACCATGCCCCCCTCCCTAACTGCAGGATATGCTGGACAGCGGAATCAACTGAAGCGTACTTCAAAGAAAACTCCTCAGATGGTATGAGTGAATTCAGACTAGGCACACGTGATGAATGAGGAGCCGACAGATCGTAAATTAAACGGTATTTATTAGAAAATTTACCTTTAACAATCCCGATGGGGCTAACTCCCCACAAACCAAAAGGCGGGGACAAAAAAGGCCCAATGACAAACCCCTTGGACAATTCAACCCGTAATAACTCGTGCACTAACTCAGCATTGGTAATGGCAGACACCAAATTGGCACACTCATGTGACTGCAAGGGGAGGGTGATCAGGCCCGTGTGGAAATCCTCCAAAAAACCATCCACCAAGAACCGCTTGAGAGCCGGGAACGGGTGGTGATTCAACCAGAATCCCAACCTGGGGACATCAACCCGGCTCCGTCAGGATGCACCGGACGGCTTGACTGGACAGGCGGTTTTGGGATGGGCCCTAAAACAATTTGCACAGACATGCAGCAGTCTACACTGGTTATAATTACAGGTGGTGTAATTATAGTTGTTGCAAAGCTGCGACTTGCCCAGCACATGAATGGGTCTTCCAAGCTTGTCAACGAGCCCTGAAGGCCCAGAAGAAGGTCCACCCGACCCTGACCTGTTGGGCCCAGCCGCCCCCAGATCTACATTGGGGCACCAGTTGGCGGTGTGAGCAACAGATTGACAGGTGGCACATGTAGGAGATTTTTGATTCGCGAAATGCCTGCAGAACAACTCCGTATCAATGACACTCCAACATGTGACCACCTTGAACTGAGCCCACATGGCAGCGACTTTGGACGAAAAGGACTTATGATCGTAAAAAGCGCTACCGCCATACTTGTGGGCTAAATCTACTATCTTGTGTAGCTAGAGGTCTAACTCTTCCCTCCTGCCGGGGCTAACCCCACAAATAACATCCCTGAAAATACCAAAAGCGAGGACAAACTCGGCAATGCTAAGCTTGCGGTTCAGCCTGGGATCCCGGGTCCTGAGGACCACTGAGACTTCCCCGCAAGCATACGCCTTATTCTCCACAACGTCCTGCGATGCAATGAGCAAGGACGCCAGATTAATGTCCTTCCCTTCCAAGATGTCCTTCTTTAGATTGGCCGGGACAAAATGGGCAGGGGAAACGGAAGGAATAATAACAGAAGCAGAAGGAACAGCCAGAGGTAACGGCCCACTGGTGATACCTGCAGGGATTCCAGACGGCCCAGGACCCGAGGAAGCTGCCGGAACCACCACGCTGGCTGGCTGGGCCTCCAGCACATCCATTCTGTCCCTTAACAGCTGGACCGAAGACGAGAGGGTATTCAAAACCGTGTGGATCTGAGTCAGCGAGGTGAGCAGAAACGCATGCTCCGCACTGGTGGAAGGCAGAGGCTGGGACAGGATCAGAAAGAGGAGTCTGAATAGCTCCGCTTTCCTGGCCGTGGCCGGGGAAAGGAATGCCCCTGGAACGAAGCTCGGCAACGAGCTTGGATATGGTCCAGCTCCTCAAGGATGGCGTGCTGCCGTGCTCCGAGCCCCTTGCTGGTGTGGAAGGGACAGCTGGTGTGGAAGGGATAAACGCAAACTCGTCACTTTCTCAGATATGAGACATAACCCCTATCTGTGGACAAAACAAACAACAACAAGTCAACTCCACCGTCCGCCCGACCAAGCCTACCCACACTAACGTAATGATGTGTGATGCTGACGACAAAGAAACAAAGCGCCTGAGAGATGCTAATGACCGTGACCCCCTGCGTGAGTGTAGCGTGAGCCCAGGCAACCTGTGGCGCAGGACAGGCAATTAAAAAACGAACACTCAGGGCTTAGTACCTACAGACCGTGGTAGGTAGACATAGGAATGTAAGTGACGTGCAACGTATGACGTATGAGTATGGCACAGGGTATTGCGCAGAGTATGGCACCAGGGTATTGCGCAGAGTATGGCACCAGGGTATTGCGCAGAGTATGGCACCAGGGTATTGCGCAGAGTATGGCACCAGGGTATTGCGCAGAGTATGGCACCAGGGTATTGCGCAGAGTATGGCACCAGGGTATTGCGCAGAGTATGGCACCAGGGTATTGCACAGGGATGGCTGAGCAGGGATGGATGGCTGGATCTGTGACTGCAATTGTCACAGATCCAGCCCACAGCGCTGCTGACATGATCCGCTCTCTCCCCTCCCCTCTCACACTGTGCCGATCGGTACAGAGAGGGGAGAGAGGAACTGGCGTCATCACATGATGCCTGTCTGTTTACAAGTGATTGCTCCGTCATTTGACGGAGCGATCACGTGGTAAACGGCCGCTATCAGCGGCGATTTACCGTGATTCGTGGTGTGCCGGGTCCTCTGGACCCGGCGGTCACGGAGATTCCCGTGTGCGCGCCCCAGGGGGCGCGCGGGAGCGCGATTTTGGGAGGACGTTATATAACGTCCTCCCAGAGTTAAGCAACCACCTTGTCGACGTTATTTGTCGGCAGGTGGTTGCTAAGTGGTTAATCAAGCGCATTATGCTATTTAGCTTAACAAGACTGTATACAGTACAATTAATCCATTGATCTTAAAGCTATTTAAAGTGGTTGTAAACCCACTTTTTCAACTTGCACCTACAGGTAAGCCTAGATTAAGGCTTACCTGTAGGTGCAAGAAATATCTCCTAAACCTACACGGTTTAGGAGATATTTAGTTAAATGACAGGCGCCGCTGTCTACGGCGCATGCGCGCCGTAGACAACGGCGTATTCATGGGGTTAATCCCATTCACAAATTTGGCTACTTCCCAGCAATCGCTGGGCATAGCCGAATGTGACGGTTCATGCGCAGAGTGACGTCTCCGCCGCTCCGGCCAATCACAGCGCCGGAGCGGCGATACCCGGAAGTAACCTTCCGGCTATCGCCACAGAGATGGCTGCGGCTGAAGAGGGAGACGAGGACGGCTTTGGGGGCCCCGATCTAAGGTAAGTGATGCATAATGAGCTATTATGCTAGTCATATTAGCTCATTATGCCTTTCTCTTACAGGTCGTTTAAAAAAAAAAAAAAATTTTAGAAATACAGTTAGATGTAATGTTGTTAAAGCCAAAGTAATCCCTGGGAATTTAAGCCAGGCCTTCAGATAAACAAGCCGCTTTACAAGATGCTCATCTGTAAATACATTCATTGCAGATGTTGTTTGCAGATAGTAATCAGGAGTAGCATAATGTTTTCTGTATCATGTGCAAGTTATTTTTAGTACTGGGTGAAAACCATACATTTTTAAACATCAGACTAAAGCAAATTAAACGTGCATGCGTGTTAGGCAGTCATTCATGGATCGAAATTCATCTGGTTCAGCAGGGACTGGCCATATTTTGATCCATGTTTAAGCAGGCTGGTTGTACACAAGTTGGTCTATCAAACGACTTGTGTACAACCAGCCTGCCTATACATGGATCAAAATACGATCTATCAATTAACTTGTGTACAGCCAGCCTGTTGGGGTTTTCCTGATCCATCTTTTCCACCGGATACAGCAACACTGATCCCTATTTTCTGAGGGCAGGGAAGCCTCTCCACTATCAGAATACAATAACGCAGCAGGAGTGATTCCCTCATTCACATCAAGTGTGAGGGTAGGGGAACCAGCTAATTTAATTTTTTTTTATTTAACCAAAAGGTTGAAAAAAAAAAAAGAATAATGTATTATTAGCATTAGATCTAGAAATAAAAGAAACCAGTGCTTCTGGGTAATTTCACTATCAGCCTTGATGTTTCAACACTGAAACATTACGTGAGAATTTGTATGTCCAGAAAATCTGTTTCTGTAATTACTACTCACCATTGCTCTATAGATTTTTCTGGCTGTCGATGAAAATGCACTGACACATAGTTCATGATCTTAGGGAATTGAATGAAATGAAAGCAAGGGGTTTGTGTTTCCCACTGCAATCGGTCATAGATGAAATGGTGCTTATGGTTACACAATCACATTCATGCATTATACAAGAGCTGTATAGAATAGAGACCTGTAAAGATCTCATGAAAATAAAAATTATTTTTCACCCATGCACATAAGCTCTTCAAAGCAAAAGAGTTAAAAACAAGTCATTGGAAAACTTTACCGATTAGTAAATTTTCAACAGCATTCATACCTCTTTGCTGCTCTAAGTTTACCTGTAATCATTTCCTATGTACTATATGTCTTTAGTTGCTGGCAGCGCTCACAGATCAGCTGCTTGGGTAACCGCAACAATGATGTATTTTAAGTGGGCAGGGTGTGCCAAGTTAGGTTATAAGCAGTAATGTTTATATGGTTTTGAAATATTTTATAGCTATTACTTAAGTTTGTAGCATATGCTCTTCAGTACTATAGTGTTTTAAATTGTATAGTAGTAACCAATTCATTACAAATATAAAAAAAAAAAAAATTATTATTGTTAACCACTTCAGCCCCAGACCATTTTGTTGCTAAAGGACCAGGCCCCTTTTTGCGATTCGGCACTGCGTCGATTTAACAGACAATTGCGCGGTCGTGTGACGTGGCTCCCAAACAAAATTTACGTCTTTTCCCACACAAATAGAACTTTCTTTTGGTGGTATTTGATCACCTCTGCGGTTTTTATTTTTTGCGCTATAAACAAAAATAGAGCGACAATTTTGAAAAAAAATGCAGTATTTTTGACTTTTTGCTATAATAAATATCCCCCAAAAATATATATACATTTTTTTTATTCCTCACTTTAGGCCGATACGTATTTTTCTACATATTTTTGGTAAAAAAAATCGCAATAAGCGTTTATTGATTGGTTTGCGCAAAAGTTATAGCTTCTACAAAATAGGGGATAGTTTTATGGCATTTTTATTAATACATTTTTTTTTTTACTAGTAATAGAGGCGATCAGCGTTTTTTTTTTTTTATCGTGACTGCGACATTATGGCGGACACATCGCGCACTTTTGACACCATTTTGGGATCATTGTCATTTTTACAGCGACTAGTGCTATAAAAATGCACTGATTACTGTGAAAATGACACCCTGTAAGCGGCGCTGAAGGGGTTAAGTGTGACCTAATGAGTGATTCTTACTGTGTGGGGGCGTGGCTTGGCGTGTGACGTCACTGATCGTCGTTCCCTATGACAGGGAACAGACGATCAGTGACACTCTCACTAGGAAGAACGGGGAAAGGTTTGTTTACACTTACCTCTCCCCGTTCTTCAGCTCTGTGACCCGATTGCGGGATACCGGCGGCGATCGGGTCCGCAGGTCCCGCGGGCATGGTCACGGAGCTTCGGACCGGGTCGAGAGCACGCGCGAGACCCACGGCTGGGCTCTTAAAGGGCAACGTGCCTGTACGTGCTTATGCCCAGCTGTGCCGCTCTGCCAACGTATATCGTCGTTAAGCGGTCCTTAAGTGGTTAAAGCTCCTGAACTTGTAATGCAGGATTCCTTGCTGAGGTGATAGCTGCGGCTGGTGGCTGAGGAGCTGCATAAGGTGGCCGACAAGCTGCATCTGGTGGCCGACAAACTGCAGCTTCTGGCTGCGGTGACAAGCTGCATCTGGTGAGTTGAACGGTTTCATTATACAGTGGAACCTTGGATTACGAGCATAATCCGTTCCAGGAGAATTCTCATTATCCAAAGCACTCGCATATAAAATCGAGTTTCCCCAAAGAAGTCAATGGAAACTAAAATAATTTTTTTCCGCAATTACTTAAATGGCATGCAATATCACATGTGGCCAGAGCTGTGGGGGCACCGGAGAGCCTCGGAAACACTCGGAAAGGCCCGGGGACAGCTCGGCTGACCACGGAAACCGTCGGAAAGGCTCGGAAACCTGGGAACGGAGTATTTCCGAACGGCTCCGGCGCCCCCGCACCTCAGGCCAAATGCGTTACTGCACACCCAATTAGCTTGAATTCTGCTCGTTTTGCGAGACAACACTCGCAAACCGAGTCAAATTTTTTTTTTTTTAAAGTTGCTCGTCCTTTCAAAATGCTCGTTAACCGCATTATTATGACACCATATCACCTTCCCGATCCGTGGACACATCTTCCACAAAACTGATCCCTGGTGCCAAAAAGGCTGGGGACCGCTGGCTTAAAGAACAGTAACTGTAGCTTTTTATTATAAAAATCAATGTGTTATTTTAGCATTTCTACAGCTTTTATTTTATTGAAGTTTATTTAGAACCAGTGGGTTAAGCTGCCCTTTTCTGGAATTAGTATGTTAGGTGCAAAGAAAAAAAAATGGGTGTAACGCGGTAAACCCGCATTTAGCCACGTTTAGTTTACAGGCGTTTTCCATTTTTGGCTATTAAAAAAAATAATATATATTCGTTTTTTTTTTAGAAACGCAAACGCGGTATGTAAACGTAGCAAAACTGACGTTTTAAACGTGGGTTACTATCTGTCAAGATAAATCGTTCAGGAGAGGTTGTAAAAACGTCCCGTGTACATGAAGCCTTAATGTTCCAACTTGTCAGAGACCTCAAAGTTTTCCCCGATTCTCAGCGGGACACCTCAATACCAATTTGTGGCTTTCCCCCAAGGCCTTCCCTTCTGCTCCCTCAGTATTCACAAAGGTCTTGACCCTGTTTTTTGCTCTTTTCTGCCTTAAAAAGTGGATGTAAATGCCATTCATGAAATCTGACCTGGGCACATCTATCTGCAGTGTTTACTTATCTCTCTTCAAAGCCCCAAGTCCTGTTGCTTTCTGCTGCTCCGTTCCTCTGTTATCAGCATAACTTCTGACAAGCTCTGCGACACAGGAGATAAAAGCAGCTAAAAATTTATGTCGGGGAGGGTGATTAGAGGGAGATAACCAGAGATTTTGTCTATTCACAGCACAGCTCTGCAAGTTTCTTCATTCCCTCTGCCTATGTGGAGTGGGGAGTGTGCCTTTCCTCCAATGAGCTTACACACAGTGTATGTCAAGACTACCCTCCCACTACTGAAACAGGAAGAAACATATACAAAGGGAAAGACTGCAGATATACTTGTAAAACTTTTGTAGGGAGATTTTTTTCATCCGTGTATTATCTGAGGCTGTTAACTTCACTGGGTATATGAGAGAGAGAGAGAGAGAGTTAGCATCCACTTCAAGGGGATACATTGTGGGTTATCTGGACAATCATCTCTTGTGGGCATACTCTTTTCAGACCTTGAAGTTGATGTTGCATACCTTTCAGGACTTTGCTTAGATTCTAAATGCCAAAATGTCATGTTTGACTCAACCTTTACCAAATTGGTGTCTAGGATTAAGCTCCAGGTGAATGTTTTTTTCCCCCCCAGATAAACTTCACAGGCTTCAGAACCATGTCAGGAGTCTTTCTCATGACCGCTGGTCTTCTCCTGATTCATGTATGAAAGGGTGTGGAGCTCAATGGTGTCCTTTACTCAGTTCCGCACTCTCCAGCTGGAGATCCTGTTTCAGTGGAACAGTTCTCCTCCCTGGACAGGAAGTTTGGTGGTGGCTGATGTCTCCGTCCCAGCTGAGCCATCAGGTTGTCGCTTCTGCACTGGATGGCTCTTCTGTGGGGCTCTTCCCCTGAGGATTTAGTTGGACTACCCCACAGCACTGGCATATGTGAATCGCCAAGGCACAAGAAATGCAGCAGTGCAACAGAGGACTTCACCAAATTCTTCTTTGAGCAGACAGGTGTAGTCCTGCTCTACCTGCAGTCTATATTCCGGGAGTGGACAACTGGCAAGCAAATTGTTTCAGCCGATAGAATCTGATGTCGGAGGAATGGTCTTTATCTAGAGGTAGATATGTTACAGGTGTGGAATTCTGGATATGCATCTTCCAGCCTCTGGACAAGTTCATATGTTTGGCTATAGCAATGTATATTTTGGTGGTTCTAAAGGGATGGATTTAATCTGATCTACACATATCCTCCTATATGTCTTCTATCAAGACAGCTTTGCTGAACCAAGTTGGAAAAAATCCATGTCATTCTCAAAGCTCCATTTTGACCTCTGATGGCTTGATGCAGGCCTGATCTTTTTTTTTTTTGGGTTAACAAATGCTTTACAATGGCGGTTAGCATTTCATTGATAAATGCATAGGAGTGCGGCCGTCCAGCCTTCTTTTCTTCTAATTACTAAAATTGAGAGAGGGCAATTTCCATGCATGGGCAATTGTTTGCCTTTTTAGCCCAAAATGAGTAAGCATCCATGACGGATGGCATTTTCTATGGGTTTGTGTAAAAAGCTTCCCAGGGATCCTTGCGAAGATTACCCCATGAATTTAAATTATAATGTAAACCTGAATCCATAGGTGATACCTACCACATTTCAGTCTCGTAAGTCTACTTTGTGAGAGCTACCATCATACATAGAAATCTTACTTTCGATGGTGTTCCTCTTCATGCTTTTCTGGTGAGAAGGATCCTTGCCCTTTTTGCTACAAGGTGTGGATTAATGTTTAGCTCTTCGTATCATTAGGGCTATGTAAATCGGATGCATTTTGAACTACATCCGATTCGCATAAGATGTGAACCAGACCTGCTTTTAATGGAGGCAGTTCACATATGTGGCTGTTTGCGATGTGAATTAAAAAAGGGTCCTGTGCGTTTTTCAGTCCAGGTCAGGTGTGATTTTAGTGTCAAATTTTCAGATGAACCGCTGAATATAAACTGTGCCGGACTCTGCACCGAAACCGGATCTGCATATATGTGAACCCAGCCTTAAGGTCAAATGTTAGCCTTGGCTGTTTTTATTTCAGTGCCTTTTGGCAATTCATTATAAAATTTTCACCTTTCAGGGAGTTTTTCCTCCTATCAGACTGCTGGTTCCTTTGTGGGATTTTAATTTGGTACTCTCAGTCTTACAAAAATCAGCTTTTGAGAATCTTAAGGAGATTCCATGGCAGGCGTGTGACTTAGTCTAAAAAAAAAAAACCTAAGTCATAAGGTTTTTTGCCTTAAAGTGGTTGTAAACCCGATTAATTTTTTTATTTTTTTTCATAACTACCTGTAAGAGAAAGGCATAATGAGCTAATATGACTAGCATAATAGCTCATTATGCATCACTTACCTTAGATCGAGGGCCCCCGAAGCCGTCCTTGTCTCCCTCTTCAGCCGCATCCATCGCTGCGGCGATAGCCGGAAGGTTACTTCCGGCTATCGCCGCACCAGCCAATCACAGCGCCGCTCCGGCGCTGTGATTGGCCGGAGCGGCGGAGACGTCACTCTGCGCATGCGCCCAGTGATTGCTGGGAAGTAGCCGATTTTGTGAATGGGATTAACCCCATGAATGCGCCGTTGTCTATGGCGCGCATGCCGGCGCCTGTAATTTTTAGTAAATATCTCCTAAACCGTGTAGGTTTAGGAGATATTTCTTGCACCTACAGGTAAGCCTTAATCTAGGCTTACCTGTAGGTGCAAGTTGAAAAAGTGGGTTTACAACCACTTTAATGCATTGTGTGCATTAAAGGAACACTAAAGAAATAAAAAAAAAAAAAAAAAAAAATAACAAACATGTTATACTTTCCTCCGCTGTGCAGCTCGTTTTGCACAGAGTGGCCCCGATCCACGTCTTCTGGGGTCCCTCGGCGGCTGTCTCGGCTCCTCCCCGCAATCACTCACCACCTATATGCGAGCGAGCTCGCGTGGTGAGTGATTGCGGGCGAGCTCCTGTGATGCAGCCGCCAGCTATAGCAGCTCACTGTATCACTCGGCCCCGCCCCCTGGCGCGCCGCATCATTGGATGTGATTGACGGCAGCGCGAGCCAATGGCTGCGGTGCTTTCAATCCATCCACTGTAACCAATCAATGGCCAGGCTGAGCGGCGAAGAGGATGTCGGGGGTCGAGGGGTCAGGTAAGCTAAACGGGGGGCCAGGGGGAGCCGGTATTGTCTGATGTTTTTTCACCTTAATGCATAGAATGCATTAAGGTGAATTTTTTTTTTTTACCTTTACAACCCCTGTAAGGTAAAAAAAATACTTTCAATGGCTGTTTGTCCCCCTCCTTCCCTCTAAATACTTGCCTATTTTGATCCTGCACTTTGCTTGTCTGCAGGTCTTCTCTCCTCTCTCCGCTCTCTCACAGGGTTGTCCGTCAAATCCATTGAGGGCAGAGTGGGGGATGGGGCTAAGCCATGCTGTGTGTGTGTGTGTGTCACCATAGGAAACAGCTTCTTGTGGTGGCACATGCAGAAGAGGAAGATCAGGGCTTCTCTATGCAATACCATTGCACAGGGCAGGTAAGTGCAACATTATTTTTTTTTGTTTAGGGAAAACAAAAACTTTCAACCCCCTTTCAGCTGCCCATAGATGAATCAAAATTTTAGATTTTGATCTATACATGGACACTGTACAGAAGTCGATCGATTTTTGTACAACCGCCTTGTTGGAAAATGTCCTCCCGATCAGAGCTGCAGCACTATCAGAATAAAATGCCAGTGGTCATGTCCTGTGAATTCCCCCTTCCTGATTTTGCACAGGAACAAGGTTCACGGAAGGTTTTTTTACCTTTAAGCGGAGGTCCGCCAATTTTTTTAATTTTTTTTAAAGTCAGCAGCTACAAATACTGCAGCTGCTGACTTTTAAAATAAGGACACTTACTTGTCCAGCGCGCCTGCGATGTCGTCACCCGAAGCCGATCTCTGCCTTGGCTCTCGGATGCTGCCGCCGCCGCCATCTTGCGGCTTCACTTCCTGGTTCTCTACTGCGCATGCGCGACTCACGCTGCGCAATGCCACTGGTCCCTGCTGTCTTCTGGGACCCGTGTGTCTCCCAGAAGGCAGCAGGGGGTGCCGGACGTGGCGTAGACTCCCGCAGATAATGTGGGGGTCTATGTCCGGAAGTGGGTGCAAATACCTCCCCCTTTAAAGGTGCTAAATGTAACACCGGAGGGGGGGGGGGAGGAATCCGGACAGTTGAGGTTCCATTTTTGTGTGGACCTCCGCTTTAATGTATAAAATGCATTAAGGTAAAAAGCCGTCTGCCTTTAGCATTACTTTAAATCACTTCCTTTTCCTGCCCAGGACTACATGTTCTATGAGGCATTGCTCCTCACACATTCCCAAGTTCCCAGAAACTTACTGACCTGCATGGATGGTGTACTGAGCTGTATGTGTGTTACTTACATGTATGAACAGTGCACTGAGCTGTGTATGTGCTGCACATGTAAACAAACTGCAAAATGCAGGCCAACTAACCAGCTGACCAACTAAACTAATCAATACTAATAATCGTTGACAACTATTTTTTTTATTTTCCAATTATGTTGATTAGTAGTTTCAGCCCTAATGAAAAGTACTTAACAATTGTCAGCGAAATCAGGCTGTAGGCAGAGCACACAGCCAGATATCGTGTCACTAATAGTAACACATTTTTTCTCAATGATATAATGCATCTTAAGCTAAAATTCACTCACCTTCCATTCGATTCCCATTCATTCAAATCAAGAAGCATCACCACACAGCTATGTTCTTATCTCAGCATCCCAGCAAACACTGGTCGCCCAGAGCCTCACGGCTCCTTTTTATTGTCAAAAGATCTCACCAGCAGATAATCACGTCCCCCATGGGAGTGGTCATCACAGGATGTCCCCTCCACACAGGAAATGTCCATATAAGGGCGTCCCTCTAACAGGATGTCTGATGGATACAATACAATACAATGCAATACAATACATGAATACAACACAATACAATGATGGCTAAAGTCTTATGGGCGTGTCCGGGCAGGGAAAGCGTGTATGCTCCTAGCAAGCGAAGCTGTATGGCTTTAAAACATGAATGCTTTCCCTGACTCTGAAAACACTCACAAGCTCTCATATTACCGCTGATAGGAATCCTTATTTTGCGCTATTCCATAGAATAACACATATTCAGATTATACTATTATTGCTTGTGGAAAGGGAGGCTATCTGTAAGTGTGCGCTACGAATCCCGACCATGCTGATCAGACACAGCAGAGACAAGAGCACACATCTGCCCATAACCAATGATGTCGTTGCAGAGCGAGCATATCCCCTCCTCAACGATCGTCTGTGCTAATGCACAGAGGGCCCCTCGTCGGCGGACATATCCCCACACTGCAAACATCACACTCCAACCTCAAGACGTTTTCCACTACCAGACGGGATTCAACCAGCCTCAGACTGCCCCAGTCAGCTCTTTAGAGCGGGTTGCGGAAGTACTAACACTGGGTGACACTATGACAATACATATCAAATACATCTTCATAAAATTTCCACAACAGTTCCTCCTCTTGTCATATGCTCCCATGTGTCCCTTGATGCACCTTGATCTTATTAATCAGTCCTTACAGTCCATACGAGTCCATAAAAAGGAAAACACGGCTTGACATGTAGACTCTGTTCTTCAGGAGCATGACTTATAAGGAGGACACGACATGGTGAGCTGTAGTAATCGCCGATTGGTCTGGGATCTTCTGTGTCTTGTACGTGTGTCTGGCTTCGGGGCGTCTCATCAAGGAAGATGTGATCATCTGCTCGGGCTCTGTTCACGTGTCCAATTAGGCAACAGGAGCACTCATCACGACATAGAAAGAATAGAAATAAAATGACATGAGTATATATATTCCCACTTCCTTTAACCACGATCCGCTGTAAAATTAAAATTAGATCCCCAAAGATTCCCAGACCCTTTAAAAGGACTTCCAACCTTCACTTGGCTACAGCTCTGGTTTCATCAGTTACATGAAACATCCCATCCTCAATGGATGAGAATTGTTCAATCATATCATAAGCTCAAGCCCCCCCACCTTGTACATGCATGACACCATGCCCAGACCTGGTCGGGGTTGGTAAACAATTCCCTTCTAGCTGTCCCTGCCATTCTTAATTTCTCTTATCGTCCATGGACTGACACAGCTGGATACTGTAAACGTGTGGGTATATGTCCCTGCTCGCAGGAGAAGATCTAGGCAGAATGTTAGATGTTAGAAACATACATTCTAGAACAAACCAGAGCTGAACAGCCCCGCCCAGGGAGGGCGGTCCCTCCGGACATTACCCTCCCACCTGCAGCCTCAGTTTTTTTCTGCCTAGCAGAAGAAGACATGGCTCTCTCAGGAGCTATTCTTTTTGAAGATTTTACTTTTAAATGTTATTCCTTTGGGAATTTTATTATTTTATTTTTGAGACCTTCAATCAACTGTCGGCTGGGCAACAAGTTGGGTACACTGGTATCCTCGTAGTCTTCCCTTTCCGACTATCGAGTGTGCTGATCCTCGCCTTGTGTGCGTGAGACTCAGTTCACGACATGCCCCATGACTCCAGGGGTGGCCGGGTTGCTTTTAGCTCCCGCGGTCCTCTCAAGATTGAACAGTACCTGACTGACTGTATCTCTCGCGGTGGACTGGGCCGACAGCTACGCAGTACTGCTCTGTGATAGGTCTGTCTGAAACAAGCCAGTGGGTCCCTGAAAGGGACGGTTAAGTAGTCTCTCCTACTGCAGGTGAATACATGCTAGCTGTGTTTCTTTATATGGGGGGTTTCTCCCTGTCTCCCCCCTGTTATGCTGCTCTCTGCACCCTGTACTGTGGGGGTGCTTGGGGGTCACTCTGGCCTGGCTGGGCGCTCATGTCTGTAGTGGGCTCTGGGGAGAGGGGCAGTTTTCCTGGTGTGTGAGGTGGTTATTGCGTGCGCCATTAGCGCTGTTTGCCCTTTGAATTTCACGCTCGGCGGCCATCTTACTGTGGTTCAATGGTGCAGTTATAGCTGCGACCGGCGGCCATTTCCTTGTAGCCGCGGCGCATTTACTTTCGGTTTCTGCCTCTAGCGGCGGCTCTGCGGCGCGAATCTCCTCACAATCTTCTCACAGATTCTTCACTCTCCTCAGGCTCACAGCGTGGGCAGAACTGAGCGGTGCTGAAGGGTTGGTGAGTCCTCCAGGTATCCCCTCCTCAGCCTCAGCGTAGCCAGTGGGTGGACTGTATATTCACTGTATAGTGTATAAGGTCTCAGAGGGTGGCATTATGGAGTCTGGTACACCTGCTTCTCCACACTTGCCTGAGGCAACTGGCAGTGCTCCTGCACCTGCGGTCCCTATGGACCAGTTGTCGGCAGTCCTGGAATCATTCCTTGTCAGAATGGAAGCGGTGTGTGAGCGCAAGGGAACTGTAAAGTGCCCCCTCCCCACACATTCTCCTGTAGGGGAGTGCTCTGTCTCAAATATGGGCCTAGCTACTGCCGATCAGGACCCTAGCTCTGAGGATTTTGATGTGTTTGGACAGGACATTCCTTGTGAGGAAGACACCTGTCCTGAACCAGTAACTGACAGGGTGCTTGTAAGTGAACTCATTGATGCTGTGAGGGACACTCTCTAGCTGAATGTTGAGACTGAGGAACCCCAGGTGGAAACTGTCTCATTTGGTACCTTTAAAACCATCTCTTCAAAAAAGGTCTTTCCATGTGTGCCTTTTTTTTTTTATAACATTCATTGACCAAATCTGGGATAAGCCGCAGAAGACTTTGACGGTCCCGCAACGCTTAGCCATAAGGTACCCCTTTGAAGAGGACCTGGTTAAAAAGTGGGCTCACCCCCCAGTGGTCAACCCTTGGTTGCCCGTTCAAATAAGGCTACCACGCTCCCAATGGAAGGGACTCCTGCATTTAAGGATCCCACTGACAGGAGGTCTGAGGTGGGGTCTGCCTTACGCCCTATTGTGGCGGCGACGCTTGTGTCTCAGACACTCACGGGATGGGCAAAGATTTTGCACCAGACGGTACAGGAGCATAATCTCCCTCCTGAGACCATTGCCCTGGCTCATCAACTTGTGCAGGGCCTGGTCTATGTGTGCGATGCCACTGTGGATGCAGCTCCCTTAATATCTGGGGCCTCTATCTCTGCTGTGGTGCTGCGTCACCTTATCTGGCTAAAATGCTGGTCAGCCGACCTAGCTTCCAAAAAGCTCCTGGCTGACCTTCCCTTTAAGGGCGGTAGACTGTTTGGGACCGCCCTGGATGACATTATTAAGGATGTCACAGGGGGTAAGAGCACCTTTCTCCCTCAGTCTGTTAGGGGAAAGGAGCCCCTCCGCAGGTCGGGCCCTTCCTTTCCGGCGAAGAAGAAGTTTTTCGTCAGACAGAATCCACGGATAAGCCCGCCCAGACTGAAAAAAGTGCGGCGGGGGGACACAGGCATCCCTGGGTGCGTAAGCCCACCAAGCAAGCTCCCAAGCCTGCCACCGCATGAAGTCTTGACCCTGCCCGACTCTGGGGTGGGGGGATGTCTTCGCAGGTTCACGATTCGATGGACCTCCCCGATCTCCGACCGGTGGGTGTGCGAGAGGTGGTCACCTCCGGATACAGGATAGAGTTCTGCTCATGGCCCCCAAACAGGTTCTTCCCCTCAAACCTCCCTCTCCTTCCTGCCCGCCGGGCGGCCCTCTTGGGGGCCGTACAGAATTTGCTCGGGTGTGGAGTGATTGTGCCGGTTCCGTCACAGGAGAGGTTTCAGGGGTTTTACTCGAACCTGTTTGTTGTCCCGAAAAAGGACTGGGTACGGCCAATCCTGGACCTCAAGGCTTTGAATGCCTATGTGAAGGTACAAAAATTCCGGATGGAATCCATTCGCACGGTCATTGCGACCCTCCACCAAGGGGATTTCCTGGCGTCCTTGGATATTAAGGACGCTTACTTGCACGTCCCAATCTGCGCAGGTCACCAGAGGTTTCTGCGCTTTGCCATAGGCGAAGTCCACTATCAGTTCGTGGCTCTTCCCTTCGGCCTAGCATTGGCACCACGGGTTTTCACCAAAGTGCTTGCCCCGGTTCTAGCTTTGCTGAGACAGCGAGGAATTGTTGTCGTGGGCTATCTGAACGACCTCCTTCTAAGAGCAGACACTGGCTCAGAATTGGAGGAAAATGTGACAATAGTCAGTCAGACCCTCTGGGACTTCGGGTGGCTTCTGAACATGCAGAAGTCGGTTCTGGTCCCGACTCAACGTTTGGAGTATCTGGGCCTGATCCTGGACACTTCAGCAGCAAAGGTGTTTCTACCCGCAGAGAAGTTACTGACACTTCAGTCGGCGGTTCGGGTCCTGACGGCCCGAAAATGGTTGTCTATCCGTTTCTGCATGAGGGTCCTGGGACTAATGGTGGCCTCCTTCGAGGCGGTCCCGTATGCCCGATCACACACTCGGGCATTGCAGAAGGGAATTCTGTCTGTTTGGGACAAGTCCCCATTGTCATTGGATCTTCAGATCCGAGTGAGTCACTCAGTCAAGGCATCCCTGACGTGGTGGCTGAGATCCCCGGCTCTTCGGGCCGGAAAGTAGTTTCTCCCCATTCAGTGGACGGTGGTCACGACGGACGCCAGCCTGACGGGCTAGGGAGGAGTTTGGGGAGTCCTGTCAGCCCAAGGCCTCTGGACTCCGGACGAATCTCGTCTCCCAATCAACGTTCTGGAATTGCGAGCGATCAGACTGTGTCTCTCCGCGTGGTCGAAGAGACTACAGGGCCGCTCGATCAGGATTCAGTCGGACAACGCCACGGCCGTGGCGTATGTCAACCATCAGGGGGGCACTCGGAGCTCGGCTGCGGCATCCGAGATCGCCCGCATCCTAAGGTCGCCAGTCCTTGGACCAGGGGGAGTGGTCCTTGCATCCGGAGGTGTTTCAACTCCTTTGTCGGCGGTGGGGCACGCCGGATGTGGACCTGATGGCATCTCGCCTCAATCGCAAGGTGTCGAGATTTGTGGCCAGGTCCAGGGACCCCTGGGCGGATGCCTCGGACGCGTTGGTGGCTCTGTGGGGTCAGTATCAATTAATATACGCTTGCCCTCCTCTGCAGTTGATTCCTCGTCTGCTGCGCAGGGTAGCGGCCGAGGGCATTCCGGTGATCCTCATTGCCCCGGATTGGCCTTGGCGTCATTTGGTACGCCGATCTGGTACGTCTCATCGGAGACGTCCCTTGGCGACTGCCCATGAGGGAGGACCTTTTGTCTCAAGGTCCTATCTTTCATCCTGCTTTACAGTCTCTGGTTTTAACGGCATGGCTATTGAGAGCCAGGTGCTGAAGGACCGAGGCCTGTCGGATTTGGTGATTTCAACCATGCTTAGAACACGGAAGTCTTCTTCTAGAAAGATCTATTACTGTACCTGCAGAGCTTACATCGCTATGTGTGAGGAGCTAGACTGGCATCCACGGACGTACTCTGTCCCCAGAATTCTGCGGTTCAGCGTGGTGTAGCCCAAAGGCTGGCTTTGAGCACTATTAAGGGTCAGATTTCGGCCTTTGCCGTTTTCTTCCAACGACCCCTAGCAGGTCATTCTTTAGTTAGCACTTTTGTGCAGGGGGTTCGCCATGTGATTCCCCCTGCCAAGCCCCCGCTCCCTCTTTGGGATCTGAACTTGGTGCTCTCGGTTCTTCAGGAACCTCCATTTGAAAATATCAGAGATATTCCTCTTTTAACCTTGTCTCAGAAGGTGGCTTTCTTAGTGGCCATTACTTCTGTTAGATGGGTGTCTGAGTTGGCGGCTCTGTCATGCAAGTCGCCTTACCTGGTCCTCCATAAGGATAAGGTGGTGTTGTGCCCGCGACCATCTTTCCTTCCAAAGGTGGGTTTCGGCTTTTCACCTTAATGAGAACATTGTCCTTCCGTCCTTGTGCCCTCATCCATCGCATCCTAGAGAGGTTGCGTTTCACAATTTGGATGTGGTACGAGCCTTACGGGTGTACCTGTCTGCTACTGCTTCTATTCGGAAGTCTGACTCACTGTTTGTGTCCGTCTTGGGTCCAAAACCGCGTCAAGCGGTTTCGTCTGCCACCATTTCTAGGTGGATAAAACAGACCGTTATACAGGCCTATGCCATTAAGGGGCGGGCGCCTCCCTTTCCGGTTACGGCGCATTCCACTAGGGCAATTGGTGCTTCCTGGGCTTTCCGACATCAAGCGTCGGTTGCACAAGTGTGCAAGGCTGCGACCTGGTCGTCCGTTCATACCTTTTCTAAGTTCTATAAGGTTGATGTGGCTGCATCTTTGGATGCTTCCTTCGGCCGCAAAGTGTTGCAGGCCGCTGTTTAATGTTGCAACTCCTCCGTTGAGGAGCTCTGCTTGTTTGGAGTGAAGTTTTGGTTTTTCCTTTACTACTGCTCCCACCCTCCTGATACTGCTTTTGGACCTCCCACACGTTTACAGTATCCAGCTGTGTCAGTCCATGGACGATAAGAGAAAATAGGATTTTTTTTACTCACCGTAAAATCAGTTTCTCTGATATCCATGGACTGACACAGCACCCACCCTTCCTTTAAGGTTTGTACTGCTTTGTTACGAACTGAGGCTGCTGGCTGCAGGTGGGAGGGTAATGTCCGGAGGGCCCGCCCCCCTGGGCTGTTCAGCTCTGGTTTGTTCTAGAATGTATGTTTCTAACATCTAACATTCTGCCTAGATCTTCTCCTGAAAAACTGATTTTACGGTGAGTACAAAAATCCTATTTTCTCTCGCGCCATCAGATCCTCACGATCGGCCGCGACATAAGATGCTGGGACAGCTTCACCAGCACGCATGAACCTCTTGCATTGGGGGAATTAAATTATAAGCTGCAGATCTGCATAAGCACCAAACTAAAGTTCAAACACACTTGTGCACTACCTAGTTGTCACGATACCCAAACCGACAAGAGGCAGAGCTATTAAAATTATAACCAATTTTACCCTCTAAAAATGCATCCTTAAATTCCATTGACAATTGTCTGTTTGGAGTTCTCACTAGTTTGTCAAAACTCCTCATACCCATAGTAACATCATAAATGGCATGTACCGCTGTCATCGGTGGAGACTCAGAACAGACCCAGCAATTGGTCCTGTTCGTTTTTTTAGCTAGTCAGGAAATATAACTTAAATAATAACTTGGGATGCTTTTCATTGTTACTCTTGCTAAAATTTACTAAACAAAAAAATATAAATAAACAAAGATACTACTCAATTCTTTGGTGTGGTTGAGCCGCTTCTTGCAGTGGCTGGCGTGGTCTCATCCCTCAAGCTTCTTTACAACTACCCAGTCACCTGGTTGGAAAGAATGTAAACCGGTTATTGTGTCAGGGTCCAGGAGGGACTCGTGAACCGTGTGGAAGACATTTTGAAGTTCATGTTACAGTGATCGCACCCACCCCATCAGCTGAGAATGTAACTGACAGCTAATGAGGAAAGTGCGACCCTGGTTTTGATTGACCTCCAAACAACCCTCATATGACAATAACCCAGACATCGGGACTGTGGTCACTGCATAACCTGTGCGTAGCTTACAATACCTGGAACCATTGACAAAAGGTTCTTAGCATCTGGGATGGGAACCTACTTCACCAGACTGCTACTTGCCGATTCAAATTCTATCAAAGAAACAGTCTTGGCACAAACTTGGTTAGAATTGCAGAGGTTAACTGTAAGAGAACCATCCGTTTTCATTCAATGCGCATGCGTGTGCAACGGATTGCGTGCACGCACAGGAGCGTGTCCCTAGCGCCAATTGGCGCCAGACGGCCTATTGAAGGAAGTGCCCTGACCGCAGACCCTTGCTGACTGGTCTTCAGCTGTTACCCGATATCCTGAACCCTGTTGTGATCCTGCTTGATACCTGTTGCTGAACCTGGCCTGCTTTGACCCTGCTTCTGGACTCTGCTCTGTTCTGATTACTGGCTCCTGATCCTGGCTACCCATTTAACCCTGCATTTTCCTGCTGCCTTGTACTTCGCTGCCTGCCTGTTACCTGACCCGGCTACCCTTGTGACCTTGCATCTGCTTCCTGTGTCGCTCCTCTTCAACCTCCGAGTGTCTGCGACTTCAGTCCTGCTACTCTCTGCAACTTCCTGCTGCAAGTCTTCCAGGGACTTAACATCATCTGACGTCCCAGTGCCACTGTTCCAGCGGACTGCCTCTTTAACCCCGGCGGATCCTTGGTGCACAGCGGCCTTCTGTGATCTGATGATCCTCCTGCTCATCCAGGGTCGCACCCCCTGCTACTGGTTTCCGGGCCTACATCTGCAGGCACTCGTGTTCCTCCTGTCCCTCGGTTCCCTCTGTTCCACCTCCAGTGGGACCAGGGCTGGAGATACAAGAGAGGCCAACCTAGTCACTTCAGTCTCCCTTCAGGTACGTGACAGTACCAGTCAGCCAATGATGGAGTCTGAAAGGGAGGTCTCTCTTCTGCTTACCCTCTGCCGGACTGTTACCGCACTCTCTCATGCGGTGCAAGGGTTACACATGGACTTTGTTCAGCTCCACAACCAACTGCAGCCTGCACCCAGTCTGGCTTCCACCTCTAAGGGCTCAAGAGTCAAGGATTCTGCTGCTCAAACCATGACTTGCACTCCAGTTTAACTTTCTTGTTCTCCTGAGCCTAGAGTGCCGCTACCTGAGCGTTTTTCTGGAGACCGTAAAAGATTCAGGACTTTTCAGAATGCCTATGAACTTTACTTCTCTTTGCTACCCCGCACCTTTTCTACTGAAGAAGTTAAGGTGGGATTCCTCATCTCTTTACTGCTGGAAGAATCCCAGGCTTGGGCCCACCAGCTTCAGGAGTAACGTGATCCTGTCTTGGCTTCTGCAAATTCCTTTTTTACCACCATGGCTCAACTGTATGCTGATCCCTTCCGTCATCCGACAGCTGAAACTACTCTGAGTCACTTGCAACAGGGCTCCAGGCCCGTTGAGGATTATGTATCGGACTTTCGCTTGTGGAGCGCTGATACCAAATGGGACAACTCAGCTTTACGTTTTCGTCTCGGCTTGTCCAAGGCTATCAAGGATGAACTTGCCAGGGTGGGCACATCTTTTTCTCTAAAGGACTTGATTCATCTCTCTATACAGATTGATCGCCGCCTACGGGAAAGACAGTCCGAAAAAGCCATGAATCTCCACCTGTTGCCTGTTCACTCTGAGCTCCCTTTACCCGGCTCCTCCGTAGCTATGCCTGAAGACACCAAAGCGGTTCCACATGCCAGCTTCTTGAGATCTCCTCTGTCTCAACAAGAACAATCTCATCAATATCATAATAGACTCTGCCTTTACTGTGGCGATGAAGGACATTTTCTCCGGTCTTGTCCCCAAAGACACCGTAGGAGACCCTCTCCTCTATCCCATATGGTTGCTTCTCTAAGCCCGGCCCAGAACCACACCTCTTTGCCGATCTCTCTCCAGTTTGCAGGGAAGATCCTTAGTTTCCGCCATTGTGGATTCTGGGGCTTGCAGCTGTTTTGTAGACTCTTCTTTCGTAACCATGCATGAACTGCCCCTGTGTGCCAAGAAAAACAGCTTCTCGGTTCATCTAGCGGAGGGTTTAGGTATTAAATCGGGACCTGTCACTAGAGACTGCACCTATTCCCTGTTAAACAGCTTCTGGGCATCAGGGACTCCTATGTCTGGATGTCATCACATCCTCTTTGTTCCCTGTTATCCTAGGGCAACCCTGGCTGAAGGCGCACAATCCCCTCATCAACTGGTCCTCTGGGGAGGTGTCTTTCTCCTCTGACTACTGCAAGAAATATTGCCTTCTTCCTATGCCCAGCCCGGGAGAACCGTTCCTCTGCATCAGTGTGGACCCTGAGACTGCTAAACTTGTGCCCTCCATCTATCATGAATATCTAGACGTTTTCAATAAAAAAGAATGCTGACACTCTTCCCCCTCACAGACCTTACGATTGTCATATTGAACTTTTACCTGGCGCTGAAATCCCCTTTGGCAGAATTTACCCCCTCTCTGAACTTGAAGACTTACGGAAGTATATTGACGAGAACCTTGACAAGGGATTTATCCGGCCTTCCTCTTCCCCTGCCGGAGCGGGAATATTCTTTGTTGAAAAGAAAGACCACACACTCCGGCCTTGTATTGACTACCGGGACTTAAATAAAGTTACCATTAAAAACCGATAACCCTTACCACTCATCCCTGAGTTGTTTCAGAGACTACGCGAAGCACGTGTTTTCTCCAAGTTGGATTTGAGAGGGGCGTATAACCTGATCAGAATCCGAGAAGGGGATGCGTGGAAGACGGCTTTTAGATCTCGTTTTGGGCACTTTGAATACCTAGTGATGCCCTTTGGACTCTGTAATGCGCCAGCTACCTTCCAGCATTTTGTAAACGATGTGTTTCGGGACTTTCTTGATGTGTTCACCATCATTTACTTAGCTGACATATTCATTTTCTCCACTTCCCTTGAGTCTTATCGGGTCCATGTTAAGAAGATATTAGATAGACTAAGGAAACACCATCTCTATGCCAAAGCAGAAAAGTGCGAGTTCGAGAAGTCCACCATTCAGTTCCTGAGTCTCGTTATCTCCGCAGATGGGATTGCTATGGACCCACAGAAGGTATCAGCAGTGTTCGAATGGCCGCCCCCCGACTGATAAAAAATCTGTACAACTGTTTGTGGGATTCTCCAACTTTTACAGAAAATTCATCAAGAGCTTTTCACTAATTATATCCCATATTACACAATTAACCAGATCACGCACGACGTTTGCATGGACTTTAGAAGCTCAAGCTGCCTTTGAAAGATTGAACGGCCTTTTTACTTCTGCACCCATTCTGAGACATCCTGACCCTGCCTTGCCCTATGTTCTCGAGGTCGATGCCTCCGAAATTGCCGTTGGTGCCATACTGTCTCAACGACGGGACAAAATCCCTACTTCACCCTTTTGCCTTCTTTTCCAGAAAACTAAGTACCTCAGAAAGGAACTATGACGTTGGTGATCAGGAGTTACTCGATATTAAATCTTTTTGCCTTGGAAGAATGGCGCTATCTTCTCGAAGGAGCGGCCCATCCTATTTTTGTGTTCACTGATCACAAGAATCTCGTCCCTGGGATTAGGATAGTTGTGTCTCCGGTAGAGCCGGATTATCCACAAGAACGATTATACATGAAGTTTTGCAGGAGAAGGGGCTCTACGGATTTTTGCGGCTTGTCCAGCTCCACTGTGTAAAGACCCAGGGCTGGGGAAATGGCCCCAAGCGCATACGATCTCCCTAAAAAGAGATCTCATCTTCCGGTAAGCGGCAGCATATTACTGGTGGAGGATTCTTGTGTCACAATACCATCACTTTTCTTATATTTGGTGTCTATCAATATTGAAGAGTTTCTGGCGTCAGAATATAAAGACCTAGGGCTGGGGAAATGGCCTCAAGCGTTTATGATATGCTTATTCGAAAACTGGGTTCCTGTGTGATTATTTAAGTGCTGATAATGAATAATGTAGACTTCTGCAAAAAGCCTTTATAGCCCTATTAAAAAGTCCTGTGAAGTTTAATGGAAAATTTTGATTAAAGGGTTGGTTTATGAACTTTAATCTGTCTAGACCGGTGTTAGAATATATAAAGTCTGCTATGGTCAATGAGACACAGCAGATATTGGATTTAGTATCGTAAAGCCTGCAGATTTTTATACCTTATCATTGCACATACTGTACTTCACCAATTTACCAGCTGGTCAGTGTTCAATAGTGAGGTATAGCCATTAGGTAGGACCATGCCTAATGTTCAACTTCCTGGAAAGCAGGAACAAACGCCCATAGATATATTTTCTGTAATTTTAATGCCAGAGCTGGTTAATTCTCAGATGTAAACCTTAAAGTGACACTAAAGGTTTGAATATTCTTTTTTTCTAAATAACAAACATGTCATACTTGCCTCCATTGTGCAGCTCATTTTGCACAGATTGGCCTCGATCCTCTTCTTCTGGGGTCCCTCTGCGGCTGTCTCGGCTCCTCCCCGCTTCTGATAACCCCCTCTGGGAAGCCCTATCTCAAGAGGGTTACCTTGCGCGCGCGCTCCTGAGTCCTGTATTCGGCATCCATAGCCGCCGACTACAGGACTCGCCCCCGACCCTCGCGTCATTAGAGTTGATTGACAGCAGCGTGAGCCAATGGCTGCGCTGCTATCAATCTATCCAATGAAGAGCCGAGAAGACCGAGCAAATGAAGAGCGTGTTCGCGACGCTGGACTTTCCAGGGCTCAGGTAAGTAAAACGGGGGGGCTGGGGGGCCAGTGATCGTAAGATGTTTTTTCACCTTAATGCATAGGATGCATTAAGGTGAAAAAACATGAACCTTTACAACCCCTTTAACTACTTAAGCCCCGGACCATTAGGCAGCCTAAGGACCAGAGGACTTTTTACAATTTGGCACTGCGCTGCTTTAACTGGTAATTATGCGGTCATGCAATGTTGTACCCAAACAAAATTTGCGTACTTTTTTCCCACAAATAGATTTTTCTTTTTTTTTATATACCGTATACACTCGAGTAAAAGCCGACACGAATATAAGCCGAGGCACCTAATTTTACCACAAAAAACTGTGAAAACGTATTGACTCGAGTATAAGCCTAGGGTGTCCATCTGCATGCCTCACTGTGCCTCACTTTGCCTCACTGTGCCTCACTTTGCCTCACTTTGTCCATGCGCATGCCTCACTGTGTCCATGCGCATGCCTCACTGTGCCCATGCCTCACTGTGCCCATGCCTCACTGTGTCCATGCCTCACTGTGTCCATGCCTCACTGTGTCCATGCCTCACTGTGCCCATGCCTAGACTGACGTTTAACATGGGAGTCTATGGAAGGGGTGCCCGGCTTTGAAAAATCGGTGCTCCCTGGCCGTAGGTCCCCCGGGCAAGAAACTTTGCACACTTGTAGAGGAAGAGTGGGGCTACATGTGTGACCTACGGCCAGCCGGTAACGGGTCCCCAAAGTTTGGGGGATCAGGCGCAAAAAGGTGACTCGAGTATAAGCCGAGAGGGGCATTTTCAGCACAAAAAAATGTGCTGAAAAACTCGGCTTATACTCGAGTATTTTTTAAAACATGTAAAATCACAACATTTGAGTTTAAGCAAAGCAAAAACCAGCATAACTGGGGAAGCATGGGGAGTGGGAAATAACTGGTATCATTGCAATGCATAGAGAAAGTGCCATCCTGGTGAACTCAGCAGGGGCCCGCACCTCATTATAGCTCTCAGCTTATGTGCTGGGGCATAACTCCACCCCTTGGCTAGCAGGGACCCGACAGGCACTCCCCCCCAGGAGGGGGGGCTAAAAAGCCTCCTTCATACCTCCATCTAGGGGACACACCTCCCGGTCCCCCTCTGCAGCCTGCTCAGGTGCAGGTCCCGCCGGGGCACCAGGGTTACAAGATGAGTTCTCTAACAAGTGTAACCACAAAATATCTAACAAAAACAAATGAACTACAGGGAAACCTAACATAACAGGTTTCAAAGAACGTGATGCACCTTAGGGTAGGTCTCCAATATTGGCCATATAGACCATGGAGGGGGAGAGATGGGAGGGGTACACGATACACATCTGCAAGCAGGGTGTATGAGAAGACACAATCGGATATGCGCATCACCACTAGTAGGCCTCTTCAGCTTCAGTGAGGGCTCCGCTAACTCCAGCAGTGCAACATCCAGGCTAGATGGCATAGGGTCTGGGTTGGCAGTATAGGTCCACCACTGTGTCCAGATCCCGTCAAAATGGTCACTCCTGTCCTCACCACCCACTCCTCCGCCTCTCTAATGTTGTCTACGTTCTTCAGCCACTTTGTGATAGTAGGAATCTGTGGGCGTTTCCAGTAGAGCGGTATAAGCCATTTAGCAGCGTTTAAGAGATGAGGGGGTGTGCTTTTCTGGTATCGGCTCAGAGGAAGGGCAGGGGAGGTGCAGGAGAAAGTGAGTTGGGGAAAACGCGATTTTAATTTGCAGGGCATCTTTGATATGGTCGCAAACTTCTAGCCAGAATGGTCTAACCACTGGGCAATCCCACCAAATATGGAGGAGAGTGCCTTTCTGGCCACATCCATGCCAGCAGCGGTCTGTGACTGAGGGGTAGATACGTGATAGTGCCGCAGGTACGCGGTACCAACGGGTCAGCATTAGAGCTTTGTTTTGATGGTATTTGATTGCCTCTGCGATTTTTATTTTTTGCAATATAAATGGAAAAAGACTGAAAAAAAATTTCAAAAATTATATTTTCTACTTTTTGTTATAAGAAAAATCGAACAAGCTCAATTTTAGTCATACGTTTAGGCCAAAATGTATTTTGCCACATGTCTTTGGTAAAAAAAGTCAATATGCGTATATTTATTGGTTTGCGCAAAATTTATAGCGTCTACAAACTAGCGTACATTTTCTGGAATTTACACAGCTTTTAGTTTATGACTACCTATCTCATTTCTTGAGGTGCTAAAATTGCTGATCAGTGCAAAACCCCTCCAAATGACCCCATTTTGGAAAGTAGACACCCCAAGGAAATTGCTGAGAGGCATGTTGAGCCCATTGAATATTTAATTTTTTTGTCCCAAGTGATTGAATAATGACAAAAAAATGTATTTTATTTTTTTCAAAAAGTTGTCACTAAATGATATATTGCTCACATATGCCATGGTTATATGTGGAATTGCACCCCAAAATACATTTTGCTGCTTCTCCTGAGTACGGGGATACCACATGTGTGGGACTTTTTGGGAGCCTAGCCGCGTACGGGACCCCGAAAACCAATCACCGCCTTCAAGATTTCTAAGGGCATAAATTTTTGATTTCACTCCTCACTACCTATCAGGCCTCGTACACACGACCGGCAAGAATCTATAAGAAAACTGGTGGGAGAGCTTTCTTGCTGAGAAAACCGTGCGTGTGTACGAGGCTTTCAGGTTTCTCGTCAAGAAAACTGCCCAGAATCTCAACGAGAAAAATAGAGAACCTGCTCTCTATTTTCTCATTGGGATTCACGTTGGCCTGTTTCCCGACGAGAAAACTGTGTGTGCGTATGTGGCAACAAGCTTACCTGTCCTCCGGTAAGCCCGCGCATGCTCGAAATGACTTTGCCACATGCGCGGTAGCTTCCTAGGCATAGGTAGGGTGTAGCAAGATGATGGCGATGGCATAGAATGTGACGAGCGCATGCTCGTCGTAGTCGCCGTCACCGCGTTCGTTCCATTCCAAAGAACGGCGGTTCTTTGGAATGGAGTGTGTGTACACTCGGCCGGCACAAGATTCTTATCAAGAATCTCGTCAGGAAAAACGACAGTTTTTTTCCTGACGAGATTCTCGGCCGTGTGTACTACTAGGCTTTACAATTTTGAAGGCCATAAAATGCCAAGATAGTACAAACCCCCCCAAATGACCCCATTTTGGAAAGTAGACACCCAAGCTATTTGCTGAGAGGCATAGTGAGTATTTTGCAGCTCTCATTTGTTTTTGAAAATGAAGAAAAAATATATATATATATTTTTTTAAATGTTCACAACTTTGTGACAAAAAGCAAGATCTGCAAAATACTCACCATACCTATCAGCAAATAGCTTGGGGTGTCTACTTTCCAAAATGGGGTCATTGGGGGGGGGGTTGTGCCATCTGGGCATTCCATGGCTGTGATAGGCATTGAGGAGTGAAATAAAAAATTTACACCCTTATGCTGCGTACACACGACCGTTTTTCATGACGAGAAAAATGTCATTTTTTTATTTGGTCATTAAAAACGATAGTGTGTGGGCTCCAGAGCATTTTTCACGACGTGAAAAATGGGCATTAAAAATTTGGAACATGCTCTAATTTTTCTCGTCGTTTTTCACGTCGTCGTTTTTCTCGTCATGAAAAACGGCCGTGTGTAGTCTCTAACGACGTGAAAAAAACATGCATGCTCAGAAGCAAGTGATGAGATGGTTCTGGTAAAACTAGCGTTCGTAATGGAGATAGCACATTCGTCTCGCTGTAACGGACTGAAGAGCACGAGGCTGAAAAGCGCGAATCGTCTCTCACCAAACTTTACGAACACAAGGATCAGCAAAAGCAGCCCAAAGGGTGGCGCCATCCGAATGGAACTTCCCCTTTATAGTGCTGTCGTACATTTCGTACGTCACCGTGCTTTGCTCAAGCACTTTTTTTCATGATAGTGTGTAGGCAAGGCAGGCTTGAGAAGAATGACGTAGAGAAAAACGTTGTTTTTTTCAGTGACTTCAAAAACGGTCGTGTGTACGCGGCATTAGAAAGCCTGAAGGCGGTGCTTGGTTTTTGGGGTCCCGTACATGGCTAGGCTCCCAAAAAGTTTAACACATTTGGTATCCCCGTACTCAGGAGAAACTTTGTGCAAAAAAAATAAAAAATTTGTATTTTTCACGCAACTTGTGTCAAAATATAAAAAATTCCATGGACTTGACATGCCTCTCAGCCAATAGCTTGGGGTGTCTACTTTCCAAATGGAGTCATTTGGGGGGGGTTTTGAACTGTCCTGGCATTTTATGCACGACATTTTGAAGCTTATGTCACACAGACATCACCCACTCTTCTAACCACTTGAAGACGAAGCCCTTTCTGACACTTTTTGTTTACATGAAAAAATATTTTCTTTTTGCAAGAGAATTACGTTGAACCCCCAAACATTATATATGTTTTTAAAGCAAAGGCCCTACAGATTAAAATGGTGGGTGTTGCATTTTTTTTCCACACAGTATTTGCGCAGCGATTTTTTTCAAACGCATTTCTTTTGGAAAAAACACACTTTTTTTATTTTAATGCACTAAAACACACAATATTGCCCAAATGTTTGATGAAATAAAAAAGATGATCTTAGGCCGAGTACATGGATACCAAACACGGCGTGCTTTAAAATTGCGCACAGACGCGCAGTGGCGACAAACTACATACATTTTTAAAAGCCTTTACAGGTTACCACTTTAAATTTACAGAGAAGGTCTACTGCTAAAATTACTGCCCTCGATCTGACCTTCGCGGTGATCCCTCACATGCATGGTGCAATTGCTGTTTACATATGACGCCAGACCGACGCTTGCGTTCGCCTTTGCTCGAGGACAGGGGTGCTTTTTAATTATTTATTTTGCTTTTTTATTTTATTTTTAAACTGTTCCTTCCATTTTCATTATTTTATCTTTTTTATTGTTATCTCAGGGAATGTAAATATCCCCTATAATAGCAATAGGTAGTGACAGGTACTCTTTTTTGAAAAAATTAGGGTCTATTAGACCCTAGATCTCTCCTCTGCCCTCAAAGCATCTGACCACACCAAGATCGGTGTGATAAAATGCTTTCCCAATTTCCCAATGACGCTGTTTATTGTAGTGATGTCATATATATTGATGTTTAGTTATTATAATGATGATATAAGTTATGTTTCCGCAGCAACACCAAAGTTCTCCAGAGAATGCACTTTAATTGACTTCTAATACAGAACAAAGTCCAATACTTGCACAGATGACAACGGATCCAACAGAGTATATATATAACCCAGAATAGTAGTCTTTAGAGTCTCATGTTCTCTAGATCAATCCTAGCTAGACCTGTGCCTTCCTATCCATGCAGAGTGACAAGACTGACTGCCAGCTTATATTGACTATCTACTGAATGACTGCAACAAGCTCCCTTTGACATATGCAATTAGATTACAGATTGCAGGTGGCCTGAGCACAGTTTTGAAATGTAAAATAGACTTATCCTGGATTCTTACATATTGACATGAACAAGTCCCCTTTCAAATGTTCAGTAAATCTTGTTTGGCCCTTTGGTCAACAAACACCCTTTGAAATGTTCAATTAAGTTAACAGGCCACCTCACACACCTTGCATAAGATCAACACATCAACGGCTCTTCAGCTGTCCCTTTGATATGTGTAATTCAGTTGGCTCTGACAACTCAACCATTGTCACAAACCTTATGGCTATTATCAACTGAAATCTGGCCTGATCAATATTGTACTTATAATATAATATAATGTCCCACATAAATCGGCCAACATATACCCCCACTTGGGTCGGTTCTAACTACTAGAACTGACCCATAAATCAAGCAACAAACATCATTATGATTTGAGGTACTGGATGCTTTACAATGGCTCATATGAAAGATGAAGTTGAGACTGGTTACATCTCTCTTCACCAGCAGCTGAAATATTCCCATGAAACAGTTATTAGATAATATAACTTTAGACCATGACTGGAAAAGGATTCGGTAAACATCCGTGGCCCCTAATAGCTGTTAGACCTTATTTCAAAGCTTGCTCTTGAGTAAATCACATCACGATCTTGAATGTTGCACAAAAATTAGCTGATGTCACAGTCCATTCTGACTTCATCACATCTCTCACCATCTCACTGAAAGTAAAGCTTGTTATGCTTTGAGAGCTCCAATCCACATAAGTCCAGGATTCTCTCATCTCCAGGCTCAAAGTTTTCATTTTTAAAGATGCTTTTACACAACCACCAGCAAATCCTGAAATTCTGCTTCCATCTTTATAGTAAGAAGAACCATCAATATACCAGCAGTCCCTTCCAAGGTCAAAAAGGTTTGGATACGGCAGTATGCTGCAAACTATTTCCTTGCACTTGACATTCCTGCCTTTAATAGAGCAGTTACTTGTATCATTCAGTCCATAATTCCACCAGAATGGTATACCAACATATATACACCCCCATGCGATGGTTCAGATAGACACTGATGTCAAGCTGATTCTATCAGATCTTCTATCCTGACAAAGCGGCAGTGGAAATTCTTGTCAGTATCTTTTCATGAAAGGTAGAAAGGTCTTTGTCATCCATATATGTCATAGCCTTCAGCATATTATAAACAACTGATACAACAAAATTCAAATCATGACTGGAGTGATTATATTTCACTCGCCCCTCTTATAAATTTAGGAAAACCACCCAACATACTATAATTTATGCTATGCCAAGCCATTGTGCAGCATCACCTCAGATGTCAAATCTATTGATATCAATATGCATTATGTCATATGTACAGATGTTATAAAATTATTTTAGGTTTAAATGCTTCGCTCTGGTTTTAAGATAAAGTTCACAAAATAAAACATAATAAAAATTAAAAGCAAAATGTATCTGGGAAAGGGAGAAAAATAAAAAAATAGGGCATTGGGGAAGGAAGGTCCATTGAAAAGAAAAATAAAGAAAAAATGAGAATGAAAAAACAAACAAATTTGAATGTTCAAAAAAAGGTCCATTGCTTGATGAATATTGAGAGAGTGTCCATCCTTGTATATTGTCTATTCAGCATTTCTCCCCCACTAGCCAACTTCTGTTCACATTCAAACGTGTACCTCCGGGAATCTGAAAGACAAAAACTCATTAGCAAAGTCCTTAGTATTTTTTTTTTTAAGTTAAAACAAAGTACTATTTACAGTTAAAAGTCTAAAGCTAATTCACCCCCACTGCTAGAGAAGCGTCATTTGCATTCAAAAACAGATCTGGACCCTTCAACTGTTCTAATAATGTGTCACGTTCTTTTCTCATCTTGTCATACTCAATTTTCAGATGGTCATATTTCTGTTTTAATTGAGAAAACGGTATCCAGTTCTTTTTCTTATTATTATTTTGGTGAGCTCTGTTTTTCATATTATTATCACCTATGTTTGACCCAGAATTTCCTCTCTTGTTGTGATCATTAGATATTATCTTCTGATCTTTCTGTTCAGTGTTTGCCCTAAACAATGTGGCTACATCAGTTTTGACAGCTTGCTTATTTGACTTTCTCCATAATTGATCTGCCCTCAACAATACGTCTTTTAAATCATGGGGATTTGGGGTAACTAATAAAATATTTTGTTTGATATCTTCATGCAAAGCATCTAGAAATATACTCATATGTACCGAGCCTCCACGCTCAAATGCAAGATTATTACTGACCAATAATTCCATAATAGCTGCTATCCTGCGGGACAATTCAAAGGGAGATTCACTTTGCATTTGTTTTGATTTTCCCATGAATAGTAACATCAGAACGTACACCATGCAAAACGCATAATAATTCCAGTAATATGTCCCTTGTCCTCAGAGGCTGAATACAGATCTGTTTAATTCTCATCCAAAGACCATTTCCTATAGAATGTTGCAAAACTCTTTCTAAGTCAGATGGGTTGAGATGGTACATATCTCTGACATTCTGCAAGTCACAAAACCATTTAAAAAATCTGTTTAAATTATGGCAGGGAACCATTCCAATTTCTTTAAGAATTGCATTTAGTTCTTTTGGTTTCAAATGCTTCATTACAAGCTGAACTTCACCTGTATTATTTTTATTATTGTAAACTGTGGTGGTCACAGTGGGTGAGGCTGGCAATGAATTATCAGATTTAATATGAGGTTCTGTTTCATTTGATAGAAAGTTTGTTTGTATTTTGCTGCAGATTGCTGAATCCAAGATTTGATGCATATCTGCATTCCTGAGATCTCTTCTCTAATTCCATAATTCTTAATTTTAATCTCTAATTTCTCTTATCATCCATGGGCTGACACAGCTCTCATACTGATTACGTGTGGGTATATGTCCCTGCTTGCAGGAGAAGACCTAGGCAGAATGTTAGATGTTAAAACATTCTAGAACAAACCAGAGCTGAACATCCCCGCCCATGGGGGCGGTCCCTCCGGACATTACCCTCCCACCTGCAGCTAACAGCCTCAGTTTTTTTATGCCTAGCAGAAGGAGAAGATGTGGCTCTCTCAGGAGCCAGTCTCCTGGAAGATTTTACTTTTTACATTTTATTCCTTTGGGAATTTTATTATTTTATTTTTGAGACCTTCAATCAACTGTCGGCTGGGCAACAGGTTGGGTACACTGGTATCCTCGTAGTCTTCCCTGTCCCACCATCGAGCGTGCTGATCCTCGCCTTGTGTGCGTGAGACTCAGTTCATGACATGCCCCATGACTCCAGGGGTGGCCGGGTTGCTTTCATGCTCCCGCGGTCCTCTTAAGATTGAACAGTACCTGACTGTATCTTTCGCGGTGGACCGAGCCGACAGCTACGCAGTACTACTCTGTGATAGGTCTGTCTGAAACAAGCCAGTGGGTCCCTCTAGGGATGGGTAAGTAGTCTCTCCTGCTGCAGGTGAGTACATGCTGGCTGTGTTTCTTTATGTGGGGGGTTCTCACTGTCTCCCCCCTGTTATGCTGCTCTCTGCACCCTGTACTGGTGCTGTGCTGTGTGGGAGTGCTTGGGGGGTCGCTCTGGCCTGGGGGGGGGGGCGCTCATGGCTGTTGGTGAACTCTGGGATGTGTTCTGGTGGAGTGTGTGAGGCCTTATTGCGTGCGCCATTGGAGCTGTGTTTTAAATTTAAATAGTGCGCTCGGCGGCCATCTTGCTCAAATGCGCCGTTATACAGGCGCCCGGCGGCCATTTTCTTGTAGCCGCGGCGCTTTCACTTTTGTTTTCGGCCTCTAGCGGTGCTGCTGACGGCGCGAAAATCTCAGTCTCCTCACAGATTCTTCACTCTCCTCAGGCTTCACTCGCGCTGCAGCGCGAACTGAGCGGTCCCTAAGGGTTGTGAGTCCTTCGGGTATCCCCTCCTCAGCCTCAGCACAGCCAGTGGGTGGACTGTATTATTCACTGTAATAGTGAATAAGGTCTCAGAGGGTGGAAGTATGGAGTCTGGTTCGCCTGCTTCTCCACACTTGTCAGAGGCAACTGGCAGTGCTCCTGCACCTGCGGTCCCTATGGACCAGTTGTCGGCAGTCCTGGAATCATTCCTTGTCAAGCTGGAAGCGGTGTGCGAACGCACGGGAGCTGTAAAGCGCCCCCTCCCCACACAATCTCCACATGGGGAGTGCTCTGACTCAGATATGGGCCTAGCTACTGCTGCTGAGGACCCTAGTTCTGAGGATTTTGATGTCTTTGGACAGGACATTCCTTGTGAGGAAGTCCCCTGTCTTGAACCACCAACTGGCAGGGTGCTTGTAAGTGAACTCATTGATGCTGTGAGGGACACTCTCAAGCTGAATGTTGAGGCTGAGGAACCTCAGGTGGAAGTTGTATCCTTTGGTTCCTCTAAAGCCGCTTCTTCAAAAAAGGTCTTTCCATATGTGCCTTTTTTTAATACATTCATTGACCAAGTCTGGGATAAGCCGCAGAAGAATTTGACGGTCCCGCGGCGCATAGCTTTAAGGTACCCCTTTGAGGAGGACCTGGTTAAGAAGTGGGCTCACCCCCAGTGGTCAACCCCCCGGTTGCCCGTTTTGAATAAGGCTACCACACTCCCGATGGAAGGGACTCCTGCATTTTAAGGATCCCGCTGACAGGAGGTCAGAAGTGGCGAATAGAACTATGTTTACCTTATTGGGGTCCGCTTTACGCCCTATAGTGGCGGCGACACTTGTGTCTCAGACACTCACAGGATGGGCAAGGAGTTTGCACCAAACAGTGCAGGAGCATAATCTCCCTCCTGAGACCATTGCCCTGGCGCACCAACTTGCGCAGGGTTTAGTCTTCATGTGCGATGCCACTTTGGATGCGGCCCCTTTAATATCAGGGACCTCTATCTCTGCTGTGGTGCTGCGTCGCCTTATCTGGCTGAAATGCTGGTCGGCCGACCTAGCTTCCAAAAAGCTCCTGGCGGACTTGCCCTTTAAGGGCGGTAGACTGTTTGGGGCTGCCCTGGATGACATTATTAAAAATGTCACAGGAGGTAAGTGGGCCGCAGGCCGGGCCCTTCCTTGACGGCGAAGACGTTTTTTTCGTCAGTCAGATGCCACGGGTAAGCCCGCCCAGACTGAAAAAAGTGCAGCTGGGGGACAAAGACGTCCCTGGGTGCGTAAGCCTACCAAGCAAGCTCCCAAGCCTGCCACTGCATGAAATCTTGCCCCTGCCCGACTCTGGGGTGGGGGGACGTCTTTGCATGTTCTCGGTGCGGTGGACCTCCCGGATCTCCGACCGGTGGGTGTGCGAGGTGGTCACCTCGGGATACAGGATAGAGTTCTGCTCGTGGCCCCCAAACAGGTTTTTTTTCCTCAAACCTCCCTCTCCTTCCTGCCCACCGGGTGGCCCTCTTGGGGGCCGTACAGGATTTGCTCGGGTGCGGAGTAATTGTGCCAGTTACGTCACAGAATAGGTTTCAGGGGTTTTACTCAAACCTGTTTGTTGTCCCGAAGAAGGACGGGGTACGGCCAATCCTGGACCTCAAGACTTTGAATGCCTACGTGAAGGTACAAAAATTCCGGATGGAATCCATTTGCAGGGTCATTGCGACCCTCCACAAGGGGATTTCCTGGCGTCCTTGGATATCAAGGACGCTTACTTGCACGTCCCAATCTGCGCAGGTCACCAAAGGTTTCTGCGCTTTGCCATAGGCGAAGTCCACTATCAGTTCGTGGCTCTTCCCTTCGGCCTAGCATCGGCACCACAGGTTTTCACCAAACTGCTTGCCCCGGTTCTAGCTTTGCTGAGACGGCGAGGAATTGTTATCATGGGCTATCTGGAGGATCTCCTTCTCAGAGCAGAAAATGGCTCAGAATTGGAGGAAAATGTGACGATAGTCAGTCAGACCCTCCGGGACTTCAGATGGATTCTGAACACGCAGAAGTCGGCTCTAGTCCCGACTCAACGCTTTGGAGTATCTGGGTCTGATCCTGGACACTTCGGCAGCGAAGGTGTTTCTACCCTCAAGCCTCGTACACAGGACTGAGTTTCTCTGCAAGAACCAGCAAGAAACTTGCTGGCAGAGCTTTCTTGCCAAGTAAATCGGTCGTGTGTACACGGCTTTGTTTTCTCGTCAAGAAAACCGACAAGAATCTCGACGAGAAAAATAGAGAACCTGCTCTCTATTTTCTCATCAGGATTCTCCATTTTCTCGTCGGCCTGTTTCTCGTCGAGAAACCCGAGTGTGTGTACACTCACCTGTCGCTGTGGAAACCCGCGCATGCTCAAAATGACTTTGACGCATGCGCGGTAGCTTCCTAGGCATAGGTAGGGTGTAGCAAGATGGCGGCGACGGCATCGAATGTGACGAGCGAACGCTCGTTGTAATCGATGATGTCACTGCGTTCGCTCCATTCAAAGAACCGCGGATAGAATCGAGCGTGTGTACACTCGGCCGGGACAAGTTTTTTCCTGACGAGATTCTCGGCCGTGTGTACGAGGCTTCAGAGAAGTTACTGACACTTCAGTCGGCAGTGCGGGTTCTGACGTCCCGAAAATGGTTGTCAATTCGCTTCTGCATGAGAGTCCTGGGATTAATGGTGGTCTCCTTCGAGGCGGTTCCGTATGCTCAATCACACACTCGGGCATTGCAGAAGGGAATTCTGTCTGTTTGGGACAAGTCCCCATTGTCATTGGATCTTCAGATTCAGTTGAGTCACTCTGTCAAGGCGTCCCTGACGTGGTGGCTGAGATCCCTGGCTCTTCGGGCCGGGAAGTCGTTCCTCCCCATCCACTGGACAGTGGTCATGACGGACGCTAGCCTGAGGGGCTGGGGAGGAGTGTGGGGAGTCCTGTCAGCTCAAGGGCTCTGGACTCCGGACGAATCTCGTCTCCCAATCAACGTCCTGGAATTGCGGGCGATTAGACTGTGTCTCTTCACATGGTCGAAGAGGCTACAGGGCCGCTCGGTCAGAATCCAGCCGGACAACGCCACGGCCGTGGCGTATGTCAACCATCAGGGGGGCACTCGGAGCTCGGCTGCGGCGTCCGAGGTCGCCCACATCCTAAAGTGGGCGAAAAGAAGCGTGTCGGCCGTCTACATTCCGGGCGTAGAAAACTGGCAGGCGGACTATCTGAGCCGCCAGTCCCTGGACCAGGGGGAGTGGTCCTTGCATCCGGAGGTGTTTCAACTCCTTTGTCGGCGGTGGGGCACTCCGGCTGTGGACCTGATGGCGTCTCGACTCAATCGCAAGGTGTCGAGGTTTGTGGCCAGGTCCAGGGACCCCTGGGCGGATGCCTCTGATGCGTTGGTGGCACTGTGGGGTCAGTATCGCTTAATGTATGTCTACCCTCCGCTGCTGTTGCTTCCTCGCCTGCTGTGCAGGGTAGCAGCCGAGGGCATCCCGGTGATCCTCATTGCCCCGGACTGGCCTCGGCGTCACTGGTACGCCGACCTGGTACGTCTCATTGCGGACGTCCCTTGGCGCCTGCCCTTGAGGGAGGACCTTCTATCTAAAGGTCCAATCTTTCATCCTGCTTTACAGTCTCTGGCTTTAACAGCGTGGCTATTGAGAGCCAGGTGCTGAAAGACCGAGGCCTGTCGGATTCGGTAATTTCGACCATGCTTAGGGCAAGGAAGTCTTCTTCTAGGAAGATCTATCACTGTACCTGGAGAGCTTACATCGCTATGTGCGAAGAGCTAGACTGGCATCCACGGACATACTCTGTCCCCAGAATCCTGCGGTTCTTGCAGCGTGGTGTTGCACAAAGGCTGGCTTTGAGCACTATTAAGGGTCAGTTTTCGGCCTTGGCCGTTTTCTTTCATTCCCTCCTAATGCTTGTAAAAGCAGTCTAGAGGCTAATTAGCCGCTAGGATTGCTTTTACATGAAAGCCGACCGCTGGCTGAAAAGAATGATACCAAGATGATACCTAAACCTGCAGGCATCATTCTGGTATAACCATTCAAAGTCCAGCAACATACCAGTACGTTGCTGGTCCTTGTTGGGCATATATACATATATTTTTTTCATGCAGCCTGTTGGCTGAATGAAAAAAAGATTGATCGGTGGGTGTGCCCACCATTAGAATACCTCCCTTCATCCACCCACTTCTAATGATGGGCATGCATGCACCATTTATATAATGCCGAAGCATGGGGGCATCCTCCCGCAAAAGTTAGGAGCAAACCGCTCCTCCGTCCCTGCTGCCCCCATGCTTCGACATATATGCTCTTTTTTTTAACTGTGGTGGTGAAATCACCTCCTACAACACTGTAGTCACGGTTTTATGTATCGTGGGATTAAACGCTGTTGCTGTCAAGATAAATAAATCCGCGCTGCAGCTGAATGGCGTACCTGAAAACCAAAAAATGGTTAACAATAAAACACAGTAAACAGTAAAGTATAAAAAAAATTGCATACCTGAAAAGCAAACATGATAAAACATAATAACATTGCAGAATAGAATACAGTAAAAAAGAGCAGAACAATAGGGAGAGAGAGAGAACAATAAAACAACTATTTTTGGTTTTTATATTTTATATTTTTTTTGTGTTTTTTTTTTTTTTTTTTTCCTTTTTTTTTCACACTTATTTTGTAACTGTAACGGTTTGGTTCCAGGTTTGGGTCTCTCAAAATGCGATGGCATCTTGGGAGACCCTGTGTAAGTGTGTCCTAGTCTGTGAAATGCTGTACCCTATGCTAATAACGCTAATACTGCACTAGTGTGTGGTAGCGTTCAAAACATTCACCAATGCAAAGACCAGGATTGTCAGGACAGCGTGGACAATAACGGGTGCCACGCCTATATCCGCGCTTTCTACAGACGCAACATTTTCTTTGGGGGGCTCATTGGATAGGGGTACTAGGGATGGCATACGGAAAATACCTCTCATGCAGCCGGCTTACTGCATTTGGTTGGGGATGGTGAGGTGCAGCACCGCCTGGATACATTAGGGCTCGGACGATATCTTCCTGGAATTTAAGGAAAGGTCCAGTCCCTCCTGAAGCTGTGTATAGCCAATTGAAATATGTATACAGACACTTTTTTTGTACCAGCGTCTGGCCTTACGGGCAACTAGGTACGGCGCCATCAACTGGTCGTTGAGGTCCATCCCTCCCATTTTTTGGTTATATTCGTGGACACAGAGGGGTTTCTCCACAACACCAGTCGCCGTACGAATTTGGACTGTCGTGTCTGCGTGAAGGGAGGACAGAACGAAAACAATCTTATTATCCCTCCACTTCACAGCGAGCAAATTATTACACTTGGAGCAGGCTCTCTCCCCCAGCCTAAGACGGGAATCTACAAGCCTCTCGGGTAAGCCCCGGCGATTAGGTCGCACAGTGCCACATGCGCCAATCTGATGATCAAACAAGTGACTAAAAAGTGGCACGCTCGTGTAATAATTGTCCACATACAAATGGTACCCCTTTCCGAATAAGGGTGGCACCAAGTTCCACACTATCTTGCCAGCGCTCCCTATGTAATCTGGGCAGTTCTCCGGCTCTACGTGACTATCTCTTTTCTCGTAAACCATAAAACTACATGTATAGCCTGTGGCCCTGTCACAGAGCTTATACATCTTGACCCCATATATGGCACGCTTTCTGGGAAGGTACTGTTTGAAAGACAATTGGCCAGAAAATTTAATCAGGGACTCATCAACGCAGATAACTTGATGGGGAGTATACAAGGCTGCAAAACGTTGGTTGAAGTGGTTTACGAGGGGCCGAATTTTGTAGAGCCGATCGAATTCAGGGTCTCCACGAGGACGACAAAGTTCATTGTTGTTGAAGTTAATGAACCGCAAGATCTGCTCGTATCGTGCCCTGGACATGGAGGCAGATAACATGGGCAAATGATAAACTGGGTCAATGGACCAATATGACCGCAACTTACTCAATTTAACTATGCCCATGTCGAGGGATAGGCCCAGAAAGGTCTTAAAATCGGAAACCGTAATTGGTTTCCATTCTTTGGCAAGGGAGGACTGGGGTTTAGCGGCGATGTATTGACCAGCATACAAATTACTTTGGCCCACAATAGATCTATAGAGATCTTCCGTGAAAAACAGTGAATAAATTCAAGTGCCGTAAAATCAACTGTTTCCACCTGAATTCTAGGTTGGCCAGTGAATGGGGGAAGTACGGGTTCTGCAGAAGTGGTTGGCTCCCAATTAGGATTGGCGAATTCTGCAGGAAGGACACTATGGGCACGACGGGCCTGTGTCTGTCTTCTTGGTGGCAGCGGGATACTACTTGTGCTTGCCACCTCGCCAGCTTGAACTGCACTTATGGGACTCGTCACGTCAACAAGTGTTACTGCAGTGCTGGATGTACGACCAGGGTGTACTAGGCCGCTGGTGCTTGCCAGTTCACCAGAAGGATCAGCGGCACTAGTACTTCTCTGCTCCATATGAGAGCCCTGCGGTTCTTGCACCTCAACAACAGAAGAAAAAGAATGGAGTCAGGTACGCCTGACCTTGGCAGGGACCTCAACTTCATCGTCAGTGCTATCTGTCATGGAGCTGCTGTCGTCTACAGCAGTGGTCTTCAACCCTGTCCTCAGGGCCCACTAACAGGCCAGGTTTGCAAGATAACTGAAATACATCACAGGTGATATCATTTGCTGATTGCAGTATTCTAGTCTGTGTCTCCCCAAGGTAATACATAAAACCTGGCCTGTTAGTGGGCCCTGAGGACAGGGTTGATGACCACTGGTCTACAGGATCGTATTCTGAGCCTGAATCTGATGGATGAGTGACTTCCTCTTCACTATCTGTCATGCACAGAAACGTGTAGGCCTCTTCACTAGTGTACCTTCGATTTGCCATTTTGGGCTCTAAATTTATTGGTACACTTCTTCTAAAATTCACAGGTAAAAAAGCACCTAGGCTGTCGGCAACCGAGTCAAACGCTACCAAAAAAAACTGTTAGCGATCGCAGGGATGAGGCCTGACTCTGCGAACACTGCAGTTATGTGTTAAGTGTTTTGTAAGTGACAGTGATCAATCGATACTGCACTTGGGTGGGCTGGGCTGGGCGAAGGAGCAAAACGCAGGTGCTAGCAGGTATCTGGGCTGATCCCGCTAACACTGTGTTTTTGGGAACCCTAAACTGCTGGGGACGCTAGTATAGATCTGATCAGATCAGATCAGATATTGATCCGTTCAGATACTATACCACTAAGGGAGGTGTATGCTTCGTGCGTGGGTGTTAGCGCTACTGGCACTAATCTGGCGCTGCCTGAGGCGACGCAGACCCTATATGACACTAAAACCTAACTGATATCACCCTCTGGGCGATCAGGGGGTTAAACCTTTATTGGGTAATAAATGGCGGGTGCCCTGACGCTATAAAAAGCAAACTAACCAGCGTCCTAAATAGCTAACTGGCTAACTGGCTAACTAGCATCACCAGTGACACTTGTACTGTGATCACTGGTTAAAGGGTTAACTAGGGGGCAATCAGGGGGTTAAAACCTTTATTAGGTAGTATATGGGGGTACCTGATGCTATAAAAACCTGACGGTGAACCTAAATAACTAACTGGCTACCTAGCGTCACCCGTGACACTAATACGGCGATCAGAAAAGCGATCGCTTAGTGACACTGGCGACGGCGTGAAAGTGTTACCTGGGGGGCGATCAAGGGGTTAAACCTTTGTTAGGGGGGTACCCTACACCTAAAGGGGCCTAACATTAATATCCCTGACACTTTTTGCAGTCACAAATGACACCAAATGCTGTGATCAGTAAAAAAAATTAACACAGCAAACAGTGACACTGTGACTGGGGGTGCAGGGGGGTGATCGGGGGGTGACTGGGAGTGTTTCGTGTGCCTACGTGTCCTGGTGTCAGTGTACTGTTGTGCACTTACTTTGAGATGTCTTCCTCTCCTCCGCGCCGGACGAAAAGACCGCCACGAGGAGAGTGACATCACTTCCTCTGCTTCTGTTTACATTTACAGAAGCAGAGGAAGAAGCTGATTCGCCAGGAGCGATCGTGAGGGAGTGGCCATGAATCGATAGCCTCCCCCTCAGGAACCGGGGGGGTGGGCGATAGGCCCCCCCCCCACCCGCTGGGAGGCAGGGATGTATATATACATCCATCTGCCTGCCCGTGCCAATCTGTCAACGTATATCGTCGTGCGGCAGTCGTCAAGTGGTTAATGATTGTTTTAGCTAATTTGTACCATAAACATTGTAGTTTTTTTTTCTTTTGGGCCCCTTTCACACTGATTGACCGATCGAGTCAGCCTGTCAGTTTTTTCGATCAGACCATCTAAAGCTCTCTATGTAGTGGCGAATGTCAGCGGACGTGTATCCACTGACACCTGCAGGCATTCGTTTCGATCCGCTGAAAATAGACAGATGGGGATCCATTCCCTATCCATCCAACAGATTGGAGGATGACAGTCAGATGGAAACGAACAAGCAGTCTGTTATCCGACTCCCCCATAGAGAAGAGTGGGCTGTCTCTGTGTCCACGCTGCATAGCGGAGCGGTCATGGACCTGTCATCCGCCTGCTCAGCAGGGATCAGCGGACAGATCTCTAGCTGCGCAGGTGGTTGTGCTTGGCGAAGTCTGCTCCATCTGTAAAGAGCCTTATGCCGCGTATACACGGCCGTTTTTCATGACGAGAAAAATGCAATTTTTTTAAATGGTCATTAAAAATGATCGTGTGTGAGCTTCAGAGCATTTTTCACGACGTGAAAAATGGGCATTATGAATTTGGAACATGCTCTAATTTTTTTCGTCGTTTTTCACGTCCTCGTTTTTCTCATCATGAAAAACGGCCGTGTGTAGGCTTTAACGACGTGAAAAAACCGTGCATGCTCAGAAGCAGGTGATGAGACGAGAGCGCTTGTTCTGGTAAAACTAGCGTTCGTAATGGAGATAGCACATTCGTCACGCTGTAACGGACTGAAGAGCACGAGGCTGAAAACCGCGAATCGTCTCTCACCAAACTTTACTAACACAAGGATCAGCAAAAGCAGCCCAAAGGGTGGCGCCATCCAAATGGAACTTCCCCTTTATAGTGCCGTCCTACATTTCGTATGTCACCGCGCTTTGCTCTAGCATTTTTTTTTATGATCGTGTGTAGGCAAGGCAGGCTTGAGAAGAATCACGTCGAGAAAAATGTCGTTTTTTTCAATGACATTAAAAACGGTCGAGTGTACGCGGCATTAGGCCTCATGCACTGTTTGCCCAGTCCTTCTAAACATCTTTCTCCTGGCAGGAGAAAAGTAGTGTTAAAAATGTGCCTAAAGCTGCATTTTTGAAACACATTTACATGTGTTTAGGTGCGTCAAGTGTTTGGATGTTCATCCATTTTATGGGCCAGATTATACATTTATTCTGGCCATTGAAATAAATTAACTCTCACATGCTTAAATGCACTTAGTGTTTAGGCATGTCAGGTGTTTTTTTGGCAAACGTTCCTCTCCTGAACACATTTTGTAGCCTTCAGATTTCTGCCCCAAACCCTTCTGCGTGTAAACACAGGACACATAGTCTAACAGAGGGGCATTTAGGGGCAGAAAAAAAAGTCAAACACCTTTTTTTTTGCTGCATTGTGCATGAGGCATTACTTTTTCTGTCTTGTTCAAACATAGTTTATAGAATTTTTTTCCAAAGTGCGTGCCAATTTAAAAATAATTAGTCCACCACCGTGCCACTGAACAGTAGCATGCTGTAGTTGTAAGTTTTTCAATTTTCTTTATATCTTTATTAAAGTGGAGTTCCGCCCTGAAAAAAAAAATTACACAAAAATGCTGGAAAAAAATAAAAAAATAATAATTTTACTCGCCCGAAATAGCGGTTGCTATGCGGAAGTCCCTAATCTGCCTCTTCCTTATCCGCGGTGGGTCTTCTTCAGCATCCTCTTCTAGTGAATGGGGCGCGCTGCCTTCTGGGAACTGTGTGTAATCCCAGAGAGCAGCCGCCCATTCACAAATCGGCGCGAGGATGGCGGCGCGGGACCTGCAGTGATCGAGGGATCGGCATTGGGGGGGGGGGGCCATCATCGCGGGCGAGTAGGATAGGTAAGTCTCCTTATTAAAAGTCAGCAGCTACAGTGTTTGTAGCTGCTGACTTTAAAAAAAAAAAAAATGAAATTGCGGGTGGAATCCCGTTTTAAGTTTTTTTCACAATTTTCCAAAATGTAATAGACACTCTTTCTCCCTCTTCCAGGTCCCGTCCAACCATGTTAAAAAAAACATATAAATCATGTACATTTCCTTTTTTTTGGGGGTAAGACCTGGGGTTGTATATATAATATTATATGTTTAAAAAAAAGAAAGAACGATATGCTCACCCATTCCCTGCACTCTCTCAACTTCATTCATCTCACTCACTCCCTCCTCTTCCACTCTCACATAGTCTGGTTTCTCTTGGGTCTCTACACTTTATTAGAGCATTTTTTTTTTTCCCTTTTCTTAGGGTTTACATATTGATCCCTCTTGCTTCCCACCAGGGTTTCCACATCTTATCATATTTCATTAGCGCACCTTGCTTTATGAATACCGATTTCTCTTTGAGGATTACCCCATTCATACTGTTTAGCCATTCCCTGCTGGACGGAGGTGATACTGAATGCCATCTCCAGGCAATCAGGATCCTTGCCTGGAATAAGCATCTCATGGTTGCCCCTAGTTTCCCCACTCCCTCCACTAGTCCCAATAGGCATTGTTTCGGCTCTAGCTCAATTGAGGTTCCAAAAATCCTGTGAATAGTTTTCACCACCCCCGTCCAGTAGCGGAACAGCTTTGAGCATCTCCAAAACATATGGAGTAGATCCCCCTCTATGTCCCCACACCTGGGGTAACTAGGATTTGGCCGACGGCCAAACTGAAAAAGTCTGTAAGAGGTGTAATAGGTTCTATATAATAACAGGTGTGACATCCTTTGTGAAGGGGACAAGAAGACCAGTGGGGCCAGTTCAAGAATTCTATTCCACTGCGTGTCAGAAATATATATATATCTATATATATATATATATATATATATATATATCTCCTTTTCCCATTTCCTCTTATACAAGGGGGGTTCTAACCCACCCTGTCTCCCATTATTGATATGTGGGTATCATTTTGAAATTGTGCCTTTCCCTGGCTCAGTGTTAATTAATTTTCGAAGTACTGGGATTTTACTCCATTCTGGGGTCCTACCTCTGAACTGTTCCTGTAGTGCATGCCTTGCCTGTAAATATCTAAAAAAAAAAAAAAAAAAAAAAGATTTATTCGGTAGGTCATATTGGGCTCTCAGTTCCTGGAAAGTTTTCAAGGTACCTTCTTGATATAACTGTATAATGAATTTTATTCCACATCTCTCCCATTCCCTCACTGCCCCCATCTTCTGGAGCTCTCCTAGTTTACTGTTTTCCCATAGTGGGGTATATTCATAAGGCCTCTATATTCCAATATTGCTTTCGTTGTATCCCATACCCTTGTCATAAGGTTCAAGGTTGGGGATCCTGGAGGGAAAGATCCTGCCTCCAAGACTTCAGGCATGGAGTCATGTGGAGTGTTTTGTAGGAGCATCTTTCTACCTACTTCTTGACCTGCTAGATTACACCCCGCTATGTACGGAAGTTGTGCCACCAAAAAATAACTAGAAGGTTGTGGGAGTGCTACTCCTCCTTCCTGTTTCTGGAGCTGTAATGAACTTAAGCAAATTCTTGCAGGACCACCCTTCCAGATCATTTCCCTGAACAGGATATCTATCTTTTGGAACCACTTTTTGTACAGCCAAATTGGGGAATTATGCAGTACGTAGAGGAGCTGAGGCATCCAGATTATTTTAATTGGATTACAATGACCTGCCACAGATATTGGCAGGCATTTCCAGATTTTTATTTTTCCCCTAAATGTATTCAGCAAAGGCTCCATGTTATCTGAAATGTAATGTTGAGGGTCCCTAGAGATGTTTATACCTAAGTATTTGAATTTGTTCACCACTGGGATCTGAGCTACCTCCTCAGGTAAGGGGCCTCTCAGAGGATCTACTGGTAACAAGCTGGATTTTGCCCAGTTTATCTCTAATCCAGAGATTTGGCCAAGTCTATTAATATTCATGGCTTTCCGAAGAGAGTCCTGTGTGTCTCCAAGGAGCAGGAGATCATCTGCATATAATGCAACTTTTTCCTCCAGGTCGCCTCTTCTAAAGCCCCCTCACCTGATCAGAGGACCTAAGGGCCATAGCCAGAGGTTCGATTGCAATGGCAAAGAGGTGGGGTGACAGGGGACATCCCTGTCTTGTCCCCCTTCCCAGTCCGAACTTTTCAGATTGCTCATTGTTCACTTTTACTCTAGCCTCTGGTGCTCTGTTAAGCATTTTGACCCAGTTAATGAAGCCCGGGCCTAGTCGGGCCGCTTCCATAGCCTTTCAAAGGAACTGCCATTCTAAACTGTTGAAGGCCTTGGCGGCATCTAGGGACAAGATGGCCCTCTCCCCTTCCTCATCCGCTGGGACCTGGAGACTCAAGTATAACCGCCTTATATAAACACTAGTCGTTCTTCCAGGTATAAAACCTGATTGGTCGGGGTGGATAATTTTCGATATAACCCTATTCAACCTAGCCGTCAGGACCTTCGCCAGGATTTTCATATCCGTATTCAAGAGGGCAATAGGCCTATATGAGGCTACATCAAGTGGGTCTTTAGCCTCTTTATGTATGGTGATTATAGTCCATCATTGAAGAGGGAAGCTCTCCCTTTGCTAGTGAACTATTCAATGCCCTCAACAGCTCGGGGAGCAGTACCTTCCTGTAATGCCGATATATTTCGGCAGGGAGGCAATCTGGGCCCGGGGATTTCTGCCTCGCCATCTCATTAGTAATACGCGTCATCTCTTCAAATGTTATAGGGCAGTCTGGTTCAGTTCTATCTGTCTCATTAAGGAAGGGTAGATTCAAGTCCTTAAAGAAGGAATCCATTACGTCACTCCCCTCCCTCTGCCTAGATCTGTAAAGATCTTCATAATATTCTTTAAACTTGCCCGCTATTTCTGGAGTGTATGAGGTCGCTCTTCCATCCTCCAAAATAATCGTGGGTACCACTGAATTGGGGGAGTTTGCTCTAGCTAATTGTGCCAACATACGTTCCACACTTTCCCCCTCTCCAAAGGCAGCTTGTTTCTGAAAAATATATTTATTCTCTACCTTCCGAAGGGTCATTAGCCGGATGTTTTGTTGCTCCGCAATCCTGCTTCTGAGTGTATCGGTTGTCGGATTATTAATGTATTGTTCTTCCGCAGTTGTTACCCTCTCTCCAATTAATCTCTCCCAATCCTTAGACTGCTTCTTCATTTTTGAGATCTGTTGTATCATAATACCTCGTAAAAAGGCCTTCAAAGTGTCCCATACTATTCCCTCTGAGGCGGTACACCGGTTCGAGTAAAACTCCCCAAGGGACAGCAGTATATCTTTTGGGTCTCCCATCAGTTCAATCCAGAAGGGACTTAACCTCCACTCTCCAGGATGGACACGCTTGCCCAGCTCCAATGACACTGTCACCGGGGAATGGTCTGACAAACCCCTTGGTTTATAGCTCACATTTTTTTATTATGTGTATCATCTCTTCATTTCCCAGGACTATATCAATTCTGGAGAGCGCCGAATGAGTCCTGGAGAAGCACGAATACTGTCAGACGTCTGGATTTCGTATTCTCCAGATATCTCTCAGTCCAGTTTCTATCGGAAAGTCAGGAGGCCAGCTGTCCACTATATTGCTTGTGTATGTGCCTGGGGGGAACCTGTCTAGCTTCCGGTCAATTACCATGTTAAAATCCCCTGTTACTATCACCAGGGTTATCTAGGACAAACTTGGTAAGTTCACAGAAAGACCAAAAGGGGGGGGGGGAGATACACATTTGCCAATACACAAATTCTATTTTCAATCCTGCAAAGTAAGAAAATATATCAACCTTGTTCATCTATCTTAGACTGTATACAAGTAAAGACCACTCCTGCTCTAATAAAGGTACTCACCCCTCTAGAGTAAGAAGTGTGAACTGAATGGAATTGTGTGGGATAGTCCCGTCACCTCATTTGGGGACTAGAGGGTTTTGTGAGTTGTGTCTCCTGTAAGCAAAGGACGGCTACCATGTATGTTTTTGCAATCAGGAGAACTGCAGCTTTTTCCTCTGGGTCTCCCATTCCCCGAACGTTCCAGGAACACAAAATGTAATTTTCAGTCTGAGTGCTTCTAACCATGGTGTTATAATTTTTTGTATACCATATGACCATGTGACCAATACCTTTTTTCCATTTATACTTTTTGCTTGTGCCAGTTTTTTCAAATTTATAGCCCAATATTGCCAAGTCTCGTGCCTGTAATTAATTTCAAACATCCTTGTGTACCAAATGTGCCACTTGTTCAACCTCGTGCTCTCATTCATCTTTCTCACCTGCCCACTGGGCCTATTTGGGGGAATTCTAATGTGTCCATTGTATATTCCTGTGATTTTAAGTGTTATTAGTGTCTTTAAACTTGTATTCTTACACTCTTTCCTCCCTAGCCCACACCCCGTCTTATCTCTTTACAACCAACATCTGATCCAACTGACATACAAGACAAACAAGACAAAACAAAAACATAGACCCAAAAACATGTATGGGAAAAGCTCTTCACCATACCCCTTAATAACAGGGGGTAAATGCTCATTGCTCCCTCCCATCTACACCCCCCTCCCTCCCCTCCACTCCTTATTTCACTTGTCATGTGGTTTAACCTAAATCATGGTGTTAATCAAGTGCTAAAATAATACAATCAAAGTGTGCTACAGTCTACTTTTATGAAATGCTATCCAGTCTTCCACCCCCTTCGGGGTGTCAAGGAAAACAGTCTCCCCCAAGGCATTTATTCGCAGTCTAGCGGGGTATAACAAAGCATAGTTGACTTTTAGTTGTTGCAATTGGCGCTTAACTTCTCCAAACTTGGCCCTCCGTTTTTGTAGATCAGGTGAAAAATCAGGGTTCATTCGAAACCCTATTACCATTATACAGGATATTACCCATTTCTCTGGCTTTGTTTAATATAGTCATTTTGTCTTTATAATAGAGTATTTTTTACCAAGAGAGATCTAGGGGGGGCACCCGGCAGGGGGGGCCTGAAGGGGACCCTGTGAGCTCTTTCTAGTGCAAAGAAGGTTGAGAAGGACTGGTCTCCTAATAGTTCTTTAAACCATTTTTCCATAAAAGCGATGGGGTCTGATCCCTCACTGCGCTCGGGGAGCCCCAGTATCCTTACATTCTTCCTTCGCATCCTGTTCTCCACTTCATCAGTCCTTGTCCAATAGTTGCGCATTTGTTCCCCTATAACTCTCATCTCCCGTTTCAAAGGACTCAAATCGTCCTCTATCAGACTGACCCTCCCCTCAAGAGCAGCAGTTCTTTCCCGCACTTTCTGCATATCATGCCTGATAAGGGACAGCTCCCCCCACACAGTCTCAAGCCGATCGGACATCCCAGCTCTACAAAAGTTAATTGCTTGCAAGATTTCCTTCAATGAAGGTTCTGCTATTCCCGGGACCTCCGCTCCAGGTAATGGCCCTGAGCGCCCCTGAACTACCTCCATCCCCTCACTCAGTAATTTGCTACTGGGGGCCGTCACTCCCTCCACAGGCGCCCCCCAGCCCCGGCCCCCCCGGCAGCGCCAGCCCCAGACCACGGTCCAGACAAAACACCGGCGCGCCGAGCCCGCTGACCACCCCTCGGGGTGGTCCGCTCCTGTGCGTGTGTGAACTCCTTCAATTTGGCAGCAGCTGCCTGACTCACCTTAGTGGTGCGCTGCGATTACATAATCGCTTAACGTTACTTGCCCAAGGGAATTTATTTATTGCAGTCCATCTTTCCCTTCCTCTCCCGGCCCTAAGGCTGCCTTTTTATATCCAAAAAAAAAACAGGCAAGGGAGAGCTAACAGAAAAACTGCCCGATCCCAGGCCCAATCTCTATGGCTTTACCTCAGCCTCCCTACTCACCTCCACCACTAAGCCAAATACATGGGTAAATTAATACACCAGCTTTTTTTTTTTTAAGAAAAGGGAGGCGGGGGGGGAATGAGGGAGAGAGAAACCAAAGGGAACAGTCCAGCAAAAAAAAAAAAAAGATTACATATCACTTCACTGTTCAGGCTCCCCACTCCAGATCAGGGTTCAGTGAAAGGAGAAATAGCAATAGCAAGTAAAGTTTATCACAGTGTGATATAATGGAATTGTCTCATCCAGCCTCGGTTTTGATGTGTTCAAATTCAGGTTTGCCGGGGAGGGAACCCCCACTCCTCCTCTGTGCTGTGCAGGTTACAGGGGGGATCTCTCACATCTTTCAGCCTGATACCAGTGAAGGGGGGGGGGGGCGGGGCGGGGCGGTCTCTCACACCGCCACCACCATTTCTTCCCGTCAGAGTGTAGTTCTGTGGGGGAGCAGGTTCTCCCTGTACTAACTGCAGTACCGCCCGTGTCCTGGGTCTGGGGATAGCTTCGCTTCTCAGCCGCGCCCGCCGACAGCCGCCTCTCAACCCAGCGTGTCAGAGGCTTAAGCAGGGCGATGTGGGCCACCCGGATCTGGCACCTAGTGAGTAGCGTCTTCGCTCGGCTTGGACCGGGTCTGTTGCTGCATATTAGGGCGTCCGGAAGTCTCAGGAGGGGGAAGCAGGAGAAGGTAGGAGAGAAGCGAGGGGAGAAGAGGACACACGCTCTCACTCTCTCATCCGCATCCGGTCACGCCCTCCTCCCACTTTTTTCAATTTTCACACTCATAGTTGTACTGCTAATGATTAATTAAACTCATTAGATGTTCTATTATTTGGTGCACACAAAACATGTTTATATTTGCATCAATGCGAACCAGCCTCAATTCATGCACTTTAGACCTCAGTCCCAGTAATGCACTTTCACTTCTCGGATCAGACTCAATTCATCTACCTTCAGGCCTCAGATCAACCATTTCTGAAATAATTGTCCCTCAGAGTCCGCTCGAAAACTGACACTTTCAAAAGTGTCAATCTCCTGGGCCCCCAAAGTTTTCTCTTCCAAACTCCACAGTATTGCTGTCACCTGTAGTGACCTGAAGGAAAGCAAAAATAAGCACCAAGGAGCTGCAGGGAACCCTGAAGATTGAAACTTCGAGAAAATTCAGTTTCCTGGCAAACCTCAGGGGACAACTTGTCACGAACAGAGGGAAAATGGCATTTGGAGGTGCAGTCTGTAGGAGAGATAAGGATGCATACTTTTCTTTGAAGGGGGTAGCCTTCCTAGGAAAGTTTTTAGTATCGTGACAGCCTGACGGGTCACTTTAAAATTAGGATTTTCAATGGGGTCAATGTGTCCTCTGCTGGAAACATTGGGAATATAAAGTAAAACTTCACAGTTTCTGTTGTTGCTCCTCTGAGGGTTTTACACTTATCAGTGTGTTTACCTGCAGTGAAATGTTAAAGAAGGAGGGGTCTTCTGCTTTGATCCCTCTCGGCTTCTGGGGTCAGGGCAGCTCAGTGTGTCACGGTGGGGAACTGTTAAAAAAAAAAAAGCAATATGAGATGTAGAGGAGGTGACTGCTTTAGACACACTGTATGTGACAGCAGGAGATCCGCCTGCTGTATATGTCTATACGCAAATTTTTCCTGAGAGCTGACACTAATAAGGCAAACTGCTCAGCAAGAAAGCCATGCAATGAAGTGAGAATACTGCTGATATTCTTCACTCCTGTCTCGCTACTACTCCGTCCATCATCTCCAACCTGTCAGCATCCACTCTCTCTTTCTCTCTCTCTCTCATTCCCCCTTCCTAGGCCCAGCTTTAACTCTTAAGCCTCGTACACACGGCCGAGAATCTCGTCAGGAAAAAACACGTTTTTCCTGACGAGATTCTTGACAAGAATCTTGTCCCGGCCGAGTGTACACACGCTCGATTCAAAAGAACCGCCGTTCTTTTGAATGGAACGAACGCGGTGACATCATCGACGAGCGTGCGCTCGTCACATTCGATGCCGCCGCCATCTTGCTACACCCTACGTATGCCTAGGAAGCTACCACGCATGCGTCAAAGTCATTTTGAGCATGCACGGGTTTCCACGGCGACAGGTAAGCGTACACACTCTCTAGGTTCTCTATTTTTCTCGTCCAGATTCTGCCCAGTTTTCTTGACGAGAAACCTGAAAGCCTCGTTACACACGGCCGGTTTTCTCTGCAAGAAAGCTCTCCCGGCAGTTTTCTTGTCGTTTCTTGACGAGAAAACCGGCCGCGTGTACGAGGCTTAAGACATTCACTTGGGTTCTCTTCTGCCTACCTACATTCTGTTCCTGTGTGAGCCAAACTCACCCAGGCAGTTACACAGTTACAAAACAGGACACAGCACCTGATTCTGCATGACTTGGCCATCTATGAAACTGAGCAGAATTTGTAATTGACAGCCTATTACCAATTACAGCTGGGTGCCAGTGAAAAGGGCATCACATTTTTGCCTGGGCACTTGTGCTAGGGGTTGCCGATCCCTGATTTAGAGTCAATGGGGGCCTTTCAATTACAGCTATGGTTTACGGAGGAGGCAGAGTTGATGCACCTCGTTCTTGATTTTCAGAAATTCTTCTTTTGTTAAAACGGTTAGGATCACATTTAGGCCTTGTTTACATATGTGGTGACCTCTGAAGAACGATCTTCTTTGAAGGCATTCAACAGGCGGTGAGGAGGCATTATATATCGCCTTCTCACTGCCTGTTTTTAACCCCTTAAACCCTGGACCAGTGTGCTGCAACCACATGCATTGAACAAATTTGTGGGGTGCTCCCATTCGGTTTAAAGAGGACCATTTTTTCAACACTGAGATATAAAGCTTTGTGGATGTAGCATATGTACACCCCTATCTGCTGCCGTTGCAGCTTTAAGGGAAGCCATTTGGGGGGCAGTGAAAATACAGCTTAATTGAAAGTGTTAGTGTTTTTCCGCAGACTGTTGTCTTTCTGAAAGTAATTTTGGGATCTTAATTAAAATAGTTAAAACTTTCCGACAAAATCATCATCGCTTTTGGCTTTGTTCACTGCAGAGGAGATAGATGAATATATGTTCCACAGTCTTCTCCCACTTTGGTTGCATTCTAGAGCCATTTAATATGGTTCCGGACTCCCAGGGAGAGCCTGGGAACCAGGTTGGAAAGGTGATGCACTTTGAAAGTGAGGAAAACAAACACAAGCATGTGGCTGCTACTGCTGCTTTCACTAAACCCTTCACACTCTGAACATACTATGTTATTATGTATACAAATTGCTGAAGTGGTTAATGTTGTCCCATGGTGAAGTCCTTATGCTTCTGTCCTGTTAGGCTACATTCACACCAGCGATTAGGGCCAGTGCGAATAGTAGCGTCAGGATTCAGAGATTCTTGGTGCAACTCTTAATGGCTTTCACTCTAATGAGATGTCGCCAGCGGCCGCAGCTATTCGCGACTCTCTGCACAGCCAGCAAGTACCTCCGGTGATCGCTGCTAGAAGCATTTTGTTCCCTTTCTCACAAAAGCATTTCTACTTGCAAACTCTAGGTGGCAGGACAATACTTCAAATGCCATAGGACAAACTATGGGAAAAGGTCAGTGTTGCCAATTCTTGTTGACGAGGCTTGGGTCCATTGTTTGACCAAGAGCTCCTCTAAATAAACTAACAATGTATACTTTCTTTAAGCAAATAGTTTATAGTACACACACATCACATATTGCACAATAGTATCTATTTTCCTATGGTCGTAAGCCTAGTACACACAATGAGTATATCAGACGAATGATCGTCTGTTTTTTTTGTTATTTTTTTTGCATTCAAGTCTCATATTGAAAACAAATAGGTTACAAAAATTCTCGTAAGACAGAATACAACTTTGGAAATAATGTAATGTATTCCTTGTTTTCTGAGCATGCGTGGCCTTGGTCACACAATTTTTTTTCAAACAAATACTATACCAGGGGTGCCCAACCGCTGGCCCGTGGGCCACATGTGGCTCGCGGCGCCCTCTGATGTGGCCCGCCATGTCTTGCTCTGAGGTGGCGGGTTGGCAAGCCCAGATCGTGGGTTCCTGACCTGCCATCTCCGAGCATCAGTGCTAAGAACCGAGCCGCCGCTAAAGGAAGCAGAGCCGATGCTTCCTGTATAGCGCCGGCTCCTTCACAGGCGGAGTGATACCAAATGTACTCCTCCTGTGACAAGGAAGCATCGGCTCTGCTCTCTACTGCAGAGCCAATGCCATGGAGAAAGCCAATCACTGGCAGAGTCAGAGGTCAGAATTTCGGACAGCAGCCAGCAGTGCCAGTACCCGCCATCAGTGCCAGTACCAGCCAGCAGTACCAGTACCCGCCAGCAGTGCCAATACCCACCAGCAGTACCAGCCAACAGTACCCGCCAGCAGTATCAGTATCCACCAGCAGTACCAGCCAGCAGTACCAACCAGCAGTACCAGTACCCGCCAGCAGTACCAACCAGCAGTACCAGCAGGCAGTACCCAACAGCAGTACCAGCCCTGGAGGACAGCCAACAGCAGCCACCAGTTATAACCACCTGGGGGACAGCAGCAACCAGCTTCAGGAATCTTGAGTGAAAAAGTGAAGATTGAGGTCAGTTGAGGTGCAGGTAAACCGCTATGCATCAGTGTGAAAGCAGCCTTAGGCCCCTTTCACAGGATCGGTCCGATCGGGTCTGCCTGTCTGTTTTTCAGGTGGACCCAATCGGACCCTCCATTCACCTCTATAGAGCGGCAGATGTAAACAGACTCGTGTCTGCTTACACCCGCCTATTTGCAATCCGATCTGCTTAAAAAAACAGAAGGGGATCTGTCTGTCCCCTTCTGTCTGGGCAGATCGGAGGGCCCTTAGGGTAGAGCGGGCTGCATCTGTGTCTGCTCTACATATGCGGAGTGGACACAGACCTGCCATCCGCCCGCTACGCTCATTGTAGCCCGCGACCGGTTACCACGTCGTTAAAGTGGCCCTCGCTCCTCAAAAGGTTGGGCACCCCTGTTTTAGAGTGACAGCACTGTCCCTGTACTGTATCTATGGAAGAGCCGTGCAGTCACCCAGGGACAAGAAGTGTTAAGATTACAGAACACCTCAAACTCTTCTCATAACATAGGAGTGAGGTGTTCAGTAGCCCACATAATTTAACTGGGAAGGCCAATAACCTTGTTGTACAGGAAATTACAGGGAAACTGTATTTCTAGAAGGATCAACAGGCATTTTTCAGAAAAAAGGACCTGCCCTCGCTACCCAGGATTACCTATTGGTCAGCGAGGCTAATCATAAACATAATGTACTCACAGAAAAAAGGCAGGGACCAGTAAAGAAAAGGATGTGCATGTAATTCAAGCAAAAAAGCAAAAACATTTTTGTACAAATGGAATACATTTATTTTTAGAAATCTGTGAAGGGGTACTTTTGAAAAAAGTTCTAGCAATGCTTGTTGATTCCCCATGCTATATTTAAAGTGGTTGTAAAGCCACTTAATTTTCTTAATAAAATCCCCTGTGTTCTATTAATTTATGTGCATTATAAAAATATGTAGCTTTATACCTGATTTCAGAGCGCCGCCCGGCACTCACATGACCGCCCGCCGCTTTCCTATGCGATTTGAAAACTACAGCGGGAGGGACTAAGAAACCCCTGCTGACGTCAGCCGGGAGGAGGAGAGTAGCGGGTGGTTACGTGAGCGCCGAGCGGAGCTAAAAAATAAGGTATAGAGCTACATTTTTTTTTTTTTATAAAGTACATACACTGGGCCACATAACTTAATGGAACATAGGGATTCTATTAGGAAAACAAAGTTAATATAGTAGCCAGAGGGGAGGGGCGGGTGGCGGGTAGCAGATCGGCCATGAGACTCGCTGACAGGAAGGCGGGGGGAAAGAGGGGGAGAGAGGAGAGACAGTGGGATGACGGAGTCATGTAAACTGACTAATGTATCATGGCTCAGCAGCCATGATAAACGTGGTCAGTTTACAGAGGGGAGGGTACCAGGCAGGATAAGCCAGGTATTTTATTTTTTTATTTTTTTTAGGGTTAAAACCACTTTAAGTTGGAATCCAGAGCAAGTGTGATGATGTTAGCTTCCTTTTTAACCACTTAACGACCGCGCACTGTAATTATACGTTGGCAGAATGGCACTGACAGGCACAATCACGTGCCGGTACGTGACTGCCTTCGTATAGTTGGGGGGTCCTGCTGGACCCCCCTTCTATACAGTGAGCGGTGGTTATTTGTTTGGGAGCGATCCGTTATGAGGGGACGGCCGTTCGATTCCGGCCACCCCCTCGTAATCGCTCCCGGCCAATGAAAACCTTCCTCTGCCTGTTTAATGTAAACACAGGCAGAGGAAGTGATGTCATCTCTCCTCGTGGCGGTCTTTTCGATCCGGCGCGAGGAGAGAAGACATCTCACAGTAAGTGCACCAACAGCCCACTGACACCAGTACACGTAGGCACACTTTTCACCCCCAGTACCCCCAGTCACAGTGCACCGTTTGCAGTGGTCATTTTTTTACTGATCACTGCAATCGGTGTCATTTGTGACAGTAAAAAGTTGCAGGGCAGTTTAGGTTTAGGCCCCTTTAGGTCCAGGGTAGCCCCCTAACCCCCCTAATAAAGGTTTAACCCCTTGACGCCAGCGTCACTAAGGTAACCCTTTCACCCCCTAACGCCAGCGTCACTAAGCGATCGTATTTCCGATCGCTGTATTTAGTGCCGGTGGTGCCCTAGATAGCCAGTTATTTATTTTTAGTTTTGCCGCAGTTTTTTTTTAGCGTCGGGTGCCCCCATATATTATTTTAACCCCCTGATTGCCCCTAGAGTTAACCCTTTCACCAGTGATCACTGTATAAGTTTTACTGGTGACACTGGTTAGCCAGTTCGTTATTTAGTTATTTAGGTTACCCGTCAGGTTTTTATATAGCGTCAGGTACCCCTATATATAACCTAATAAAGGTTTTAACCCCCTGATTGCCCCTAGTTAACCCTTTCACCAGTGATCACCATATACGTTTTACGGGTGACGCTGGTTGGTTAGTTTGCTTTTTATAGCATCAGGGCACCCGCCGTATATAACCCAATAAAGGTTTAACCCCCTGATCGCCCGGCGGCTGATATCAATTAGGTTTTAGCGCCAGAGAGGGTCTGCGTCGCCCCAGGCAGCGTTAGGTTAGTGCTAGTAACGCTAACACCCACTCGCAAAGCATACACCTCCCTTAGTGGTATAGTATCTGAACAGATCAATATCTGATCTGATCAGATCTATACTAGCGTCCCCAGCAGTTTAGGGTTCCCAAAAACGCAGTGTTAGCGGGATCAGCCCAGATACCTGCTAGCGCCTGCGTTTAGCCCCTCCGCCCAGCCCACCCAAGTGCAGTATTGATCGATCACTGTCACTTACCAAACACAACACACATAACTGCAGCGTTCGCAGAGACAGTCCTGATCCCTGCGATCGCTAACAGTTTTTTTTTTTTAAGTGTTTGATACATTTGCTGACAGTCAGGTGCTTTTTTACCTGTGAATCTTACTAGTGTACCCCTAAATTTAGAGCCCAAAATGGCAAGACAAAGGTACACTAGTAAAGAGGCCTACGAGATTCTGAGAATGACAGATAGTGAAGAGGAGGTCACGCATCTGTCAGATTCAGGCTCAGAATATCTTCCCGTAGAAGACAGTGAAGTCAGCGGCTCCATGTCAGATAGCTCTGACGACGAAGATGAGGTCCCTGCTAAGGTCAGGCGTACCCGATCCCGATCTTCTGAGGTTGTTGAGGAGCAAGAACCGCAGGTCTCTTGTATCATGGAGCAGAGTAGTACTAGCGCCGCTATTCCTTCTGGTGAATTGGCAAGCACCAGCGGCCTAGTACAGCCTGGGCATACATCCAGCACTGCAGTATCACTTGGTGACGTGGCGAGTCCCATAAGTGCAGTTCAAGGTGGCAAGCACAAGTAGTGTCCCGCTGCCACCAAGAAGACAAAGGCAGGCCCGTCGTGCCCATAGTGCCCTTCCTGCAGAATTCGCCTATCCTGATTGGGTCCCCACCACTTCTGCAGAACCCGTACTTCCCCCATTCACTGCCCAACCCGGTATTCAGGTGGAAACAGCTGATTTTATGCCAATTGATTTTTATTTGCTGTTTTTCACGGCAGATCTCTATAGATCTATTGTGGACCAGAGTAATTTATATGCTGGTCAATTCATCGCCGCTAGTCCCCAGTTGCCTTCCATTGCCAAAGATTGGAAACCAATTACGGTTTCCGAATTTAAGACCTTTCTGGGCCTTTCCCTCAACATGGGCACACATAAATTCCCGTCATTGCGTGTTTATTGGTCCACACACCCAATTGACCACATGCCCGTGTTCTCTGCCTCCATGCCCAGGAAACGATACGAGCAGCTTTTGTGGTTCATGCACTTCAACGACAATGAACTTTGTCGTCCACGTGTAGACCCCAGAGGCTTGTAGATTCCCGTCTTAGGCTGGGGGAGAGAGCCTGCTTGAAGTGTAATAACTTGCTCGCTATGAAGTGGAGGGACAATAAGAATGTTTTCCTTCTTACCTCCCTTCATGCAGACACGACAGTCCAAATTCGTACGGCGACTGGTGTTGTGGAAAAACCCCTCTGTGTCCACGAATATAACCAAAATATGGGAGGGGTGGACCTCAACGACCAGTTGTTGGCGCCGTATCTAATTGACCGTAAGGCGAGACGCTGGTACAAAAAAGTGTCTCTATCCTTATTTCAATTGGCTTTGCTGAACGCTCATGTGCTATACAGAGCTTCAGGCGGGACGTTATCTCTTCTAAAATTCTAGAATGATATAGTCACAGAACTCCTGTATCCAGGCGGTTCTGCACCTCACCATCCCCTACCAAATGCAGTAAGCCGGCTGCATGAGAGGCATTATCCGTATGTCCTCCAGAGTACCCCTACCCAACGAACCCCCCAAAAAAGATGTCGTGTCTGTAGCAAGCGCGGATTTAGGCGTGACACCCGTTATTTTTGTCCACTCTGTCCTGACAATCCTGGTCTTTGCATTGGTGAATGTTTTGGACGCTTCCACTCAAAAGTGAAGTTTTAGCGTAGGGTACAGCATTTCACAGACTAGGACACACTTACACAGGGTCTCCCAAGATGCCATTACATTTTGAGAGACCCGAACCATTACAGTTGTTAAAGTTACAAAAAAAAAGTGTAAAAAAAAAAAAAAAAAAAAAAAATAATATAAAAAAAACCAAAAATAGTTGTCATTTTATTGTTCTCTCTCTCTCTCTATTTTCTCTCTATTGTTATGCTCTTTTTTACTGTATTGTATTATATTCTGCAATGTTTTATCATGCTTGCTTTTTAGGTATGTCATTTTTTGTTTTCAGGTGCGCCATTCAGCTGCAGCGCGGAATTATTTATCTTGACAGCAACAGCGTTTGCTCCCACGATACATAAAGCCGTGACTCCAGTGCTGTAGGAGGTGATTTCACCACCACAGTTAAAAAAAAGAGAATATATGCCGAAGCATGGGGGCAGCAGGGGCGGAGGAGCGATTTTGCTCCTAATGCCGCGTACATACGGTCGAAATTCCGACGGAGGCTTGCCCGTGGAAAAGTCAGACCGTGTGTACGCGGCATAACCTTTTAATGCCGCGTACATACGGTCATAATTCCGACGGAGGCTTGCCCGTGGAAAAGTCCGACCGTGTGTACGCGGCATAACTTTTTTGCGGGAGGATGCCCCCATGCTTCGGCATATATATATTTTAGGCACAGGTTGTGTTAAAAAAATGTTTTATGTTTTACTATTTTTTTTTTTGGTATTTGCTTTGCAGGTATGGTATGGTAAGGTCTTACTGTTGTACTGTAATGTTACTTTGTTTTAATGTTAACCATCATTTGCTTAGCAGGTACGCCATTCAGTTGCAGCGCGGATCTATTTATCTTGACAGCAACAGCGTTTGCTCCCACGATACATAAAGCCGTGACTCCAACGCTGTAGGAGGTGATTTCACCACCACAGTTAAAAAAAAAGAGCATATATGCCGACGCATGGGGGCAGCAGGGGCGGAGGAGCGATTTTGCTCCTAATGCCGCGTACATACGGTCGAAATTCCGACGGAGGCTTGCCCGTGGAAAAGTCAGACCGTGTGTACGCGGCATAACCTTTTATGCCACGTACATACGGTTGAAATTCCGACGGAGGCTTGCCCGTGGAAAAGTCAGACCGTGTGTACGCGGCATAACTTTTTTGCGGAAGGATGCCCCTATGCTTCGGCTTATATAAATGGTGCATGTATGCCCATCATTAGAAGTGGGTGGATGAAGGGAGGTATTCTAATGGTGGGCATACCCACCGATCAATCTCTTTTTTTCGTTCAGCCAACAGGCTGCATGAAAAAAAAAGATTACAATACATGCCCAACAAGGACCAGCAACGTACTGGTATGTTGCTGGACTTTGAATGGTTATACCAGATTGATGCCTGCGGGTTTAGGTATCATCTTGGTATCATTATTTTCAGCCAGCGGCCGGCTTTCATGTAAAAGCAATCCTAGCAGATAATTAGCCTCTAGACTGCTTTTACAAGCAGTGGGAGGGAATGTCCCCCCCCGGATATAAACGGCGCCATTGGGAAATTGGGAAAGCATTTTATCACAACGATCTTGGTGTGGTCAGATGCTTTGAGGGCAGAGGTAAGATCTAGGGTCTAACCCCCCAATTTTTTTCAAAAAAGAGTACCCGTCACTACCTATTGCTTTCATAGGGGATATTTACATTCCCTAAGATAACAATAAAAATGGTAAAAAAAATAAATAAAAATATGGAAGGAACAGTTTAAAGATAAAATAAAAAAGCAAAATAAATAATAATAATAAAAAAAAAAAGCACCCCTGTCCCCCCTGCTCTTGCGCAAAGGCGAACGCAAGCGTCGGTCTAGCGTCATATGTAAACAGCAATTGCACCATGCATGTGAGGTATCACCGCCAAGGTCAGATCGAGGGCAGTCATTTTAGCAGTAGACCTCCTCTGTAAATCTAATGTGGTAACCTGTAAAGGCTTTTAAAGGCTTTTAAAAATGTATGTAGTTTGTCGCCGCTGCACGTTTGTGCGCAATTTTAAAGCATGTCGTGTTTGGTATCCATGTACTCGGCCTAAGATCATCTTTTTTATTTCATCAAACATTTGGGCAATATAGTGTGTTTTAGCGCATTAAAAATAAAAAAAGTGTGTTTTTTCCCAAAAAAATGCGTTTGAAAAATCGCTGCGCAAATACTGTGTGGGAAAAAAAAAATGCAACACCCACTATTTTAATCTGTAGGCCCTTTGCTTTAAAAAATATATAATGTTTGGGGGTTCAACGTAATTTTCTTGCAAAAAAAAATGCGTTTTCATGTAAACAAAAAGTGTCAGAAAGGGCTTTGTCTTCAAGTGGTTAGAAGAGTGGATGATGTGTGACATAAGCTTCCTAATGTTGTGCATAAAATGCCAGGACAGTTCAAAACCCCCCCAAATGACCCCATTTTGGAAAGTGAACACCCCAAGCTATTTGCTGAGAGGCATGTCGAGTCCATGGAATATTTTATATGTTGACACAAGTTGCGGAAAAAATAATTTTTTTCTTTTTTTTGCACAAAGTTGTCACTAAATGATATATTGCTCAAACATGCCATGGGCATATGCGGAATTACACCCCAAAATACATTCTGTTGCTTCTCCTGAGTATGGGGATACCACATGTGTGGAACTTTTTGGGAGCCTAGCCGCGTACGGGACCCCAAAAACCAAGCACCGCCTTCAGGCTTTCTAAGGGTGTAAATTTTTGATTTCACTCCTCACTGCCTATCACAGGTAGTGAGGAGTGAAATCAAAAATGTATGCCCTTAGAAATCTTGAAGGCGGTGCTTGGCATTTTTGGGCCCCGTACGCTGCTAGGCTCCCAAAAAGATCCACACATGTGGTATCCCTGTACTCAGGAGAAGCAACAGAATGTATTTTGGGGTGTAATTCCGCATATGCCCATGGCATGTTTGAGCAATATATCATTTAGTGACAACTTTGTGCAAAAAAATAAAAAAAATTCCGCAACTTGTGTCAACATATAAAATATTCCATGGACTTGACATGCCTCTCAGCAAATAGCTTGGGGTATTTACTTTCCAAAATGGGGTCATTTGGGGGGGTTTTGAACTGTCCTGGCATTTTATGCACAACATTAGGAAGCTTATGTCACACATCATCCACTCTTCTAACCACTTGAAGACAAAGCCCTTTCTGAGAAGCAGCAGAATGTATTTTGGGGTGTAATTTCACATATGCCCATGGCATGTGTGAGCAATATCTAATTTTGTGACAACTTTGTGCAAAAAAAATAAAAAAAGTTTGTCATATTCCCGCAACTTGTGGCAAAATATAAAATATTCCATGGAGTCAACATGCCTCTCAGTAAATAGCTTGGGGTGTCTACTTTCCAAAATGGGGTCATTTGGGCGGCTTTTGTGCTATTTTGGCATTTTATGGCCTTCGAAACTGTGATAGGTAGTGAGGAGTGAAATCAAAAATTTGCGCCCTTAGAAATCTTGAAGGCGGTGCTTGGTTTTTGGGGCCCCGTACGCGGCTAGGCTCCCAAAAAGTCCCACACATGCGGTATCCCCGTACTCAGGAGAAGCAGCAGAATGTATTTTGGGGTGTAATTTCACATATGCCCATGGCATGTGTGAGCAATATATCATTTAGTGACAACTTTGTGCAAAAAAAAAAAGTTTGTCATATTCCCGCAACTTGTGTCAAAATATAAAATATTCAATGGACTCAACATGCCTCTCAGCAATTTCCTTGGGGTGTCTACTTTCCAAAATGGGGTCATTTGGGGGGGGTTTTGTACTGCTCTGCCATTTTAGCACCTCAAGAAATGAGATAGGCAGTCATAAATTAAAAGCTGTGTAAATTCCAGAAAATGTACCCTAGTTTGTAGACGCTATAACTTTTGCGCAAACCAATAAATATACGCTCATTGACTCTTTTTTTACTAAAGACATGTGGCTGAATACATTTTGGCCTAAATGTATGACTAAAATTGAGTTTATTCGCTTTTTCTTATAACAAAAAGTAGAAAATATAATTTTATTTTCAAAATTTTCTGTCTTTTTTCGTTTATATTGCAAAAAAAAAAATCGCAGAGGCAATAAAATACCATTAAAATAAAGCTCTATTTGTGGGAAGAAAAGGACGCAAATTTAGTTTGGGAACAACATTGCATGTCCGCACAATTTCCAGTTAAAGCAGCGCAGTGCCAAATTCTGAAAACACCTCTGGTCCTTTAGTTACAAAATGGTCCGGGGCTTAAGTGGTTAAATGGTCCCAAATTATACTATATAGACCAGGGGTCTCAAACTGGTGGCCCTCCAGCTGTTGCAGAACTACAATTCCCATGAGGCATTGCAAGGCTAAACAGTTACAAGCATGACTCCCATAGGCAGAGGCATGATGGGACTTGTAGTTCCGCAACAGCTGGAGGGCCGCAGGTTTGAGACCCCTGATATAGACACTCTGTAGTTGGGTTTAAAGTGGTTGTAAACCCAACCAGACAACTTGCACCTACAGGTAAGCCTAGATTAAGGCTTACCTGTAGGTGCAAGAAATATCTCCTTAATCTACACGGTTAAGGAGATATTTACAGAAAACCCTGCACTGATGTCTACGGCGCAGGCGAACTGAGCATGCCGGTTTTATCAATGGATAATGCCGAAAACGCACGCATGCGCCATCGACGCTCCAGCCAGTCACATCGCCGGAGCGGCGATACAAGGAAGATTCTCTGAGGGGACATGGCGGCGGAGGGGAACGAGGAGCGCTTCGGGGACTTCGATCTCAGGTAAGTGCCACATAATGAGCTAGTATGCTATGCATACTAGCTCAATATGACTTTTTCTTGCAGGGTTTTCTTTTACAGGAAAACATTTTTTGGGTTTACTTCCTCTTTAAGTAGTGTGAAACTTGTGATTCCCCAAGAACACATTCCCCAACATGATTAGAGTTGCTGATGCTTGTGTTCTCACATCCTGAATTACTGACTATGCAATTCAGGTTTCCCATAAAATGGCAAAAGCTTCAATGACTGAACTTTGTGTTTTAATGATTTCCTATTGCCATTTTGTTGTAATTTTGTTTGCACTATTTAGTATGCATCTATAAAAATAATAAAAAAAAAAAAAACATAATAATCTTGCTCGCCTTGTGTCTTGTAGGCTCGGAATGTCAACACTGGAGAACTAGCAGCAATTAAGGTGATCAAACTGGAACCAGGTAAGAAGTCAGTGGTGTTTTTATTTTCTTAAACTGGTGAAAGGGGTGGTGGTGTGAAAAATGATGATCAGTACATAGAATAGAAAGGTGAATACAAATAAAATTATTATGATCCATTCAGCAACTTTTGTTGCATACATGTGCATATGCATATTAATGAGTGTGTATGCTACTGGTTAAAAGCTTTAGGACATGACTAATTTGTAGTTTTTATTTAATTTTAAGCAGTTTAACGCCAGTAAATAACCTAAAACGTTGCACATGTAGCAAACTGAAGTAAAAAAAAGGTTAGAACCTATTTAAAAACGTAAAAGTCCTAATTATAAAGTAAATTTAAATTACACAAAAAAGCCTCTTTCAGCTAACGACTACTGGATTCACAGTGGAAGTAATCTTTAGCCTTTAACCACTTGACCACTGGAAGATTTATCCCCCTTCATGACCAGGCTGTTTTTTGCAATACAGCACTGCATTACTTTACCTGACAATTGCGTGGTTGTGCGACACTGTACCCAAATAACATGTATGTATGTAATTTTTCCCCACAAATAGAGCTTTCTTTTTGGTGGTATTTGATCACCTCTGCATTTATTTATTTTTTGCACTATAAACAAAAAAGACTTGACAATTTTTAATAACATTTTGTTTTAAATCACATTTCTTCATAAATTTAGGCCAATATGTATTCTGCTACATGTTCTACAAACTATGGGATATATCAGTGATGGCGAACCTTGGCACCCCAGATGTTTTGAAACTACATTTCCCATGATGCTACACTGCAGAGTGCATAAGCATCATGGGAAATGTAATTCCAAAACATCTGGGGTGCCAAGGTTCGCCATCACTGGTATATACCGTATTTATCGGCGTATAACATGCACTTTTTCCCCCTGAAAACAGAGGGTAAACAGTGCCTGCGTGTTATACGCCGATATCCTGTTTTACCAACAGGGGAGCGGGGATCGAGCGGTCCGCCCCAGGAGCCACCCATGGGGGGGGGGTGTCTGGCTGGCCGTCTTGCCTCTCCTGGCCCTGGAACAGTGCTCCCTGCATAGTCTGAAGTTGAGAAAAAAAAGTCACTTGCCAGCCCCTTCTACACCCGCTCCTCCTGTGTCAGTGTCATTTGTAAAATGAAGCTTGTAAATATCTCTATAGCTCAGTTTTTTTTCTGGCTGCTCTCCTCCTCCTCCTAGCGTAGCTTTGATTGGAGGAGGAGAGCGGTCACATGACCATCTGTGTAATATCAGAGGAGAGAAGTCATGTGACCAGGTCAGTGAAAAAAAAGGCGCTATTGAGGTATATGGAAGCTTTGTTTTGCAATAGGAGTGACACAGGAGGAGCAGTGTGGAAGGGGCTGACAGTGATATTTTTTTTACTTAACTGTAGAGAATGTTGGCGGCACTGTCCCAGGAGACTGGGGGTCTCCTGGGAGTGCATGGGGGCTGTGTACTGAATGGGGGAATGTATAATGGATGGGGGCTGTATACTGGGAAGGGGTGGCTGTATAATGTATGGGGGGGGGCTGTGTACTGGATAGGGGGGGATGTGATTTTTTTTTTCCTTAAACTCCCCTCTTAAAATTGGTTATACACCTGTGCGTGTTATACGCTGATAAATACGGTATTTATGGAATTTTTTTAATTTCGTTTTTTTTTAAATATACTAGTAACAGTGGCGATCAGTGTCTTATAGCGGGACTGCAATATTGGACAATCGGACACTGACGCTTTGCAGGGACTGCCATCAGTCAGGATCTGGGCCGCCAGAAGTTAATTAACAGCATGCCAAGGCAAATTGCATGGTGCGTTTTGACATGCGATTTGGCATTTCAAATCGCATGTCAAAACAGCGATATTTGCCGCAAATTGCCGGCAATGGCACCGTCCTAATCGGTGCGACGCCGCATCGATTTCAAAAAGTAGTTTCTGTACTACTTTTTGCGATTTCGGACGCGATTTACATTGACATCTGTGCAGAAACCTGCACAGATGTCTTTGTAATCGCGGCTAAAATCGGGACTGCCAGCGAGAGTGAAATCGTTGCTTCAGCGACTTCGGCTTCACTCCCGCAGCCTAGTGTGAACCTGGGTTATTATAATAAATACTTGGGCCTATAGGTGAATGGACACTGATAGATCAATCAGAACAATCAAACAGGAAGTCCTCCCCTATAGAACCCCTCCTACACAAGAAGCACTTCAGTTTTTTCGCCAGTGTCTGTAAGGTGGAGGTCACTGACGTGATACATGTGCTCTGGGAGCAAACTTGGTGGTCTGGACAGTTCTATTTAGAGTCATGGACTTCATTCGGATCGATTTGAAAGAGCTGTCAGCCAAAATGGATGGTACCCGAGCCTTATTGGAAGGAGAAAAGATTCCTCAAGGTTTGCCTGTCATGCAGCCTTATGGTGCTGAGCCCTGTACAGTGTTTGTTCTGACCAAGGTGCTTTCCTGCAAGGTGCTATACACCTAGGTCTAGGGGAGTGGACCCCACATTAAGGTCTTTTATGACAAAGCTCGCCATGATGGGTGAAGATTGGACTCCTGTTATGTTCAGAGTCCTGCAGCGGGAATGGTAAGTCTGTATTTGTTTGCAGTTTCTCTTTATAAAAAGATATGACTGTCTGGTGTTCTCTCAGTAGCCCCTAGGGGCAGTGTGCTGTTCAAAACATTCTCTGTATACTTCTTAGGAGTATGGGCTGCCGTTTTCTCCTCCAGCCACTAGAGGGCGCAATGGCCTATTTCTATTTAGGCAGGAAGTGGAGAGGTGGCAATGTTGACCATGTGCTCGGCAGATTCTGCTAGGCTTCTTGAGACATAACGGCAGCCCATGGATACTAATAAAGTGTGAGTACTTATGATGGGAGAACTGTGTGGCCAGACAAGTCAAGATTATATACTGCATACTTACTGCTTAATCCAGGGGGCCTGTACAACTGTAAGTCGATACACCCCTAGCAGTGCACTTTAAAGTGGTGTGTCTCCAGAATAATGTGCATTGGACACAAAACTAGTATGGGGCTTGGTGCAGTTTACCAGGTGTACATAGCTCCCAACTGTCCCTGATTTGGAGCAATGTCCCTCTGTCAATCTTTCTCCCCTCATTTGTCCCTCATTTTGGTCTGATCTATATAGTTGTATATAAAATGTACTTTTTGTCTTTCAAAAAGTGTTTCCCAGTGCTAAACCTTTCATCCAAATTCTAAATTGCTGCATTTGTAAATTTTAAAACCAACATAAAGGAATAGTAGTGGTAAAAAAAAAACGTGGATTTAATTAACTTTTTTTTATTTTTTTTTAGGAAGTTCTCCTTTAAGGGGGTATGACAGGGAGCGTGTTCTATGCCTACATACATTTGCTAGTAGGTGTCCCTCATTCCCATCTCAAAATGTTGAGGTATGGGTGCATACTTGCTAACTGGGCTAAAAGCTTATGTTTGTTAGCAAGCATCTGGCAAGCATACAGGTGATACTCGAAAAAGTTGAATATCGTGCAAAAGTTCTTTTATTTCACTAAGGTGACACTAATATATGAGATGGACTCATTACATGCAAAGCAAGATAGTTCAAGCCGTGATTTGTCATAATTGTGATGATTATGGCTTACAGCTCATGAAAACCCGAAATCCACAATCTCAGAAAATTAAAATATTGTGAAAAGGTGCAATATTCTAGGCCAGGGATATGCAATTAGCGGACCTCCAGCTGTTGCCAAACTACAAGTCCCATGAGGCATAGCGAGACTCTGACAGCAGAAAGCATGACACCCAGAGGCAGAGGCATGATGGGACTTGTAGTTTTGCAACAGCTGGAGGTCCGCTAATTGCATATCCCTGTTCTAGGCTCAAAGTGTCCCACTCTAATCAGCTAATTAAGCCATAACACCTGCAAAAGGTTCCTGAGCCTTTAAATTGCCTCTCAGTCTGGTTCAGTAGGTATCACAATCATGGGAAAGACTGCTGACCTGACAGTTGTGCAGAAAACCATCATTGACACCCTCCATAAGAAGGGAAAGTCTCAAAAGGTACTGTATTTTTTGGAGTATAACACTCACTTTTTTACCCTGAAAATAGAGGGTAAACTGTGCCTGCGTGTTATATGCAGGGGGCCGTGGAAAGTTTTTTTCCTGAAACTTCCCTCTTAAAGTTAGGGTGCGTGTTATACGCCGATAAATACGGTAATTGCAAAAGAAGTTGGATGTTCCCAAAGTGCTGTATCAAAAATAGAAAGTTATGTGGAAGGGAAAAGTGTGGACGAAAAAGGTGCACAAGCAGCATGGATGAACGCAGCCTGGAGAGGATTGTCAGAAAAAGGCCATTCAAAAGTGTTGGGGACTTTCACAAGGAGTGGACTGAGGCTGGAGTAAGTGCATCAAGAGCCACCACACACAGACGGATCCTAGACATGGGCTTCAAATGTCGTATTCCTCTTGTCAAGCCACTCCTGAACAACAAACGTCAGAAGTGTCTTACCTGGGCTAAAGAAAAACACACCTGGTCTGTTGCTCAGTGGTCCAAAGTCCTCTTTTCTGATGAAAGCAAGGACTCGGAGTATGGAGGAAGAATGGAGAGGCACACACTGCAAGATGCTTGAAGTCCCGTGTGAAGTTTCCAGTCTGTGTTGATTTGGGGAGCCATGTCATCTGCTGGTGTTGGGCCACTGTGCTCCATTAAGTCCAGGGTCAACGCAGCCGTCTACCAGGAGATTTTGGAGCACTTAATGCTTCCTTCTGCAGACGAGCACTATGGGAATGCTGACTTCATTTTCCAACAGATCTTGGCACCTGCCCACACTGCCAAAAGCACCAAAACCTGGTTCAATGACTGTGGGATTACTGTGCTTGATTAGCCAGAAAACTCGCCTGACCTGAACCCTATAGAGAATCTGTGGGGCATTACCAAGAGAAAGATGAGAGACATGAAACCAAACAATGCAGAAGAGCTGAAGGCCACTATTGAAGCATCCTTGTATTCCATAACACCTTAGCAGTGCCACAGGCTGATAGCTTCCATGCCACGCCGCATTGAGGCAGAAATTGCTGCAAAAGGGGCCCAAACCAAGTACTAAGTACATATGCATGCTTATACTTTTCAGAGGTCCGATATTGTTCTATGTACAAACCTTGTTTTATTGATTGTATGTAATATTCTAATTTTCTGAGATGGTGGTTTGGGGTTTCCATGAGCTGTAAGCCATAATCATCACAATTATGACAAATCACGGCTTGAACTATCTTGCTTTGCATGTAATGAGTCTATCTCATATATTAGTTTCACCTTTTAAGTTGCATTAGTGAAATAAATGAACTTTTGCACGATATTCTAATTTTTCGAGTATCCCCTGTAAACTGTTAAGAGCTCATGCTTGCTAAAAGTTTTCAAAAATGCTGCTAAAAAGCTTATGTTGCTAAAAGGCCTACCTATGTTTGCTAAAGGCCTATGTTGCTAAAAATTCATGCTTGCCAAAAGCCTATATTTGCTAAAAGCACATGGTTTGCTAAAAACACATGGTTGCTAAAAAAGGGATTTTTATAACAGCTTACCTGTAAAATCCTTTTCTTGGAGTACATCACGGGACACAGAGCGACTTAGTCATTACTAATGGGTTATATAGTTTACCTTCAGGTGCTGGCACTGGCAACTTCCAAACCGGAAGTACCCTCCCCTATATAAGCCCCTCCCATCCGGGAGCACCTCAGTTTTGTAGCAAAGCAATAAGTGTCCCAAAAAGAGGGGTGGGAGCTCTGTGTCCCGTGATGTACTCCAAGAAAAGGATTTTACAGGTAAGCTGTTATAAAAATCCCTTTTTCTTTTTCGTACATCACGGGACACAGAGCGACTTAGTCATTACTAATGGGACGTCCCAAAGCAATGCCCAATGAGGGGAGGGATACACTATACATAAGCTGGGCGCCATCAGGCATGAGGCTCTTTTGCGGCCTGCAACACACTGCGCCCAAAGGCGACATCCTCCTGACTTCTGACGTCTACCTGGTAGAATCTAGTAAACGTGTGTACTAAGGACCATGTTGTGGCCTTACAGACTTGAGCCAGGGAGGCTTGGTGATGCACTGCCCATGAAGTTCCAACTGCTCTTGTGGAGTGCGCCCTAACTTTGAACGGAGGCGGTCTCCTTTTCAAGCCATAGGCTTGTATTATGACCTGTCGAATCCACTTGGCTAGAGTAGATTTTTGATGCTGCCTGACCCTTTCTGGGGCCTTCCGGCAGAACAAACAAAGTATCCGTTCTACGAATCTGAGCAGTGGCTTTAAGATAAGCTTTAACTGCTCTTACTACATCCAAAGAATGCAATAACTTTTCCTCTACCGAACTAGGTTTGGGGAAAAAGGAAGGAAGAACCACATCTTGGTTCAAATGGAACCTCGATACCACCTTAGGAAGAAGGCTGGATGAGGACGTAATACTACTCTGTCCTTATGGACAACCAGATATGGCTCCTTACAGGACAAGGCGGCTAATTCCGATACTCTTTTAGCCAAACAAATGGCTACTAAGAAAATCAATTTCCTGGTGAAAAGAACCAAGGAAATGTGCCGCAATGGTTCAAATGGTTGTTTCTGTAGAACCGACAGAACCAGGTTTAAGTCCCATGGACATATGGGAATACTAACCAGAGGGCTAATACGCATCACTCCTTGTATGAAAGCTTTGACTAATGAATGCAAAGCCAAGGGCCTTTGAAAAAATATTGACAAGGCCGTCTGACCCTTGATAGTACCCAAGGCAAGCTTCCTATGTACAGCCCACTGTAGGAAGTCCAGAATCCTATCTATTACGTACTTACGTGGATGCCATTTCCTGGCCTCACACCACGTGATGTACGCCTTCTAGATCCTATAATAGATCTGCCTGGACACCGGCTTCCTGGCATTGATCATGGTAGATACCACAGGATTAGAGAGCCCTCTCTTTTTTAGAATGTGGGCTTCAATAGCCAGGCCGTCAAACCTAGGGCTGGTAAGGAAGGGTGGTATATCGGTCCTTGCGAAAGCAGGTCCGGACGATGTGGGAGGGTCCAAGGACTTCCCACTGACATTTTTACAATCTCCGCGTACCATGCCCTTCGGGGCCACGCTGGAGCCACCAGAATCACTGGTTTCTTTTCTACCCTGATTCTGCGGATTAATCGCGGTGGGAATGCATATATCAGCTTGAACTGATCCCAAGGGAACACTAGGGCATCCGAACCGCAAGCTAGGGGATCCTTTGTGCGAGACACAGATCTGTCCACCTTTGCGTTGAATCTGGATGCTAGCAGATCTACATCCGGTGTTCCCCACCGCTGGCATATTGCCTGGAAAACCTTGGGGTGAAGAGACCATTCCCCCGGGCATAATTGCTGGCGACTTAAAAAGTCCGCTCTCCAATTTTCCACTCCTGGGATGAAAACCGCGGATATGGCTGTGACATACCTTTCTGCCCATTCCAGGATGCAATTCGCTTCCCTCTGGGCTGCACGACTCCTGGTGCCACCCTGGTGATTGATATATGCCACTGCTGTGGCATTGTCTGATTGAATTCTGACAGGTGACCCTTGGAGTTTGGATGTCCATGCTACTAGGGCATACCGGGCTGCTCGTATCTCTAAGAGATTGGTGGGCAGGGCCTTCTCTGCTTCTGACCACTTGCCCTGGAGAGACCATTGCTCCAGTACTGCCCCCCAGCCTATGAGGCTGGCATCTGTAGTGACCACCTTCCAAGAAACCGGACTGAAGGGTTTCCCTTTTTCCAGATTCTGGGGCACCAACCACCAATGGAGGCTCTTGCGAACGGAAGGGGACAGGGACATTGGTAAGTCTAAAGCCTGAACTTTTTTGTTCCAGGCTGACAGTATGGCCCTCTGCAAGTTCCTTGAATGGAATTGACCGTAGGGTACTGCTTCGAATGAAGCCACCATTTTTCCCAGCAGCCTTATACACAGGCGTATGGATGGTTTTCTTTTTTGTACCCACTAAGTGGGTCAAATCTTTCAAAGACGACACCTTCTCTGGAGGTAAGAAAATCTTTCTCTGATTTGAATCCAGTCTTAGCCCCCAAGTATTCCAGACTTTTGACTGGTTTTAGGGCTGACTTGTCTCGGTTGATAATGCAACCGTGAGATTCCAGATACTTGATTATCTTGTGAACGACCACTTCTAGTTTTTTTCACTGAGTGGTCTATCAGCAACAAGTCGTCTAGATATGCCATTATCGTTACACCTTGTGTTCTTAGATTGGCCAATAATGGGGCCAGAATTTTTGTGAACACTCGTGGTGCTGTGGCCAGACCGAAGGGTAAGGCTCTGAACTGAAAATGGCGCCCTTCTACTGCAAAGCGTAGAAATTTCTGGTGGGCCGGACAGATGGGAATATGCAAATAAGCATCCCTTATGTCGATCGAGGCTAACCATTCCTGCCCTTGTAGGGCGGTGGCCACCGATCGGATCGACTCCATCCGAAAAAGTCCTGATATGTAGGAACTTGTTTAGCCCTTTTATATTTAATATGGGCCTCATGTCCCCATTTGGTTTGGGGACTGTGACAAGGTTCGAGTAAAACCCGAACCCGCTTTCTTCCAAGGGAACCTTCATGATTACCCTTGGAGCAATAGTTGCTCTAGTGCCAGAAGGAGGGATCCACTCTTCTGGGGATCGCTTGGCACGTTTGACCTTATAAAATGGGCAGGAGGAATGTCTTTTAACTCCAGCCTGTATCCCAGACTTACTGCGGAGATCACCCATCTGTCTCTGATGGTGTCCCGCCAGGTCTCTGTGAACAACTGAAGTCTTCCCCTCACCCGATTGAGTGGGGGCAACCCTTCATGACTTGGGAGGTTTTGTACCTCTCTTGACCCAGGGTTTCTTGTTACCCTGTGATTGTCCCTGATTTCTGCCCCCTGGATTTGACCGCGGAGGCCGTCGGAACTGTTTCACAGCCGATGTGCCAGGGACTGGAGAAGTAGGCCTCTTAAAAGAAGGACTTCTACCCTTGTTCTTAACCGGCAAGAGTGTACTTTTACCGGCAGATGTTTTCTGAATATATTTGTCCAGATCATCTCCAGATAAGCGTTCTCCATGAAATGGGAAGCTAATCAGCAATTTCTTACAGGGAGCTTCAGCAGACCAGTTTTTGAGCCATAGAAGCCTACGCATATGTCTACAGACAGCGTAAAGCGGGATGCCTGTTGGATTGTATCCTTTATGGCGTCCACCGCAACACAAGGCTCTAGGTAGGTCAGCTAGGGCAAGAGCCTGCTGATCTGGTAAGTCCCTTAAGACTTGTTTCAACTGATCTTTCATTGCTTGGCAGACTCCAATCGCTGCTACTGCAGGTTGTGTCACCATGCTTGCTGTAGAGAAAGCAGATTTTAGTAAAGACTCCAATTTTTTATCTATTGGGTCTTTGAACATTGGAACATTATCTACTGGACATGTCAGTGATTTATTTACACAAGAGATGGCTGTGTCCACTGTAGGGACCCTCCATTTTTTTTTTTTTTTTTTTTTTTTTTATGAACTTATCCTCCATGGGATAGATCACTGGAAATCTCTTGGGGGGAGTAAATATTTTACAGGATGCTCCCAATCCTGGTAAATAAGCCCTTCCAATAAAGGGTGGATTGGGAAGGAACAGACAGTCTGGGGAGCTTTCAGCGACCCCAGCGAGGAGACAGTAGTGGTTGATGGTTCCGCCAGAGGCATTTAAAATGCTGCTCGGACCATGTTAGTCAGAGACTGAACCCATAATCTTACAGCCGGAGATGCTGAGAAAGGTTCTTCCACTGTTGATTCCTCTATAACTTTATCAACCTCACCTGATCCCCTTCAGTAGGTCGATCTCTGGGACTGTTCCTCCACTAACAGGCACTCTGCAGGAGGAGACGGAGATCGGACGCGCTTTTCCTGTGACAGGGAAGCAGCGATCAATGCTGTTAATCTCTCTTCCAATCCTCCCAGAGCTGAGGATAAAACCTCCTCTGTTATATATACAGGAGCAGGTGGACTGGGGACAGCCGCAGTACCAGGTACTCCTGCGGGGTTCCTACGGCTACTGACCTCTGAAATTTCAGGGGAGATTGGTGCAATACAAGCATGCCCAATATCCTCAGAGCCCGACGGAGACCCCTTTCGCTTCTTGGAAGATTTATTTCCAGAGCGTCTGGACGACATATCCTATAAGCACAAAGCTGAGGTATTCCCGTCGTCATACACCAATTTTGCTGGTAATAGTCTAACACAGTTGCTGCTATATACCAGCTGGTGTCCACTAAAGTGTCTTTCTATGGGGATGCCTGCATCAACCGCCTCTGTGTGCCACCGTTTTGTTGCTAGCTCTGCTTGCATCCAGCTGACACTTGTACTGTGTCTTTTACACATGCTGGGACGCCTGCACATGCGCAGAAGCGCCGCGGCGTGCATCGAGCGTCATCCACCCGCCCCTTTTTTTTCATAGGAGGCGCGTGCACGCGCGCGCGCCCGTGCGCCATTGGCGCCCTTTTCGAAACCAAGCAGGGACTAGGAGCCAGGGCCCTTTTTGCCGGAGGGCCTGTGCGGTGGATGAGCGCAGCAACAGGGCAGAGGAAGTGGATTCCCACAGAGAACTTACCAACTGCCTGGATCTTTTGACTTGAGAAAACCAAAGATCCACATGACAAGAAAAAATGGACCACAGCGGCCTCTAGTGGTTTAACACAGGTACCGCGGTCCTCCTTTTTTTTTTTTCTTGACTACTATTAAAATTTTACATTTTCCAGTAGTTACAGGCATACACAGATATTAGCGGGAATACCATTAGGTAACAGACAGAAAGACAAATTAGGCTTGGGGGTCCCCCAATAGAACCAAGTTCCTGGGGGCCCCCACTTACCTGTTCCCCGCCGCAGGACTCTGTTTGGTCCACAGAAGCCCAAACTTCACCTATCACGGCAGGCATTGTAATTAAACCTTCAGGGACCGGGTTCCCAAGGATTCCACTCCCCTGGACCTGTATAGCACCCTGCACAGAAAACATCTTGGTCGTGGGTATGACCAGAGTTCTGGATCCCAGGGTCCAGCCCTCCTAAGAGAGGCATTACAGGCAAAACCTTGCTCTTCTGTTGCAAGGCCCGGGTACCGACCGTTTAGCTATGAAGCTTTTTTGGTGGGATCCGGAACAGCTTACTAAGGCCCGTAAAAGAACCTGTACGCAAGCCCAGGAAAACACATGTTACTCTTTGGCCAACACCTTAGACACTGGCAAAAAACTGAGGTGCTCCCGGATGGGAGGGGCTTATATAGGGGAGGGTACTTCCGGTTTGGAAGTTGCCAGTGCCAGCACCTGAAGGTAAACTATATAACCCATTAGTAATGACTAAGTCGCTCTGTGTCCCGTGATGTACGAAAAAGAAAACATGTCTGCATAAGGTGCATAGACTCGTCGCATAGACTCAACTTATGTCTGCATAAGCCACATAGACTCATGTCATGTCTGCATAAGGTGCATAGACAACTTATGTCTGCGTAAGGCAAATGACACATGTCGCATAGATTCATGTCTGCGTAAGGCACATGTCGCATAAGCTCATGTCTGCGTAAGGCACATGACACGTGTCGCATAGGCTCATGTAAGTGTGAGGCACATGACACATGTCGCGTAAACTCATAAATGTCAGGCACATGACACATGTCGCATAGACTCATGTCTGCGTGAGGCACATGACACGTGTCGCATAGACTCATGTCTGCGTGAGGCACATGACACGTGTCGCATAGACTCATGTCTACATAAGGTACGTGACACATGTCGTATAGACACATGTCTGCATGGGCTCGTGTGCGTAGGCACATGACACATGTCGCATAGGCTCGTGTCTGCGTAGGCACATAACACATGTTGCAAAGACTCATGTCTACATAAGGCGCATGTTGCATAGGCTTGGGTCTGCGTAAGGCATGTGACGCATAAGCTCGCGCCTGCGTAAGGCGTATGGCACATGTCGCATGGGCTCGTGTCTGCATGTGGCACGTTGCATAGAATCGTGTTTGCGTAAGGCGCATGAACACGTCTACATGAGACACTATTTTGTATATATATATATATATATATATATATATATACACACACATGGACACATGATACATAGACACATGATTGCACATGAACACGTTTTGCATAAGCATGTTTGCATAAATGTTGAATAAACACATGCTGGCTTACTAGCATAAACACCTTTGCATGAGCACGTGTGCATAAATGCATATGCTATAAACGCATGTATAAATATGTGTTTCTTTACACTAAACTGTATAGCTATGTTTTTTTGAATTTTTTTCTGCATACGTAATTGCACGAACACCAAGAATACTTTTATACTTCCGTGTTTGCATTCTTACGTACCTACATAATGGCATACCTGGGTACCTGCATACTTACAAGCCTACGATATTGTATAGCGGTAGACCAACGTTGTCTAGGCCTGCATCCTAGTGGAACTATGTATTTGTTTTTTGGCTAATATAGTTACTTCATTATGTACCTATTAGACTAGCTAAATTACTCCAGAAGGCAGAGGCAGCTGGGGAAGGCAGGTACACCGCCTTCGGGTCCAGTGATCTGGTGGTGTTCCCATCTCCTGTTTGACCAATAGCATCAGATGTATCTGAGCCACTGTGGCGTCTAATCTTGGATCAAGCCTGGTTAGTACTTGCATGGTAAACTAGCCCAGGAATACCATGGGCTGTACGTTTTTCTTTCTCGTACATCACGGGACACAGAGCGACATAGTCATTACTAATGGGTTATATAGATACCTTCAGGTGCTGGCACTGGCAACTTCCAAAACCGGAAGTACCCTCCCCTATATAAGCCCCTCCCATCCGGGAGCACCTCAGTTTTTTGCCAGTGTCTAAGGTGTTGGCCAAGAAGAAACTTGTGTTTTTCACTGAGCTTGCGTACAGGTTCTTTTGGGCCTCAGTAAGCTATTCCGGATCCGACCAAAAAAGCTTCATAGCTAAACGGTCGGTACCCGGGCCTTGCAGAGAAGAGCAAGGTTTTGCCTGTAATGCTTCTCTTAGGAGAGCTGGACCCTGGGATCCAGAGCTCTGGTCATACCCACGACCAAGATGTTTTCTGTGCAGGGTGCTATACAGGTCCAGGGGAGTGGAATCCTTGGGAACCCGGTCCCTGAAGGTTTGATTACAATGCCTGCCGTGATAGGTGAAGTTTGGGCTTCTGTGGACCAAACGGAGTCCTGCGGCGAGGAAAAGGTAAGTGGGGGCCCTCGGGAACTTGGTTCTATTGAGGGACCCCCAAGCCTATTTTGTCTTTCTGCCTGTTACCTAAGGTATTCCCGCTAATATTCTGTGTATGCCTGTTACTACTGAGAAAATGTAAAAATAGTAGGCAAGAAAAAAAAAAAAGAAAAATGTAAGACCGCGGTACCTGTGTTAGACACTAGAGGCCGCTATGGTTCTTTTTCTTGTAATGTGGATTTTTTTCTTCCAGAATCAAATCCAGGCAGTTGGTATGTTCTCTCCTGAGAAGCTGTCTCCTCTGCCCTGTTGCTGCGCTCATCCATCCCCGGGCCCTGCGGCAAAGGGACCCTGGCTCCCATCTAGCTTCTTATTGTTTTCAAAAAAGGCGCCGAAGGCGCACGTGCCCGCGCCTCTATTCATAGAGGCGATCTGGAAAAAGGGGCGGAGCGGGTGGATGACGCTCAGGTGTGCGCCGCGGCGCTACTGCGCATGTGCGGGCGTCCAGCGTGTTTTAAAGCACATTATAGCTGGCTATTGAAGTGCACAGACAGAGCTAGCAACAGTATAAAGGCACACCGAGGCGGTTGATGCAGGCATCCCCTAGAAAGGCACTTTAGTAGACACCAACTGTGATATAGCAGCAATTGTGCTAGACTATTCTCAGTAAAAGTGGTGTATTACGGCTGGAATACCTCAGCTTTAGGCTTAGGAATATGCTGTCCAGAAGCTCCGGAACTGAATCTTCCAGGAAGCGAAGGGGGTCTCATCGGGTTCTGAGGATCTTGGGCATGCTTCTGCTGCACCAGTCTCCCCTGAAGTTCAGAGGTAAGTGACCGTAGAGACCCTGCAGGGGTACTTGGTACTATGGCTGTCCTCAGTTCACCTGCTCCTGTGTATGTAACAGAGGAGGTTTTTTCCTCAGCTCTGGGAGGATTAGAGAGAGATTGTCAACATTGATCGCTGCCTCCCTGTCAGGGAAAGCACGCCCGATCTCCGTCTCCTCCTTCAGAGTGCCTGTTAGCAGAGCAACAGTCCCATACAGGGATCGACCTGCCTGAAGGCGATCAGGATGAGGTTGATTCTGTTATAGAGGAATCAACAGTGGGGGAACCTTTTCTCAGCATCTCAAGCTGAAAGATTATGGGTTCAGTCTCTGACTAACATGGTCCGATCAGCATTTAAAAATGCACCTTGCGGAACCATCAACCACTACTGTATCCTCGTTGGGGTCGCTAGAAGCCCCCCGACTGTCTGTTCTTTTCCACTTCACCCTTTACTGAAAGGGCTTATTTACCAGGATTGGGAACGTCCTGAGAAAATATTTATTCCCCCAAGAGATTTCCGGTGGTCTATCCCATGGAGGATAAGTTCATCAAAAAAATGGAAGGTCCCTACAGTGGACGCAGCCATCTCTTGTATGTATAAATCACTGACATGTCCAGTGGATAATGTCCAAATGTTCAAGAACCCAATAGATAAAAGATTGGAGTCCTTATGAAAGTCTGCTTCTTTCTACAGCAAGCTTGGTGACACAACCAGCAGTAGCAGCTATTGGGGTCTGCTAAGCAGTGAAGGATCAGTTGAAACAGGTCTTGAGGGACTTGACAGATCAGCAGGCCTTGCCCTAGCTGATCTACCTAGAGCCTTAGGCTTTGCGGTTGACGCCATAAAGGATTCAGTCCATCAGGCCTCCCACCTTACGCTGTCTATAGTACATATGCGTAGGCTTCTATGGCTCAAAAACTGGTCTGCTGAAGCTCCCTGTAAAGAATGGCTGGTTAGCGTCCCATTTCATGGTGAACGCTTATTCAGGGAAAACCTGGACAAATATATCCAGAAAATTTCCAGCGGTAAAAATACGCTCTTGCCGGTTAAAAACAGAGTTAGAGGCCTGCTTCTCCAGTCCCTGGGGCATCGGCTGTGTAACAGTTCCGACGGCCTCCTCGGTCAATTCCCGGGGGTAAAAAACAGGGACAATAGCAGGGTAATGAGAAACCCTGGGTCAGGGGAGGTACAAAACCTCCCCCAAAGTTAAATTCATTGAAGGGTTGCCCCCACTCAGTCGTGTGGGGGGAGGACTCCAGTTGTTCGCAAGAGACCTGGCGGGACAAGATAGGTGCTCTCCGCAGTATGGTTGGGATACAGTTTGGAGTTAAAAGACTCTCCTCCTTCCCATTTTTGAGGTCAAACGTGCCAAGGGATCCCCGGAAGAGAGTCCCTCCTGTTGGCACTAGAACAACTATTGCTCCAAGGAGTAATTATGGAGGTTCCCCTGGAAGAATGAGGGTTCGGGTTTTACTCAAACCTCTTTACAGTCCCGAAGCAAACGCGGACGGGAGGCCCATATTAATTCTAAAAGGGCTATACAAATTCCTGTATATCAGGACTTTCCGATGGAGTCGATCCGATCGGTGGCCACTGCCCTACAAGGGGAGGATTGGTTAGCCGCGATCGACATCAAAGATGCTTATTTGCACATTCCCATCTTTCCAGTCCACCAAAAATTTCTACGCTTTGCAGTAGAAGGGCGCCATTTTCAGTTCAGAGCCTTACCCTTCGGTTTGGCCACAGCACCACGAGTGTTTACAAAAATTCTGGCCCTTTATTGGCCAATCTAAGAACACAAGGTGTAATGATAATGGCATATCTAGATGACTTGTTGCTGATAGACCACTCAGTGAAAAAACTAGACGTGGTCGTTCACAAGACAATCAAGTATCTGGAATCTCACGGTTGGATTATCAACCGAGACAAGTCAGCCCTAAAAACCAGTCAAAAGTCTGGAATACTTGGGGCTAAGGTTGGATTCAGGCCAGAGAAAAAGATTCTTGCCTCGAGGAAAGGTGTTGTCTTTGAAAGATTTGATCCACTTAATGGGTACAAAAAAGACAGCCGTCCATGAGGCTGCTGGGGAAAAATGGTGGCATCATTCGAAGCAGTACCCTACGGTCAATTCCATTCAAGGAATTTGCAAGGGGCCATACTGTCAGCCTGGAACAAAAAAGTTCAGGCCCTAAACTTACAATGTCCTTGTCCCCTTCCGTTCGCAAGAGCCTCCGTTGGTGGTTGGTTCCCCAGAATCTGGAAAAAGGGAAATCCTTCAGTCCGATTTCTTGGAAGGTGGTCACTACAGATGCCAGCCTTATAGGCTGGGGAGCAGTACTGGAGCAATGGTCTCTCCAGGGCAGATGGTCGGATGCAGAAAAGGCCCTGCCCATCAATCTCTTAGAGATACGAGCAGCCCGGTATGCCCTAGTAGCATTGACATCCAAACTCCAAGGGTCCCCTGTCAGAATTCAATCAGACAATGCCACAGCAGTGGCATATATCAATCATCAGGGGGGCACCAGGAGTCGTGCAGCCCAGAGGGAAGTAAATTACATCCTGAAATGGGCAGAAAGATATGTCCCAGCCATATCTGCGGTATTCATTCCAGGAGTGGAGAATTGGAAGGTGGACTTTCTAAGTCGCCAGCAATTATGCCCAGAGGAATGGTCCCTTCACCCCAAGGTTTTCTGGACAATATGTCAGCGGTGGGGAACATCGGATGTAGATCTTCTAGCATCCAGATTCAATGCAAAGGTGGACAGGTTTGTCTCTCGGACAAGGGATCCCCTAGCTTGCGGCTCGGATGCCCTAGTGTTCCCTTGGGATCAGTTCAAGCTGATATATGCATTCACACCGCCACAATGGTTACCTCGATTACTCCGCAGAATCAGGGTAGAAAAGAAACCAGTGATTCTGGTGGCTCCAGCGTGGCCCCGAAGAGCGTGGTACGCGGAGATTGTAAAATGTCAGTGGGGAGTCCTTGGACTCTCCCACGTCGTCCGGACCTGCTTTCGCAAGGACCGATATACCACCCTTCCTTACCAGCCCTAGGTTTGACGGCCTGGCTATTGAAGCCCACATTCTAAAAAAGAGAGGGCTCTCTAATCCTGTGGTATCTACCATGATCAATGCCAGGAAGCCGGTATCCAGGCAGATCTACTATAGAATCTGGAAGGCGTACATCGCGTGGTGTGAGGCCAAGAAATGGCATCCACGTAAGTACGTAATAGGTAGGAGTCTGGACTTCCTACAGTGGGCTGTAAATAGGAAGCTTGCCTTGAGTACTATCAAAGGTCAGTTTTCGGCCTTGTCAATATTTTTTCAAAGGCCCTTGGCTTCGCATTCACTAGTCAAAGCCTTTATACAAGGAGTGATGCGTATTAGTCCTCCGGTTAATATTCCCATATGTCCATGGGATCTAAACTTGGTTCTGTCGGTTCTACAGAAACAACCATTTGAACCATTACAGCATATTTCTTTGGTTCTTCTCACCAGGAAATTGATTTTTCTAGTAGCCATTTGTTCGGCTAAAAGAGTGTCGGAATTAGCAGCTATGTCCTGTAAGGAGCCATATCTGGTTATCCATAAAGACAGAGTAGTGTTACGTCCTCATCCAGCCTTTCTTCCTAAGGTGGTATCAAGGTTTTCATTTGAACCAAGATGTGGTTCTTCCTTCTTTTTTCCCCAAACCTAGTTCGGTAGAGGAAAAGTTATTGCATTCTTTGGATGTAGTAAGAGCAGTTAAAGCTTATCTATAAGCCACTGCTCAGATTCGCAGAACGGATACTTTCTTTATTCTGCCGGAAGGCCCCAGAAAGGGTCAGGCAGCGTCAAAATCTACTTTAGCCAAGTGGATTCAACAGGTCATTATGCAAGCCTATGGCTTAAGAAGGAGACCGCCTCCGTTCAAAGTTAGAGCGCACTCCACGAGAGCAGTTGAAACTTCATGGGCAGCCCATCACCAGGCCTCCCTGGCTCAAATCTGTAAGGCCGCAACATGGTCTTCAGTACACACGTTTACTAGGTTCTACCAGGTGGACGTTAGAAGTCAGGAGGATGTCGCCTTTGGGCGCAGTGTGTTGCAGGCCGCAAAAGATCCTCATGTCTGATAGCGCTCAGCTTATGTATGGTGTATCCCCCCCCCCTCGTTGGGCATTGCTTTAGGACATCCCATTAGTAATGACTATGTCGCTCTGTGTCCCGTGATGTACGAGAAAGAAAATAGGATTTTTATAACAGCTTACCTGTAAAATCCTTTTCTTGGAGTACATCACGGGACACAGAGCTCCCACCCCTCTTTAGGGACACTTATTGCTTTGCTACAAAACTGAGGTGCTCCCGGATGGGAGGGGCTTATATAGGGGAGGGTACTTCCGGTTTTGGAAGTTGCCAGTGCCAGCACCTGAAGGTATCTATATAACCCATTAGTAATGACTATGTCGCTCTGTGTCCCGTGATGTACTCCAAGAAAAGGATTTTACAGGTAAGCTGTTATAAAAATCCTATTTTTTTTTCCCCTCCAAAGTGAAAGCGGCATCTGAGGCTGCAGTGTTTTGAGAGTATCTCAGACCATAGGTTTTTAGGGCAGTCTCTGAGGTGGTTTGCTCCTTCTTAAGCCAGCAGAAACCTGGTAGGTTAAGTGCGCCTCTTGGGACTGTCTGGGTCTGCCACAGAGGCGTCAGTCCTTTGCCTTGCATTGGCTCTTGGAGCAGAGGTTATGGGCTCATTATTGTGAGACAATTAAATGGTAGCAGCGCCAAAACCAAATGGGGACATGAGGCCTATCTTAAGATCTCAAGCCGCTGAGCATCCTTTTGTTTCAGATAGGCTAGATCTGTTTAGTTCTGCAAGAGGTAGATTTTGGGGTCCATAATCATGGGTAAACACACGTCTTCATGTGCCGGTTTGTTTCCAGGCTCAACTAAGATTTCTGTAATTGTAGTGGAAAGTCGTTTTTCTCTTATCGTCCATGGACTGACACAGCTCTTATACTGAAACACGTGAGTATATGTCCCTGCTCGCAGGAGAAGATCTAGGCAGAATGTTAGATGTTAGAAACGTACATTCTGGAAAAAAAACAGAGCTGAACAGCCCCGCCCAGGGGGCGGTCCCTCCAGACATAACCCTCCTACCTGCAGCTAGCAGCCTCAGTTTCTTTTTGCCTAGCAGAAGGAGAAGACGTGGCTCTCTCAGGAGCCAGTCTCCTGGAAGATTTTATTTTTATTCCTTTGGGAAATTTATTTTATTTTTGAGACCTTCAATCAACTGTCGGCTGGGCAACAGGTTGGGTACACTGGTATCCTCGTAGTCTTCCATGTCCGACCATCGAGCGTGCTGATCCTCGCCTTGTGTGCGTGAGGCTCGGTTCACGACATGCCTCATGACTCCAGGGGTGGCCAGGTGGCTTTTATGCTCCCGTGGTCCTCACAAGATTGAACAGTACCTGCTGTATCTTTCGCGGTGGACCGGGCCGACAGCTACTCAGTACTACTCTGTGATAGGTCTGTCTGAAACAAGCCAGTGGGTCCCTATGGGACGGGTAAGTAGTCTCTCCTGCTTCAGGTGAGTACATGCTGGCTGTGTTTCTCTGTCTGGGGGGGTTTCTCCCTGTCTCCCCGGTTATGCTGCTCTCTGCACCCTGTACTGGCGCTGTGCTGTGTGGGGGTACTTGGGGGTCACTCTGGCTTGGCGGGGGGCGCTCATGTCTGTGTGCTGGGGCTGTGAGGTGTGAGTGTTTGGAGAAGCCACTAGCTGGCATGGCTTTTACTGTTTAAGCTGCGCTCGGCGGCCATCTTGCCGCGGATCAATGGCGCTTACAAGCGGCCGGCGGCCATTTTCTTGAAGCCACGGAGCTTTCGGTTTTGGCCTCTATCGCCGCTGCTGCGGCGCGAATCTTCTCACACTCTCCTCAGACTTCACTCGCGCTGGCAGCGCGGTGACATACAGCAGAGCTGAGCGGTCCTTAAGGGTTGGTAAGTCCTCTGGGTATCCCCTCCTCAGCCTCAGCACAGCCAGTGGGTGGACTATATTATTCACTTTATAGTGTATAAGGTCTGAGGGTGGCAACTATGGAGTCTGGTTCACCTGCTTCCCCACTCTTGCCAGAGGCAACTGGCAGTGCTCCAGCACCTGCGGTCCCTATGGACTGGTTGTCGGCAGTCCTGGGGAAAAATAAATAAAAAATTCTTGTCAGGGTGGAAGCGGTGTGTGAGCAAGGGAGCTATAAAGCGCCCTCTCCCCACACAATCTCACATATGGGGAGTGCTCTGATTCAGATATGGGCCTAACTGCTGCTGCTCAGGACCCTAGCTCTGAATATTTTAATGTTTTTGAACAGGACATTCCTTGTGAGGAAGACTCCAGTTCTGAGTCAGTAAATGACAGGGCGCTTGTAAGTGAACTCATTGATGCTGTTAGGGACACTCTCAAGCTGGATGCTGTGGCTGTGGTACCTCAGGTGGACACATTCTCCTTTTGGTTCTTTTCAAGCTTTTCTTTTACGCAACTTCCTCACTGTTTCCTTACACGCTGCGTCGAGAGCAGCATGGATGATACAGTGGTACACAGTGCCTCCCCCCCCCTTCCCGGTCGGTGCAGCATGGTGGGGGGGCACTTTATTCATTTATTTCTATAGTCCCTGTGAGCCTTCTGTGTGATGTCTCTGAGGCAACAAGAGGGTCTCTGCACCTGTGGTTTCCTGCCATTTCCTGGGGAACGCTCTGAGCTCTGACAGGACCACGGTCTGCGGTGTCAGAGGTTACCTTTTACCTGCATGCTGCTTCGGCAGCACATTTAAGCAGGTTGGAATGATAACAGAGAAGATTATGCGCCTCAGCGCCATAATTAAACCTTATCTTATAACTCTACACTGGATACATTCACAGTGTATGTATGTGTTATTGATCTCTGTGTCTACGTGGGTTTCCTCCAACGTTCCAATGCTGTCTTCAGTGCCATACACGATATAAACATACACAATATGTTTATACACGACTCTAAATACATTCACAGTATATGTATGTATTATACTCTCTGGGTCGGCGTGGGGGTCCTCCGGTGTCCTCTCACGGTATGTGCGCTTCAGCTCTCTGCACAGTATAATCAGTTGTCTGCGTGGGTTTCCTCCGGGTACTCCGGTTTCCTCCCACACTACAAGGGTAATGCACAGCATAGCCATGTGCAATATGTTTATTCACATTTGCGGGAGAGGGTTTTGATAAACACAGGATAACAACAAATCTGGAGTATCTGGTATCATAAAAAAAGTTTTTTGTTTATTATTTCTTTCACCTAATGCATCGTCCATGACTATAATTGCATTAGTGAAGTTTAAATTGATGTGCATATACATTACACAGGCTGAGTTTAAGGCCTCATGCCCACCGACGTTTTTACAGCCGCGTTTTTGAGCATTTTTTTACAGCTTAAAAACGCCTGTCCATGTTAGTCTATAGCTTCATGCCCACCTAGACGTTTTTGAGCTGCAAATAGCATAGACGTTTTTAAGCTGTAAAAAAAACCCAGGACCAGTGCGTTCCTCAGCGTTGGAGTTAGGCAGAAAAAACCGCCAGCGTCAAAAAACGCGCACTAACGCGCGGTCGCGTTTTTTAGCTCCGGCGTTTTTTTTTTTGTTTTTTTTTCAAAAAATAAATAAAAAATTTACAATAACATGGACAGGCGTTTTTAAGCTGTAAAAAACGCAGCTGTAAAAACGTCCGTGGGCATGAAGCCTTAAAGGGGAAACATATCAACTGAGGATCCAAGTATACAGACATACAAAAAATGTACAGCAATATTGTATATGGTATTGATGCGTATATGAAGCATGAAATAGTGTGTGGTAATTGACCCATCGCCTCTGGACAGTCCCACTATATCCATTCCCCCTCTCCCCTTTTATCAATCATATTATATATAGGGATGGAAGCATGTGCACTGGGACAAACTTTACCATCATTTTAGGCTTATTAAATATTAAATAACCTTATTCTTTCATCTTTATTTTTATTTTTCGTTTTTGTATCAGCATTTTGTTTTAGTTTTCTTTTTCGTACATCACGGGACACAGAGCGACTTAGTCATTACTAATGGGTTATATAGTTTACCTTCAGGTGCTGGCACTGGCAACTTCCAAACCGGAAGTACCCTCCCCTATATAAGCCCCTCCCATTCGGGAGCACCTCAGTTTTTTGCCAGTGTCTATAGGCAGTTGGTAAGTTCTCTGTGGGAATCCACTTCCTCTGCCCTGTTGCTGAGCTCATCCACCGCACAGGCCCTCCGGCAAAAAGGGCCCTGGCTCCTAGTCCCTGCTTGGTTTCGAAAAGGGCTCCAATGGTGCACAGGCGCGCGCGCGCGGGCGCGTGCACGCCCCTAATATGAAAAAAGGGGGCGGGGCGGGTGGATGACGCTCGATGCGCGCCGCGGCTCTTTGCGCATGTGCAGGCGTCCCAGCATGTATAAAAGACACAGTACAAGTGTCAGCTGGATGCAAACGGAGCTAGCAACAAACAGTGGCACACAGAGGCGGTTGATGCAGGCATCCCCATAGAAAGGCACTTTAGTGGACACCAGCTGGTATATGGCAGCAACTGTGTTAGACTATTACCAGCAAAATTGCTGTATGACGACGGGAATACCTCAGCTTTGTGCTTAAAGGATATGTCGTCCAGACTCTCCGGAAATAAGTCTTCCAGGAAGCCAAAGGGGTCTCCATCGGGCTTTGAGGATATTGGGCATGCTTGTACTGCACCAATCTCCCCTGAAAATTCAGAGGTCAGTAGCCGTAGGAACCCCGCAGGAGTGCCTGGTGCTGCGGCTGTCCCCAGTCCACCTGCTCCTGTATATATAACAGAGGAGGTTTTATCCTCAACTCTGGGAGGATTGGAAGAGAGATTAACAGCATTGATCGCTGCTTCCCTGTCACAGGGAAAGCGCGTCCGATCTCCGTCTCCTCCTTCAGAGTGCCTGTTAGTGGAGGAACAGTCCCACACAGAGATCGTCCTACCTGAAGGGGATCAGGATGAGGTTGATTCAGTTATGGAGGAATCAACAGTGGAAGAACCTTTCTCAGCATCTCAGGCTGAAAGATTATGGGTTCAGTCTCTGACTAACATGGTCCGATCAGCATTTAAAATGCCTCTGGCGGAACCATCAACCACTACGGTTTCCTCGCTGGGGTCGCTGAAAGCTCCCCAGGCTGTCTGTTCCTTCCCAATCCACCCTTTATTGGAAGGGCTTATTTACCAGGATTGGGAGCATCCTGATAAAATATTTACTCCCCCCAAGAGATTTCCGGTGATCTATACCATGGAGGATAAGTTCATAAAAAAATGGAGGGTCCCTACAGTGGACGCAGCCATCTCTTCTGTGAACAAATCACTGACATGTCCAGTAGATAATGTTCTAATGTTCAAAGACCCAATAGATAAAAAATTGGAGTTTTTACTAAAATCTGCTTTCTCTACAGCAAGCATGGTGACACAACCTGCGGTAGCAGCGATTGGAGTCTGCCAAGCGGTGAAAGATCAGTTGAAACAAGTCTTAAGGGACTTACCAGATCAGCAGGCTCTTGCCCTAGCTGACCTACCTAGAGCCTTGTGTTTTGCGGTGGACGCCATAAAGGATACAATCCAACAGGTCTCCCGCTTTACGCTGTCTGTAGTACATATGCGTAGGCTTCTATGGCTCAAAAACTGGTCTGCTGAAGCTCCCTGTAAGAAATTGCTGGTTAGCTTCCCATTTCATGGAGAACGCTTATTTGGAGAAGATCTGGACAAATATATCAAGAAAATTTCTGCCGGTAAAAGTTCACTCTTACCGGTTAAGAACAAGAGTAGAAGTCCTTCTTTTAAGAGGCCTACTTCTCCAGTCCCTGGCACATCGGCTGTGAAACAGTTCCGACGGCCTCCGCGGTCAAATTCAGGGGGCAGAAATCAGGGACAATCACAGGGTAACAAGAAACCCTGGGTCAAGAGAGGTACAAAACCTCCCCCCAAGTCATGAAGGGTTGCCCCCACTCAATCGGGTGGGGGGAAGACTTCAGTTGTTCACAGAGACCTGGCGGGACACCATCAGAGACAGATGGGTGCTCTCCGCAGTAAGTCTGGGATACCAGCTGGAGTTAAAAGACACTCCTCCTGCCCAATTTATGAGGTCAAACGTGCCAAGCGATCCCCAGAAGAGAGGATCCCTCCTTCTGGCACTAGAACAACTATTGCTCCAAGGTGTAATCATGAAGGTTCCCCTGGAAGAAAGCGGGTTCGGGTTTTACTCGAACCTTTTCACAGTCCCCAAACCAAATGGGGACGTGAGGCCCATATTAAATCTAAAAGGGCTAAACAAGTTCCTAAATATCAGGACTTTTCGGATGGAGTCGATCCGATCGGTGGCCACCGCCCTACAAGGGCAGGAATGGTTAGCCTCGATCGACATAAGGGATGCTTATCTGCATATTCCCATCTTTCCGGCCCACCAGAAATTTCTACGCTTTGCAGTAGAAGGGCGCCATTTTCAGTTCAGAGCCTTGCCTTTCAGTCTGGCCACAGCACCACGAGTGTTCACAAAAATTCTGGCCCCACTATTGGCCAATCTAAGAACACAAGGTGTAACGATAATGGCATATCTAGACGACCTGCTACTAATAGACCACTCAGTGGAAAAGCTGGAAGTAGCTATTCACAAGACAATCAAGTATCTGGAATATCCCGGTTGGATTATCAACCGGGACAAGTCAGCTCTAAGACCAGTCAGAAGTCTGGAATACTTAGGGCTAAGGCTGGATTCAAATCAGAGAAAGATTTTCTTACCTCCAGAAAAGGTGTCGTCTTTAAAAGATTTGACCCACTTAGTGGGTACAAAAAGAAAACCATCCATACGCCTGTGCATGAGGCTGCTGGGAAAAATGGTGGCTTCATTCGAAGCAGTACCCTACGGTCAATTCCATTCAAGGAACTTGCAGAGGGCCATACTGTCAGCCTGGAACAAAAAAGTTCAGGCTTTAGACTTACCAATGTCCCTGTCCCCTTCCGTTCGCAAGAGCCTCCATTGGTGGTTGGTGCCCCAGAATCTGGAAAAAGGGAAACCCTTCAGTCCGGTTTCTTGGAAGGTGGTCACTACAGATGCCAGCCTCATAGGCTGGGGGGCAGTACTGGAGCAATGGTCTCTCCAGGGCAAGTGGTCAGAAGCAGAGAAGGCCCTGCCCATCAATCTCTTAGAGATACGAGCAGCCCGGTATGCCCTAGTAGCATGGACATCCAAACTCCAAGGGTCCCCTGTCAGAATTCAATCAGACAATGCCACAGCAGTGGCATATATCAATCACCAGGGTGGCACCAGGAGTCGTGCAGCCCAGAGGGAAGCGAATTGCATCCTGGAATGGGCAGAAAGATATGTCCCAGCCATATCCGCGGTTTTCATCCCAGGAGTGGAAAATTGGAAAGCGGACTTTTTAAGTCGCCAGCAATTATGCCCGGGGGAATGGTCTCTTCACCCCGAGGTTTTCCAGGCAATATGCCAGCGGTGGGGAACACCGGATGTAGATCTGCTAGCATCCAGATTCAACGCAAAGGTGGACAGATTTGTGTCTCGCACAAGGGATCCCCTAGCTTGCGGCTCGGATGCCCTAGTGTTCCCTTGGGATCAGTTCAAGCTGATATATGCATTCCCACCGCCACAATTGTTACCGCGATTAATCCGCAGAATCAGGGTAGAAAAGAAACCAGTGATTCTGGTGGCTCCAGCGTGGCCCCGAAGGGCATGGTACGCGGAGATTGTAAAAATGTCAGTGAGGAGTCCTTGGACCCTCCCACATCGTCCGGACCTGCTGTCGCAAGGACCGATATACCACCCTTCCTTACCAGCCCTAGGTTTGACGGCCTGGCTATTGAAGCCCACATTCTGATAAAGAGAGGGCTCTCTAATCCTGTGGTATCTACCATGATCAATGCCAGGAAGCCAGTATCCAGGCAGATCTATTATAGGATCTGGAAGGCGTACATTACATGGTGTGAGGCCAAGAAATGGCATCCACGTAAGTACGTAATAGGTAGGATTTTGGACTTCCTACAGTGGGCTGTAGATAGGAAGCTGGCCTTGAGTACTATCAAGGGTCAGATTTCGGCCTTGTCAATATTTTTTCAAAGGCCCTTGGCTTCGCATTCACTAGTCAAAGCTTTCATACAAGGAGTGATGCGTATTAGCCCTCCGGTTAGTATTCCCATATGTCCATGGGACTTAAACCTGGTTCTATCGGTTCTACAGAAACAACCGTTTGAACCATTGCAACACATTTCCTTGGTTCTTCTCACCAGGAAATTGATTTTCTTAGTAGCCATTTGTTCGGCTAAAAGAGTATCGGAATTAGCCGCCTTGTCCTGTAAGGAGCCATATCTGGTTGTCCATAAGGACAGAGTAGTATTACGTCCTCATCCAGCCTTTCTTCCTAAGGTGGTATCGAGGTTTCATTTGAACCAAGTTGTGGTTCTTCCTTCTTTTTTCCCCAAACCTAGCTCGGTAGAGGAAAAGTTATTGCATTCTTTGGATGTAGTAAGAGCAGTTAAAGCTTATCTAAAAGCCACTGCTCAGATTCGCAGAACGGATACTTTGTTTATTCTGCCGGAAGGCCCCAGAAAGGGTCAGGCAGCATCAAAATCTACTTTAGCCAAGTGGATTCGACAGGTCATAATACAAGCCTATGGCTTGAGAAAGAGACCGCCTCCATTCAAAGTTAGGGCGCACTCCACAAGAGCAGTTGGAACTTCATGGGCAGTGCATCACCAGGCCTCCCTGGCTCAGGTCTGTAAGGCCGCAACATGGTCTTCAGTACACACGTTTACTAGATTCTACCAGGTGGACGTTAGAAGTCAGGAGGATGTCGCCTTTGGGCGCAGTGTGTTGCAGGCCGCAAAAGATCCTCATGCCTGATGGCGCCCAGCTTATGTATAGTGTATCCCTCCCCTCATTTGGCATTGCTTTGGGACGTCCCATTAGTAATGACTAAGTCGCTCTGTGTCCCGTGATGTACGAAAAAGAAAAAGGGATTTTTATAACAGCTTACCTGTAAAATCCTTTTCTTGGAGTACATCACGGGACACAGAGCTCCCACCCCTCTTTTTGGGACACTTATTGCTTTGCTACAAAACTGAGGTGCTCCCGGATGGGAGGGGCTTATATAGGGGAGGGTACTTCCGGTTTGGAAGTTGCCAGTGCCAGCACCTGAAGGTAAAATATATAACCCATTAGTAATGACTAAGTCGCTCTGTGTCCCGTGATGTACTCCAAGAAAAGGATTTTACAGGTAAGCTGTTATAAAAATCCCTTTTTTCATGTATATTATTTAGTATGGCCTTTGATCTTGGACTCTTCCCGGGACACCTTCATCCCATCACAGGCTTTACCATTGCTGCATTAGGTTGGTTTTCGGGCCCTCCCGGCCCCCCTTGTGGGCTCTGCTCCAGTCCGGGGGCTGCGACGCGCCCTGACCACACCCCCTGTCCCACGCTACACTGACGCAGGGATGTGTGGGCCGGCATTGGTGTATCGACGTCACGCCGCCCTTTTGGTGCGCACTGGGAACTTCTTTCCGTGCGGCCATGGCTTCACAGCTACGAGGGGTGTTGGGGAGTATATTCGGCACCTAACTACCAGGCGGCTCTTCCGCATTGGTGTAGGCGCCTCCTCTCCCCACCCCCTCGCGTGCGTGGCGTTGGCGGGAATTTCATGATGCTGGTACCTACTTAAGGGCGCCCATCCATGGCTGGTGCAGGCATTGGACTTACACTCACCTCATAGACCATCATGCAGCTCACACTGTCTTCACAGGTATTGCTCACACTGCACTTATCCCTTTTTCCATCCTATATTCTCACTCCCTTTTGTTCCCACTACACATTTCCCCTTTCTCACTTCCTCCCAGCACTTTCTCATTTTTATTGTTCCCATTTCCCTATTTTTTCCATTTCCACCAGTCCCTTCCATCCTTCATTCATCTTGCATACACCACTCATTTCTGAATGCCTGACCGACCTGAACACGTCCTGTGTGGGGGCCACATGTCCTGTTTTTCCCTGCCACAGTCCCCAACGCGAGTTGTCCCAGCCCATTGGGGCCTGCCTGGGTCCCACTTCCATACCGGCAGCAATTGGCAGCCTGGGGAGTACCATCTAGGACCCTGTTTTCATCTATGGTCCCTTGTATGTTTGGTGCCCTGGTTCAAGCCCAATATTTTATCTGTATTATTTGTGTCATTACAGTAAGAAAATGCATGCCTGCTCCTGATGAGCTACTATTTTATGCTTCATATACGCATCAATACCATATACCAGTGTTTCTCAACTCCAGTCCTCAAGGCGCCCCAACAGGTCATGTTTTCAGGTTTTCCATTATTTTGCACAGGTGATTTGATCAGTTTCACTGCCTTAGTAATTACCACAGCTGTTTCATCTGAAGGGAAATCCTGAAAACATGACCTGTTGGGGCGCCTTGAGGACTGGAGTTGAGAAACACTGCCATATACAATATTGTTGAACGTTTTTTGTGTGTCTGTATACTTGGGTCCTCAGTTGATATGTTTCCCCTTTTAAACTCAGCCTGTGTAATGTTTATGCACATCAATTTATACTTCACTAATGCAATTCTAGTCATGGACGATGCATTAGGTGAAAGAAATAATAAACAAAAAACTTTTTTATGATACCAGATACTCCAGATTTGTCATTATCCTCGGTTTATCCGAACCCTCTCCCGCACATGCTTCATTTAAAGTCCCGCTCTCTTTTTTTTTTTTTTTTATTAATACAAAATTAAGGGATGTGAGGTAATTGACTCTCTGGACAGTCCCACTATATCCATTCCCCCTCTCCCCTTTTATCAATCATGTTTATTCACATGCTATCATTCCTACACGGTATCTGTGGGCTGTCTGTGTGGGTTTCTTCCGGGTGTTCTGGTTTCCTCCCTCGCTCTGGTCGGTATGGGCGCCTTTGGCTCTCTGCACAGTTTAAACATGTTCCATATGTTTATCACGCATACTATAATACCTACGCGGTATGTGTATGCAGTCTGAAACTTGTGCGATTTGATTATCCACATGCTAACATACCTACACGGTATGTGTGTGCAGTCTGCGTGGGTTTCCTTCGTGTCCTCCGGTTTCCGCCCATGCTACATGACATGCGCGCCTTCGGTGCCATACACATTATGTTTATACACAACACTAAATACATTCACAGTAGATGTATGTATTGTATTCTCTGGTTCTGCATGGGGTTCCTCCGGGTACTCCGGTTTCCTCCCACACGCCAACGGTGTGCGCGCGCCTTCGGCGCTATGCACACATAGACATGTTCAAAATGTTTTTCACACATACTATAGTACCTACACGGTATGCGTATGCGGTCTGCGTGGGTTTCATCCGGGTACTCCGGTTTTTACCCCGTGCTCCAATGGTGTGCGCATTTTCAGCGCTATGCACAGCATTAACATGTGCAATTTGTTTATTCGCATGCTAACATGCCTACACGGTTGTGTATGCAGTCTGCGGTTCTGGTTTCCGCCTACGCCCCAATGATGTGCGCGCCTTCATCGCTGGCACAGTATAAACGTGTTTAATATGTTTATCCACACATACTAACCTACATACGCCGTATGTGGTTGTACTATGCTCTTTGGGGCTGAGGGGGTTTCCTCCCACGCTCTAATTGCGCGTTTTGATGCAATACACAGTATAAACTATGTGTTTGTACAATCAGCACTTATTAATGGAGCAGAAGCGCTGGCTTGGACTGTGTTCGCCATGCTGAGGTTAGCGTTACGCCCGGTAGTGGCTGCGTCTCTGGCGTTCCTGAAGCTCAATGACTGGGCAAAAGCCTCTGCTTCATCTATCAGTCGACCAGCAGGTGCACTGCAACTGCTTTAGCCTCTAGGGTCTCTGTGTCCGGGGTGGGTCTGCGCCACCTGTAGAGGCTGAGTTACTGGTCCACTGACCGAGTTTCTAGGGAAGCTCTGTCAGGTTGCCTTTCTTTCTTTCCAACAATTGAGGCACCCCGTAAGCCGGGGCTTCCCTTCTCCGATACATTGCGGGGTCTCCTTGTGTTTTATCATACCCATCCCGCTGCAGGACGGTCCTGTCGGCTGTGTGCATTCCAGGGGAAGGGTCCTTACATCCGGAGGTGTTTTCACCTCCTTTACCAGAGGTGGGGCACCGGATGTGGACCTTTTGGCCTCTCGACTCACTCGCAAGATGTAGAGATTTGTGGCCAGGTCCAGGGATCCCTGGGCAGACGCGTCAGACGCCTTGGTGGCCTGTGGGGGCAGTATCGCCTGATGTATTCTTACCCTCCGCTACTGTTGTTGCCTCGCCTGCTTTGCAGAGTAGTGGTCGATGCTATTCCGGTGATCCTCATTCCTCCGGGACGGCGACATTGGTATGCCGATCTAGTTCGGCTAGTCGCAGACGTTCCTTGGTGACTGCCTATTTGGGTGGACCTTCTGTCTCATGGTCCCATACCTCATCCTGCTTTACAGTCCTTGGCTTTGGCACGGCTGTTAAAGCCAGGTGCCGAGGGACCGAGGTCTCTCGGATTTGGTCATCTCATCTATGTTGTGGCATGGAAATCTACCTCCAGAAAGATCTATCACCGTACCTGGAAGGCTTACATCGCTATGTGCGAGGAGCTTGATGGCGTCCACGGACGTATTCCGTTCCCAAGATTTTGCTGTTCTTACAGCATGGGGTGACCCAAAAGCTGGCCTTGCGTACCATCGAGGGTCGGATTTCGGCCCGGACTGTCTTTTTCAATGACCTCTAGCGGGCCATTCCTTGATTAGCACCTTTGTGCAGGGGGTTCGCCATGTGATCCCCCCCCTGTCAAGCCTCCTCCCCCTCCTTGGGATCTGAATTTGGTGCTCTCGGTTCTCCAAGAACATCCCTTTGAAAATATCAGGGAGATTCCTCTCTTGACCTTGTCCCAGAAGGTGGCTTTCTTAGTGGCCATTACTTCTGTTCGGGTGTCTGAGTTGGCGGCCTTGTCCTGCAAGTCGCCTTACTTGGTCCTTCATAAGGATAAGGTGGTGTTGCGCCCACAACTGTCTTTCCTTTCAAAGGTGGTCTCGGCCTTTCACCTTAATGAGGACATTGTTCTTCCGTCCTTGTGTCCTCACCCATCGCATCCCTGAGAGTTTGCACTTCATACATTGGATTTGGTACGAGCCTTACGGGTGTACCTGTCTGCTACTGTTTCCATTCGGAAGTCTGACTCACTGTTTGTGTCTGTCTCTGGTCCAAAACAGGGCCAAGCGGTGTCGTCTGCCACCTTTTCTAGGTGGATCAGACAGACCGTTATACAGACCTATGCCCTTAAGGGGTGGGCACCTCCCTTTCCGGTTACGGCGCATTCCACCAGGGAAATTGATGCTTCCTGGGCTTTCCGACATCAAGCGTCGGTTGTACATATGTGCAAGGCGGCGACCTGGTTGTCCGTTCATACCTTTTCTAAGTTCTAAAGGTTGATTTGGCTGCATCTTCGGATGCTTCCTTCGGCCGCAAGGGTTGCAGGCCGCTGTTTAAAGTTGCAACTCCTCCGTTGAGGAGTTCTGCTTGTTTGGAGTGGAGTTTGGTTTTTCCTTTACTACTGCTTTGGGACGTCCCACGTGTTTCAGTATTAGAGCTGTGTCAGTCCATGGACAATAAGAGAAAATGGGATTTTTGTACTCACCGTAAAATCCTTTTCTCTGACGTCCATGGACTGACAAAGCACCCACCGTTAAGTTTTGTACTGCTTTGTTACGAACTGAGGCTGCTAGCTGCAGGTAGGAGGGTTATGTCTGGAGGGACCCGCCCCCTGGGTGGGGCTGTTCAGCTCAGTTTTTTTCTAGAATGTATGTTTCTAACATCTAACATTCTGCCTAGATCTTCTCCTGCGAGCAGGGACATATACCCACGTGTTTCAGTATTAGAGCTGTGTCAGTCCATGGACGTCAGAGAAAAGGATTTTATGGTGAGTACAAAAATCCAATTTTTTGTGAATCTTCCCTTTGGGTTGGCCACAGCTCCGGGGGTGTTCACAAAGCCTCTAGCCCCAGTGCTGGGCTTGCTGAAGACACCTCAATAATCTTTGCTCAGGAAGCAATCGATTCCAGGGGTTCCTTCGATATATTTCTGCAGGAGGAAGCAGTGTTTAGGTTAAAGCACGTTCCCTACCTACAGTCCTACTCCAAGCCTTGGTAGAGGATCATTCTCTCTGGCTGGAACTTGAAGATCCAGGCATTGGATTGCCGGAGGGCTCTGTCCCCGGGGTTACATAGTTAGTCTGGTTGAAAAAAGACACAAAGTTCAACCATAAAAAAATAAATAAATAATATAAAAAATATCGTACAATCCCATATACCAGGGATATGCAATTAGCGGACCTCCAGCTGTTGCAAAACTACAAGTCCCATCATGCCTCTGCCTCTGGGTGTCATGCTCGTGGCTGTCAGAGTCTTGCTATGCCTCATGGGATTTGTAGTTCTGCAACAGCTGGAGGTCCGCTAATTGCATATCCCCGCCATATACCCAATAAATCGGATTTACCCTGGATCAACTTTACCTCCAGTAAAGTATCTAGGCCTTTCTTAACGCAATCTACTGAGCTGGCCAGAACCACCTCTGGAGGGAGTCTGTTCCACATGTTCACAGCTCTTACTGTGAAGAAACCTTTCCGTATTTGGAGATGAAATCTTTTTTCCTCTAGACCTAAAGAGTGGCCCCTTGTCTTTTGTGTTGACCGTAAAGTGAATAATTCAACACCAAGTTCACTATATGGACCCCTTATATATTTGTACATGTTGATCATATCCCCCATTATTCTCCTCTTCTCAAGAGTGAATAAATTCAGTTCCTCTAATCTTTCCTCATAGCTGAGCTCCTCCACGCCTCTTATCAGTTTGGTTGCCCTTCTCTGCACTTTCTCCAGTTCCCCGATATCCTTTTTGAGAACTGGTGCCCAAAATTGAAGTGCATGTTCCAGATGAGGTCTTACTAATGATTTGAACAGGGGCAAAATGATATCTCTCTCTGGAGTCCATTCCTCTCTTAATACAAGAAAGGACTTTGCTCACTTTGGAAAATGCAGCTTGGCATTGCATGCCAATATTGAGCTTATGATCTACCAAAACCCCCAGATCCTTCTCCACTATGGATCCCCCAGTTGTACTCCCCCTAGTATGTATAATGCATTCATATTCTTAGCCCCCAAGTGCATAACTTTTCATTTATCAACATTAACATCAACATGTTGCAGAACAAACAGTTGGTGGTTGATGATCTTCCTTTTCAGGAATTTGGAAGATAATGACCACTGATGCCATTCTCTCCAGTTGATTTGAGGATGGCTACATTTTAGTTGACTTGGTCTCCACAGGAGAGTATACTGCCCATAAATATCTTGGAGCTTTTGGCCAGTACGCATTGCTCTGAATTATGGTACAAACCAGTTGTAGGTTCTATCAAGAAATGACTCTGCAGGCATATATATCAACCACCAGGGAGGCACCAGAGGTCATGCAACTCAGGGAGGTGAACCACATTCTGTCTAAGACAGTACAAGTGCTGTCTCTATAGCCAATACAGGGGGAACTCTGTAGGTGAATCTACTAGATTCCAAGTTCTACAGCAAGTTGGGGCAGGTGTGTCCGGGAGAGGGGTAGATGCACTGGTAACACCTTAGGGACCAGTTCTCCCTTATTTGACACTTTTCCTCTGTTTCGACTTCTGCCACCTCTTTTGTAAAGAACCGGGGAGGTGGTAACACTGACATAAGTGTTGACCGAATTAGCCCAGGGGGGCTTGGTACACTGATATAGCGAGTCCTGCGGGGGTTGCTCCTTGGACACTCCCAGTCCAGCGGGACCTAATGGTCTTGAGTCCTGTATCTCAGCACTGTTGAGCCCCTAGAAGCCAGCATCGGGGAACTTCAATTGCAGGACTTGAAAATATGTTTTTGCCTGGGGTGAAGCCAGGAATTGGTACCTGCAGAAATATGTGCGTGGGAGATTTTCTTTTTCTCTTTCTCCAATCAGTAGGGGAAAGATTGGCCTTAAGTACCTTTTTAAGGGTCAGAGTTCGTACCTATACATTTTTTTTTTTCAGAAGCCGTTGTTTCTCACTCCTTGATTCATACAGCATGTAACTTGGACAGCCCCGCCTGTCGGGCCACTCTTGTGTCCTTGGGACTTGAATTTGATCTGGACTGTCCTTGCAGAGGCCACTTTTTGAACCAATTGAGAGATTCTGTTAGTCCTTTTGTCTCGGAAGGGGGCTTCTTTGGTTGCTATCACTATACTAAGTGGAGTGTCAGAGCCGTTCTTGGTCTCGCATCATAAGGTGATATTGCGTCCTCATCCATTTTTATTACCTAAGGTGGTTTCTAGTTTTCATTTGAATCAGGACAGTGTTTTTGCCTTTTATTTTTCTCCTAATCCATAGTTGTCAGGAGAGAGCACTACATACTCTAGGGGTAGTTTAGGTGCTCAGGATCTACTTGAGTTGTCGGCACAGGTCAGGAATCCTGGTTTGTGCTGCCAGAAGAGCCCAGGAAGGGCAGGCGGCATCCATGTCAAATATTTAGCAGTGGGAATAAACACAAAAGGGCACAAGTACCCCCTGGTACAACTGGACTTTTAAGGGCAAACAAGGAAAAAAGCAAAAAGATTTGTAAAAAAATATATATCATTTATTTGAAAAGGATTTTTTTGAAAAAAGGATAAAAGATATGCATATATCAAGAGATGTGTTGGACACAATGATACCTTTACATATCAAACGTGAATATACAAAAATACGGAACATTCAGACATGAATTACACATATTCCAATAGAAAAAAACAAACAATCAACTCCTTTAGCCTGACATGTTTCAGGAATATCAATCCTTTCTTCGGAGGCTCTTGATAGGAGAGAAAATACAGTTGTGCTTCTAGAAATGAGACAAAAGCACAAACTCAAAAAATGTCTCCGGGTTCCCATCAAACAGACATACACACATCCAATGTACATACCACGCATGAAACCGGTATCTATGCATGCAGGAATGCTCCATATTTAGTTTGAAATCAAGGACATAAAAACGTCCTAAATAAAAAAGAAGGAAAAAGAAAAACACAGACAAGGCCGTTGTTGCCACTCATTGGGGAAAAGAAACCCACATCAAAGCCCGGGTCGGCTCACACAAGGGTCCCGAATCGGCACCTTCATGGAACCAAAGCCATACGAGGGGTCTGGGGATAAAGTTCCCAGTGCCTATATAGACAAAAAAGAGAAAAATGAAAAGTGTACGCCAAAAAATCTATATCAATAGAAAAGATGACGAAAAGACATACATGGCTGCTGATAATTGCACAGGGGTATTCGTTAAGTAAAACCGTTAGTATGGTAGGGATAATGTTGATCTATTGCAGGTCCTTTACAAGAAAAATGCATAGCTGTGCATGGTTTTATTGCAGTGACAATGTGCCAAAGGACACTGATGGTACTATGCTTGTACAGAAAGAATGCCCGGTGTGTGGATGTTTAGAGACTTATAGTAACCAATATCCAAAGTCCAGTATAAATGGCTATGTATAATTGCATGGCGATAGCACCATGCATACCAATGCAAATAACATATAATAATGCAGATAATACAAAAAATTCAAAAAATAACAGCATGTATGGTAAAGCATAGCCTATGAATAAAATACCAAAAGATGTTTGAAATATAGGTACCTGCTGATCAGAAAAGCCAAATTTGGACAGAACTTAGCCCAGATGGAATACTGAATCAAAAAATAAATAAGACGGGAGGGGGAGAGAGAAAAAAAGAAAGCATAAATTAGATGCATCCTACATTTCCATTAGAGAGTGGGAGAGGTGGCAGAAGAATCTTCTTACCTTGTGGTGGTGGCTGGTTTCAAACTGCATGTATTGCAGTATTGGCGTCTGTAGAGACGAATGGCGCCGGGCAGTGTTTTTAAAGCCGAATCGCGCATGCGCGCCGACGTTAGTAAATGAATGGCGTCAGAGGCCCGCGCCAGAGCTCAACGGCGCATAAACAAAACAAAGAAATGCACAGCAGAGAGCAGCACGAGTTGAGAAAAAAGGGAGCCACAGATAGCGCAAAAGACAGTACAGTCGTATGCTGGAGCACTGTCAGCAGCCGCCACATTTTATTATGTATGTGTATACATATTTTTACTTAGATTATAGATAAAAAAAAAAGGGGGCATGGAAAATGAAAATTTAGCACAATCTAGTGGTGGATGTGGGTAACACACCCAAAATTATAATGTTAATGCTTTATACCATTGAAGAACAAGGGAAAATAGTAGTCCGAACCCAAGTGAAACGAGGGAAAGTCAGAGTAATGATAAAATAAATAAATTAAGATGAAAATTGAAGGAAAAAAACGGCTATCAGGATACACAGACCCAAGGATGGAAACGAAAAAATGCCGAAACAAAAAGGGGCCCCCAGGGCAAAAACTGCACGGTGCCCCCCCATTTGAAAATGGAAGAGCACCATGCAGCAAAAGACCACCGGCGCAGGGAATGCAAATACCGAAGGGCCAAGCAAGCATGGCTCCAAGGCATGCCGCATGTACAAAGACGCCCATCCCCATATTCAGAGGAAATGGAGGACAGGCTCCTGTGCGCCGGGCTGAGCCGAGCCGGGCAGAGAAAATGACATGAGGGCAAAAGCCAACAGCCTTGTAACAGAAGAGAAGAAAATCAATTAAGTAAACCCTGCCATGATAAGAGCAGGGGAAAGAACATGAACAAAAAAAAACGTAGTCATGCGATATCGGCATTACCTGGTCCACCTAACATAGGGTGGAGGGTACTGATACACGTGGTACATGGATGTGTGTATGAGGGCTGAAGGGATCGGGAAGGGGAAATACAGGGTGGTCCAGAGAACTGGACATAAAGGGATCTGCAAGGAGGGAAGCTCAATGAACATACATGGAAGGAATGGGGAAGGGAAGAGGGGGATAGGCACCATCGATTCATTTTACAGCACAAAGAACATAGTGAATTCATTTAGCAGCCTAGACCTAGAGGTGTAGCTACATACTAGTAAACATTTCTGAAATTCTATGTTTGCAATGTATATGCATAGAGATGACAAGACAGCAAATAAAACAATAATCATCACAGATAATAAATAATTATTGTGTATGTAGTTATACCTAACCTCTTAGTGACAAATACTATACTAAAAATTTGCAGCTGACATAGTGCTGCAATTTGGTGTATGTAAAACAACAAAACAAACTTTTCATAAAAAGCACAACAAAGTTCATAGAAGGGATGGCCACTCGGAATATTATCCTATATTCCCCACATTGAAGATGGGTGCAGGTAAAAATTCAACACTTCCCAACTTGCTCAGGTAGAAAATGGATGTACAAGCTGCTTACCAGATCAGACGGATCCCCATTACAGGGATCTTTTGAGGCTCAATGTCCTTCACGGATCACTCAGATGCTAGGAACCCAGCAGCACATCCAGCAGGAACTCCAAGGAACACGTCTGCAGAGGCAGGGAAAACCCGAACCACCTTTCTGTTGCTCAGCTTGTCAATTCCCCCTCCAGGCGTGTTAGATTGTATAGTGGGATTAAAAGGAAAAAAGACGCTTCATGGTGCAGTATTCTTAAAAGTAAGATACCTTTTGTTTGAAAATTTTGGCGCTTTCATGTATTAAACCCAGGATTGCAAATAAAGGGTATCTTACTTTTAAGAATACTGCACCATGAAGCGTCTTTTTTCCTTTTAATCCCACTATACAATCTAACACGCCTGGAGGGGGAATTGACAAGCTGAGCAACAGAAAGGTGGTTCGGTTTTTCCCTGCCTCTGCAGACGTGTTCCTTGGAGTTCCTGCTCGATGTGCTGCTGGGTTCCTACCATCTGAGTGATCCGTGAAGGACATTGAGCCTCAAAAGATCCCTGTAATGGGGATCTGTCTGATCTGGTAAGCAGCTTGTACATCCATTTTCTACCTGAGCAAGTTAGGAAGTGTTGAATTTTTACCTGCACCCATCTTCAATGTGGGGAATATAGGATAATATTCCGAGTGGCCATCCCTTCTATGAACTTTGTTGTGCTTTTTATGAAAAGTTTGTTTTGTTGTTTTACATACACCAAATTGCAGCACTATGTCAGCTGCAAATTTTTAGTATAGTATTTGTCACTAAGAGGTTGCGCATTTGTTCTTTATTTCTCATATATTTGTAATTGCATATTCCAGTTATTCATTTGCAGCACTTAAAGCCAAATAGAATATATATATATATATATATATATATATATATATATATATTTTTTCATGTATATCTAATCATATACATGATACCCTTCACGTTTTTTTTTTCCACTTACTCTTTTTACCTTATATGGTTTTAGAGTATCCACAGGAGATCAGAGTTAGCGCGGATACACCCCCCCTTTCTTAAATATGTAGTTATACCTAGCACCTAATGGGTAATATGTGTCTAAAAGGCCTATTCTTGTTCTTTTTCGCAGCCCCCTGAATTAAAGCCATCCAGAAATGGACGGAAGCTCAATTGGGTGTTAAGGCCTGGGAAGGATGTGGCGTTAAGGTCAGCAATCCAACGTACCTCTTTCTGGAGTAATATTTTATTCCAGTCCCCCCCTCGACTGTCCGGGTGAACCCGGTCTAGGATGGTAAATATGAAATGAGGGGGATACCTCGGTGATTGTCGCGTACATGTCGCCCTAATGGGAGGTCTGGATTGGCATTTTTGATGCTGGCGATGTGACGAGCTGCCCTTTGGTGGAATGGTAGTTTTGTTTTACCAATGTAAAAACATTGGCACTGGCATGTCAACAAGTAGATAACACCAGGTGTCTTACAGTTGTAGTGTTTAGGCCTATAATTTTTGCCATTAGGTAGAGTGAATTTGGATTGTGTGTTAATATATATGCATGTTTGGCAACCTCCACACATATAGGTCCCGAATCTCTTGCAGGGATCGGTGCGGAATGAGCCAACGTATTCGCTTTGGACGAGATGGTCCCTCAGCGAGCGTGCTCTCTTAAAGGTTATGTTTGGATTGGCAGCGACATGAGAGTTCAGATTGGGGTCTATTTGCAATAGATTCCAATGTTTTTTTAAGAGCCTTGTGCTGGGTATTGAATCTGGTGATTAGTCGGGTGACTGGTTTGGGGGGGATTTTGGACTTGGTGGAAAAAAGTAAGTCATGTCTGGTTGATCCTCCCGCACGTCTGAAGGCTTTCTTTAGACATGTGGGTGAGTAGCCCCGATCCAGGAGGCGACTGCGAAGCAGATCAGCCTCTTTGATGTACTCGGATTCCGTAGAACAGTTGCGTCTGAGCCTCAAGTATTGCCCATAAGGTATGGACATGACAAGAGATTGGGGATGTGAGCTCGACGCATGCAGGATTGTGTTTCCAGCGGTCTCCTTGCGATAGAGGCCGCTGGATAAAAGGCCGTCTTCAGATTTGGAAATAGTCAAATCAAGGAAGGTGATTGACGTATCACTGAACGTCATGGTAAAAAAAGGATTCGAAGCATTGTTGTTCATGATATTAATAAAGGCCTGGAGATTGGCAGGTGTTCCGTCCCAGATCATTAGAATATCATCTATATATCTAAACCATGCGAGAACATGGCAGGTATATGATGAAAGGCTATCGCTAGAGAGCAGCGATTTTTTTCCCACTCCCCCAGGTACAGGTTGGCATACGATGGGGCACAACAAGTCCCCATCGCAACCCCCTGTACCTGGAGGTAGTGAGAACCGTCAAAGGTGAAAATGTTATGAGTCAGGATAAAACTTAATGCTTCCACCAAAAAAAGATTTAGTTTGCGATCATCTCGATGTGATTGCGAGATAGCCCGTTGGATGGCTCGGAGTCCCTGGTCATGAGGAATTGAACTATATAGGGACTCGACGTCAATTGCAACCAAAAGGGCTTGTGGTGGAATATGTAAATCTTACAAATATTGTAAGAGGTGAATGGTATCTTTGACGTATGAGGCCAGGTTAGTAACAAAGGGTCTTAGATGGCTGTCAATGAACTGGCTCAGATTCTCTGTGATGGAGCCATTCCCTGAAATAATTGGACGACCAGGTGGATTAAATTGATTTTTGTGTATTTTGGGAAGACCGTATAAAGTGGGAATACGTGGAAAAGGAGTGCAAATGTATTCCCAGGTGTCTTTGTCAATGGCTCCATCACAGAAAGCTCCGTCTACCAATTCATAGAAGGCTTTGTCGAATTTGTCAACAACGTTTCTCAAAATGGGTTTATACCATAATTAGTTGTTGACAACATCCCTACACATGTTGGCATATTGTTCATTCGTCATGATGATGACATTCCCCCCTTTGTCAGATGGTTTGATTGTCAAGGAGAAATCCTTTTTCAAGGATTCCAGGGCGGAACATTCCTCAACATTTACATTTTTGGGTAGGGCATGGGGTTTTAGTTTGCGTATTTCAGCTGTGGTAGCTGCTAAGAATGCCACAAGATTAGGATTTCCCGTGAATGACGGGAATTTGTCAGATTTTTTCTTGAATTTCTTTTGTGAAATGGTATCAGATGTACATGGCGATTCTTTAGAGATGTGTGTCTCAAGTAGGGCTCCAATATCAACAAAGTCGATAAGGTCAACGGGGTCCTGCTCCTCAAGAAGAGAAAGAAGATCGTCTAGTGCTTCATCAGATTTTTGAGGATCTGATTTCAAAATAGCATTTTCTTTATTGAAGAGACTCTTAAAGTGTAACTTCCTAGCAAAAAGATGGAGGTCCTTAATGGTTTCAAAGACGTCCATATTGGCATCTGGGCAAAAACTTAGGCCCTTGCATAGAAGGTCATTTTCGACCTGGGTAAGGGAGTGATTGGAAAGATTGATGATGTTATTAGTGTTGTGATTGCTTGACTGAAAAGAGGAAAGCAAGTTGGAGTCCAAACCGGACGATGGTGCATAGTTTAGGTGTCTGGAAAGCCCTCCGCTAAGCGATGGGCTAAAAAATTATCGATGAAGGGTGCAGTGAGAAGAGTAGAAGATGTAGAATCACCAGAGTGTGTAAGAGTAGAGATACCAGAAGACCCAGTAGAGGATGGCTGATTAACACCACGTGAGTTACCTTTACCAAGAGCTGCAAGGATAGGTGATGGTTGTGTAGAAGGAACTTCAGTTGTTGTTCTTTTGTTGAACAATGGATCGTTGCCTGGAGATGTTCGTTTAGTTTTCTGTCTTCGACCCTTATATTTATGCTGGGAGGAGGAAGAAACAGAAGAGTTTAGCGAGGAATTGGACCCCGAGTCCCTCGGATTCTGGCCTATATTGCCCTTCTGAGATCGCTGAAATTGATTGGGCTGTTGCCACCTATATGCCTTATTCTCCTGGAAAGCGCGCTTGTCGCGCCAGAATTTTTTATCTTTAATTGCTAATTTATCTTGTGATAATAGATTTAATCAAATCCTAATTTTCTCCTCGTGTTCTTTGTAGCTCGGCAAGTCTTTGAAAGGGGATAATTTAGCGTATATGGCATCAATGTCTTTATCAAGAAAGCCAATACGTTTTTTATATTCTTCACTTAAAAGTGCCATCATGTTTTTTGTGCATAATTGCAGATTTTTCTCCCATTTTGTTTTGAAACTGGAGTCAATATCATCTAAGATGGGGAGGATAGGGAAGATTTGTATCCGCAGACCTAGCGGATTAATATATATATTTTTACAAATCTTTTTGCTTTTTTCCTTGTTTGCCCTTAAAAGTCCCGTTGTACCGGGGGGTACTTGTGCCCTTTTGGGTTTATTCCCGCTAATTTGGGACGGTGGCAACATATGAGGAGAAACTTCCTTTTGTTTTTCCTCCATGTGGTTCATTTCTTATATCTAAATATTTAGCAGTGGTTCTGCCAGTTTATCATTGATGCCTATGGTTTAAAGGGCAAAATCCAATTTTTTTTCTGGGGAAAGATTCTCTACCAGGTGTGTAGGAGTATCTTGGGCCATCCGTCATCAGGTGCCAGTGGCCCAGGTGTGCAAGACCACCATTTGGTCTTTGGTTTATACATCTACAGGATTTTTACCGGGTAGATGTCAATAATGTGGAGGATACTGCCTTTGGCCTCAGCGTATTACAAATAGCAGAGTAGGTCCTTCTCTGGTGGCAGTTTATGTGATGGTGTCTCCATCCTCTCACGGATATTGGTTTGGGACGTCCCAAGTAGTTATTATAATAACCGTCTCTGTGTCCTGTGATGTACGATAAAGAAAATTAGATTTTTTCTACAGCTTACCTGTAAAATCCTTTTCTTGGGAGTACATCACAGGACACAAAGGTCCCTCCCCTTTTTTTTGAATTTATTGCTTGCTACAAAACTGGAGTGCTTCCTGTGTAGGAGGGGATATATAGGGGGGGGACTTCCTGTTTGATCTGATTGATCTACCAGTGTCCATTCACCTATAGGTGGCGTATAACCCAAGTAGTTATTATAATAACCGGCTCTGTGTCCCGTGATGTACTCCAAGAAAAGGATTTTGCAGGTAAGCTGTGGAAAAAAAATCCTATTATTCCTTGTTTTCTCAGGTCTCTGTGTTTTACTGACGATCGGCGGGTGCTGGAGGACATCGAGTGTCCCGCAGATCGGATCTGCTGTGAATTAGCACAGCAGAAGCGGGCCACTGGTGTCACATGCGTCATCTGCAGGCAGAATTGCAGAATCACGTATATATATGTGACCCTGCGCACAGATGCTGCCCTGTAGCAGCAAAAGTGCTATAGGGTGGTCAGCAGGTGGTTAAAGTTGATGTAAGCAATGTTCTTCTTGTATAAAAGCAGAGTTCTTCTTCTGAAGTATTATATGGACAATATTGCACTGCAAGAAATAGTATTCTTTTATAACAGTGGCAAGAAAAGCATTTAGAGGAGAAAAAAATGGACCATTAAAAGTGCAGATGTTTCCTTTAGAGAAATTGAAAATAATGCCAACGTGTTGTGTATAAAAAATAATACCGCGCTACTAAAGAGATCCAAGTGTGAGGGTCATCTGCTACAAAGCACTGAAAGGTAAATTTCCGTGTGCCTTGAAGTGAATATGGTATATGGGAGAAGTGCTGAGCTGATGTGTATAGTGTACTGTGTTTCTGTGCTAGACCTCTATTTCCCTATTCGTCTTTCAGGACAGCCACAATGAGAGACCTAGGCTCCTCCCCTTCCACAGGAAACACTGCGCCAGCCCCTATAAATTCTTACTTCCCCTGCCGGCCTTCAGTTGTTAGTGTTTCCTCCGGAGGGGAGACACTGTGCAAGGAGCCAGACTAAGTCAGTCAGGGGACTGAGGCGTTTCTTACCTGAAAGGAAGCAGGGGCTTCCAGGGTATTGTGGATTAGTCACCCACCTTCCGTGAGCCACCCCAGCCTGGTCGAGTGCGGCTGAAAGCTGAGGGGGGCCCCTATCGCGTCCACAGGGCCGCAGCAAGGAGGCAATCCGTCCTCCGTGTATATGGATACATGCCGCATTTTTTTGGAACTCGCGGGCCGGACGACGTGGCGACGTCATTTCCGGCGGAGGGCGGATGCTTTTCCTTTAACCCGCGACTTCCGGTTCCGGGTCGCGGCGCTGATAGGGGCCCAGGCAGAAGCTGGAGAGAGTCCAAATCACGCAAGGAGTGTCCTTAGCGTAGGACTCAGCGGAGGCAGCCACCTGCAGTCAGCATGTCGGAAGCAGAGGCTCAAGCGGCACACACTGACACCACCTCCAGCCTTCCTAAGGTAAGAGTACCCTGGGGTGGGTTCCTCTCTACCTAGGAATACCCCTCCATGCATGGTTCCTGTCCATGGGGGGGGGTAGTCCCCCTGGGTGGTCAGGGGGGGAGACACTGATGCCTTACATATAGAAGGTTCAGCGCTCTCCAGGGGTTGTACTTATTTGTCAAAAAAAAAAAAGTATATTTTGTACTAAATTTTTTGTATGATTTTGTTGTCTTCCTGTATTCTAGAAGGCTACAGAGAAATCGAGATCAACCCATACCTCTAAAAAGAAGTGTGCCTCCTGTAGGGACACGCTAAAGGAGGCATGGGGGAAGGTCTTATGTAAAAATTGTATTGACACCCTGGTGAAAGAAAGGGATTCAGAGCAGGAGTCTGAACTGGCAGCTTCCGTGAAGGAGCTCTCGTCCACCTTTTCGTCTTTCAAAAGCTTATTTGAAAGATTTCAACTCCCCTCTGTTCCCACTTCCCAGGTTACAACCCCCTCACCGGCTCAGGGCCCTGTACCGGCTAACGCTGCCACTACTTCCAGGGCAGAGGAGGTTGCAGGCCCTTCCGGTGTACAACAGGCACATCCAGATAGTGTCACCTCTGAGTCTCAAGAGGACTCAGACGGAGAAACCCAGGACGGGGAGTCCAGGAAAACCTCCAGGTATAAGTTGTCCCTGGATGAGGTAGATGACCTCTTGGGAGCAATTTATACCACCCTCGGTATACAGACCGATAAAAAACCCTTGACCCTTCATGATAAAATGTATAAGGGCCTAGGTGAACAGAAGAAAAAAGTCTTCCCTGTACACGATGTACTGATTGACACTGTCAAAAGGGAATGGCAGGACCCCGAGAGGAAACCCTTCTTTTCTACATCTTTAAAAAGAAGATTTCCTTTTTCGGATGACCCAAAGTCCATTTGGAATAAAAACCCCAAATTAGACGCCGCCTTCTCCCAGGTCTCTAGGAACACGGACCTAGCGTTCGAGGACATGGGAGCTTTGGCGGACATCATGGACAAAAGGATAGACTCCCTATTAAAGAAAACCTGGGACTCTACTATGGGTAATTTAAGGCCTGAGATGGCCGTTACAGTTGTGGCCCGCAACTTAGAACATTGGCTCCTTAAAATCCAGGAGCACATTGAGGCTGGGACGGCTAAAGAAATAATTCTAGCGTCCTTTCCGACTATCTTGCAAGGAGTTGCTTATATAGCGGACGCCTCTGCGGAATCTGTCCGCATGTCAGCCAGGTCGGCAGCCCTGGCCAATTCTGCCAGAAGACCCCTCCGGCTGAAGACTTGGCCAGGCGACAGTGCCTCCAAGGCTAAGCTGTGTGGGATACCCCTAACGGGAGACCTACTCTTCGGCCCCGGTCTCGATTCGGTTCTGGACCGGACGGCAGATAAAAAGAAGTCCTTTCCCCCCAAGCGGAAGGCCCCAGTATTATCAAAAAAGGGGTTTCGTCCGCAGGGTCAGAAGGGGGCTCCCAGGCCTGAAAAGCAAAGAAAGACCTGGACCCCTAAAGGCAGAGGCAGAGGTGGAGCGATTTTTCGCGCTCCTCAACAGCCCGGGAAAAACCCCTGACTCTCTAGTCAGAGTGGGAGGAAGACTGGGGATCTTCCTCCCACTATGGGAGACAATTTCCCCCAACCAATTTATTCTGGGGATTATAAGAAGGGGGTACCATTTAGAGTTTGCAAAGCCCCCCCCCCCAGAGATATCTTGTCACTTCTCTTCCCAAATGCAGGGAGAAATCCCAAGCCTTGTTGGGAGCTCTGGAAAGTCTGGAAAGTCAGAACGTAGTATGCAGAGTTCCAGAAGCAGAGGAGGGAAGGGGATTCTATTCCCACATTTTTGTGGTAAAGAAACCTTCCGGAGAGTTCAGACTAATTCTGAACCTAAAGCCCCTGAACAGATCAATTGTATACAAACGATTCCGGATGGAGTCGATTTTTTCTGTCAGGGAATTGCTTCATGGTGTCTCTGGATTTTAGAGACGCATACCTGCACATCCCAATTGCAGAAAACTCTCAACGTTTTCTACGTCTAGCAGTCAACCTAGACGGAACAGTAGTGCACCTACAGTTCAAAGCACTGCCATTCGGGCTATCCTCGTCCCCCCGCATTTTCACCAAGGTTCTGGCGGAACCGTTGGCATTTCTGCGTCTTCAGGGAGTATCCATCATAGCTTACCTGGACGATCTGCTTCTATTCGCAGCATCCCCAGAACAGCTATCCAGAGACCTGGAAAAAACAAGGAGGGTCCTTACGGACCTAGGGTGGCTTCTAAATTTAGAGAAGTCCAGCCTTGTCCCGTCACAGAGGATAATGTACCTAGGGTACACTTTGGACTCAACTCTTTTGAGAGTATTCCTCCCGATGGAGAAGATCCTGAAGCTAGACAGGGCAGTGACGTCCCTTCAGAGCAATCTCCAAGTGACAATCAGATATCTGATGTCAACTTTGGGTCTGTTGACATCTACGCTCCCAGCAGTCCAATGGGCAGGACTGCACTTTCGCCCACTACAAGCCTTCGTTTTGAAGATTTGGGACCACAGTCTAGAAGCTCTAGACAACCTGGTTCAGGTACCTGCTCAGGTAAAGAGATCCCTCTGGTGGTGGAGGAGGGTTCCAAACCTGTCACAGGGGCGTCTGTGGTTTGTCCCGGTATCTCGGGTGATAACCACGGACGCAAGTGGCAAAGGCTGAGGGGCACACCTGGGATCCCTCCCAGCACAGGGCACCTGGGAATTAGAGGATCTAAACAGGTCGTCCAACTGGAAAGAGCTGAAAGCAGTGGGTCTAGCGCTCAAGTTTTTTCAGGAACAACTCCGGGGTCACCACACTCAGGTGAGGTCAGACAACTCTTCGGCCGTAGCCTATTTGAACAAGCAGGGCGGCACAAGGAGTGGAGTCTTGTCGGCCCTAGCAGCAGACATTCTGGGCTGGGCCGAAATCAACACACTCTCAGCAATCTTCCTGAGAGGCGAGAGGAACGTCATAGCAGACTTCCTCAGTCGGACACAACTGAGAGAGAGCAAATGGGTCCTCAATCAGGAGGTTTTCCTGCTCTTAGTCAGAAGGTGGGGGCCACCAGAGGTGGACCTTTTCGCGTCAAAGAGAAACGCGAAAGCCCCCTGGTTCTTCTCTCTAAACAGGGGAGAAGGAGAGTTGGGAGTGGACGCACTAACCCAAAGTTGGGAATTCAGAATGTGTTATGCATTCCCACCACCGGTTCTGTTGCCCGCTGTCCTAAGGAAGTTTCAGGTAGAAAACACTTCCCTGATTCTAGTGGCACCACATTGGCCCAAGAGAGCATGGTTCTCAGTTCTCAAACAGTTGGCTGTAGAACCACCCTTTCTTCTTCCACCTCGAGAGGATCTCCTCTCACAGGGTCCGGTCCTTTGTCCCCAGGTACACAGATGGAGACTAGCGGCTTGGCTACTGAGGAGGGCATGTTAAAAGCCAAAGGCTTTTCAGAGAAGCTAGTTACCACCCTCCTTAATAGTAGGAAAAGGGAGACTATCTATAGAAGAGTCTGGCTCCGCTTTAACAAGTGGTGTGTGCACGGTTCCTGTTCGGTCCATAATTCCACGTCCATACTAGAATTTCTTCAATGTGGGGCAGATAAGGGTCTTTCCATAGCTACCCTTAAAGGTCAAATTTCAGCACTCAGTGCTTACTTAGAGAAACCTCTGGCCTCTGATCCTTGGGTTGTCAGGTTTTTCAGAGCCCTATCCAGACTGAGACCAGCTCAGAATCCACCATTTCCCAGTTGGGACCTGTCTTTAGTTTTGCAGACCCTTACGGACGCTCCCTTTGAACCCCTAGAGGAGTGTCTACTAAGGGATCTAACTTTAAAAACAGCATTTTTGGTTGCAGTGACCACTGCTAGGAGGGTCAGTGAGTTAGAAGCTCTATCCATTAGACCCCCTTTTTGTATTATTTTTCCGGATCGGGTCGTTTTAAAGACCGATCCGGCATTTTTGCCCAAGGTGACTTCAAAATTCCACAGGAATCAGGAAGTAATCTTGCCTTCTTTTTGTCCAAACCCCTCAGGTGAAGGGGAGTTGAAATTCCACGCATTGGATGTCAGGAGATGCATCCTGCACTACCTAGAACAGACAAGAGTCTTTAGAAAGTCAGACTCTCTGTTTATTTTATTTTCTGGGGCCAGAAAGGGTTACAAGGCGTCTCGACGCACTATTGCCAGATGGCTCAGAACAGCCATAGGACAGGCATATTCCTTAGCGGGTAAAGAGGTCCCTACAGGAATAAAGGCACACTCCACCAGATCTCTGGCAGCCTCTCAGGCAGAAAGGGCTGGAGCAACGCCAGAACAAATATGCAAGGCAGCAACTTGGTCCAGCTACGCTACCTTTGTTAAGCATTACAGAGTGGATCTGGTGTCGGCAGGTGAGCAAGCCTTTGGGCGAAAGGTTTTGCAAGCTGTAGTCCCACCCTAGTTGGTAAGTGCTCGTCTATCCTCTCATTGTGGCTGTCCTGAAAGACGAATAGGGAAAATTAGAGTTACGCTTACCGGTAACGTCTTTTCCAGTAGTCTTTCAGGACAGCCCTAGTACCCACCCTAAAAAAATTGGGGGGTCTTACTAAAGACCGGAACGCAGCATGATAGAGATAATAATAGTATGCTATTAATGTGTTCTTGTGTCTCCCCAGCTGTCCGGAGGTGATCTCAGAAAAACTGAAGGCCGGCAGGGGAAGTAAGAATTTATAGGGGCTGGCGCAGTGTTTCCTGTGGAAGGGGAGGAGCCTAGGTCTCTCATTGTGGCTGTCCTGAAAGACTACTGGAAAAGACGTTACCGGTAAGCGTAACTCTAATTTTTTGTTATTGATATAACACCCATAAGTTATTTCTGAGGTAGCATGCACATAAACATACAAAGAATTATTTGCATTAATAAATTACTAATTTACCAACAAATGGTGATAAAGTGCAAGAAGTGCAAATATTCTGTGACACAATAAATAAATAAAATTAAATGAGACAGATAAAATTAATATATAATACAAAGTGCAAGTGTCTGTGATGGTACTAAGCAGTACCTAACTATTATAGTGCAAATGTGCATAAATTATGTTACTAAGCAGTAACAATAAAGTTCTTGGTGGGTCCAGTAAAATTACTGTCCTTCTTTGGGGTGAAAAAAAGGAAGAATAGGTGATGTTAATCGTGCAACAAAGAACAAATATAATCCGGGGGTGGGAAAAGATCCCTTATTGACGTGCTGTGATTGGTGCTGGGTGGTGGGTGATACAAATGGCTTCGTGCTTTTCACACTGTGGCTCCTTAAGCATATGTGTGGCCCCTTACCTCACTGCTGTGAGGTTAGAGCATTTGTGTATAATAGGGCCTTTTATCCGACCTCCTCCTGTTCGAACGATCCTTTTACAGCCTGGACTGGGGTCCTGCCTGGTTCTATGTAGGGTGTTGGGGGGAGGGCGGATCGCGATTCCTCTAGAGCAGTGATGGCGAACCTTTTTGAGCCCGAGTGCCTAAACTGAAATAAATAAGTTGGTTTTGTGTTGCAAAGTGCCAACACGGCAATTCACGAGAGAGGGGGGCTGAGCGAAAAGGGGGTGTGTGTGAGAGAGAGAGAGAGGGGGGTTGTGTGTGAGAGAGGGGGGGGGTTGTGTGTGAGAGGGGGGGTTGTGTGTGTGAGAGAGAGGGGGGGTTGTGTGTGTGAGAGAGAGGGGGGGTTGTGTGTGTGAGAGAGAGGGGGGGGTTGTGTGTGAGAGAGGGGGGGGTTGTGTGTGAGAGAGGGGGGGTTGTGTGTGTGAGAGAGAGGGGGGGTTGTGTGAGAGAGGGGGGGTTGTGAGACAGAGAGAGGGGGGGTTGTGAGACAGAGAGAGGGGGGGTTGTGAGACAGAGAGAGGGGGGGTTGTGAGACAGAGAGAGGGGGGGTTGTGTGTGAGAGAGAGGGGGGTTGTGTGTGAGAGAGAGGGGGGTTGTGTGTGAGAGAGAGGGGGGTTGTGTGTGAGAGAGAGGGGGGTTGTGTGTGTGAGAGAGAGGGGGGTTGTGTGTGTGAGAGAGAGAGGGGGGTTGTGTGTGTGTGAGAGAGAGGGGGGTTGTGTGTGTGTGAGAGAGAGAGGGGGGTTGTGTGTGTGAGAGAGAGAGGGGGGTTGTGTGTGTGAGAGAGAGAGGGGGGTTGTGTGTGTGAGAGAGAGAGGTTGTGTGTGTGAGAGAGAGAGAGGGGGGTTGTGTGTGTGAGAGAGAGAGGTTGTGTGTGTGTGTGAGAGAGAGAGGTTGTGTGTGTGTGTGAGAGAGAGAGGTTGTGTGTGTGTGTGAGAGAGAGGGGTTGTGTGTGTGTGTGAGAGAGAGGGGTTGTGTGTGTGTGTGAGATAGAGGGGTTGTGTGTGTGTGTGAGATAGAGGGGTTGTGTGTGTGTGTGTGTGTGTGTGTGTGTGTGTGTGAGAGAGAGAGAGAGAGGGGTTGTGTGTGAGAGAGAGGGAGAGGTTGTGTGTGAGAGAGAGAGAGGGAGAGGTTGTGTGTGAGAGAGAGAGAGAGGGAGAGGTTGTGTGTGTGAGAGAGAGAGAGAGGGGTTGTGTGTGAGAGAGAGAGAGGGGTTGTGTGAGAGAGAGGAGGGGAAAGAGAGAGAGATGCTGAGAGAGGGGGGGGACAGAGTGAGAGGGGTGTTAGAGAGAGGGAGGGGGACTGAAAAAGAGGGGGGCTAAGAGAGAAGGAGGGGGGCGGAGACGAGAGAGAGAGACCTCTATCTCTGTCCTATTCTGCCATCCCTGCTCTGCCTCCCTGCCCCAGTCTTTGTCAGCAGGTAGTCAGTGTATAATTGTGCTCGGTACCTGTCTCCATCCTTGATCCGGGAGAGCTCTCTGCTCTATTCCATCCAGCGGCTCCCTCACAGCCTGCGCCTCTCGCCTGTCCTCGTATTCAGGGCCCACAGTCCACCTGTTCTCCAGGCCTCACTGTTGAAGAGGAGGTTTAAGGAGTCCAGGCTCCGGAAGGCGCCAGGGATGCTGTGCCCGCTGCACCCCTCTTTGTCCATCAAGTAAGCGGTGAAGCTCTTCTCTCCATCCCATGCTCTCAGGCCTGTAACATTCCATGCAGAGGCTGCGGGGCTGCCCACTCACTCATTCGGGCAGATGATTCCCTGTTTGTTTTTTTCCTCCGTCTGATGCTCTCAGGCCTGTAACCTTTCGCGCGGAGCCGCCCACTCACTCGGGCAGATCATTTCCTGTACCTCACCGCTACTTGCTTCTCTCCCTTCTATGCTCTCAGGGCTGTAACCTTCCGCGCGGAGGCTGCGGGCAGCCCATTCACTCGGGCAGATCGTTTCCTGCACCTCGCTGCTGCTTGCTGCCATGCTCTCCCCATCGCGAACCTGATCTCTCTTGCGTGCCCACAGAGATGGCTCTGCGTGCCAGCTGTGGCACGCGTGCCATAGGTTTGCCATCACTGCTCTAGAGGCTCCACAGGTTGGTATGCATGTAATAATGGGGAAGAGCGAAGGAATCCCAAATAGTGTGATATTGTTTTCCTGTGGGCTCTGCACATAATATACCAAGCTGCACATTATACACAGGGTTCTGCACATCATATACTAGGATGCACATTTTACACAGGGCTCTGCACATCATATACCAGGCTGCAAATTATACACAGGGCTCTGCACATCATATACCAGGCTGCACATTATACACAGGGCTCTGCACATCATATACCAGGATTTTATTTATATTTTTTTACCAAAAATTGAAAGTGATTGTAAAGTCAAATGATTTTTCTACAAAAATAACAAACATGTTATTTACCTGCTCTGTGCAGTGGATTTGCACAGAGCAGCCCGGATCCTTCTTTTCTCGAGTGCCTCTTCTGTGCCCCTGGCCCCTCCCTCCTGTTGAGTGCCCCCACAGCAAGCAGCTTGCTATGGGGGGTACTCAAGTCGAGTCAGAGCTCCCTGTGTCCATTTAGAGATGGAGCCGTGACCTCGCCCGCCCCCTCTATCTCCTGATTCGCTAACTGACTTTGACAGCAGCGGGAGCCAATGGCACCACTGCTGTGTCTCAGCCAATCAGGAGAGAGTCTCGGATAGGGCTCAGGTAAGTATTAGTGGGGCTGAGGGGGGCTGCTGCACACATAAGGCCTTTTATCTTAATGCATAGAATGCATTAAGATATAAAACCTTCTGACTTTCCAACCCCTTTATTTCACTTTAGAAATGTATATGTATTCTTTGCAATGCGCATTTGATTTTCCTCCTAAAAATCTGATGTATTATTTTCTGCAGGAGAAGACTTTGCAGTGGTGCAGCAGGAAATTATAATGATGAAGGACTGCAAACACACAAACATCGTGGCATACTTTGGTAGCTATCTGAGGTAGAGTATTAAATGGGCCTATTTAAAACATAACTTTACCCATAACAACTTGATAAAAAAAATAATGCATTCCATATTAATAATTATGCTACCAAAATAAGTGTGTGCTGTAAATTGCCTCCAGCATTGCTCCTGTTGCTTCTTGCCAGAGGCTGCCGTTTTGCTGAAGCTGAGAGCCCCTGAACAGCCGTAAATGCAGTAAATCATAAAGCAGAACTAAACCCATCGATTTAATGGTTTAAAAAAATTCCATAGGTGACATTTAAAAATTCCTACATGTTACCAGTTTTGAGTTACAGAGGAGGACTCTAACAATCACGGCGATACCTTACATGTGTGGTTTGAACACTGCTTACATATGCAGGCGCGATTTTTATTTTTTTTTATTTTTTTTTAGATCATTTATTTAACTTTTTTTTTTTTTTTTACACTGTCCCTTTAAAAAAATAAATACAATTAAATCACTTTTATTCCTATTAAGGAATGTAAACAGCTCTTGTAATAGAAAAAAAAGCATGACAGGACCTCTTTACTGTGAGATCTGGGGTCAAAAAGACCTCAAATCTAACATTTACACTTAAAAGTAATAAACGACAAACAAATTGCCTTTAAGGCCAGTGGGCGGAAGTGACGATCGAGGCATCTCTATGACCGTCGGAGGCCTGTTATGACGTCACGCCTGGGTACCCGGAAGTAAACAAAGCCGCAATCGCGGCTGTCAGCATGAGATCGGTGAATTTTTTTTTCACAATCTCATGTTTTCCAGCCTGGAGGAGAGATGTGGGGTCTTCTTGACCCCGCATCTCTCCATCCTTGTAATGGGAATAAAAGTGATCAAAAAAATAGCTGTAAATGTAAAAAAAAAAAGTAAATGTCCTCGGTAGTATGTCCCGCCCACATATGTAAACGCCGTTCAAACCACACATGTGAGGTATCGCCACGTGCGTTAGAGCGTGTGCAACAATTCTAGACCTCCTCTGTAACTCTAAACTGGTGACCGGCGGTCGCGATGACGGCCACGAGAGCCAGAACACGTGTGTGTTTGTGTAAACACACACATCCCAGTTCTGTGAGGAGAGAGAGATCGTGAGTTCCTACTAGCTAGGAACCACGATCTCTCATTTCCTCCAGTCGCTCCCATCCCCCTACAGTTAGAACACACACTAGGGAACACAGTTAACCCCTTGATCACCCCCTAGTGTTAACCCCTTCCCTGCCAGCGACATTTACACAACAATCGCTGTATAATTGTCAATGGTCCCAAAAATGTGTAAAAAAATTCCGATCTGTCCGCCATAATGTTGCAGTCCCGATAAAAATTAAAATCGCTGATCACCGCCATTACTAGTAAAAAAAAGAATAATAATAAAAATGCCATAAATCTATCCCCTATTTTGTAGACGCTATAACTTTTGCGCAAACCAATCAATGTACGCTTATTGCGATTTTTATTACCAAAAATATGTAGAAGAATACGTATCGGCCTAAACTGAGAAAAAATTGGCTTTTTTTAAAAAAAAATTGGGGATATTTATTATAGCAAAATGTACAAAATATTCTGTTTTTTTAATTGTCGCTTTTTTTTTTGTTTATAGCGCAAAAAATAAAATCGCAGAGATGATCAAATACCACCAAAAGAAAGCTCTATTTTGCTACGTTTCCACTGAGCGGAACGGTTCGGGTCGGTACGGTTTGGAACGGTTAGAATGGTCCGGTCTATTTTCGTGAGCGTTTCCACTGCAAGTCGGACCGCCAGGGGCCATACAGATTTTAGAAAAAATGCCTTGCGTGATGTCACACTAGTGCGGCGAGAAACGTGACGCAGCGTCAGTCAGTGCCAGCTACACAACAAAAACAATAATGGAGGTTATCCAGCAGCTTGTGTTTTCTCTACTGGCCTTTTGGTTCTTTGTAGTCCAAATACATGCCGAACTGTATGAGAGAAGGTTGCGAGCGGCAATGAGAAACACAGCATTCAAGAAAAGAAATTTGCTAGCTTGGATGTTTAGCCGGGAGGAGAAGTACACCTTTGTGCGGCAAAGACAAAGACGGCAGCGCTATAGGGTAAGCACAACTGACTGACTTAACTCAGACCTACCTGACATACACACTACCTACCTTAAATACACACACACACACTGACCCACCTACCTGACATACACACACACTGACCCACCTACCTGACTTACACATACACACTGACCCACCTACCTGACATGCACACACACACAATGACCCACCAGACACATATGTTATATATGTATAATGTTTTTTTTTTTGTGATATGTTACCATCTGTGTTTTTTTTTTTTTTTTTAGATGCTTCTGCTTTTGGCAAATCAGCGCCGCCGACCAGTCATTTGGGCTTTCCCCCGTGCCAATGAGTGGTGGGATGTGACCGTCCCGGGATTCACACACACACACAGTGGGTGCAGAATTTTAGAATGTCTGAGGAAACCTTCTCATACCTTTTGTACCAAGCTACGTCCAGCGATGGAGAAGCAAAGCACCAACTTCAGAGCCAGTTTGCCAGTGAGGAAAAGAGTTGCCATTGCACTGTGGAAGCTGGCTACCAACAGTGAATATAGAAGTATTGGTCATCTTTTCGGTGTCAGTAAATCTTCAGTGTGCCGGTGTGTGCAGGACTTCTGTAAGGCTGTCTGCACATTGCTAGCTCCTGAAATTGTGCATTTTCCGGACAGGGAAAAGCTTAAAGACATGGCTGAGTACTTTGAGAACAGGTGGGGCCTTCCACAGTGTGTTGGTGCTATTGATGGCTCACACATACCAATAATAGCACCACAAGAATACCACACTGACTATTTCAACCAGAAAGGCTGGCATTCTATCATCCTCCAGGGAGTAGTGGATGGCAAGGGACTATTCTGGAATGTGAGTGTAGGAAAGCCTGGGAGTTTGCATGATGCTCGTGTTTTACGATTGTCCACATTTTGGGACTGGGTTGGCCAGGGAGGACTGTACCCTGGTTCCACTAAGAACATTTGTGGGGTCAATGTTGGGTATTATGTTCTTGGGGACTCTGCCTACCCTTTACAAAATTGGCTCCTGAAACCATTTCCTGACAATGGCCGCCTGACAACAGAACAGCAAACCTACAACAAAAAAACATCCAGGGCACGTGTCGTAGTGGAAAATGCTTTTGGAAGACTTAAGGGTAGATGGAGGTGTCTTATGAAGAGGAATGACAGTGACATTAAACTTGCCAAATCCATGGTGCTTACCTGCTGTGCTCTTCACAATCTTTGTGAAAGTCATGGAGAAGACTTTGACCAGGATTGGAATACATCTCCAGAAGAGCCAGTACCAGTAATAGCACCCCATGATATGGAAGAAGAGTGCAGTGAAATACGCCAGGCTCTGATGCTGCACCTCAATGTTTAAATTTTTACCATGATTTATTAAAAATTTTAATACCTTTTTGCTATATTGTTAATAATGTTTTATAATAAAAAATACATACTCAAAAAATTCGCTCATGGTTTTTATTTCACAAAAAACTCATCGTTCCATATATTCTGTTAAAGAAAACTAAGATTTTTTTTTAATAAAAAATGAATAAAAAAAAAATGGGTACAGGTCCTCTGCTACATGAAAGGCACTACGGTCTGGGTGGTGACCTGGGTTCACGACTGGCTGAAAGGACTTGAACAAGCTGACCTAGGACACAGAGGAAGGCCTGGTTGAAGGTAGACAGCTGCTCCATCTGCTGACGGGCGATTTCTGCCTCCTGGCGCATAGCTTCCTGTGCATCCTGACGCAGTGCCTGAAACCGCCTTTCAGATTCGTTCTCAATTCTTTCCAGCTGCCTTTCTTCTGCTGCCCTCATATACTCCATGACTGTGCGCAGATCCAACTGCAAACGTCTCCTATGACCTATAATATACAAAATATCAAACTAGTGTTTTTGGTAACATCTGTCAAAACAATACTGTAACCCCCTTTCTCATCTGCCACACCAGACTGCATCACATTTATCTACTGCCCCACAACTGTAACCCCTGCACATCTGCCCTACTGCTCTTCTGCCCCACTGCTGAACCCCCTTCTCACCTCTTACACCTCTGTACCCCCTGCACATCTGCCCCACTGCTGAACCCCCTTCTCACCTCTTACACCTCTGTACCCCCTGCACATCTGCCCCACTGCTGAACCCCCTTCTCACCTCTTACACCTCTGTACCCCCTGCTCTTCTACCCCACTGATTAGTTATTTTAAGAAAATGCACACATTTCACTATTATCATCATGTCTTACCATTGTGCCGGGGTGCATTGGGCGTACTCTGTGGTTGGGTACTCTGTAGTAGGCTAATCTGTGGTTGGGTACTCTGTGGTTGGCTTGATGATACTACTGGTGCTGCTGAAAGACGTTGAAGGTCCATCATCTGACAAGTTTGACGCATCATTGGAGAGTCCATCAGCTGTTTCTGAAAAAAACATTTGGTTATATATATTTTTTTTAAAGGTTAGCATAGCGAAATCCTATGGCATCAAAAAAAATTAAAACTTACCAAAGGGGTCTACCATGGATTCGAGAATTGCAGTTGCAGAGTCCAGACCACCCTCCCTGCCTTGGTTTGCCGGCCTATGTCCGTAAATGGCGTCCATGTCATCGTACCACCTCCAAGTACTCCGACTGTTTCCACTACGGCTGTTGTCGTCCTTAATTTTTTTATATTGTCCTTTAAGCTTCTTAAGCTTTGCCCTGCACTGCCCTGATGTCCGTTCAAATCCCTCGGCTGCCATTCGTTGAGAAATATCTTTGTACACCTTTTCATTTCTCACTGATCCATCAAGCTCACTCTGAATAACGCTATCACCAATAATCCTTAGGAAAGTAGATAGTTCCTCAGATGACCAGACCCTGCTGTTGTTTGCAGGCATCCTTCTCCTTTATATTGAGGGCGACAAGGTGCTTGTTTGGCGCTTTGCTTTGACGTCAGCATTGACGATTTTCTGTCCACCAATCAGTGGAATGTATCGTGTGACGCCAGTAGCTCCGCCCTAACCGTACCGTTCCATTTTCTATGGCCCCACGTCTGAAGCAGGACCCTGAATGGTGCGGTACGGTTCGGTTTAATGGCACGCTTTCATAATGGAAACACCCAAAATAGCGTACCGTACCGAACCGTACCGAACCGATCCGCGCAGTGGAAACGAGGCATTTGTGGGAAAAAAGGACATCAATTTTGTTTGGGCACAGCGTCGCAGGACCGCACGATTGTCAGTTAAAGCGATGCAGTGCCGAATCGCAATAACCGGTCATTGGGCAGCCAATTCTTCCGGGGCTAAAGTGGTTACAGAGGATTTTTTAAATGTATTTTCTTTCTCGTACATCACGGGACACAGAGCGACATAGTCATTACTAATGGGTTATATAGATACCTTCAGGTGCTGGCACTGGCAACTTCCAAAACCGGAAGTACCCTCCCCTATATAAGCCCCTCCCATCCGGGAGCACCTCAGTTTTTTGCCAGTGTCTAAGGTGTTGGCCAAGAAGTAACATGCGTTTTTCACTGAGCTTGCGTACAGGTTCTTTTGGGCCTCAGTAAGCTATTCCGGATCCGACCAAAAAAGCTTCATAGCTAAACGGTCGGTACCCGGGCCTTGCAAGAGAAGAGCAAGGTTTTGCCTGTAATGCCTCTCTTAGGAGGGCTGGACCCTGGGATCCAGAGCTCTGGTTATACCCACGACCAAGATGTTTTCTGTGCAGGGTGCTATACAGTTCCAGGGGAGTGGAATCCTTGGGAACCCGGTCCCTGAAGGTTTGATTACAATGCCTGCCGTGATAGGTGAAGTTTGGGCTTCTGTGGACCAAACAGAGTCCTGCGGCGAGGAAAAGGTAAGTGGGGGCCCTCGGGAACTTGGTTCTATTGAGGGACCCCCAAGCCTATTTTGTCTTTCTGCCTGTTACCTAAGGTATTCCCGCTAATATTCTGTGTATGCCTGTTACTACTGAGAAAATGTAAAAATTTTAATAGTAGGCAAGAAAAAAAAAAAAAAAATGTAAGACCGCGGTACCTGTGTTAGACACTAGAGGCCGCTATGGTTCTTTTTCTTGTAATGTGGATTTTTTTCTTCCAGAATCAAATCCAGGCAGTTGGTATGTTCTCTGCTGGGAAACTGTCTCCTCTGCCCTGTTGCTGCGCTCATCCATCCCCGGGCCCTGCGGCAAAGGGACCCTGGCTCCCATCTAGCTCCTTATTGTTTTCAAAAAAGGCGCCGAAGGCGCACGTGCCCGCGCGCGGGCACGCGCCTCTATATATAGAGGCGATCTGGAAAAGGGGCGGAGCGGGGGGATGACGCTCAGGTGTGCGCCGCGGCGCTACTGCGCATGTGCGGGCATCCAGCGTGTTTTAAAGCACATTATAGCTGGCTATTGAAGTGCACAGACAGAGCTAGCAACAGTATAAAGGCACACAGAGGCGGTTGATGCAGGCATCCCCTAGAAAGGCACTTTAGTAGACACCAACTGTGATATAGCAGCAATTGTGCTAGACTATTCTCAGTAAAAGTGGTGTATTACGGCTGGAATACCTCAGCTTTAGGCTTAGGAATATGCCGTCCAGAAGCTCCGGAACTGAATCTTCCAGGAAGTGAAGGGGGTCTCATCGGGCTCTGAGGATCTTGGGCATGCTTCTGCTGCACCAGTCTCCCCTGAAGTTCAGAGGTAAGTGACCGTAGAGACCCTGCAGGGGTACTTGGTACTGTGGCTGTCCTCAGTTCACCTGCTCCTGTGTATGTAACAGAGGAGGTTTTTTCCTCAGCTCTGGGAGGATTAGAGAGAGATTGTCAACATTGATCGCTGCCTCCCTGTCAGGGAAAGCACGCCCCATCTCCGTCTACTCCTTCAGAGTGCCTGTTAGCAGAGCAACAGTCCCATACAGGGATCGACCTACCTGAAGGGGATCAGGATGAGGTTGATTCTGTTATAGAGGAATCAACAGTGGGGGAACCTTTTCTCAGCATCTCAAGCTGAAAGATTATGGGTTCAGTCTCTGACTAACATGGTCCGATCAGCATTTAAAAATGCACCTTGCGGAACCATCAACCACTACTGTATCCTCGTTGGGGTCGCTAGAAGCCCCCAGACTGTCTGTTCTTTTCCACTTGACCCTTTACTGAAAGGGCTCATTTACCAGGATTGGGAACGTCCTGAGAAAATATTTATTCCCCCAAGAGATTTCCGGTGGTCTATCCCATGGAGGATAAGTTCATCAAAAAATGGAAGGTCCCTACAGTGGACGCAGCCATCTCTTGTATGTATAAATCACTGACATGTCCAGTGGATAATGTCCAAATGTTCAAGAACCCAATAGATAAAAGATTGGAGTCCTTATGAAAGTCTGCTTCTTTCTACAGCAAGCTTGGTGACACAACCAGCAGTGAGGTCTGCTAAGCAGTGAAGGATCAGTTGAAACAGGTCTTGAGGGACTTGACAGATCAGCAGGCCTTGCCCTAGCTGATCTACCTAGAGCCTTAGGCTTTGCGGTTGACGCCATAAAGGATTCAGTCCATCAGGCCTCCCGCCTTACGCTGTCTATAGTACATATGCGTAGGCTTCTATGGCTCAAAAACTGGTCTGCTGAAGCTCCCTGTAAAGAATGGCTGGTTAGCGTCCCATTTCATGGTGAACGCTTATTCAGGGAAAACCTGGACAAATATATCCAGAAAATTTCCAGCGGTAAAAATACGCTCTTGCCGGTTAAAAACAGAATTAGAGGTCCCTCTTTAAGAGGCCTGCTTCTCCAGTCCCTGGGGCATCGGCTGTGTAACAGTTCCGACGGCCTCCTCGGTCAATTCCCGGGGGTAAAAAACAGGGACAATAGCAGGGTAATGAGAAACCCTGGGTCAGGGGAGGTACAAAACCTCCCCCAAAGTTAAATTCATTGAAGGGTTGCCCCCACTCAGTCGGGTGGGGGGAGGACTCCAGTTGTTCGCAAGAGACCTGGCGGGACACGATCAAAACAGATAGGTGCTCTCCGCAGTATGTTTGGGATCCAGTTTGGAGTTAAAAGACTCTCCTCCTTCCCATTTTTGAGGTCAAACGTGCCAAGGGATCCCCGGAAGAGAGGATCCCTCCTGTTGGCACTAGAACAACTATTGCTCCAAGGAGTAATTATGGAGGTTCCCCCGGAAGAATGAGGGTTCGGGTTTTACTCAAACCTCTTTACAGTCCCGAAGCAAACGCGGACGGGAGGCCCATATTAATTCTAAAAGGGCTATACAAATTCCTGTATATCAGGACTTTCCGATGGAGTCGATCCGATCGGTGGCCACTGCCCTACAAGGGGAGGATTGGTTAGCCGCGATCGACATCAAAGATGCTTATTTGCACATTCCCATCTTTCCAGTCCACCAAAAATTTCTACGCTTTGCAGTAGAAGGGCGCCATTTTCAGTTCAGAGCCTTACCCTTCGGTTTGGCCACAGCACCACGAGTGTTTACAAAAATTCTGGCCCTTTATTGGCCAATCTAAGAACACAAGGTGTAATGATAATGGCATATCTAGATGACTTGTTGCTGATAGACCACTCAGTGAAAAAACTAGACGTGGTCGTTCACAAGACAATCAAGTATCTGGAATCTCACGGTTGGAATATCAACCGAGACAAGTCAGCCCTAAAAACCAGTCAAAAGTCTGGAATACTTGGGGCTAAGGTTGGATTCAGGCCAGAGAAAAATATTCTTGCCTCGAGGAAAGGTGTTGTCTTTGAAAGATTTGATCCACTTAGTGGGTACAAAAACGACAGCCGTCCATACGCCTGTGCATGAGGCTGCTGGGAAAAATGATGGCATCATTCGAAGCAGTACCCTACGGTCAATTCCATTCAAGGAATTTGCAAGGGGCCATACTGTCAGCCTGGAACAAAAAAGTTCAGGCCCTAAACTTAAAATGTCCTTGTCCCCTTCCGTTCGCAAGAGCCTCCGTTGGTGGTTGGTTCCCCAGAATCTGGAAAAAGGGAAATCCTTCAGTCCGATTTCTTGGAAGGTGGTCACTACAGATGCCAGCCTTATAGGCTGGGGAGCAGTACTGGAGCAATGGTCTCTCCAGGGCAGATGGTCGGATGCAGAAAAGGCCCTGCCCATCAATCTCTTAGAGATACGAGCAGCCCAGTATGCCCTAGTAGCATGGACATCCAAACTCCAAGGGTCCCCTGTCAGAATTCAATCAGACAATGCCACAGCAGTGGCATATATCAATCATCAGGGGGGCACCAGGAGTCGTGCAGCCCAGAGGGAAGTAAATTACATCCTGAAATGGGAAGAAAGATATGTCCCAGCCATATCTGCGGTATTCATTCCAGGAGTGGAGAATTGGAAGGCGGACTTTCTAAGTCGCCAGCAATTATGCCCAGAGGAATGGTCCCTTCACCCCGAGGTTTTCTGGACAATATGTCAGCGGTGGGGAACATCGGATGTAGATCTTCTAGCATCCAGATTCAACGCAAAGGTGGACAGGTTTGTCTCTCGGACAAGGGATCCCCTAGCTTGCGGCTCGGATGCCCTAGTGTTCCCTTGGGATCAGTTCAAGCTGATATATGCATTCACACCGCCACAATGGTTACCTCGATTACTCCGCAGAATCAGGGTAGAAAAGAAACCAGTGATTCTGGTGGCTCCAGCGTGGCCCCGAAGAGCGTGGTACGCGGAGATTGTAAAATGTCAGTGGGGAGTCCTTGGACTCTCCCACGTCGTCCGGACCTGCTTTCGCAGGGACCGATATACCACCCTTCCTTACCCAGCCCTAGGTTTGACGGCCTGGCTATTGAAGCCCACATTCTAAAAAAGAGAGGGCTCTCTAATCCTGTGGTATCAACCATGATCAATGCCAGGAAGCCGGTATCCAGGCAGATCTACTATAGAATCTGGAAGGCGTACATCGCGTGGTGTGAGGCCAAGAAATGGCATCCACATAAGTACGTAATAGGTAGGAGTCTGGACTTCCTACAGTGAGCTGTAGATAGGAAGCTTGCCTTGAGTACTATCAAAGGTCAGTTTTCGGCCTTGTCAATATTTTTTCAAAGGCCCTTGGCTTCGCATTCACTAGTCAAAGCCTTTAGATAAGGAGTGATGCGTATTAGTCCTCCGGTTAATATTCCCATATGTCCATGGGATTTAACCTGGTTCTGTCGGTTCTACAGAAACAACCATTTGAACCATTACAGCATATTTCCTTGGTTCTTCTCACCAGGAAATTGTTTTTTCTAGTAGCCATTTGTTCGGCTAAAAGAGTGTCGGAATTAGCAGCTATGTCCTGTAAAGAGCCATATCTGGTTATCCATAAGGACAGAGTAGTGTTACGTCCTCATCCAGCCTTTCTTCCTAAGGTGGTATCAAGGTTTTCATTTGAACCAAGATGTGGTTCTTCCTTCTTTTTTCCCCAAACCTAGTTCGGTAGAGGAAAAGTTATTGCATTCTTTGGATGTAGTAAGAGCAGTTAAAGCTTATCTAAAAGCCACTGCTCAGATTCGCAGAACGGATACTTTGTTTATTCTGCCGGAAGGCCCCAGAAAGGGTCAGGCAGCGTCAAGATCTACTTTAGCCAAGTGGATTCAACAGGTCATTATGCAAGCCTATGGCTTGAGAAGGAGACCGCCTCCGTTCAAAGTTAGAGCGCACTCCACGAGAGCAGTTGGAACTTCATGGGCAGCGCATCACCAGGCCTCCCTGGCTCAAATCTGTAAGGCCGCAACATGGTGTTCAGTACACACGTTTACTAGGTTCTACCAGGTGGACGTTAGAAGTCAGGAGGATGTCGCCTTTGGGCGCAGTGTGTTGCAGGCCGCAAAAGATCCTCATGTCTGATAGCGCTCAGCTTATGTATGGTGTATCCCCCCCCCCTCGTTGGGCATTGCTTTAGGACATCCCATTAGTAATGACTATGTCGCTCTGTGTCCCGTGATGTACGGGAAAGAAAATAGGATTTTTATAACAGCTTACCTGTAAAATCCTTTTCTTGGAGTACATCACGGGACACAGAGCTCCCACCCCTCTTTAGGGACACTTATTGCTTTGCTACAAAACTGAGGTGCTCCCGGATGGGAGGGGCTTATATAGGGGAGGGTACTTCCGGTTTTGGAAGTTGCCAGTGCCAGCACCTGAAGGTATCTATATAACCCATTAGTAATGACTATGTCGCTCTGTGTCCCGTGATGTACTCCAAGAAAAGGATTTTACAGGTAAGCTGTTATAAAAATCCTATTTTTTGTAATTTTTTATTGCATTTAAAGAGGAGTTCCAGCCTTTTTTTATGTTTATTAAAAGTCAGCAGCTACAAAAAGTGTAGCTGCTGGCTTTTAACCACTTAAGCCCCGGACCATTTTGTAGCTAAAGGTCCAGAGGTGTTTTCAGAAATTGGCACTGCGCTGCTTTAACTGGAAATTGTGTGGACATGCAATGTTGTACCGAAACGAAATTTGCGTCCTTTTCTTCCCACAAATAGAGCTTTCTTTTAATGGTATTTGATTGCCTCTGCGATTTTTAATTTTTTGCGATCTAAACGGAAAAAGACTGAAAATTTTGAAAAAAAATGATACTGTCTACTTTTTGTTATAAGAAAAATCGAATAAACTCAATTTTAGTCATACGTTTAGGCCAAAATGTATTCAGCCACATGTCTTTAGTAAAAAAAATGTCAATAAGCGTATATTTATTGGTTTGCGCAAAAGTTATAGCGTCTACAAACTAGGGTACATTTTCTGGAATTTACACAGCTTTTAATTTGACTGCCTATCTCATTTCTTGAGGTGCTAAAATGGCAGGGCAGTACAAAACCCCCCCAAATGACCCCATTTTGGAAAGTAGACATCCCAAGGAAATTGCTGAGAGGCATGTTGAGCCCATTGAATATTTTTTTTTCTTGTCTCAAGTGATTGAATAATGACTAAAAAAAAAATTACAAAAAGTTGTCACTAAATGATATATTGCTCACACATGCCATGGTTATATGTGGAATTGCACCCCAAAATACATTTTGCTGCTTCTCCTGAGTATGGGGATACCACATGTGTGGGGACTTTTTAGGAGCCTAGCCGCTTACGGGGCCCCGAAAACCAAGCACCGCCTTCAGGATTTCTAAGGGCACAAATTTTTGATTTCACTCCTCAGTACCTATCACAGTTTCGAAGGCCATAAAATGCCAAAATAGCACCAAACCCCCCAAATGACCCCATTTTGGAAAGTAGACACCCCAAGCTATTTGCTGAGAGGCATGTTGAGTATTTTACAGCTCTAATTTGTTTTTGAAAATGAAGAAAGAAAATAATTTTTATTTATTTTTTTCAATTTTCAAAACTTTTTGACAAAAAGCGAGATCTGCAAAATACTCACCATACCTCTCAGCAAATATCTTGGGGTGTCTACTTTCCAAAATGGGGTCATTTGGGGGGGTTTTGTGCCATCTGGTCATTCCATGGCCTCCGAAACTGTGATAGGCAGTGAGAAGTGAAATCAAAAATTTACACCCTTAGAAAGCCTGAAGGCGGTGATTGGTTTTTGGGGTCCCGTACGCGGCTAGGCTCCCAAAAAGTCTCACATGTGGTATCCCTGTACTCAGGAGAAGCAACAGAATGTATTTTGGGGTGTAATTCCACATATGCCCATGGCATGTTTGAGCAATATATCATTTAGTAACAACTTTGTGCAAAAAAAATAAAAATAAAAAATAAATAATTTTTTCCGCAACTTGTGTCAACATATATAAAATATTCCATGGACGCGACATGCCTCTCAGTATATATCTTGGGGTGTCTACTTTCCAAAATGGGGTCATTTGGGGGTGGTTCTGAACTGTCCTGGCATTTTATACACATTAGGAAGCTTACATCCACTCTAATAACCACTTGAAGACAAAGCCCTTTCTGACACTTTTAGTTTACATGAAAACATATTTTTTTTTTGCAAGAAAATTATGTTGAACCCCCAAACATTATATATTTTTTTAAAGCAAAGGCCCTACAGATTAAAATGGTGGGTGTTGTATTTTTTTTTTCCACACAGTGTTTGCGCAGCAATTTTTCAAACGCATTTTTTGGGGGAAAAAATACACTTTAAATTTTAATGCACTAAATCACACTATATTGCCTAAATGTTTGATGAAATAAAAAAGATGATCTTAGGCCGAGTACATAGATACCAAACACGGCATGCTTTAAAACTTCGCACAAACGCGCATTGGCGACAAACTACATACATTTTTAAAAGCCTTTACAGGTTACCACGTTAGATTTACAGAGGAGGTCTACTGCTAAAATGACTTCCCTCGATCTGACCTTCGCGGTGATACCTCACATGCATGGTGCAATTGCTGTTTACATATGACGCCAGACCCACGCTTGCGTTCGCCATTGCGCAAGAGCAGGGCAGGACGGGTGCTTTTTTTTTTTTTTTTTTTTTTATTATTATTAATTTTGCTTTTTTATTTTATTTTTAAACTGTTCCTTCCATATTTTTTTTTTTTATGATAGCAATAGGTAGTGACAGGTACTCTTTTAAAAAAAAAAAAACTGGGGTCTATTAGACCCTAGATCTTTCCTCTGCCCTCAAAGCATCTGACCACACCAAGATCGGTGTGATAAAATGCTTTCCCAATTTCCCAATGGAGCTTTTTATATCCGGGGGGGGGGGGACATTCCCTCCCACTGCTTGTAAAAGCAGTCCAGAGGCTAATTAGCCACCAGGATTGCTTTTACATGAAAGCCGGCCGCTGGCTGAAAAGAATGATACCAAGATGATACCTAAACCCGCAGGCATCTATCTGGTATAACCATTCAAAGTCCAGCAACATACCAGTACGTTGCTGGTCCTTGTTGGACATGTATTGTAATCTTTTTTTTCATGCAGCCTGTTGGCTGAACGAAAAAAAAAGATTGATCGGTGGGTATGCCCACCATTAGAATACCGCCCTTCATCCAACCACTTCTAATGATGGGCATACATGCACCATTTATATATGCCGAAGCATGGGGGCATCTTCCCGCAAAAGTTATGCCACGTACACATGGTCAGACTTTTCCACGGGCAAGCCTCCGTCGGAATTTCGACCGTATGTACGCGGCATTAAGAGCAAAATCGCTCCTCCACCCCTGCTGCCCCAATGCTTCGGCATATTTGTTTTTTTTTTTTTTTTTAACTGTGGTGGTGAAATCACCTCCTACAGCACTGGAGTCGCAGGGATCAGGCCTGTCTCTGCGAACGCTGTAGTTATGTGTGTTGTGTTTTGCAAGTGACAGCGATCGATCGATACTGCACTTGGGTGGCCTGGGCTGGACGGAGGGGCAAAACGCAGGTGCTAGCAGATATCTGGGCTGATCCCGCTAACATTTCGTTTTTGGGAACCCTAAACTGCTGGGGACGCTAGTATAGATCTGATCAGATATTGATCTGTTCAGATACTATACCACTAAGGGAGGTGTATGCTTCACGCGTAGGTGTTGGCATTACTGGCACTAACCTGACGCTGCCTTGGGTGTGACGCAGGGTTAACTAGGGGCAAATAGGGGGTTAAAACCTTTATTAGATAATATATGGGGGTACCTGACGCTATAAAAACCTGAGGCGAACCTAAAAAAAATAACTGGCTATCTATCGGCACCAGCATAACTAATACAGCGTTTAGAAAAACGATCGCTTAGTGACACTGGCAAAAGGGGGTGAAAGGGTTACCTGGGGGGGCGATCAAGGGGTTAAACCTTTATTAGGTAATATATGGGGGTACCCGACGCTATAAAAACCTGCGGCGAACCTAAAAAAAATAACTGGCTACCTATCGGCATCACCGACAATAAGACAGCGATCAGAAAAACGATCGCTTAGCGACAGTGGTGATAGGGGGTGAAAGGGTTACCTGGGGGGCGATCAAGGGGGTTAAACCTTCATTAGGTAATATATGGAGATACCTGACGCTATAAAAACCTGCGGCGAACCTAAAAAAAATAACTGGCTACCGATCGGCATCACCGACAATAAGACAGCGATCAGAAAAACGATCGCTTAGCGACAGTGGTGCTAGGGGGTGAAAGGGTTATCTGGGGGGCGATCAGGGGGTTAAACCTTTATTGGGGGGGGTTAGGGGGGCTTCACTGGACCTAAAACTAAACCGTAGTGACACTTTCAGTCACAAATGTCACTGATTGCAGTGATCAGTAAATAAATGGTCACTGCAATCAGTGACACTGTGACTGGGGGCTGCGGGGTGGTCTGGGGGGGCGATTTATGTTCCTATGTGTCCTGGTGTCAGTGTGCTGTTTGTGCACTAACCTGTGTGTCTTCTCTTGTACGGCGCTCGGTATATGTGAGCGCCGCATGAGAGATGACATCACTTCCTCTGCCTGTGTAAACATTACACAGCAGAGGAAGCTTTCTCATTCGCCGGGAGCGATCGCGAGGGGGTGGCCGGAATCGAACGGCCGTCCCCTCATCCCGGATCGCTCCCGAACAATTAACGACCACTCACTGTATAGAAGGGGGGTCCGATGGGACCCCCCAACTATACAAAGGCAGTCACGTATATGTACGTGACTTTGCCTGTCGGTGCCATTCTGCCAACGTATTATTACACTGGGCGGTCGTTAAGTGGTTAATAAACATAAACTTACCTTTTCCACTGTCCAGCGACGCGACGCCCGGAGCTCCGCTCCCACCCTTCTCCGCCGGCGCCTCCATTTATGGTGTGGGCACCCGGCCGTGACAGCTTTCTCCTTCACGGCCGGGCACTCACTGTGCATGCGTGAATGGCGCATCGCTCTCTGAGTGGACAGGCGATCGCCTGGGACCTGTCACGTCCCAGGTGATCGCCTACAGGGAGGGGCCGCCAAAAGGCGATATGACAAATCGCCTAGGCGTCCCCAGGGCGGAAGGAGGGAGTGGGACAGGAAGTCCCACTCCTACTGAAGCCCCCACTCCCCCCCCCCAAAAAAAAAATGACATGCCAAATGTGGCATGTAAGGGGGCGAGGAGTGGATCAAGCGGTTCCAAATTTGGGTGGAACTCCGCTTTAAGTGTAAATGTGAGATCTGAGATCTTTTTGACCCCAGATCTCACATTTAGGAGGTCCTGTCATGCTTTTTTCTATTACAAGGGATGTTTACATTCCTTGTAATAGGAATAAAAGTGACCCGATTTTTTATTTATTTTTTAAAAGGACAGTGTAAAAATAAAAAGTAAAATAAGAAGCGAACGCATACGTAAGTCGCGTCCGCATATGAAAACGGTGTTCCAACCACGCATGTGAGGTGTCGTCGCGATTGTTAGAGCAAGACCTACTCTGTAACTCAAAGCTGGTACCTGTAGACCTTTTTTTTTTTTTTTTTCATTCAAGTTTTAGTTTATTATCGGAATAGAGTCAGTACAATTTTTACAGAAAAAAGTACAATGTAGTATCACAGTATAAAATGCAATCAAATAAGTCAAATAACGGTAGAACTCAAATTACAATATTACCATGTTGGAATACATTATTGCAAAGATACCATAAAAACTGAAATTATTTAAATATATTTATCAAAAATAGGAGTAACCCCCTACCTCTACACCCCCACATTCTAACCTTCCCTTCTTCGAAAATAAGTAGAAATGATGGCCTATTAAACATCTAAAAATATATGTATTGTGAGGGGGTTAGCTCGGCAGCGGGTGTGTGTGACCCCCGGGATGGGCTCCCCACACAAAACAGGCCCAGCAAACGGAGGTTGTGGTTTTCAAAATCAAAAAGGTGCGGTTTATTTTCTATTTACAGTGACAAAACACAGCAAAGCAAAAGAAACATAACCAAAATAAATCCTGGTCAAGTTGACCTCTGACTAAACGTACAGGTTTCCTAACTAACAACTGGGATCAGCCTAGTGCTGTCCTAGTCCCTAAGTCCCTGGTTTTAAATGTCCAAGCAAATGGCCACACAGGCTTTTTCTCACCGCACAGGGGTTCACTCTCCCTAGACAGTCCACACAGGTCTGGTTCCAGGCATGAGCTAACATCTAATGAAGCTGGGAGTTCTTATAGAGGCCTAAATGAGCTGACAAGCTTCAGCTGGTCTCATCAACTCCCTGTCTGCACGACGCCCAGCCCTCTCCCTAGAGGTATGAGTCATCCATGAGCCCACTAGCCTTATACAACTCTCCACCTAGTTGTATAAGTCGGCGTAAAGCCTGAATCTGGGCGAAATATATCTACCCCCCTGGATGCAACCAGGTGACTTTACCTTCCTGCTGTCACATACCCCCCCCCCCTCTTGTTTTAACCTCGGGGTTGGAACACCAGCAATCAGGCATTCATGTACTCGAGACAAAGCATCCACATTCCCCATTTGAACGCCAGGGCGATGCTTTACTGTGAAGTTGAATTCCTGGAGGGCCAGGAACCACCTATTCACTCTTCTATTTGTTTCCTTGTTTTGAGCCATCCACTTTAACGGAGCGTGATCCGTAACCATGTCAAAGTGCCTACCTAGCAGGTAGTACCGAAGGGAATCTAGAGCCCACTTCACCGCTAAACACTCCTTTTCAACGGTGGCGTAATTTACCTCATGGGACTTCAACTTCCTGCTGAGGTAAATGACTGGGTGCTCTTCCCCGTTCCAGACCTGGGACAATACTGCTCCTAACCCCACATCTGACGCATCACTTTGTACGACAAAGTCTTTAGAGAAGTCGGGTGAGTACAACACTGGCTGGCTACATAAGGCTTGTTTCAAGAATTGGAATGCTGCCTCAGCCTCGGGGGTCCATTTAATCATGACCGACCCTTTCCCCTTCGTCAGGTTGGTTAGGGGCACAGCCTTAGAAGCAAAGTGGGGAATGAATCGCCGATAATACCCAGCGATTCCCAGAAAGGCTCGTACCTGCTTCTTGCTGTTGGGACGTGGCCAACTCTGGATGGCCTCGACTTTGTTGAGTTGGGGTTTTATTACTCCCCTCCCAATGGTGTACCCAAGATATTTGGCCTCCTCCTGCCCAATGGTACACTTCTTGGGGTTAGCCGTAAACCCCGCTTCCCGAACAGAGTCCAGGACTGCTTGCACTTTTGGCAGATGTGAGGCCCAATCTGTGCTATGGACAATTACGTCATCCAGGTAAGCCGCAGCATACTTCCGATGGGGCCTCAGCATCTGGTCCATTTTCCGCTGGAATGTGGCCGGCGCATTCTGTAACCCGAACGGCATTCTTTTATATTGGAACGCCCCGTCTGGGGTTACAAATGCGGTTTTCTCTTTGGCCGACTTGGCCAGGGGGATTTGCCAATACCCTTTTGTGAGGTCAAGAGTCGTCATGTATCGGGCTGTTCCCAGCCGGTCGATCAACTCATCTATACGTGGCATGGGGTAGGTGTCAAATTTTGTAACTTTGTTCAACTGACGAAAATCGTTACAAAATCGCCAGCTCCCATCCGGTTTAGGCACCAACACGATGGGACTAGACCAATCACTTTGGGACTCCTCTATCACCCCTAAGTTCAGCATTTTCTGTACTTCCTCCCGTATTGCCTCCCGTCGAGCCTCTGGGATCCGATAGGGTTTTAACTTCACCCTTTCACCGGGCGGGGTAATGATGTCATGCTCTACCCCAGATGTTTGTCCCGGCAGCTCAGAGAATACCTCCTTGTTGCGAAGCACAAACTCCTTAACCTCCTGTTGTTGGGGTTGTGACAAGGTGGCTGCTATTCCAACCTCAGGAATCACGCAACCAGTTTGAGCTGGTGACCAAGTGTCTGCGACTAGGGACTCTCTATCCCTCCAGGCTTTCAACAGATTAACGTGATAGATCTGTTCGGGCTTTCGCCTTCCTGGTTGTCTGACCTTGTAATTCACTTCGCTCACTTTTTCCATTATCTCGTAGGGGCCTTGCCATTTGGCAAGGAATTTACTTTCAACCGTAGGGACAAGTACCAATATCCTATCCCCCGGGGAAAAGGTACGGGTCTTGGCTCCACGGTTGTACACTCTTTGCTGTGCCAACTGCGCTTGGGCCAAATGTTCCTTCACGATGGGCATTACCTGTGCAATTCGATCTTGCATCAGGGCGACATGCTCAATCACACTCCTGTGGGGAGAACTCTCACTTTCCCAAGTTTCCTTGGCAATATCCAACAGCCCTCTTGGGTGTCTCCCATACAGTAACTCAAAGGGGGAGAATCCCGTAGAGGATTGGGGCACCTCCCTAATAGCAAACATCAAATAAGGAAGTAAACAGTCCCAATCCTTTCCATCTCTATCCACCACTTTCTTCAACATTTGTTTTAGGGTTTTGTTGAATCTTTCAACCAGCCCATCGGTTTGGGGGTGATACACAGACGTACGCAATTGCGTCACTTTGAACAATTTACACAGCTCTTTCATAACCCGGGACATAAAGGGTGTACCTTGGTCCGTAAGCAGTTCTTTACAAATACCCACCCGGCTAAAAACAAGAGATAGCTCTTTGGCTATGGTTTTGGCCGAGGTATTTCGGAGAGGGATCGCTTCTGGATAACGGGTGGCATAGTCCATTATAACTAATATGTACTGGTGCCCCCTAGCGGACTTGATTATAGGACCTACCAAATCCATGGCGATCCTCTCAAACGGGACCTCAATGATGGGTAGAGGGACCAGCGGGCTACGGAAATGTGGCATCGGGGCCAACCTCTGACACACAGGGCAGGAGGAACAATAATTTTCTACGTCCTTCATCACCCCCGGCCAATAGAATCTCTGTAATACCCTCTCTCGGGTTTTCTCTGTCCCCAGATGACCTCCAAGAATGTGCCCATGGGCCAACTCCAACACCAACTTCCTGTAAGGTTTGGGCACCACAAGCTGCTCAACGGTTTCTTCTGCCCTTTTTGCCACCCGATACAGTAGGTCCTTCTCTACGCTGAAGTATGGGTAAGTGCAGGTATTATCTGGGTTCACTAACTCGCCATCTATTTTCACTATGTTTTCCCGTGCCTTTATTAGGGCGGGGTCTTTCAACTGTTCTGTGGCAAAGTTTTCCCTGTGAACCTCAAGATCAGAAAACTCCACAGACGGTAGGTTTTCGTCTGAGGAGGTGGGCTCCTCTCCAGTTTCTTGAGTCTCCCCTGCCAATACTGATAAGGGAAATTCCGGAGAGTCCTCACCACTCTCAGGGGAGTTCTGGCTATCACATTCCTGGTACATAGGGGCACCAGTGAGGGGCTCAGGATCATCCCACAGTTCCCAGAACTTCGGAAAATCCCTTCCCACAATGGCGTCATGCGGTAACTGAGATACTAAGCCCACTGGATGAGAGAGGGTACCTTTGGGGGTCTCGAAACACACTGTAGTCACTGGATACTCTCGGGTGTCCCCATGCACACAAATAACAGCTACCTTGCTATTCCCAGAGACCTCTGTTTTAACTAACTCAGCCTTTATCAGGGTCACAAGGCTACCTGAATCCAGCAATACCACAACATTTCTACCATTAACACACATTTTGCATAAATGTTTCTCAGTTCCTCGAGTGGCAGTGCATGCGACTGTCGCACACAGCGACTGACGTCTGCCCGTCAGAAAGTCACACTGCATGGGTTCCTCCACAACCGGGCAATTTGCTGCAATATGTCCCGCTTGCCGGCAGCGGTAGCAAACAATCCATTTGGCTGCCTCTTGAGCCCCTGACTTCCCAGGCTGTTCTCGCCAAACTTTGGGTAGAGCTCCCACCCTCTCACTCTCTCCACCCTCACCCCTTGGAATCCTCTTATCCGCCCCTGGGGATGGTCTGGTCTTAGGGTGGAAAGTCCGAGAGTCTCTGGAAGAGGCCGTCAGGTTCTCTGTAGCCAAGTATTTCTCTACACGATCCACAAGACCACCGGCCGTCTCTGGGTCTCCATGGCTTACCCACTTTTGGATGGCAGTAGGAAGAGCTCTCAAAAACCGATCCATTACAACACGTTCCACAATCTCTGGTGCGGACAAAGTCTCTGGCTGTAGCCACTTCCTGCTCAGGTGATTGAGATCATACATTTGAGACCTGGGGGGTTTTCCAAGCTGGAAAGTCCAGTTATGCACACGCTGAGCCCGGACAGCCAGGGTGACACCCAGCCTTGCCAATATTTCAGCTTTTAGCATCACATAGTTTTTTGCTTGGTCAGGCTCTAGGTCATAGTAAGCCTTCTGCGATTCACCAGTTAACAGAGGAGCCACCAGTCCAGCCCACTGCTCCTCAGGCCACTTTTCTCTTTCAGCAGTCCTTTCAAATGTGGTCAAAAATACCTCTGGATCATCCTCTCCAGTCATTTTTGTCAATAAACGACTCACCCCAAAGGACGCGGTATTAGTGGGACGGCTTTCCTCACTGGTCTGCGGACGTTGCTGCATTACTGCTTCCATTTGTTGTAGTCTCTGCTCTTGCTTCTGTAACAGGTCTATGAAGCGGGCCTCAGATTGCTGCTGGGCTTGTTGATGAGCTTGCTGCTGGGCTGCAAGGCTCCTTTGCAAACCTGCATTTGTCTGCTGTTGATTGGCATTTGCTAGAGCCAGCTGTTTCAGTATCTCCTCCATGCTGGCTTAAAAAAAACTGCCCGCATTCTCCACCAACTGTGAGGGGGTTAGCTCGGCAGCGGGTGTGTGTGACCCCCGGGATGGGCTCCCCACACAAAACAGGCCCAGCAAACGGAGGTTGTGGTTTTCAAAATCAAAAAGGTGCAGTTTATTTTCTATTTACAGTGACAAAACACAGCAAAGCAAAAGAAACATAACCAAAATAAATCCTGGTCAAGTTGACCTCTGACTAAACATACAGGTTTCCTAACTAACAACTGGGATCAGCCTAGTGCTGTCCTAGTCCCTAAGTCCCTGGTTTTAAATGTCCAAGCAAATAGCCACACAGGCTTTGTCTCACCGCACAGGGGTTCACTCTCCCTAGACAGTCCACACAGGTCTGGTTCCAGGCATGAGCTAACATCTAATGAAGCTGGGAGTTCTTATAGAGGCCTAAATGAGCTGACAAGCTTCAGCTGGTCTCATCAACTCCCTGTCTGCACGACGCCCAGCCCTCTCCCTAGAGGTATGAGTCATCCATGAGCCCACTAGCCTTATACAACTCTCCACCTAGTTGTATAAGTCGGCGTAAAGCCTGAATCTGGGCGAAATATATCTACCCCCCTGGATGCAACCAGGTGACTTTACCTTCCTGCTGTCACAGTATATAGTTACCAGAAGATGAGGAGAACCTCCATTCCCCCAAACACCCATAAAGGGAACATATACTGTGCCTGAGAAGGCAAGAGGAGCTCCCCCACCCCCCCTCCAAAGCAACCCAAAAACTTTTTTTTTTTGAGAAAATATATGACCTTAAATCGAGTATATATAACAGAAAATATAGTAGTCTACTATAAGTTTATCTGGGTGTAAAAAATCCTTCTCAAAATAATAAATCAAAGTCAAATGTTCTGACCCTAAGAGCCCATTCACACAGGGGTGGCACGACTCGTGCTGCGACTGTGCTGGGCGATCTGCAGACGACTTGAAAGGAGACTTCCAAAATGACTTCTGTATTGAAGTCAATGGAAGTCGTCTTGAAGTAGTACAGGAACCTTTTTCTAAGTCGGAGCGACTTCAGTCGCTCCGCTTAGAACGGTTCCATTGTACAGAATGGGACGCGACTCGTCAGGCGGCTGGGACGCCTGACGAGTCGCCCCTGTGTGAATGGGGTCTAAAATAAGAGAACGTTGTATAAACCTGAGAAGTCTTAAAACAATCTAGTACAAATACCTATTGTTTATATTCCATATAACAAAAATAAATAATGGGAGAAAGAGAGAAAAGAAGAGAAAAACATTTAGTGTTCGGTAGGAAAAAAAAAGGAAGAAGTAGAAAAAGAAAGAAAGAAAGCCTACTTGCTCAATGTAAACATCAATATTCAGCGATTGGTATTGCTAATTACTTAAGGGGTGTAGGAATTCCCAAAAATTGTATCCAAGGTTCCCATATAGAATTAAATTGAGTAGATCTGTCCAATGTTGAACTAATCATTTTTTCCTGTTCCATTATCCATGTAACTTTTCTCTTCATGCATAAAAGAGATACTGACGTTTTTTTCCATGCTTTGGCAATGGTTATTCTAGCCCCTGTAAGTATGAATAGAATCAGTTTTCTGGTAACCTTGGGAACCTGTGGTATAAATCCATTAAGTAAAGCGATCGCTGGAGATTGATGTATTGTATATCCTGTGATTTTTCGTATAATGTGGAAGATTTTATTCCAAAATCCTCGGATTGTGGGACATTCCCACCAAATATGAATCATAGAACCTAATCCCTGACAACCTCTAAAACAGAGAGGGGATGAAGTGGGATACATAGCAGCTACTCTTGTAGGAACTAGGTACCATCTAGTAAATATTTTAACATTTGCTTCTATAAGTGAAGCATTAAAAATGCCTTTAATTGGTCTAATAAAATTTCCACACCAGTCCTTCAGATCCCAATCACTTTCCTTCTCCCAAGCCAGCATATGAAGCAGTTTAACATCGTTGGAAGCAAGCGACTTATATATAACAGAAATCCCACTTCTCCTATAAATAGCCTGTTCACATCTAACTTCATATGGCGTAGGTTCTCTAGATCCAGGATTATTTTCCCATAATTTATTAGTAAAATTAGAGGTTTGAAGAAATCTTGATCTTTCAGTAGAAGGAAAATCAAGATTATCAATGAAATATTGTATAGAGAGAGGGCCTGATCTTGAAAAAAAACGTCCAATGCGGTACACCCCCTTATCATGCCACCACTTAAAGGAACCAACATCCCCTTTTGAGATAAATAATGGATTCTGAAATAGATCAGCCAATGGTTGCAGCTTAGAGGCCAAAGAAGGGAGACTCCTAAGCGAGTCCCACAAAGCTAAAGATTGTGATAGAGCAGGAGATAAAAAAGAAGGTCTGTTTTTGGGAGGACACCACAATAAATTTTCCAAAGAAAACCTAGGGGATGCCAATACTTCTATACGAATCCAGTCCGGTTGTTCATTTTTGAGGTATATATCAGACAACTGTGCCAGTCTAGCAGCTTGGTAATACCACCAAAGGTTCGGAAGTCCCAAGCCTCCCTGCTCAGGGAGATTATACAGACTGCGGGAAGAAAGGCGTGGACCTTTTCTGTTCCAAATAAATTTAAGGATTTTGCTTTGGAAGGCTTTTAGGTGAATTTTTTTAATTGGAATAGGGAGCGAGCGAAAAGGATACAACAATCTAGGCAGGAGGGTCATCTTGATCGAATTAAGTCTGCCAATCCAACCGATATTGTGTGTTCCCCAGTTGCTAAGATCAGCCTCAAGTTTCCTATACATAGGTGGATAATTAGCCTGATATATATCTTCAAACTTTGAAGTGAGATTAATACCTAAGTATTTAAGGGAGCAAGTACTCCAACTAACTGAATTCGTATTTATTTTGTATGTAGGAAACCACTGAGTCTGGAAGAGACACATTAAGGGCTTTAGATTTGGCCATATTAACCTTGAGACCCGATATTTTGGAGAATTTTTGAAGCAAAGAATACATTTCAGATAAAGAAGACGTTGGGGAAGTAATAGACAACTACATGTCATCTGCAAATAATGCACATTTATGATTTTCTTTTTCACACTGGATCCCCCTGATATTCGGATTATTCCGGATTGCAATTGTTAATGTTTCCATCATAACAGCGAATATCAGGGGAGATAAAGGGCAACCTTGCCGAGTACCTCTACAAATCTTAATGGAGTCAGAGAATAGCCCCTGTAATCTAACTTTAGCTTCAGGTGTGGAATATAGAGCAGATAAAATGCCTAAAACTTTCGAACCAAAACCCCAGCGCTTCATGATTTCAAACATGTACGGCCAGGAATCTGAATCGAAGGCCTTTTGCAGGTCCAACGATAGGATCATACCTTCCTGTTTTTGTTTACCTACCCATTGGGTTTGCAATATCGACACCAAATCTACCGCTCTCCTCATCTGATCTGGACCCTGTCTACCAGGGATAAATCCCACCTGATCTTTATGGATATATTGTCCAATGAATGAAGATGACCTATTAGAGAGAATTTTGGGTAATATTTTTAAGTCATTGTTAATCAAAGAAATTGGCCTGTAATTTTCGACTAGACTGGAGTCCTTATCAGGTTTCAGAATAACGGATATATATGCCATGTTGAGCTGTTTACCTATTGGATGACCTTCAGTCAGAAAATTTAAAAATCGTGTAAGATAGGGTGTCAGGGTCTCTAAGAATGTTTTATAGTAAGAAGGAGAAAAACCATCAGGTCCAGGAGCTTTATTAGTTTTCAATGTTCTAATAACTTCTGAAACTTCTGTCATAGATATGGGAGCTTCTATTTCCTCTCTATGTATATCTGCTAACTTGGGCAATTGTAAGCCATCTAGGAACTCCTCTATTCTATTGGAGGTAGAATGTCCTTCAAAACTATATAAATTAGGATAGAAATCTTGAAAGGCTGTCATTATACGCTGGGGGTTTAGTGCAAGAGAGCCATCAGCTAATCTGATCTTGGGAAGAACTCTAGATCTGAGTCTAAGGGATAATTTATGAGCTAAGATGGGACCTATCTTATCCATCATTTGATAAAATTTGGCCCCAGACCACTTAACAGAATTATCTGCCTTCACCGTGAGAGCCAGATTCAGAGCAGCCCTAGCCTCATCTAATTTGGAGGCAGGAATACCACATGAATCCTTTTTATGTTGTTTACTCAATGTTACAATGTCTCTTTCTAGTCTTTCCACCTCCAAAGTCTTAAAAAATTTTTTGTCTAGCTGCAATCTGTATTAATTTGCCTCTGACGGTAACTGTGCCGCCCACAGAATTTCCGGAGAAACTTCCTGACTGTCATTAAGTTCAAAATATTCCTTAATCTCACGTTCAATTTCTGTGGCAATAACAGGATCCTTTAGTAACGATTGATTAAGAGTCCAATGGGATACCCTTTGAACCATACTATCACGTTTCAAAGACAGTAGAACCATAGAATGGTCTGACCATGCCACGTCTATAATAGAGGAGGCAATGGCAGAAGGGATATGTTGAGTAGAAACCATTATGTGATCTATATGTGAGTGTGATTGGTGGGGATTTGAAAAGTGAGTAAAATCTTTTGTTTTTGGGTTCAGCTCCCTCCATATATCCGTTAATCTGGGTCTATGAAGTAGGCGAGCAATTTGTGTACTAGCCCTGGTTGGACGGATCATTTTAGTCTTCAATGGTTTAGATTTATCTAGCCCTGTATCAAATGCTATGTTGGAATCTCCTCCCATAATGATAACTCCATCCATAAATGGCTGAAGAGTTTCAAACATTTGGTTAAAGAATTTCTTTTGTCCCCTATTAGGAGCATAATATGATATTAAAGTATACAACCTCCCATCTATTGTACCTTTCACCAATAGGAATTCCCCCTCTGGGTCTCCACATTCCTTCTGTAAATTAAACTTGCAGTGTTTAGAAAATAAAATTGCTACTCCCCTGGTCTTATTTTCAGCATTGGCTAGATGAAACACTGGGAAGTGGGCATGTAAAAAAGTGGGGGTGTACCGCTGTGGGAAATGGGTTTCCTGTAAAAAAACGACATCGATGTGATGAGACCTATATTCCTGAAAGGCCTTCCGTCTCTTAATTGGGGAGTTCAACCCCTGTGTGTTATGAGTAATAACCCGAAGAGGAGAAGAAATATTATTAGTAGCAGCCATGAAAAAATAGAGTAAGATCAAGCAATTCGCTGTCCCAAATAATACTCAATCTAATATAAATCCTTAATAAGAAAGAATTATTCACCAAGGTTGGATTAGCAAACTTCCAACATCCCTCTAAAAAAACCTTTCATTGGCAGGTAGGCTAAGAGAAAGAAAAAGACAGTAAAGAAAGAAAAGAAAAAAACAAAATCAAATTCACTCAGAAGCAATACATAGTATATCAAAAGGCCAAATAATGGCCCAGAATGAAGGGAGGGATAAGACTTCCTTCCGATCTAAGAAGTGGGTGGAGGCCCAATGCCTCAACATTGGCCAGTGACAGCCTCTCAAAAATTGTGAAAGCATCAAACTAAAAGCGGATTCATCTTAGATAAACCGAAAGTCCATAACAGACTATATTTTGTTTTCTAAAACACCAAAAAAAAACAAAAAACATTTTTTTTTTTTTTCAATTGCTACCTGAGATATCACGTAGAGAAGATAAAGTCAACAAGGAACTTATCATCTCTTCAGGTAACAAGATTATCTTTAACTCTCCTATGTTTGACTTTGTTCCAATTAGAAGAGGTTGGGCTTATAGGAGATTGACGTTTGATAGATCCTTGTTGGGCAGGTGTAGTGTCCGTGTTCGGTTCCATAGAGATAATCTTCAGGTCCAGCAAAAGATGTTCACCTTCTTGGAAATTATGAACTGCATAGTGTTTGCCATTAAAGGAGAATTTTAGAGCAAAAGGAAAAGCCCATTTGTATTTTATGTCTTTTTTGATAAGGGCCGGATCTTCTTCTTTGAATAGTGTAAGGAGAAATATCAGAAAATATTTGAATAGTGGCTCCCTGGTATTGTAATAGTTCCTGTTGGCGAGATTTCTTCATTATGTCCTCCTTTATAGAATAATAATGTGGTTTAACTACCACATCCCTTGGTAAACCATCCTTTCTAAGTGGTCCCAGTGACCTATGAGCACGGTCCAATTCCAACTTGTGAGCAGGAATAGATGGTAATAGGATTTTTATAACATCCTGTATAGCAGCATGTACATCAAGGATAGTTTCCGGCATTCCCCTGACCCTAAAATTGTCTCTCCTGGAACGGTTCTCAAGGTCATCAATTCGTGCCTGTGCTGTTTCCAGCTGGTCCTGCATGAATTGTAAATGTTCAGTATTCTGGTCAGTTTTTGCCACAGTGATGTCTAACTTGTGCTCAATATTTTCAATTCTACTACCAAGGGACTGAAAGTCAGCTTTAATTTCACCAGTAATTCTTTCAGCATTTAGTGCTAATCCTTTATCCAGCATTTCTGATATTCTCGTGAATAATTTGGATACATTGAAAGTTACATCAAGAGCCTGTTCAGCCTGTGTATGTACTTGGATAGGAGCTAGTGTAGAGACCTCTATTGGGGATAAATGGATACATTCCACAGGGTTCTCCTGTTCTGTGTATTCAGGAGAAGTGATAGAAGGACAAGTTACAGAATTAGAAGTCTGAGAAATAAAAGATATAGATGAAGGAGCCAAAACTTGCTTAATAGCATTAGAGGCCTCAGCAGCTTTCTGTGTGTGTGTCTGAGGTACGGCGGCCATCTTGGAAAAATGCAGTTTCTCCGCAGGCTTTTTAAAACGTTTCTTGCCTCTTTTAGAATATTTACCCGGCATAGACAGGTGCTCTGAAGCTAGCATTACCCGTTATTCTCAGGCGACAAGGGAGTCTGTAACCGCTTGTATCTCTGCTGTATGGCCGGCGGTGAACGGAGCTCGGGTCCTAAGCTGCCATCATAGGAGCTCCTGCCCCCCTCTCCACCTGTAGACATTTTTAAACGTCGCCTATGGAGATTTTTAAGGGTCAAAGTTTGTCGTCATTCCACGAGCGGGCGCAATTTTGAAGCATGACATATTGGGTATCAATTTACTCGGCGTAACATTTATCTTTCACAATATAAAAAAAAGTGTCTAACTTTACTGTTGTCTTCTTTTTTTAATTCAAAGAAGTGTATTGTTTACAAAAAAATTGCGTTTGTAAGACCGCTGCACAAATACGGTGTGACAAGTATTGCAACGACCGCTATTTTATTCCAGATGGTGTCTGAAAAACAATATATATAATGTTTGGGTGTTCAAAGTAATTTTCTAGCAAACAAAAACTGATTTTAACTTATAAACACCAAGTTTGAAAATAGGCTTGGTCCTTAAAGCGGAGGTTCACCCACATTTTAAACATTGCTGTCACCAGTCCCTCTTAACATGAATAAAAACAAATGCCTAACCTTTTATTTTTTTTGTTGTGTCGTTTTCATTAATCTTCTTTATTCATTCGTACTTCCGGGATTTCCTCCCGCGGGAGTAGGCGTGTCCTTTGCTGTGTCTCCTGGGAGCAAAGTGTCCTGCTTCCCAGGAGTAATAGAGTAACGCCTTCCTTGCAAACAAGCATCACGTTAATTCAATCGTCACGTGACTCGTCTACCCGGTCACGTGACGGGGGCGGATCTAATTCCGCCATTTTAAATAATGGCACGTAGGTGTATTGGCATCACAACGGGCGTGTACTTTTACTGTTGACGCCTGTTGTGATGGCAACCAGGAAGTGTTGACGGCGCTGCTCGCCGTCAACACTGCGCGTGCGCGAGATACAGCGATTAATGCCGGGAGAAGCGCATTCATCGCTACCCGGAAGAATGTGCTTGTGGGCTTCAAGATGCCCACAAGCAAAATGGCAAATACAGGAAGAATTTTTATAAAGAATAATTTATAACGAAAACGGACGGGGGAAGTTTATGAGCGCCGGACAAATGAGTACTAAAAATACATAATGCGTAGCATAGAATGGACTGAAAAAAAAAAATGTCCAGACCGCGGAACTTCCGCTTTAAGTGGTTACTACGGAGAATGCAAAAATAAATTATTCTGCCTTTTTAGAACCACTTTAAATCTATGCAGTGTTTTAGTTCACCTAGAGAAGTTTTTTTTTCCAACAAAGTTGGAGTTGTACTTTCACAGCTGTGATGCACAACCTGCTTGAGTTTTTATTTATTTCTCCTGTTTTTTTACTGTTAAAAGCTTAACCTCCCTGGCGGTATGATTCTTTCTGGAATTATGTACCAAAAGCGGTACAATTATTTTGCATGGAAATTTGGTGTTATGTATTATAGGCCTGCAATTCTTAGTAATTACTTACTTAAACCTGAGCAAACCAGAGTCTAGTAGACATCCCGGGTATGATAAAGTTTGAAACACAAAATTATAAATTATAATATAATAAATAACTATAAATAATTATAAAAAATAGTAATCTAATTATAATAAAAATTATTCAATAATGTAATCAAATCAAAAACACTGAAATTTGCTCAGTTGCAGAATTGTCGCTGTCATTAGATTTAGTGTTTGATGACGAATTTCCCCACAAATCGCTATCGCTCAATTCTGCGAGTGATTCTATTTTATTATCGCTGTTTTCTAGCTGGTCTAAAACCACTTTTGACATAAAGGGACACTTTTTGGTTGCTATGGACAATCTCCAGTTTCCAGGCAGAAAGAATAGTTTTTATTATATAAAACTGCATGCAGGGCACTGGGCAGACCACTAGGGACAAAGGGGGTGTGTAATTATTACATACAGTACTGTAATCAGTAAGATTACAGTATACTGTATGTATACTATGTGTTTACCTTTTTGAATTTGCCGCCCAGTTCCTCTCCCATGCGCCGCTGCGGCTCGCAGGGATCGGAACTAGGAAGTCAGATGGGGTCGAAAGTGCCGACACTCGCCGGAGATCTCGCTGGCGATCACAGCAGAGGACATCATCGCTGGATCGCCAGGAGAAGGTAAGGAAACTCCGCTGCGGGCTCTGCAATGTCTACCCCGAGCGTGACTCGGGGTTACCGATCCTAGCATAAAGAAACAACCCCGAGTCACGCTCGGAATTACCGCTAGGGAGGTTAAAGGGACACTAAGACCCCATTCACACAGGGGCGACTCGTCAGGCGTCTCAGCCGCCTGACGAGTCGCGTCCCATTCTGTACAATGGAACCGTTCTAAGTCGCTCCGACTTAGAAAAAGGTTCCTGTACTACTTCAAGATGACTTCCATTGACTTCAATACAGAAGTCATTTTGGAAGTCTGCTTTGAAGTCGTGTGGAGATCGCCCACCACAGTCGCGGCACAAGTCGTGCCGCCCCTGTGTGAATGGGCTCTTAAGGTTCCCGTTTAAAAAATAAAATAAAAATAACAAATATGTTATACTTACCTCCACTGTGCAGCTCGTTTTGCACACAGTTGTCCCGATCCTGGTCTTCTGGGGTCTCTCGGCGGCTGTCTCGGCTCCTCCCCGCAAGAACTAACCCCCTTCATGGGAGCTCTCTCCCGTGGGGGTTAGTTCTTGCGGGCGCTCTCCCGTGATACAACCGGCGGCTATAGCCGCAGACTGTATCACTCGCCCCCTCCCGGCGCGCCGCGTCATTGTATGTGATTGACAGCAGCGCGAGCCTATGGCTGCACTGCTATCAATCCATCCAATCTAGCCAATCAACGGCCAGACTGAGTGGAGAAGAGGACGTCGGGGGCGAGCGAAGCAGGTGCTCAGGTAAGTTAAACGGGGGGCTGGGGGGGCCGTCATTGCCAGTTTTTTTTTTTTGTTTTTTTTTCACCTTTATGCATAGGATGCATTAAGATGAAAAAAAACGAACCTTTACAAACCCTTTAAGGTTAGTATAAACATTTTTTTTTTTTGCAGACAAAAAATAACAAAATTTGTTTTATTGTGGTTACAATGTCGTATTTAGTTAGCATTGTAAAACAGTGCTTAGAACAATTATTTAGGAGCATAATGCATGAATGATCAGATCCCAATGGTTGATGCTGTATAGTTTCAATTGATTGTTACTATGAGGGGGACTGTATATGCTAAAGGTATCTCTGGCATAATGATGTTTCCTGACAGGCTCCATGGCAGCTTACATTTGGGTAGCCCCACACTTGCTCCTACCCCATAGGACACCACTCCCATAAATTTTCAGGCTGAGCCGCTTTCCTTTTTTGTCCTCACTCATAGGACCATTTTGTATGAAGTTATCCTACCTTTTGGAAGAATTGGCAACCGGATATCATGCGGGACAGCTGGGTGAATATTGGGAGCATCCTGTGGTGTCCAGAAGTCTTCGGGCTATTTCACACGGGTGGATGCCGTCATGATCCGCTCCGTGAATATCTGCTTGCTCAGCGGAGATCGCTCCGTTGATCCCCGCTGAGCCGGTGCATGACTTGTCCGTCTCTGCAAATTGTGCAGAAACGGACCGGTTAGATCTCCGCTTTCCTGTATGGGGCGATCGGATGAAAACGGACCGTCTGTCCGTTTTTCATTAGATCCGATCCGCAGACGGATGGAAAAGTAGGATTTTCCTCCGTCATGCTAAACGGACCATAGCGGAGACTGATGTCGTCGGATGTCAGCGGATGTTCATACGCTGACATCCGCTATCCCATAGGGATACATGTATGTCCGTTTTTCATCCGAAAATGGATGGATGAAAAACGGACATACGGGAACGTCCGTGTGAAAGAGCCCTTCCCGGGTGGCTCTGGTAGTCGCTGAGTCCCCAGCTATTAGCAGGGTGGTGTTTGGCACACATGCGCAAAAGATTGATACCTGCAAGACGGAGGCTCTGCCAATGGTGAGCATTTGCGCCAGATCGGATGCCCTGCTAACAGCGGATGACCTCTAAAGTGTGCCCAGCATGATGGTGTGCACTGTTCCTACCTCTGGCATCCGGGTCACCCTGCGGGCTGTGGAAGAGGTCCAGAATACGTGAGTATGTTTTGGCTTGAGGTAAGCAGAAGGGACCAGACACCATGCTAGGGAGTATAACTCCACCTATGTTAAAAACAATAATATAATAACCAAAATGAAAACATATGGAGATGACTATGCTCTGATGTGCATTGCAGCATTTTATCAAAGTTTTGTACAGTTGCCTTCTGTACTGAACAGATAACTGTTTGTTTAAAGTGGAGGTCCACACAAAAATGGAATGTCCGTTTTCCCGAACCCCCCCCCCCTCCGGTGTCACATTTGGCACCTTTCAGGGGGGAGGGGGTGCAGATACCTGTATAATACAGGTATTTGCATCCACTTCCGGGCATAGACTCCAGCGGGCCCCTTCCCGTCCCCCCGCTGTCTTCCGGGAAGCACACAGGTCCCAGAAGATAGCGGGGACCAGTGAGGACGTGCAGCGCGATGAGCGCATGCGCAGTAGGGAACCGGGAATTGAAGCCGCAACGCTTCACTTCCTGATTCCCACACCGAGTATGGCGGCGGGGGCAGCTGAGCGATTGATCGGCTTCGGCTGCCGACAGCGCGGGCACCCTAGACAGGTAAGTGTCCATTTATTAAAAGTCAGCAGCTGCAGTATTTGTAGCTGTTGGCTTTTAATAAAAAAAAATTTAGGCGGACCTCCGCTTTTAGCAAGGTTTTTTTTTCTTGTGTTGGAGGCTCAGTTTAATGAATCACCTGTTGTAGTGATGCTCTGATGTGAGAACCTGCAGTGCCAGTATATGTACATGTTATAATATTTATTTTTATAAACAATGTGGAGTTCTCCCTTAGATTTGCAGGGATTTATTTAATTCTGCAACAGGTCCTTGTGCCTGCTGCAGCCTAATCCTGCGACTGCTCTATGCAGGTTATAGCTGGAGGGGGGGACAGTGTCTTCTTTACTGATACTGTTCCTGGATTGGCAGATCTTCTGCGGGACTCTTAAAGATGGTGTATGGAAAGCTGACTAACGGACACATGCTATTGCGCCTCTCCAGATCTGCATGTATTATGCACACTGTAAAATAGGCCTTGCTGCTCATGCCTTGGCTGGTAAAGCTTTGTATGAATTTGCTGCTTTGTTCAGGCATCCAGGGAGCAAGATAAAGCCCTGTATGAATTTCCTGCTTTGTTCAGGCATCCAGGGAGCAAGATGATGCAACTAACAGATTGCCACGGGTAGTAAAGACACTCTAAGCACAGGTTCACACTGGGCTGTGGGAATGAAGCCGTACGAGTTCAGCTGAACTCGCAGGATTTCACTCCCGCTTGTCAGTCCCAATTTCGCCTGCGATTTCAGAGACATCTGTGCATGTTTCTGAACAGATGTCAATTTAAATTGCGGCCCGAAATCATAAAAACTACTTTTTGAAATCGGTGCAGTGCTGCGATTTTTTTTATTACCAAAAATATGTAGAATACATATCGGCCTAAACAGATTGAGATATTTATTATAGCAAAAAGTACAAAATATTGTGTTTTTTTTTTTTTAAATTGATGCTCTGTTTGTTTATAGCGTAAAAAAATAAAAAACGGCAGAGATGATCAAATACCACCAAAAGAAAGGTCTATTTGTGAGAAAAAAAGGACGTGAATTTTGTTTGGGTACAGCGTCGCACGACCGCGCAATTGTCAGTTAAAACGATGCAGTGCCATATCGCAAAAAATGGCCTCGTCATTTAGCCGCCAAATCTTCCGGGGCTGAAGTGGTTAAAGTGGAGCTCCGCCGAAAAAAAAATATTAAAAGCCAGCAGCTACAAATACTGCAGCTGCTGACTTTTATATTAGGACACTTACCTGTCCTGGAGTCCAGTGACGTCGGCAGCAGAAGACGAGCAATCACTCGTCGCTCTGCTGCCCCCACCGCCATCCTCGGTGAGGGAACCAGGCAGTGAAGCCTTTCTCACTGGTCCCCGTTGTGTTACTGGGAGCCGTGTGTTTCCCAGAACACAACAGGTATTCTGCGGGAAGTGACGTACTACCCGCAGAGAGGACTCCCAGAAGTGGGTGCAAATACCTGTCTTAGACCAGTATCTGCACCCCCCCCCCCCTGAAAGGTGCCAAATATGACACCGGAGGGGGGGAGGGTTCCGATGAGCTGAAGTTCCACTTTAGGGTGGAGCTCCGCTTTAAGCATGTTTTTGTACCTCCCTTTTGAAAGGCTGTTGGGATGCCTACAATGATGGAGATACCCGCAATGCAAGTATTTTAGCACTTCCAAAGGAGTGCATTGCCCTTTTTTTTTCCTGTGATGTTTAAGATAAAAACGCATTCTTAAAGAGGGGTGCAAATTGAACAGAAAGACAGAGCAGCAGAATGTCTTAGTGGTCAGCACCTTGCAGTACTGGGTAGTTCAAACCCCAATCAGAACACTTCTACCTGCACTGCAGGATGTTAGATTAGGCACTTACGAGGAAGAGGTTTTCCAGCATAATGAGTCACCTGTCTGGCTGACATGGCCTTATGAGCTTAGCCGTATACGTGAAGTTGTCCTTGGAAGATGCTGTGTCTTTCAGGAGTATACTCAATCATGATGATTGGGTGTGTCCTTGGGGTGGGTGTAGCGTCTTCTAGTGTTAACTTTGTGTTGGACCTGTCCCTATGGGGTATATCTCTCTGTAGTTGCAGCCTGGGAACCTGTCTTAACCCTTGCATCTCTTCCAATGCAATAGAAGTTAAGGGCCAGTTTCATTTGATAGCAAAGAGCTGGGAATAATTCTACAAGTGGGACAATCTTGTCTGCATTGCGAGAGTCTAAACAGTCCCCTTCAAGGGCTAGCTTTATTTAATAGCCAAGAGCTGTGTTTAGTCTGGCCTCAGAGTAAATGTCTGCTGAATGAAAGTGTCAGTGCCTAACTCCAAAAAGATTGGCTCCTGCAGTTTCGGCTTGGGGTCCAGAAATAATTGTAGAGAGAAAAAGTCCTCAACCAAGTAGTCAGCAAAGAGCTCCACTTCTGGGGGAGAGGTTACTTACTGACCATTTTCAGATTGTGCCACCCATACATATCTTATAGGCCCCTGGTTGCTCCTCTTCTGATAGGAAGATATACAGTGCCTTGCGAAAGTATTCGGCCCCCTTGAACTTTTCATCCTTTTGCCACATTTCAGGCTTCAAACATAAAGATATAACATTTAAATTTTTTGTGAAGAATCACCAACAAGTGGGACACAATTGTGAAGTGTAACGAAATATATTGGATATTTTAAACTTTTTTAGCAAATAAAAAACTGAAAAGTGGTGCGTGCAAAATTATTCGGCCCCTTTACTTTCAGTGCAGCAAACTCACTCCAGAAGTTCAGCGAGGATCTCTTAATGATCCAATGTTGTCCTAAATGACTGATGGTGATAAATAGAATCCACCTGTGTGTAATCAAGTCTCTGTATAAATGCACCTGCTCTGTGATAGTCTCAGGGTTCTGTTGAAAGCGCAGAGAGCATCATGAAGACCAAGGAACACACCAGGCAGGTCCGTAATACTGTTGTGGAGAAGTTTAAAGCCGGATTTGGATACAAAAAGATTTCCCAAGCTTTAAACATCCCAAGGAGCACTGTGCAAGCGATCATTTTGAAATGGAAGGAGTATCAGACCACTGCAAATCTACCAAGACCTGGCTGTCCCTCTAAACTTTCAGCTCAGACAAGGAGAAGACTGATCAGAGATGCAGCCAAGAGGCCCATGATCACTCTGGATGAACTGCAGAGAACTACAGCTGAGGTGGGAGAGTCTGTCCACAGGACAACAATCAGTCGTACACTGCACAAATCTGGCCTTTATGGAAGAGTGGCAAGAAGAAAGCCATTTCTCAAAGATATCCATAAAAAGTCTTGTCTAAAGTTTGCCACAAGCCACCTGGGAGACACACCAAACATGTGGAAGAAGGTGCTCTGGTCCGATGAAACCAAAATCAAACTTTTTGGCCACAATGCAAAACGATATGTTTGGCGTAAAAGCAACACAGCTCATCACCCTCAACACACCATCCCCACTGTCAAACATGGTGGTGGCAGCATCATGGTTTGGGCCTGCTTCTCTTCAGCAGGGACAGGGAAGATGGTTAAAATTGAGGGGAAGATGGATGCAGCCAAATACAGGACCATTCTGGATGAAAACCTGTTGGAGTCTGCAAAAGACCTGAGACTGGGACGGAGATTTATCTTCCAACAAGACAATGATCCCAAACATACAGCAAAATCTACAAAGGAATGGTTCACAAATAAACGTATCCAGGTGTTAGAATGGCCAAGTCAAAGTCCAGACCTGAATCCAATCGAGAATCTGTGGAAAGAGCTGAAAACTGCTGTTCACAAACGCTCTCCATCCAACCTCACTGAGCTCAAGCTGTTTTGCAAGGAAGAATGGGCAAGAATTTCAGTCTCTCGATGTGCAAAACTGATAGAGACATACCCCAAGCGACTTGCAGCTGTAATCGCAGCAAAAGGTGGCTCTACAAAGTATTAACGCAAGGGGGCCGAATAATTTTGCACGCCCCACTTTTCATTTTTTTCTTAGTTAAAAAAGTTTCAAAAATCCAATAGATTTCGTTCCACTTCACAATTGTGTCCCACTTGTTGGTGATTCTTCACAAAAAATTAAAATGTTATATCTTTATGTTTGAAGCTTGAAATGTGGCAAAAGGATGAAAAGTTCAAGGGGGCCGAATACTTTCGCAAGGCACTGTAGCTTTGGTCTTGGACAGTTGGACCCTCAGGACAAGCACTTTAGGCCATGTTGGTCAATCAGTCACCTTCAAGCCTCTGACTGTGCCAGGAGGAATCCTTTGCTCCAGCAACAATAGACAAGTTCTCCTAGCCAGCATTGTTCTAACCACTTCTAGGGACTGCCATTCCACTTCCAGCAGATGTGATTTTAAGAGGAGTACTATTGTTGCTCAAAGGGATATCTATTTCCAAGATTTTATGCAGCATACATGTCTGCTGGTTGGGTTCTCAATCCACTCCAGGGATCACTGTTAACAATACCGAGGGAGTTCTCAGAACCCTACAAGAGATTGGCTGGCTAGTCTTTCAAAAAGAGTCATGTGACTCCTACGAAAATCCTTGTGTATTTGAGAGCTTAATCCATCACAGTTCAGGATACATGGTTTTTGCCACTAGAGCAAACTGGTGGTAGGGTGCTGGGTAATCCTAGCTTTCCTCTCTGCTGTCAGCATCTCAATACCTGATGATCAGGACCATGGTTTTTCCCATCCCTATATTGAGGTTGGCTCAATGGAAATGGCCTCTTGTCCTGAAAGGTTTTTTTTCCTCCAATGTCGAATATGCACCCAGCGATTCATGTCTTGCAAACAGGCAGATGAAGCCTTGGGTGCTGGCACAGTAATAAAGCTTCTGTGCTGCTGAGTTATTGCCAGTGGAACCCCCCTGTCAGGAGTTTTGTCAGTATAACTCCCCGATTGGCAGGTTGTTTTGAACATTCTGGTTTTCTGGACAGCTCTTTTATTCTCCCTTTGCCTTTTGTCACCTGACAGCAGCCTTTTTAGTCTCCAGTGGGGCTGAACAACATTACAGTGGTGTCCTACATCAGGGGGCAGGTTAGAGCCTCCAGGGTCAGTCCACTGAGAAGAGGTAGAGGTGACTGTGATCTGGGTGGAGTAGAATTTCTCTATCATCTCATTTGAGTCTGCATTCATTCACACCTGAGCGTTTTGTAGCCTGAAGCTACAAACCGATAGAGGGGAAAAAATACATTATTCTCTATGGAGATGGTTCACATCTCCACTCCAAAACGCCTGAAGCCGAACGCCTGAAGCTCAAACAAGTTCCGGACCCTTTTTTGTCTCGCGAATCGGGCAGATTTGGACGTTTTAGGAGTCATAGAATGTAATGGAAATGCTTGATTCAAGCGTTTAGCGCGACAACGAGCGTTTCGGCGGGCGCAAATTCGCGCAACAAAACGCTGGTAAAAACGTTGGTAAAAACGCTCGAAGTGCTACGCTCAGGTGTGAATGCAGAAAGCGTTTCCCTAGGGGCCTGGGCCCAGCCCTGGGTGCGGACGCTGGGACAGATCAGGAAAGGTTTTACAAGCCATGTGCTTTCCAGTCCGATCCATATATAGTTTTTTGGGGTCTGTTGCTAAAGACTGTGGTAATTATTGCAGTAATTCCCTATTGGCCAAACAGGCCTTGGTTCCTGCCTTTGATACCAGGTTATCGAATTGAAGTCCTTTCCCTCGCATGAGATCTTCTGTCGCAGAGTACAATACTCCAGCCTTGTTCATCTCTAAAGCCCTGTACACACGATCGGATAACCTATGTTTTTTCGTCCGATGGATTTGTCCATCGGAAATCCGATGAAACTGTTTTTCATCAGTCTTGGCCACACACCATCAGTCAAAAAACCGACGGCAATAAAACGATGGCACGTCCAAAACGTAAAGGGCCGAACAAATCTAATGGCGCCACCCCTTCGGCTGCTTTTGCTGATTTCGTGTTACCACGTGTTAGTAAAAGTTTGGTGAGAGCCGTTTCGTGCTTTTCAGTCTCCGTGCTTTGCAGATCGTTTCCTGGTGTTCAGTTTGTGCTTGTGGGTTTGTATTTGTGATTCAGTGCGTGCAGTCAGGTCGTTACTGCCTTGCAGTGCCTTCTTGGCCGTTCGTTTACTGTTTTTCAGGTCGTTCTTCTCAGGCCTTGCTGTTCCACGGTGCGTTCTGTTTGAGTGCGTTCTGACCAGCCGACCGGTTTAAAACCATGTTTGAAGTGCGTTCTCGTTCTCAAGCTCGTGCTGGCTTTGGACTTGGTGTTGCAGTTAACACTGTAACCCAAGTTCAGTCTGTGAACAGGGTGAGGAGGAGTTCATGGACTAAGAATTGGTTGCTCCAGCGGGACCAATTCTCTCATATGCCTCTGCTGTGGGAAATCCATGAGAATAATCCTGATGATTTCAGGAATTATCTCAGGATGACGGACCCCGTATTTCACCGTCTGTTGGATTTGCTGTCCCCCTATATCACGAGGCAGGACACTGTGATGCGCCAGGCCATCACTGCCGAGCAGAGGCTTATTGCCACGTTGAGATACCTGGCGACTGGGAGAAGCTTGCAGGACCTCAAGTTCTCAACAGGCATCTCCCCCCAGGCTCTCGGGATCATTATCCCTGAGACGTGTCCGGCCATTATTCAGGTCCTGCAGAAGGACTATATGAAGGTAATTTTGCTCCTTTAACCTCACATTATATGTTTTTATTGTTTTAGAATCTTCTTTTTTTTTCCTCCTAACACAAATTTGCCTGTTTGTAAGATCCTGGTAATGTCCCCATTTTCCCCATGCATGTTTTTACCTGTAAAGGCCTTTTTGGGCCCTACATGCCTATTTCCCTTCACTAACCTCTCCAGCATGCTATTGTGGGTGCAAACCCAGCTAGCCTTCTATTTTCCTTTTCATATTTTTGGGGTCAGTGCCCTCGTAGTTTGACAACCCTCCCCCCCCCCCCCCCCTAAAGATGTGAAATTATTTTTAGTTCTCAATCAAGCTCAGCAGAGTGGTAGAGCCTTTTTTTGGATCCCCCACAATCACCTTAGGCCCCCCCCTTAGATTATTTGAGAATGTCCACTCAGCGGGGGTGAGGCATCTGCTAAGTGGGCCTTTGTTTATTGGTAGGAAAAACTCCCTTAAATAATAATGTTAGAATGATGTTGGTCAACAATGTTTTTGTGTGTAATCTGCTTGCACTGTAAACATAAACCGTACTAATGTCTTCTTTTTGTTTGACTCCACAGTTCCCGAGCGCACCACAGGAATGGCTGACTGTGGCCTCCCAATTTGCTCAGCGGTAGCATTTCCCCAACTGCGGAGGGGCAATTGATGGGAAGCACGTCCACATAGTGCCGCCACCCCCGTTCGGGGTCATACTATTTTAACTATAAAGGTTTCAATAGTATTGTGTTAATGGCGGTGGTGTCGGCACGGTACGAGTTCCTGTATGTGGACGTGGGGAAGAACGGCCGGATGTCCGATGGCGGAGCATTCGCTGAGACGGAGTTCGCTCACCGTCTGCAGGCTGGGGGTCTTGCACTGCCTCCAGATGCAGAGAACGTGGAAGGGCTACCGTTCGTTTTCATTGCGGATGAAGCTTTTGGACTAGGACCACCTCATGCGGCCGTTTCCCCAACGCACCCTCACCCCGGAGAGGAGGGTTTTTAATTACCGGCTGGCCAGAGCCCGGAGAGTTGTGGAGAATGCCTTCGGGATAATGGCCAGCCGGTTCCGCCTGTTTCAGACGGCTATCAATTTGGCGGATTATAAACTGAACAACATTGTCTACTGCTGCTGCTTATTGCACAACTTTTTGCGAAAATTTTCGGCTAATTATGTGTCATCAGTTGGGCCTGAGGCCGGTCCATCTGAACTGACAAATCTGACCAGCCTCAGCACTGCCCGTACTGGCTTGGCCCCCCAAAGTGCCCGTGAAGTACGTCAGAAATACGTAGAGTACTTCACGGGTAGGGGGGCCATCGCAATGCCAGACCACATCTGACCTTTTATTCTTATCTTTTTCAAATAAAAAAAAAATTGGATTTACTACAAACTTGTGTTGTCATTCTTGTATTTGTGGTTTATGTGTCTCCCAGGTTCTAGTAGTGCCCAGTGTATTTGTCCTTAGTAAATACCCTCAAATCTCAGAGGTAAAAACACTGTTTTTGCATCTTCAGAACTGCTATTGAGCATAGAAAGAACAAGGCACACCTTTTTTAGACTTCCCAAATTTTTTTATTGATTGCACAACTTTTTTGGTTGTTTTGCGAAATTCTAGTCTTTTTTGTTTGTGCGGCTTTTTTGGAAGAATCATGCATGGGTCAAAAGCCAATATTTTTTTTTCTGAAAAAATAAAAAAATAACACAGTGAAAAAATACAAACATGAGATGGGGTGATGTTACCCCTGATCCATCCCAAAAGTGAAGAACCACACTTTCTTTTTGGGGCTCAAATGGGTATCTTCAACATGATCCCATGGCTAAGGTAAACATGTGCTATCTGCCATCATGGGGGTTCAATGGCCGTGCTTTGGGGGTGAAAACCGTTCCTCTCACCTACTTGAGTAGGGAGGAAGAGGTTGCACCCCCAAAACAGGGACATAGATATCCTGTGACGGCAGATAGCACATGTTGAGTCTGTGTGTGCATCATCACTTTTGGGCTGGTGGAAATCCCATAGGAAATTTCGGACGCATAACAAAACACAAAAACAGGGGGGGGGGGTTCACACTATTCTCCCCAAAATATCTATCATGTTTTTATATTTTTGCTCAATCACAATCATTCTCTTTCTCATAATGTCCATTTCGCTACTGCATTCCATGATTTCCTGAATGATTATTTTGGCGCTGGCACTCGAGAATGGAGGATTTGGACTTCCTGACACACCCCCACGTTCAGTCCCTAAAAACAAAAAAAAATGTTTAAACTATGCAGGCCTACATCTGTATTTACCTTGAAGTTGTGGTGACAGACACTGTCCTGTTGTGCTGATAAGCTCCACCTCTCCTTCCTCCACCTCCGCTTTCTCCCCCTCCGCTTCCTGAACCTGCTGATCTTGGTCTGCTTTGTGATCTTCGGGGAGTTTCTGTGGTGTTTGGTTCCTCGTCTCCTGAGCATGGTGTCCTCCCAGTCTCCTCTCCCCTATGGGAATTTAAAAAATAATGTATCCTTTAGCACACAGACTTTTTAGGCCTGAAAATGGATTCTCATTGTTTTGAAGTGGGGTACAATTGATATTTGGCCCTGAGTTTCAAGATGAACATATGAGATCTTGCAAACTCAACAAAGCAACATGTTATTTTGGAGGACACTCACAAATACACTTGGATAACCACCAAGGTATCCACAGGACCACCTGTGTGTGACACCGTTAAGAAATTTGGTCATGCGGCCCAGAGTATAGTATCTTGATCAAGAACAAAAAAAAGTACACAACTGCTGGAGTGTCATCTCCTTTACCCAGAATACAGTTTATCCTTTCATTCACATTCTAATTTTCCTTACAACACACCATCTTGCCAACAATGTGTAGATAAACATTGTTGAAGTAAAATGAGGCATGCCAACATGTAGTTTACGTGGATATGTGCCAAACATGTTTGGGGGAAAAGCAGCAATTTTTTTATAACACACATTTACCAAATAAGTGGACTCTCCACTTAACATAAAAGTTGACATTTTAAAATGTGAAACCAGTCAAGCCAAGCACATGTTGCAAAACATGGAAGAATACATATTACAATGTGAAAGAACACATTAAAAAAAACTTACTTTTTTCTATGCTTTTTATAAGCTTCCTATACTGCTCCGGCTCCCTGAGCTTCAGGTCTGACCACCTTTTACGAAGTTGTTCCTTGGATCTCCTGACCCCATATTTTTTATAGAGTCTTCGCCACTTTGTCCATAATTTGTGACTTCCGGAGATTAGGTGTGTCGTATGGGCCATGCTTGCCGTCGTAATCCTTCCTCCGCAGAATGTCCGCCATCTCAGAAAAAGACATATTAGTCGACTTGTATCTTTTTGTCGTTGTCTCACACTGTGCGCCGATCGTTAAGGGGCAGGGAAATGCAGAAAAAGTCCGTCATGGGCGGGCGACGAGGGCGGAGTTACACGCATGCGCAGGGTATAAAAAGGGGAAAGGAGTTATTAGGGATGCGCGGAGTAAGGACGACCGGAAGTGAACCAACGAACTGAACTAAGGTAAGAAGGGAACTCGGGCCTGCAGTGGCCTATAATGGTTCATGATTGTAAAGAGCAATATTGTGATAAGTTGAGGAGAATCAAATCTGAATTTTTTTTTTGTATCCTTGTTTTTTTACTTGCTGATCCAAAAAGATGCATAAACTACGTGAGCCGGAGGTGATGCTGACTTTTATTGAAAAATATAAGGAACAGCGCAACCTGTGGGAACTGAAACACCCTGCGTACCACAAGAGTGATGTACATCGGGCAACTATTACCAAATTAGCAGAGGATATGAAGCCATGGATCCCAGATGCAGACTACACTATGATCAATAATAAAATCAACAACCTGCGTAATTCCTATAAAAAAAATACAAGGAAGTGCGCCAGTCAAAGAGATCGGGAGCAGCAGCCGACGATGTAGTAAAGCCCAAGCTGTGGTACTACAGACATCTTCAATTTCTGGATGACCAGATCGAGGCCAGGGAATCTATTTCCAGCCTTCCCTCAACCCTTCCTTCCACCCTTCCCTCCAGAGTTCCTTCCACCCTTCCCTCCACCCCTGCAGAGGCGGAGGAGGAGCCTCCTGAACTTGAAGAGCCAGATCTTTGCATCTTCAGCCAGGTATAGTATTTTTGATGATAATTATTGTCCACTAAGTAATATTGTGTTGAACTGTTTGGATTACCCATGAATGATAACATCCCCCCCCCCAAAAAAAATATGCACCAGTAATGATATCCAAATTGTGGGTGATAGATTCCCCAAATAATACAATTTTTCTTTTAATTTTATAAACAGGATGAGGCAAGCCAGGAGGAAGAGGGTCAGGAGTGTGGCAGGCAGGAGGAGGCAGGGCCAAGTGGGACTCAGCAGGTCCCCAGGCCTAGTTGCAGCACCGTCTCCCAAGTGGCTCCCCTCCACGTCAGACCGCCAAAACAACGGCGGATGACGCAAGTGGAGGAGGAGTCACTAAAGATGATTCAGGAGGCTGCTGCCATCATGAGGGCCCCCCTCAACCCTACGGAGGGGTTTAGCAGCTATCTGGCGGATAAAGTGCTCCAAATGGAGGCGGGACAACGGGCCCTTTGTGAGCACCTCATATATATGGCCGTACACATGGGGGCGAGGGGGCTGCTGACTGAGGCCACCCATCTGTCACATCACGCAAATCCCTCTCCTCCTTCTCCTCCTGCCACATCACCACCCACAGTGGCCCAGCCTGCAAGGGTGCGTGGACGGGGCCGTGGAAGGAACACTGCAGGGAAGCGTGGAGGGAAGGCTACAGGGAAGAGCAGGAGGTGATTCCCTGGCCTTGAGCTGCTCATCCAGAAGTTGCAGGTTGATGGAGTACCACAGCTTGGGATGATGTATGTCTTTGGCTGCTGCTCCTGATTTCATGTGGTTGTTGATTTTATTATTCATCATATCTGCATTTGGGATCTAAGGACTTGATATTCTCTGCTAATTTCTGAATAGTTGCCCTTTGTTTTTTGTTTGCTTTTTTTTCCCGAATTAAAGGGAAATTTGATTTCAGTCAACATACATGCCTGATGTGTTTTTTGTTTAAGTAGCAATAACATTTCATGAATACAATGTGTAATTAATAACAAGGGACACCAACCTCCGTGAGGAAACGAAAAAAAAAAAAATTGTCCTGAGAAATTGACACACCAAATAATGCACAACAAATTTAAAGCCAAAAAAAAAAAAAAAGGGGGAATTTGTGAGCTCGGCCTTGAAGAATTAAACTAATTATTCCTAAGATCACAAGAAAGAAGAAAGACATACGTTTGTCAGAACTCATGAGAAAGATCTGCTGCCAAAATGACATTTTAAACACCGTTCTAAAGCAACAAAACATGTACTGCATTAAACTAAGCAATAACTTGCAGAATGACGAATGTGCTCTCTCCATTAGGAACGCTAGTTTTACCAGAACAAGCGCTCCCGTCTCCTAATTCAGTCTGAGCATGCGTGGGTTTTTTAACCGATGGACTTGCCCATAGACGATCGGAAATTACCATCGGTTTTTTATCCATCGGAAAATTTTAAAACAAGTTCTATTTTTTCCAACCGATGGAAAAAAGACCGATGGGTACCATACACGATCGGTTGGTCTGATGAAAACCATCCATCGGACGGTTTTCATCAGTCAAACCGATCGTGTGTACGGGGCTTTACAGTTTCTCATCCTAGCAGGAAAAGACTGATCAGGCTTGGCTGTTGTTTCTTTAAGCTAATATCTATAAATCCTACAAAAGAATTAGAAAAGCTTGTTCAGTTTGAATTGCTGTGTTTTCTTTTGTTTCAATCCTCTGGTCGGGTGCATTCTGGACTTCAATTGATTCTAAAGCTCTCTTAGAGGGCAGATATCATCAGTCCCTGTCATATCCAATGTCTCATTGGTAGATTATCCCTTACTTATACAATACTTTGGGGGCTGCATCTGAGACTCGGAGAGCCAAGACTCTAGGTGGGATTTACTACTTGCTCTGGATTTCCTTGCCAGCTCCAGATAAGATCTCTTTTCAGTCCAGCTGAGGGATCTTCATTGGCATTCTGCCTAGTATGAGAAGCATTTATATTCATACTGGGTTGCAATCTGAGGCTTTGGAATCCTATGAGAACAAAAGTTTTGTTCCTCTTATATGCAGGACCACCAAGGATAACTGGTTCCATGATATAAGGGCGCAACAAGTAAACAATGTCCATAAACACCAAATATATGAAAAATATTCAAATAAATAATTGCAGAAATAGGCTAATAAAGCTGTAATCGGAATCCAACCACCGTGCTCTTGAAAGGGTGCAGTATTTTTACAGCCTGCCTTACATTGCAGCGGTATGACTTTTAAATTTCATTTACAGCTTTGATATTAGCCCAGGTCCCCATGCGTTTTTTAGTAAACAGCCTGGCCATTGCTTCCCTACACCACTGCTAGTATACTTGGTTGTATACTCTTTTACCTTTGTACACTTTTAAATAAAAACGGTATTACATTATATCCGTTTTTTTTGTGTGGCTCTTTGCGGTGGAGCTTTTAACCCATTCTAGAGTGGAAGATTGATATCCATCCTGTTTATAAAGAAGTTATTTTTATTGATCCACTGGAGATTGGAGTGATTGGAAATCAAGAGTACCTGTTACATGCCTGATGGTCATTTATGGCCGAATATTTCCGGTGAACACATTTGAGTGTCACGTCGGGTGAAGCACTTAGCTCACAGTGAAGAGGTTGATGCAAACTTGAAAAGGTGATGGCTCAATGATGTTAAACCAGATCGATATCAAAGTGTGAAAGGAAAAAAGAAGGCACATAGCGTAATACTGCTAAAAACAGTATGTTTAATGTAGGTAGTTACACTTCCATTCAAATGGTTAAAAAGCGCTTCATAGAAATCAGTGGCAACAGTGGAAAATGCCGACGCGTTTCGCAAGAAATTTGCATCATCTGGGGTATGCATCCACTGCTGCCTCCACACATTATATAGACAACATAACCCCCTAATGGGGTAAGAGTGACCTCACCTGTGAATTCATCACATGAGCAATCAGTTCCCGGGTCATCCAAGATGGCTCATCAACGTGTGCTTCATGCCTCCACGTGGGGTCATGAATGACGCTCAATAATTAATAAATGTTTCAGGGGTATGTGGTCTTAAAAAATAAAAATATGTATAAGAATTAAAAAAACCATACATAAATAACAGGGGGGTGGACAGACCAAAATCTGGCCACCACACATGGCTTATGTGATAAATATATAGCCAGGATAGTGTAGTATGTGCTCGAACACAAAGGCCAGGCACAGGAAATGGACCAAATATGATCCACGGGGGGACCGTACACAGACTGGTGTGTAAAAGTCAGAACGTCCGCGCTGATCGCGTCACGTCCCGCAACACACCGTCATGTGATTCGCGCAGCGTCACGTGATGCACTCCAGGCGCGATTACGTGATGCGTTCCAAGAGAGAGACACAGCGTGACACGTCCTCCCTCCACAACGATGTAATATCGTGAGGGCTGGACATCCACACCAGTCACGTCATGTCCCGCATGTAACTTGCGCAACATCACGTGATGCGTTCCACGCACATTATAGTGACAAGCAGGAAATGATAATGCGTTCCATCGTAGAAGAAATACACAGTCAAGGTCTCAAAAAGACCCAGACTGAAGGTATATAATAAATCTCCATAGGGAAAAAATGGTCAATAAACAATAATGAATTGCCATGACCCCTGACTAAATAATGATATTAAGTATGTATGCAAATAAAATACAAACGAGCACAGGAGACAAAAATCTTCATAGCAATTAGGGGCAACTGGACTGGATGATAGGTCATAGATTCACATACCGTATTCATCGGCGTATAACACGCACTTTTTTCCCCTTAAAATCAGGGGGAAATCGTGGGTGCGTGTTATACGCCGATACTCCGTCAAATTCCCCTGCTGAAAACGAGCGAGAGGAGCGAGCGAAGCCGAAGTACACTCGGCTTTACTCGGCTCCTCTCGCAGTCCCGCCCATCTCTGACTGCGCCGCTGACATAGAGAAAGCCGAGTGTACTTCGGCTAGTCTCGGCTCCTCTCGCAGTCCTGCCCCTGACTGTGAGCAGAGCTGAGTCTAGCCGAAGTACACTCGGCTTTCTCCGTCAGCGGCGCAGTCAGTGGAGATGGGCGGGACTGCGAGAGGAGCCGAGTCTAGCCAAAGTACACTCGGCCCTGCTCGCTCCTCTCCACAGAAATCGGCGCCAAATTTAAAAAAACGCCGAGACTGACAAGATCGCAAAGGCACTGGGCAAGGCTGCAGATGGACAGATGGACACTGGGCAAGGCTGCAGATGGACAGATGGACACTGGGCAAGGCTGCAGATGGACAGATGGACACTGGGCAAGGCTGCAGATGGACACTGGACAAGGCTGCAGATGGACACTGGGCAAGGCTGCATGCTGCATTTAAATTTAAGTTTTTTTCCTTAAAATTCCCTCCTAAACTTGGGGTGCGTGTTATACGCTGGTGCGTGTTATACGCCGATAAATACGGTATATATAAAGTATATATAAATTATGAATCCATCTAATAAATTGTAATAAATTGAATTAATGGGGAAGTTTCATGAATGGGAAGAAGGGCAACAAGTATTGCAGGTAAAAAACCTGACAAACCAGCTGCTCACTAAATGAATCCACGGACGAAGAAACCCCTCACATACATATTACAATGAAGAAATACATTAAATTTAAAATAAAATAGTATTCCTATATATCTAAAGCAAATATGTATGTGACAGCCCTCGTGCAGATTATTCCCTAAGCGTATCCAATTCATAATATATGTAGAAAAAAACTGAAAAAAGAAAGATGAAAAACGTAGAAAGGACCCACATTAAAGGACAAACTGAGTGAGAGATATGCCATTAGGATTTATGTTCAGGCCGAGAGGCCTGTGTGTCTGAAGTTCATAAATCCAATATGTTTCAAGTTGTGAAACACCCCTAGTTTTAGCCCCACCCCTCCATGGTGGTGTATAATGGTCAATAATAAGAAACTGGGTACCTGCCGGATTTCTGTTGTGACACAGCTTGTAATGTCTGGGTACTGTATGGTGAACATCACCACCCAGAATCAGAGCAACGTGTTCGCCCACCCTTACCGAAAATGTTCGGATAGTGCGGCCCACATACTGTTTGCCACATGGGCATGTGATTAAATAAACAATATGTGTGGTGGCACAAGTGCAAAATTGTTTGGGGTAGGTCCTACCAGTCACAGTTGACCTAAATGTCAATGATTTTCCTCTCCCCGAAATGTTGTATTTGCACACATTACACCTTTTGCAGGGATGATAGCCTACTAGTTGGTGAAAAAAAGATGGGCGTACAGGGGGGTTAATGATGTTAGGAGCTATTTTGCTCTGAAGAGTTGGTGCCCCTCTGAACACTATTTTAGCCTGATCCGGTAATACCGTATTCAAAACACTGTCATTTTTCAAAATCCCCCAGTGTTTTGCCATAATAGCTTTCACCCGTTTATGTTGGGTGGAAAAGGCGGTAACCATGGACCATTTATAGCTCTCATCCACTTCCCGCTTAGGTTTTATCTCCAGCAAAGAACTTTCAGTTTCTAGAGTCAACATAAGGTCTCTGTCGATAGCAGCGGGATCGTAACCCTTATCAATGAATCTATTTTTAAGAATTTTAGCCTGAAAAATAAATGTATCAGTGTCAGTGCAGTTTCTCCGCAGCCTGATGAATTGACTGCGGGGAACTGAACTGAGCCAAGATCTGTGATGGCAGCTATCATGAGGGATGAAGCCATTACGGTCAGTCTTTTTTAAAAAAGTTTGGAATTGAAACTGCCGATTTGATGATGTTAATTTCAAGATCTAGGAACTGAATTCTGTCTTGGCTGGCTGTGTAAGAAAGAGAAATCCCTCTATCATTGGAATTAAGATGGTTCATAAAAATCTCTAAAGACGCCATGCTGCCATCCCAGAGGAGGAGGATGTCGTCTATATATCTGGCCCACAACACCAACGGCGTGGCGTCCTGGGCATAGACAACATCCTCCTCCCACTTGGCCATAAAAGGTTGGCCAGACTGGGGGCATATTTAGCCCCCATGGCCACACCCCTCAACTGTAAGTAAAATTGGTTATTAAACCAAAAGTAACTGCTCCTAGTGGCAAACTCAAGCAGCTCCATAATAAATTCTTTCTGAAAGGAAGCTAGAGATTCTTCTTTATTCAGAAAGTGCTGTACAGCCTCAAGGCCTAGTTGGTGTGGTATACAGGTGTATAGCGAGGCAACATCAGCTGTTACCATGATGTAATCGCCGCGTATATCTAAGCTCTCAAGTTTCCTAATGGTCGCACCTGTATCACCCAAATATTTTTCATAATAATTTGAATGTGTTTTTGAGGATCATCCATCAAGGACTTTTTCATCTTTTTTTCAATTTATTTTTTAGTTTCATTTTTTGTTGTTTCAGTAATTGCAATGTCATTCACATAGGGAATTATTCAGTTTTTCCTTGTATATCAGGGTTTTCTTCATTCATTTGTTGACATACACCCACTTAGCGCTGCAATTTTTTTGTTTTTTTGTTCTATGCACCTTTTTGTCCACAGGTTTTGCAGCCACTTTTTTTGTATTTAGTAGCAGTGCAGAAACGTTTGTGTTTGTTTCTATGCTTTTGTGATTCTATTTTTTGCCGCAGCTACTTCGATTCATTCACATGGATGTTTTTGATTATCGTGCTTCCCGCACGGTGAACACAGATGGGGTGTTCACCGCAACGGGGAGTGACACGGAAATAGGAGGATTGTTTGTTAGGCTTAAGAATGTTATGTCCTCTGAGTTCCATTTACAATGGGACCTTGTTTTCTTAGAACAATACATTTCAGATCGGATGGTCCCGAGAAGCCTCCGGTGGGAGGTTCAACCCCAACAAGGTGACCTCGAAATTGAATCATGGTTCAGTTATTTTAATGACGCTGGCATTACATTTTTAAAGTGTTCTGATCTCAAAGAAAAAAATGAGGTTGATGGTGTTAGATAGAGAGATCAAGGAAATTAGAGAGAAGTTGTCTTCATATAAAACCTCTCTCGAATATCTCTCTCTTTCGACCAATCTGCAAAATTTTCTTGAAAAAGAAGATAGAGATCAGAAACTCAAACACAAGAAATATTCAAGGGACATGGGAGATTATAAGAATGGTACCGTCTTTGGTTGGCAGAAACTATTTTCAGTAACTTCTGGTGTAGAGATGGATTCAACTCCACCACTATTGCCTTCTTCCTCCCTAGTCCCTGGGGTTGTCAAAGGTCCAACTATGAGTCAAAATCTGGGCGGACCTACGATGGCCTCTACTTCAAAGAACGGATCGGGGAACCACTCACAGATTCCACCATTAGGAGTCCGTCAGTCCAGTCCACATACCCCCCAACAGTCTCAGCGGGGAAGAGTTAAACCTAGAGGGAATAGGGGAGGTAGGGGTTCATCAAGAGGTACTTTCCATCACCCTAGCGGCCAGCGGCACTATGATTATGATGATCATTACTACGACCCTTCCCCTACCCGACATAGGGATCGTTCTGGTCCCCGTCGAGGCCATTCCCCCTACTATTGTCCCCCTTCTATATCCACACAGAATAGATTTTCCCCTCTTAGGGATATGCGTAATGATAGTCATTACCAAACGCACAACAGCAATCCCCATGATTCATCCTATTATAATCGTGAGCAGTCCAATTCATAGATGTATAGAGGACGGGATTTTCACGAGGACCGAACAATTTACAAAAGGGGTCCAGATCCAAGAGAGGGACCAGAGGGGGACAGAGAGCTCAGAAGAGGAAAAAGAAGGCGCACTTAGCGGGTCAAGGTGTATTCAACCTAAGTACCAAGGTATTTACATCAGATGAATTGTCGGTTTTGGATAAGGGCCTCAAAATTGCCCCTCCAAAAAGACTGGACAAATTTGGTACTTTCATCGACATACACAAATACATAAGATTAACATACAGCGTTATCTCATTACTAACCCCATTAGAAATGAGTGTAGGGCGGCTACATCTGGGACAGTACATTCAGGTTGGTCTAACCCTTCGTTATTCAACCCGCCTGTCCCAGCAGCACCTGCTGTTAACATTTTTAGGGACCTAGTTCTTAAAGATCTAGCAGAGATCCCTGACAACTACAAACACCGCCAGACCTTGTCCAAAACGGGTCTCATGTCCTTGTGTTCAGACAGGGACCTGGTGATCCGCCCAGCGGACAAAGGTGGCGGTATAGTTGTCTTAGACAAACTTGACTATGAGAAAGAAATGTTTAGAATTTTGCAGGAGCCAAACACTTATCAAATATTACTCACCAATCCTACTTCTCGCTTCAAAGCGGAACTTCAAAAATTGGTTGATAATGGATATGATAGAAATATATTGAATAAAAAAGAGAAAACGTTTTTAATACCCACAGTCCCTAGGATACCTACCATATACTATTTACCCAAGGTCCACAAGGACCTTGTGAATCCTCCTGGACGACCCATTGTTAGCGGTATCAATTCGGTCACATCCCGAATCGGTCGATATATCAACCATTACTTACAGCCCTTGGTCAGACGCATACCGTCTTATTTGGGTGATACAGGTGCGACCATTAGGAAACTTGAGAGCTTAGATATACGCAGCGATTACATCATGGTAACAGCTGATGTTGCCTCGCTATACACCTGTATACCACACCAACTAGGCCTTGAGGCTGTACAGCACTTTCTGAATAAAAAAGAATCTCTAGCTTCCTTTCAGAAAGAATTTATTATGGAGCTGCTTGAGTTTGCCACTAGGAGCAGTTACTTTTGGTTTAATAACCAATTTTACTTACAGTTGAGGGGTGTGGCCATGGGGGCTAAATATGCCCCCAGTCTGGCCAACCTTTTTCATGGCCAAGTGGGAGGAGGATGTCGTCTATGCCCAGGACGCCACGCCGTTGGTGTTGTGGGCCAGATATATAGACGACATCCTCCTCCTCTGGGATGGCAGCATGGCGTCTTTAGAGATTTTTATGAACCATCTTAATTCCAATGATAGAGGGATTTCTCTTTCTTACACAGCCAGCCAAGACAGGATTCAGTTCCTAGATCTTGAAATTAACATCATCAATCGGCAGTTCCAATTCCAAACTTTTTTTAAAAAGACTGACCGTAATGGCTTCATCCCTCATGATAGCTGCCATCACAGATCTTGGCTCAGTTCAGTTCCCCGCAGTCAATTCAACAGTCTGCGGAGAAACTGCACTGACACGGATACATTTATTTTTCAGGCTAAAATTCTTAAAAATAGATTCATTGATAAGGGTTACGATCCCGCTGCTATCGACAGAGACCTTATGTTGACTCTAGAAACTGAAATAAGTTCTTTGCTGGAGATAAAACCTAAGCGGGAAGTGGATGAGAGCTATAAATGGTCCATGGTTACCGCCTTTTCCACCCAACATAAACGGGTGAAAGCTATTATGGCTAAACACTGGGGGATTTTGAAAAATGACATTGTTTTGAATACGGTATTACCGGATCAGGCTAAAATAGTGTTCAGAGGGGCACCAACTCTTCAGAGCAAAGTAGCTCCTAACATCATTAACCCCTCTGTATGCCCATCTTTTTTTACCAACTAGTAGGCTATCATCCCTGCAAAAGGTGTAATGTGTGCAAATACAACATTTCGGGGAGAGGAAAATCATTGACATTTAGGTCAACCGTGACTGGTAGGACCTACCCCATCAAACAATTTTGCACTTGTGCCACCACACATATTGTTTATTTAATCACATGCCCATGTGGCAAACAGTATGTGGGCCGCACTATCCGAACATTTTCGGTAAGGGTGGGCGAACACGTTGCTCTGATTCTGGGTGGTGATGTTCACCATACAGTACCCAGACATTACAAGCTGTGTCACAACAGAAATCCGGCAGGTACCCAGTTTCTTATTATTGACCATTATACACCACCATGGAGGGGTGGGGCTAAAACTAGGGGTGTTTCACAACTTGAAACATATTGGATTTATGAACTTCAGACACACAGGCCTCTCGGCCTGAACGTCGAGTGGGACATAAATTCCTTTATTAATAAATCCTAATGGCATATCTCTCACTCAGTTTGTCCTTTAATGTGGGTCCTTTCTACGTTTTTCCGTTTTTCAGTTTTTTTCTACATATATTATGAATTGGATACGCTTAGGGAATAATCTGCACGAGGGCTGTCACATACATATTTGCTTTAGATATATAGGAATACTATTTTATTTTAAATTTAATGTATTTCTTCATTGTAATATGTATGTGAGGGGTTTCTTCGTCTGTGGATTCATTTAGTGAGCAGCTGGTTTGTCAGGTTTTTTACCTGCAATACTTGTTGCCCTTCTTCTTCCCATTCATGAAACTTCCCCATTAATTCAATTTATTACAATTTATTAGATAGATTCATAATTTACTTTTTGCTTTATATATATATGTGAATCTATGACCTATCATCCAGTCCAGTTGCCCCTAATTGCTATGAAGATTTTTGTCTCCTGTGCTTGTTTGTATTTTATTTGCATACATACTTAATATTTTAATATCATTATTTAGTCAGGGGTCATGGCAATTCATTATTGTTTATTGACCATTTTTTCCCTATGGAGATTTATTATATACATTCAGTCTGGGTCTTTTTGAGACCTTGACTGTGTATTTCTTCTACGGTAGAACGCATTATCATTTCCTGCTTGTCACTATATTGTGCGTGGAACGCATCACGTGATCGCGCCTGGAGCGCATCACGTGATGTTGCGCAAGTTACATGCGGGACATGACGTGACTGGTGTGGATGTCCAGCCCTCACGATATTACGTCGTTGTGGAGGGCGGACGTGTCACGCTGTGTCTCTCTCTTGGAACGCATCACGTAATCGCGCCTGGAGTGCATCACGTGACGCTGCGCGAATCACATGACGGTGTGTTGCGGGACGTGACGCGATCAGCGCGGACATTCTGACTTTTACACACCAGTCTGTGTATGGTCCCCCCGTGGATCATATTTGGTCCATTTCCTGTGCCTGGCCTTTGTGTTCGAGCACATACTACACTATCCTGGCTATATATTTATCACATAAGCCATGTGTGGTGGCCAGATTTTGGTCTGTCCACCCCCCTGTTATTTATGTATGTTTTTTTAAATTCTTATACATATTTTTTATTTTTTAAGACCGCATACCCCTGAAACATTTATTAATTATTGAGCGTCATTCATGACCCCACGTGGAGGCATGAAGCACACGTTGATGAGCCATCTTGGATGACCCGGGAACTGATTGCTCATGTGATGAATTCACAGGTGAGGTCACTCTTACCCCATTAGGGGGTTATGTTGTCTATATAATGTGTGGAGGCAGCAGTGGATGCATACCCCAGATGATGCAAATTTCTTGCGAAACGCGTCGGCATTTTCCACTGTTGCCACTGATTTCTATGAAGCGCTTTTTAACCATTTGAATGTAAGTGTAACTACCTACATTAAACATACTGTTTTTAGCAGTATTACGCTATGTGCCTTCTTTTTTCCTTTCACACTTTGATATCGATCTGGTTTAACATCATTGAGCCATCACCTTTTCAAGTTTGCATCAACCTCTTCACTGTGAGCTGCTGCGAGAGACACTCCTTGGGTAAATCATCAGCTGTTGACCCTTCAGGAACATACATCCAAAGCCTATGTTGATCCTCTGGACATATGTCCATTAGGGTCCACTAAGTCTGGTAAGCCTCCTTTATACTGGTGGTGGTCCCTTTCCTTTCACTATTGATTCAGAAGTGTTTGATGCTGTTCAATCATCACAAATTTATTTCGGATCGTTGTGGGACACTATTGGATTTTATTTATTATTTTTTATAATAATTTGAATGTGTTTTTGAGGATCATCCATCAAGGACTTTTTCATCTTTTTTCAATTTATTTTTTATTTTCATTTTTTGTTGTTTCAGTAATTGCATTGTCATTCACATAGGGAATTATTCAGTTTTTCCTTGTATATCAGGGTTTTCTTCATTCATTTGTTGACATACACCCACTTAGCGCTGCAATTTTTTTGTTTTTTTGTTTTATGCACCTTTTTGTCCACAGGTTTTGCAGCCGCTTTTTTTGTATTTAGTAGCAGCGCAGAAACGTTTGTGTTTGTTTCAGTGCTTCTTGGGCAGTGCATCACCAAGCCTCTGTGGCTCAGATTAGCAAGACCGCAACATGGTTACCAGTGCATACATTCACAAATTTCTTTAGTGTTCGCTAAAGTGAGTTGAATCTGGATAGAGCCTGTTCACGATTGGTTGGGAGTTTAACCCTTGCAGCACGAAGAGGTAATGGTGCAACCCAGCTGTTAGACTCATCCTGGAAGAGATGACGCACGCATTCTATCCAAGCATACGTCGCCCAGGATTACCCAGCCTAGATCAAGTTTTTGTGCGTAAGGGGCATCATCAGGTCCATTGCACTGCTTGTGTACTTTATGTACTCTGAGAATGTCTCTTCCTAGCAAGACCAAGATTTCAACATTCATGTCCATTGCAGGAATCTCATTAACAAGGTGCCTTAAGTGAGGATGGTGATATGCAGCCTCTGGAGTAGGAATTTCTTCCCTTTTCGTCTGGTATCTGGTCACACTCAACTAATGTTGGTAGGGGTATGCCCTCTCTCTTACTGATATGAGAGACCATGAACCCATTGACCCTTCTGCCGAAGGTCTCCTCACGACCAGAACAGGTCCTGCGAGTATAGGGTGATGCATGTCCCTTTATACCAAAGATCTCAAAACATTTAGGATTAACCAGGGATCTGTTGCTCTGTTCATCTATTATGGCATAAATCCTAATAGCTACCTCAGGTTGGACCTTTGGGTATATCTTGACTAGGCATATCTTAGCACAGCATTTGTGATCTAAGCCTTCTTCACAGACTTCTGTGCATGAAGAGGAAACATTAGCTGTGGCTGGAGCATGACCTTGTTGCTCCCCGCCATGATTTGAGACAGGGCTGGAGGTAGGAGGCTGCTGTGAATTGTCTGAGGGTGGGCCCGGATGCATAGCTGTAATATGTCTGTCGCTACTGCAGTCTGTGCACTTGATGACAACTTTACAGTCTTTAGCAAAATGTCCATAACAAGCACAGCACCTGTAGCATATGCCAAGTTTCTGAAGAATCTCCCTGCGCTCTTGTAACTTTTTTGCCCTAAGCCCACAACATTTGTTTAGGGGGTGATGCTTCTTGTGAATAGGGCACTGACGATTAGGGTCTTTATCTCTGTCACCCAAATCGCTCTGGTGAGCAGGAAAGGATACGGGTGGCGAGATGTATATCCTTTTAACAGATATTGCTCTACTAAAGTCTCTACGTTTAGCTGCTGTGTTATCATACCTTGATGATGAAGTAGGCAAGTTGGGTTCACTGAAGCTGGGATCGTTTCTTGTCCAGGCTTGATCACTGATGAACCTGCAAAAAAATGCGAATGGAGGAAAAGATACGTTATAGTCTCTTTTGTATCTTGAGCCCTGTTGTGCCCATTTCTCTTGCAGGCCGTATGGCAGTTTAGACACCACTGGATTGACACCATGAGCAGTGTCCAGGAAGCTTAGTCCAGGTAGACATGGGTCTGTCTTTGTCAAGTCCTGCTCCACGAGGAGGTCACTCGGATTTTGGAGCTTGCGGTAGTCTTTGTTCCCTATTTTTGGGAAATTTTGCAGTCTCTTGAATAGAGTGCTCTCTATGGCTTCAGAGCTACCATAGGCTTGCTCATGTCTTGCCCATGCAGCAACAAGACCTGCGTCTGGGTGGTCAACATGCACTGTTCTCAGTCTTTTAACACGATCTGCAGATTCTGGCCCCAGCCACTTTATGAGCAAATCAAGTTCCTCCTTGGTAGTAAGGTTGAGATCAGCAATATCAGCTTTGAAGGTTGATCTCCAGGCCCTGTAGCTCTCTGGACAGTCGTCAAACCTTGAGAGGGTAGTGTTAATGAGCTCACGGCGTACCGTATATCTGACTAAGTCATTCAAATCTGATCTCTCACACTTTGGGTGCCAAAGTAACTTGTGGAACCCCTCGGGTGTAAAAGTTCATTGGTGAAGTAGAGTGAGGTTTACCAGGATAAAATGATGTTGCAAGAGCGTTTGATGGGGTGTAATCCCTAAGGCTTGTGCTGGCTGTGGCTTGAGCTGCGGATTGTCACTGGAAGTCACCTTGTTGTCAGCTAGAGGTTATGTGGTTTGCTGCATAGATGCACTTGTGTTGAAGACTTGAAGAGGCTCAGGCGTTTGGAGCTGAGAGGTCTCAATGTTGAGAGTCAGAACAGTGTTGTTAGTAGGAAGTTCAGGAGATGACTCTGTAGCATTGCAAACATTATGCTTTAGTACATATTCGCTGGTGCGTTCAACTGGGTCTTGCAGTTCCGCTGGGATGGAACAGTCTGAATTACCACTCTCTCCCATCGCTTGTTCGAGGACTCTCAGCCTTGCTAGGGCAGCTGCTTCCTCCCTTTCCATTTGCAGAATCTTTATTTGGGAATCTGCCTCTGCTTGTTGAGCTTTCATCCCTGCTTGTATCTTTGCCTTTTGTGTTTCTATTTCTGCTTGTTGAGCTTTCATCTCTGCTTCCATCTTTGCCTTTTTGTGTTTCTATTTCTGCTTCCTTTCTGGTAAAGGACGTTTGCACTTTTTGATTCCGCATCAGCACAGGCCTCTACTGTCTTATCGCTTAATGTTGAACTTCTGGAGCGAGAGGATCTAGAAGAACGTGCAGTGTGCTTGGTTGACGTTGATCTGTGAGATCTGGTCTCCTGCAGTTGAGCAATGCAGAGTTCTGCCTTATACTGAGCTTTTTGCACTAAGAGATCCCTTTGTTTGGTTCAGTGCATCAGCCCTGGTCAGTTCTGCTGAAGAGTCCTCTATATTACAGTCCTGCAAGAAAGCTGTGTATTTTGCAAACAGCCGGTGGTAGCTTTGATACGCGACAGATAAGCGATCTCTAGAGTCTCTTAAGCCTCGTACACACAGTCGGACTTCCATCAGACTTTTCCGTGGATCTTTGATCCGAACGGAGTTGGCCGGGCACACACAGCATACACACCACAGGACTTTTCTGCAAACTTTCCCAAAACTTTTTCCAACATCACATGTTTTTTCTGCTCTTTACCGCCACCCATTGGTCGACTTCTGCTATTGTTGGTTGATTTTAACATTATTTGTTTTGTCCATCGGACGAAAGTCCGATGGTTTTCTGTACACACGGTCGGACTTTGCTCCATCAGACTTTTGTTGGCCAAAAGTTTGTCCGTTTGCAGACCGAACTTTTGTCCGATGAAAACCAAAAAAGTTTGTCCAATGGAGCGTACACACGGTCGGATTTTTTGTCAAACTTGCTCCAAATTAAGTTTGTTGGCAAAAAGTCTGACCGTGTGTACGGGGCTTGAGTTCAGCTGGTTGATCATTAAAGTGTGACAAAACTGACATGCAGTGTGAAGTTCTGTCCAATAAGTCTGACAGATTGCTGGAGAACTCATTTCTAGTGGTTTCATCGTTTTCTCTGAGTTTCTGTGTCAGTTTTATTGTACGTTTGGGTCTTACACTCTGTTCGGCAATATCTGCAGAATCTGCTCCCTGTCTGCGGGTTCAGAGGCATGATGAATCTGCATTGGGTCAGCCACAAAAAGGTGCTCAGAGTCTTGTCTAGACATTTTTTCATGTTTTTGCAAAAAATGGTACTGTCTTTATAAGAAGACGAACAGCAGCTTTGACAGGTGGGATAACACAGTTCAATGTAGAGAAACAGTTTTTAACATTCACATGAGGTGCAGTAAGCTTGTGCGACCATGTGCTTTCACAAGATGGAGGATGGCACTGAGCTTGATTGCAGATCAGGCACACACATATACACAGCAGGCTGTAGAAATTCTATACATCTTTTGACTATTCTGACTCCGATTGTTGTGAAGTGATTTATCCTTTGTGAGACCTCTATGCCTGGCCTGTATAAGCAGATATAATCACTGAGGACAATCCTCATCAGATAGCTTGAACTTACCAAATACTAATTCCATCCACAGAAGTGCTTTTATTCTGAACATCGGGTTACAGCAGATGACAGGGTACAACAGATGAATAGGTTGTGGTATTTAATGCGGTCAAAAGATATTGTCTGTAGCTTACTATGCAGAATACATGTGCCCTGCTATATATGGCTTGTAGCTGCCTCCATTACACAGGAAATACAATCACAGGAAAAAGGGGTGGAACATTACATATAAAGGAACATCAGGGAAAAGACATGTAAAAACAAATGCATTACCACAAAAGGTCACTAGATGGCAGCATGTGAACTAAACATAAACGTCCATAGAAAAATTGTTCAGAAAAACAATATATATAAATTCTATGCCCCATTGGGGCAGCACAAAAGACATGTGGCTGAATACTTTTTGTCCTAAATGTCTGACTAAAATTGAGTTTATTGGTCTTTTTCCATTAATATCGCAAAAAATACAAATCGCACAGACAATCAAATACCATCAAAAGAAAGCTCTATTTGTGTGGAAAAAAGGACGCAAATTTTGTTTGGGTACAGCATTGCATAAACGCACAATTACCAGTTCAATACTTTTTCCCTGTCATTCCATTTTTATTACACATAATTTAAAGTAGATGTAAACCCTCGCATATACCCAGTGAAGTGAACAGCCTCAGATGATACACAGAGATGAAACAAATCTCCCTACATAAGTTTTACATGTATATCTACTGTCTTCAGCTTTATATATCCTTTAGAATATGCTCGTCATGTTAAGTTTCCTGGTTAACACTGCAGAGAAGCCTGGACATACAGCCAAGACGACTGATTGGAGAAAAGGCACACACCCCCTCTTCTCATTGGCAAAGGAAGAAAAGCTCTATTTTTATATGTCAAGCTGACTGCTAATCTATCTATAGCAACCTCCCCCGACACACACTTATATCTCCCGTCTCTGAGAACGTGTGAGAAGTTATCAGGCTGATAATAGCTATGGAGCAAGAGAGAGCTACAGGGCTCAGTGGTTTGAAGAGAGATGAGAAAACACTACAGAGAGATGTGCTCAGCTCAAATTTCATGAATCGAGTTTACATTCACTTTAATTTATAAACTTATTTAAAAAAAAAAATTGTATGTATGGATTGCATGGGTTGTTACCGACGTGGTGAAATTTTCATATCAATAGCACTTTTAGAAATATATTTACCTAGAAAAATGGTGACGTGTTTAATACTTATTTTACCCACTGTATGATTATACACCTTGACCATAGTTACGCTTTAACATCTGCATTATTTTATTTGTTTCACTTATGAGATAGAAAAGCTTTGTCTCCTATCTTATATCTTTCTCTAACCGCAAATTCTGTTCAATAAGGTTTTACAAAATACGCTATGAAACATAACATGGGTCCAAACTAATTTTTATGCATGTTAATGCGGTTGTAAACCGCTGTTTGTTTTTTTTGCAATCTGCAAGGCAATGTCATAATGTGCTAGTATGCACCGCATACTAGCACATTGTGTGAAACTTACCTTGGAATGAAGAGCCGACACTCCCGCGCACGGGAGCAGCCGTTTACAGCACAGTACTCTGAAGAAACGGCCTGGGTGGCTCTTCCTTCAGAGCGCATGCGTCGGTGAAGTCACTGGCTGCATTTGCAGTAGAAATCTCCTAAACGGTGCATGTTTAGGAGATATTTGCAGTACTTATAGGTAAGCCTTATTATAGGCTTACCCATAGGTAAAAATTATGCATGGGAGTTTACTCCCACTTTAAATTGAAAATGGTATATAGATTTTAGCTTTGTGACTCCATTGTACTCTCATACACCATACGCTCTGCATCATTCTTCTATGGCCTTTTAGCCAATAATATGAACAATAGAGCTTGCTGTATGGTACTTTTGAGCCAGTAAGTATTTCCTTACTCTAGTGTATATAGATTACATTTTACACTTTGTATTGTGGATGCTTGTTGGGTCTTTTGGCTTTACTGATGGATGTTATTATACCAACCATTCTAGCTGGCTCCTATGAATATCCAGAATATTTGCTATACTAATGGATGCAAATTTTTGAAGCTTTATGGGTAAGACTATCTTTCAAGGACCCCTTTTCTCCGCAAGGTAGTGACACCAAGGGGACTTCCTGGCCTCGATCAATATCAAGGACACCTATCTTCATGACCCCATTTGTCGCAACCATCGGAGGTTCTTATGGTTTGCCGTGGGGGACTTGCATTATCAGTTTAAAGTGACACTAAAGGTTTAATTTTTTTTTTTTAAATAATAAACATGTCATACTTGCCTCCACTGTGCAATTCGTTTTGCCCAGTGTGCCCCGATCGTCCGCTCCTGGGGTCCCTCGGTGGCTCTCGCGGCTCCTCCCCACATTAGATAACCCCTAGGAGAAGCGCTCTCCCAAGGGGGTTACCTTGCGGGCATGCCCCTGTGTCAGCATTTGGCGTCTATAGCCGCCGATTGTAGGACTCGGCCCCGCCCCCTGGCGGCCGCGTTATTGGATTTGATTGACAGCAGCGGGAGCCAATAGCTGCGCTCCCATTAATCTATCCAATGAAGAGCCGAGAACCCCGGGCAGAGAGACCGCGCGTCCTTGGCGTGGGACATGGTGAGTAAAACGGGGGGGGGGGGGCTGGGGGGCCACTGATTGACAGAAGTTTTTTCAACGCATAGGATGCATTAAGGTGAAAAAACAGGAGGGTTTACAACCCCTTTTAAATTATCATTATCTGTAAAACCTTTGTTTTGTTTTTTTCAGGCTAGCTGGTAAGTGTGCCGGGAAATTTTCTCGGTTGTCAGAGTCTGGCTCAGAAGGAATGGTCCCCGCACCCTGAGGTGTTCCTCCAGCTTTGTCAGAGATGGGGCACCCCAGACGTCAAAATCTTTATGTCCAGGCTCAATTGACAGTTTCCTAGGTTTGTCACCAGGTCCAGGGACCTGTGGGCAGATGCAGTGGATGCTCTGGTGGCCCCACGGGATGGGTTCTTCCTGATGTATTCCTGTCTTTACAACACCTTCTCCGGGTTGCTTTCGCGGATAGAACGGTAAGGCATTGTGTTTATTCTTGTGGCTCTGGATTGGCTATATGCAGGGATTGCTTCACAGACCTAGTTTGGCTGGTCGCAGAAACACCTTGGCCTTTCCTGCTGCTGCCGGACCTTCTTTCTCAAGGTCCAATTTACCACCCTAGTTTACAGTTGCTCGCTTTAAAAGCTTGGTTGTTGAGAGCCAGGTGTGAGGGACAAGGACCCTTTCCCTGCAGGTGATTAAACTATGGTCAGGACCCGGAAGTCTACTTCCCGATTTTATTTATTATCACACCTGGAAGGCCTGCTTCGGTTTTTTGCGAGTCTTTGGGGGTCCATCTCTGTAAGTTCTCTATTGCCCAAGTGCTGGCCTTTCTACAAGGAGGAGTGGAGCAAAGACTGGCCCATAGTTTAAGGGCCAGGTCTCTACCTTGGCCATTCTTTTTCAGCATCCCCTGGCCTCTGTCTTTGGTTCGCACTATACTTTAGGGGGTTACTCAGGTGGCTCTGCTGTCTGGACACCTTTTACTGTTTTTTGATCTGAATCTTTTCTTCTCAGCCAAAAATATCCTATTCCCTTTGTGACCCTGTCACAAAAGGTGACTTTCTTGGTTGCCAACACGTCTGTCAATGCTTTCCTGTAAGCAACTTTTTTTGGTATTGCATATGGATACGGTCATACTTCGTCCTAGGCTGGCTTTCCTTTCTAAGATGGTGTTGGTCTTTCACCTCAGTGTGGATATTGTCTTGTCTTCCTTGTGTTCACAGCCTTTTCACCTGAGAGAAAGCGGCTCTCCACTGTCTGGATGTGGTAAGGCCTATTAGAGTGTATCCCGCAGCCACAGTGCCCATTAGGAAGTCTGACGCTGCCTTCATCATTCCAGAGGGTTCTAGACAAGGCCAGGCTGCCTCATCTTCCACCGTTTCCAGATGGATTTGCCGTACAGCAACCTAGACCTACACTGTTGCTGGTTGCGAGGCTCTGCCCCCGATTACTGTCCATTCTACCAGACCGCTTAACATGTCCTGGGCTTTTTACCACTTGGCTTCTGTTGTGCAGGTTTTCAAGGTGGTCACTTGGTTGTCAGGTCGCACGTTTACAAAATTTTATAGAGTTGATGCGGCTGCCTCGGTGGATGCCCGCTTTGGCTGGAAGGTGTTGCAGGCGGCGGTTTCAGTTCCAAAACAATGACAACCCCCCCAACCTATAACTAGCCTTTGCAGTATAGTGCACATAGAAGGGCAACACACATCACAAACAAAAGATTTCCCAGCACACTTACCAGCCAGCCTGCAAAACAACCCAATTGACCCTGTCTAGCAATTTATGTCAACAACAGAGGGTTTTGTTTGCAAACATTTGCAAAAATATGCGTAAGCCGCAGTGCTCATGGCAAGGCTTCTCTGTAAATTTCAGTCCTAACTCTGAGTTTCCAGAGTCTCCGAAGTAGGAGCGCATATAGCAGTAGGATGAATTAAGAACAGGTGTGCCTGGAGGGAGCCCACTCCTCCTTTAAAAGCACAGGGGCCCATCTGACACCCAGCAGGGCACGATGGCAGCAAAGGCAACCAATGCATCCCCGCACCCAATTCAACCAACTGTACAAAAAATTGGAAGCACCCCAACATATAATTATCCTTTGAAGTTAGGTGCACATGGAAGGGCAACGCACATCACAAACAAAAGATTTCCCAGCACACTTGAGGGCCAGCCTGCAAAACAACCAAATTGACCCTGGCTGACAATTTGTTAAATACAGAGTGTTTTGTTTGCACACATTTGCAAATATAAGAATCACCTAAGTTAGGAGCACCTATAGTAGTAGGATAGATTAAAGTAGTTGTAAAGTTAGGTTTTTCACCCCCCTTTTTCTTACCGATCCAGCGATTGGCTCCCGCTGCTGTCAATCAAAATCAGTGAGCCAATGAGGAGAGAGAGGGGTGGGGCCGAACCTCAGCTTCGTGTCTGAATGGACACACAGAGCTGCAGCTTGGCTCAGGTAACCCCATAGCAAGCTGCTTGCTGTGGGGGCACTCGGCAGGAGGGAGGGGCCAGGAGCACCAGCGAGGGACCTGAGAAGAGGATGATCTGGGCTGCTCTGTGCAAAGCCACCGTACAGAGCAGGTAAGTATATCATGTTTGTTATTTTTAAATGGGAAAAAAAATGATTTAATCACTTACGGAGCAGGTGTGCCAGGAGAGAGGCCACGCCTCCTTAAAGGCACAGGGACACACGTGACACCCAGCAAGGGCATGATAGCAATGAAGGCAGAAGGCATCCAATGCGTTCCTACACTGTGTTTTAGTTCTGCCTGGGGTCAGTTCTTAGTTCTGTTATTTTGTTTGGGCCCACTCCTTTAGTTGTCTTTCTGGCACTGCATCATTGAAGGACACAGCACCCACCCAGTCTTTTTTTTGGCTGTCTAGGTGTTGTCATCCTGGTACTGTTGGCTACTAACTGAATCCTTTATTGCAGATTGGGGGTTTGGCCACTACGAGAGGGCTGCCCCTTAGGCATGCTTTAATTTTAAGTTGCACCTAGCATGTTGCTCATGAATATGGTGGAATAAAACCCATCCCTGATTTAGTGAAACTGTGTCCTTCGATGAACCTCGGTGAAGGGGTTTTACAGTGAGTTCAAAAATCGAGAATTCTAGTTACCCATCTTTCATTTTGATAGATTGACTGCAATGTTGTTACTGACCCCTGAAAAGTATAGAGATAAGTAATTGTGACTCTTTTCTTTTTTTTTTTCATTCAAGTTTTAGTTTATTATCTGAATAGAGTCAGTACAATCTTTACAGAAAAAAGTACAATGTAGTATCACAATATAATATGCAAGCGGACAAGTTAAATATCAGTAGATCTCAAAATACAATATTACCATGTTGGAATACATCAATGCAAAAATACCATAAAAATGGAAAATATTGAAATATATTTATCAAAAATAGGAGTAACCCCCTACCTCTATACCCCCTCATTCTAACCTTCCCTTCTTTGAAAGTAAGTAGCAATGATGGCCTATTAAATATCTCAAAATATATGTATATAGTTACCAGAAGATGAGGAGATCCTCCATTCCCCCAGACACCCCTAAAGGGAGCATACTGTGCCTGAGAAGGCAAAAGGAGCCCCCCCCCCTCATCCTAAGCAACCCAAAAACTTTTTTTTTTTGCAGAAAACATATGACCTTAATTTGAGTATATATAACAGGAAATATAGTAGTCTACTATAAGTTTAAAGTGGTTGTAAACCCTTTTTTATCTTTTTTTTTTTTTTACTAACCTGCAAGACAAAGCTATAATGAGCTAGTATGACTAGCATACTAGCTCATTATGTACCACTTACCTTAGATCGGGGCCCCTGAAGTCGTCCGTGTCCCTCCTCTAGCCGCATCCATCGCTGCGGCGATAGCCGGAATGTTACTTCCGGGTATCGCCGCTGCAGCCAATCACAGCACCGCTCCGGCGCTGTGATTGGCCGGAGCGGCGAAGACGTGACTCCGCGCATGCGCGCGTGAGCTGTCGAATTCGGCTACGTCGTCGAATGTTGCGACCTAGCTGAATTTGTGAATGGGGTGACGTCAGCGTCGCCACATTTACATACAAATATCTCCTTAACCGTGTAGGTTAAGGAGATATTTCATGCACCTACAGGTAAGCCTTAATCTAGGCTTACCTGTAGGTCTTTGTTTAAAAAGTGGGTTTACAACCACTTTAACCGGGTGTAAAAAATCCTTCTCAAAATAATAAATCAAAGTCAAATGTTCTGACTCTAAAATAAGAGAACGTTGTATAAACCTGAGAAGTCTTAAAACAATCTAGTACAAATACCTATTGTTTATATTCCATATAACAAAAATAAATAAGAATGGGAGAAAGAGAGAAAAGAAGAGGAGAAAATATTTGGTGTTCAGTAGGAAAAAAAGGAAGAAATAGAAAAAGAAAGAAAGAAAGCCTACCTGCTCAATGTAAACATCAATATTCAGCGATTGGTATTGCTAATTACTTAAGGGGTGTAGGAATTCCCAAAAATTGTATCCAAGGTTCCCATATAGAATTAAATTGAGTAGATCTGTCCAACGTTGAACTAATCATTTTTTCCTGTTCCATTATCCATGTAACTTTTCTCTTCATACATAAAAGAGAAACTGATGTTTTTTTCCATGCTTTGGCAATGGTTATTTTAGCCCCTGTAAGTATGAATAGAATCCGTTTTCTGGTAACCTTGGGAACCTGTGGTATAAATCCGTTAATTAAAGCGATCGCTGGAGATTGATGTATTGTATATCCTGTGATATTTCGTATAATATTGAAGATTTTATTCCAAAATCCTCGGATTTTGGGACATTCCCACCAAATATGAATCATACCTGTAGATCCTAATCCCTGACAACCTCTAAAACAGAGAGGGGATGAGGTGGGATACATAGCAGCTACTCTTGTAGGAACTAGGTACCATCTAGTAAATATTTTAACATTTGCTTCTATAAGTGAAGCATTAAAAATGCCTTTTAATTAATCTAATAAAATTTCCACACCAGTCCTTCAGATCCCAATCACTTTGGAGGTCCTTCTCCCAAGCCAGCATATGAGGCAGTTTAACATCGTTTGAAACAAGCGACTTATATATAACAGAAATCCCACCTCTCCTATTAATAGCCTGTTCACATCTAACTTCATATGGCGTAGGTTCTCTAGATCCAGGATTATTTTCCCATACTTTATTAGTAAAATTAGAGATTTGAAGAAATCTTGATCTTTCAGTAGAAGGAAAATCAAGATTATCAATTAAATATTGTATATAGAGAGAGGGCCTGATCTTGAGAAAAAACGTCCAATGCGGTACACCCCCTTATCATGCCACCACTTAAAGGAACCAACATCCCCTTTTGAGATAAATAATGGATTCTGAAACAGATCAGCCAATGGTTGCAGCTTAGAGACCAAAGAGGGGAGATTCCTAAGCGATTCCCACAAAGCTAAAGATTGTGATAGAGCAGGAGATAAAATAGAAGGTCTGTTTTTGGGAGGACACCACAATAACTTTTCCAAAGTAAATGTAGGGGAAGCCAATTCTTCTATACAAATCCAGTCAGGTTGTTCATTTTTGAGGTATATATCGGACAACTGTGCCAGTCTAGCAGTTTGGTAATACCACCAAAGGTTCGGAAGTCCCAAGCCTCCCTGCTCAGGGAGATTATACAGACTGCGGGAAGAAAGGCGTGGACCTTTTCTGTTCCAAATAAATTTAAGGATTTTGCTTTGGAAGGCTTTTAGGTGAATTTTTTTAATCGGAATAGGGAGCGAGCGAAAAAGATACAACAATCTGGGTAGGAGGGTCATCTTGATCGAATTAAATCTGCCAATCCAACCGATATTGTGTGTTCTCCAGTTGCTAAGATCAGCCTCAAGTTTCCTATACATAGGTGGATAATTAGCCTGATATAAATCTTCAAATTTTGAAGTGAGATTAATACCTAAGTATTTAAGGGAGCAAGTACTCCAACTGAATTCATATTTATTTTGTATGTAGAAAACCACAGAGTCAGGAAGAGACACATTAAGGGCTTTAGATTTGGCCATATTAACCTTGAGACCTGATATTTTGGAGAATTTTTGAAACAGAGAGTAAAATTCAGATAAAGAAGACGTTGGGGAAGTAATAAACAACAACAGGTCATCTGCAAATAATGCACATTTATGATTTTCTTTTTCACACTGGATCCCCCTGATATTCGGATTATTCCGGATTGCAATTGCTAATGTTTCCATCATAACAGCGAATATCAGGGGAGATAAAGGGCAACCTTGCCTAGTACCTCTACAAATCTTAATGGAGTCAGAGAATAGCCCCTGTAATCTGACTTTAGCTTCAGGTGTAGAATATAGAGCAGATAAAATGCCTAAAACTTTCGAACCAAAACCCCAGCGCTTCATGACCTCAAACATGTGTGGCCATGAAACTGAATCGAAGGCCTTTTGCAGGTCCAACGATAGGAGCATACCTTCCTGTTTTTGTTTACCTACCCATTGGGTTTGCAATATTGACACCAAATCTACCGCTCTCCTCACCTGATCTGGACCCTGTCTACCAGGGATAAATCCCACATGATCTTTATGGATATATTGCCCAATGAAGGAAGATAACCTATTAGAGAGAATTTTGTTTAATATTTTTAAGTCATTGTTAATCAAAGAAATTGGCCTGTAATTTTCGACTAGGCTGGAGTCCTTATCAGGTTTTGGAATAACGGATATATATGCCACGTTGAGCTGTTTACCTATTGGATGACCTTCTGTCAGAAAATTAAAAAATCGTGTAAGATAGTGTGTCAGGGTCTCTAAGAATGTTTTATAGTAAGTAGGAGAAAAACCATCAGGTCCGGGAGCTTTATTCGTTTTCAGTGTTCTAATAACTTCTGAAACTTCTGTCATAGATATGGGAGCTTCTAATTCCTCTCTATGTATATCTGCTAACTTGGGTAATTGTAAGCCATCTAGGAACTCCTCTATTCTATTGGAGGTAGATTGTCCTTCAAAACTATATAAATCAGAATAGAAATCTTGAAAGGCTGTCATTATACGCTGGGGGTTTAGTGCAAGAGAGCCATCAGCTAATCTGATCTTGGGAAGAACTCTAGATTTGAATCTAGGGGATAATTTATGAGCTAACATGGGACCTATCTTATCCCTCATTTGATAACATTTGGCCCCAGACCACTTAACAGAACCATCTGCCTTCACCGTGAGAGCCAGATTCAGAGCAGCATCTAATTTGGAGGCAGGAATACCACATGGATCCTTTTTATGTTGTTTACTCAATGTTACAAAGTCTCTTTCTAGTCTTTCCACCTCCAAAGTCTTCAATTTTTTTTGTCTAGCTGCAATCGGTATCAATTTGCCTCTGACGGTAACTTTGTGTGCCGCCCACAGAATTTCCGGAGAAACTTCCTCCCTGTCATTATGTTCAAAATATTCCTTAATCTCACATTCAATTTCTGTGGCAATAACAGGATCCTTTAGTAATGATTGATTAATAGTCCAATGGGATACCCTTTAAACCATACTATCACGTTTCAAAGACAGTAGAACCATAGAGTGGTCTGACCATGCCACGTCTATAATAGAGGAGGCAATGGCAGAAGGGATATGTTGAGTAGAAACCATTATGTGATCTATACGTGAGTATGATTGGAGGGGATTTGAAAAGTGAGTAAAATCTTTTGTTTTTGGATTCAGCTCCCTCCATATATCCGTCAATCTGGATCTATGAAGTAGGCGAGCAATTTGTGTACTAGCCCTGGTTGGACGGATCATTTTAGTCTTCAATGGTTTAGATTTATCTAGCCCTGTATCAAATGCTATGTTGGAATCTCCTCCCATAATAATAACTCCATCCATAAATGGCTGAAGAGTTTCAAACATTCGGTTAAAGAATCTCTTTTGTCCCCTATTAGGAGCATAATATGATATTAAAGTATACAATGTCAGGTCACCTGTGGCCAGGTGACAGATGCACACCGTAGGGGGACAGGAGTGCACCGCAAGGTAGTGAACCCTATGGCTGACTGCTGCGGATAGGAAACTGGGTGGTTGTGGAAAGCGGGACCAGAGGAGCACAACCGGGATCCTATGGGAAGCTAGAGCCAAGATTCCCCAGGGCGCGGAGTCTAAGACCCAGCAGGTCTTCTCCAGAGCCTCTAGTGGTGAGGATGTTATGCTGCAGGCTGGGACCAGGTCGCGGCCCCTGGAGTTTCCTAGCTCATGCCCCGTAGGATAAGGGGAAAAGAGGGGAAGCAGCAGCACAAGATGTGAGAGAAACTTAACAAGCTGAAGGTCAGGGGCCACAAGCAGACAAGGATAACGAAAGAACGAGCCAAAGGTCAAGGGTCACGAGCAGACAGGGATAGTCGGGGACAAGCCAAATATGTAACAGAGAGACAGACGTAGCACACGGCAGGCAGGAACCCAAACACACAATGCCTAACAAACACGTTGATCAGCCAAGCAGGCTTGCAGTGCACAGGTTAATATAGTGTTCTGTGATAGGGCCTGGGGTGGAGTCAGGCTGGGAGGAGATTATAAAGGAAGCCAGGTGATATGGTTCTGGCCTCTAAGATGAACACATGGGAAGGAAGGTAAGCTGACAGACAAACACTACTGCATATCCATGACATACAACCTCCCATCTATGGTACCTTTCACCAACAGGAATCTCCCCTCTGGGTCTCCACATTCCTTCTGTAAATTAAACTTGCAGTGTTTAGAAAATAAAATTGCTACTCCCCTAGTCTTATTTTCAGCATTGGCTAGATGAAACACTGCGAAGCGGGCATGTAAAAAGTGGGGGTGTATCGCTGTGGGAAATGGGTTTCCTGTAAAAAAAATGACATCGATATGATGAGACCTATATTCCTGAAAGGCCTTCCGTCTCTTAATTGGGGAGTTCAACCCCTGTGTGTTATGAGTAATAACCCGAAAAGGAGAAGAAATATTAGTGGCAGCCATGAAAAAATAGAGTAAGATCAAGCAATTTGTTGTCCCAAATAATACTCAATCTAATATTAATAAGAAAGAATTATTCACCAAGGTTGGATTAGCAAACTTCAAACATCCCTCCAAAAAAACTCTCATTGGCAGGTAGGCTAAGAGAAAGAAGAAGACAGTAAAGAAAGAAAAGAAAAAAACAAAATCAAATTCACTCAGAAGCGATACATAGTATATCAAAAGGCCAAATAATGGCCCAGAATGAAGGGAGGAATAAGACTTCCTTCCTTCATTCAAAAAATACTCAGTATTCTAGCCCATAAGAAGGGCTAAGTACCCTCCTCTCAGATTGGTAAAAAACAACCGATCCAAGAAGTGGGTGGAGGCCCAATGCCTCAACACCGGCCAGTGACAGCCTCTCAAAAAGTGTGAAAACATCAAACTAAAAGCGGATTCATCTTAGATAAACCGAAAGTCCATAACAGACTATATTTTGTTTTCTAAAACAAAAAAAAAAAAAAAGTTTTTTTTTTTTTCAATTGCCACCTGAGATATCAGGTAGAGAAGATAAAGTCAAAAAGGAACTTATCATCTCCTCAGGTAATAAGATTATCTTTAACTCTCCTATGTTTGACTTTGTTCCAATTAGAAGAGGTTGGGCTTATAGGAGATAGACGTTTGATAGAGCCTTGTTAGGCAGGTGTAGTGTCCATGTCCGGTTCCATAGAGATAATCTTCAGGTCCAGCAAAAGATGTTCACCTTCTTGGAAATTATGAACTGCATAATGTTTGCCATTAAAGGAGAATTTTAGAGCAAAAGGAAAAGTCCATCTGTATTTTATGTCTTTTTTGATAAGGGCCGCCAATAGAGGTTTTAGCGATCTTCTTCTTTGAATAGTGTAAGGAGAAATATCAGAAAAAATTTGAATAGTGGCTCCCTGGTATTGTAATAGTTCCTGTTGGCGAGATTTCTTCATTATGTCCTCCTTTATAGAATAATAATGTGGTTTAACTACCACATCCCTTGGTAAACCATCCTTTCTAAGTGGTCCCAGTGACCTATGAGCACGGTCCAATTCGAACTTGTGAGCAGGAATAGATGGTAATAGGATTTTTATGACATCCTGTATAGCAGCATGTACATCAAGAACATTTTCTGGCAAACCCCTGACCCTAAAATTGTCTCTCCTGGAACGGTTCTCAAGGTCATCAATTCGTGCCTGTGCTGTTTCCAGCTGGTCCTGCATGAATTGTAAATGTTCAGTATTCTGGTCAGTTTTTGCCACAGTGATGTCTAACTTGTGCTCAATATTTTCAATTCTACTACCAAGGGACTGAAAGTCAGCTTTAATTTCACCAGTAATTCTTTCAGCATTTAGTGCTAATCCTTTATCCAGCATTTCTGATATTCTCGTGAATAATTCGGATACATTGAAAGTTACATCAAGAGCCTGTTCAGCCTGTGTATGTACTTGGATAGGAGCTAGTGTAGAGACCTCTATTGGGGATAAATGGATACATTCCACAGGGTTCTCCTGTTCTGTGTATTCAGGAGAAGTGATAGAAGGACAAGTTACAGAATTAGAAGTCTGAGAAATAAAAGATATAGATGAAGGAGCCAAAACTTGCTTAATAGCATTAGAGGCCTCAGCAGCTTTCTGTGTGTGTGTCTGAGGTATGGCGGCCATCTTGGAAAAATGCAGTTTCTCCGCAAATATCGTGCGAGATAAAAAGTTGCAACAACCACCATTATATTCTCTAAGGTCTTTGCTAAAAAAACATATATAATGTTTTGGGGTTCTATGTAATTTTCTAGCAAATAAATGATGATTTTTACATGTAGGAGAGAAATGTCAGAATTGGCCTGGGTGCTCCAGAACGCCTGAAGGGGCTCCCTGCATGTTGGGCCTCTCTATGTGGCCACGCTGTGTAAAAGTCTCACACATGTGGTATCGCCATACTCGGGAGGAATAGCAGAATGTGTTTTGGGGTGTAATTTGTGGAATGCATATGCTGTGTGTGAGAAATAACCTGCTAATATGACAATTTTGTGAAAAAAAAAAGAGAAAAAAAAAATCTTGATTTTGCAAAGAATTGTGGGAAAAAATGACAACTTCAAAAAACTCACAATGCCTCTTTCTGAATACCTTGGAATGTCTTCTTTCCAAAAAGGGGTCATTTGGGGGGTATTTGTACTTTTCTGGCATGTTAGGGTCTCAAGAAATGAGATCGGCCGTCAGTACTTCAGGTGTGATCAATTTTCAGATATTGGCACCATAGCTTGTGGACTCTATAACTTTCAAAAAGACCAAATAATATGCACCAATTTGTACTTATTTTTACCAAAGATATGTAGCAGTATAAATTTTGGCCAAAATTTATGAAGAAAAAATAGTAATTTGCAAAATTTTATAACAGAAACGAAAAAATAATCATTTTTTTACAAAATTTTCAGTCTTTTTTCTCTTATAGCGCAAAAAATAAAAAACCCAACAGTGATTAAATACCACCAAAAGAAAGCTCTATTTGTGTGAAAAAAAGGACAAAAAATTCATATGGGTACAGTGTTGTATGACTGAGTAATTGTCATTCAAAATGTGAGAGCACCGAAAGCTGAAAATTGGTCTGGTTATTAAGGGGGTTTAACCACTTAAGCCCCGGACCATTTCGGGCCATTAGGACCAAGCCTGTTTTTGGGATTCGGCACTGCGCTGCTTTAACTGTAAATTGTGCGGACATGCAATGTTGTACCCAAATGAAATTTGCGTCCTTTTCTTCCCACAAATAGAGCTTTCTTTTAATGGTATTTGATTGCCTCTGCGATTTTTATTTTTTGCGATATAAACAGAAAAAGACCGAAAATTTTGAAAAAAAATGATATTTTCTACTTTTTGTTATAAGAAAAATCGAATAAAGTCAATTTTAGTCATACATTTAGGCCAAAATGTATTCAGCCACATGTCTTTAGTAAAAAAAATGTCAATAAGCGTATATTTATTGGTTTGCGCAAAAGTTATAGCGTTTACAAACTAGGGTACATTTTCTGAAATTTACACAGCTTTAAATTTATGACTGCCTATCTCATTTCTTGAGGTGCTAAAATGGCAGGGCAGTACAAAACCCCCCCAAATGACCCCATTTTGGAAAGTAGACACCCCAAGGAAATTGCTGAGAGGCATGTTGAGCCCATTGAATATGTTTTTTTTTCGTCCCAAGTGATTGAATAATGACAAAAAAAAAAAAAAATTACAAAAAGTTGTCACTAAATGATATATTGCTCACACATGCCATGGTTATATGTGGAATTGCACCCCAAAATACATTCTGCTGCTTCTCCTGAGTACGGGGATACCACATGTGTGGGACTTTTTAGGAGCCTAGCCACGTACGGGACCCCGGAAACCAAGCACCGCCTTCAGGATTTCTAAGGGCGCAAATTTTTGATTTCACTCCTCACTACCTATCACAGTTTCGAAGGCCATAAAATGCCAAAATAGCACAAAACCCCCCCAAATGACCCCATTTTGGAAAGTAGACACCCCAAGCTATTTACTGAGAGGCATGTTGAGTCCATGGAATATTTTATATTTTGCCACAAGTTGCGGGAATATGACAAACTTTTTTTTTTTTGCACAAAGTTGTCACTAAATGATATATTGCTCACACATGCCATGGGCATATGTGAAATTACACCCCAAAATACATTCTGCTGCTTCTCCTGAGTACGGGGATACCACATGTGTGGGACTTTTTGGGAGCCTAGCCGCGTACGGGACCCCAAAAACCAAGCACCGCCTTCAAGGTTTCTAAGGGCATAAATTTTTGATTTCACTCCTCACTACCTATCACAGTTTTGAAGGCCATAAAATGCCAAGATGGCACAAACCCCCCCAAATGACCCCATTTTGGAAAGTAGACACCCCAAGCTATTTGCTGAGAGGCATGTTGACCCCATTGAATATTTTTTTTTTGTCCCAAATGATTGAATAATGACAAAAAGAAAAATAAAAAAAAATGTACAAAAAGTTGTCACTAAATGATATATTGCTCACACATGCCATGGTTATATGTGGAATTGCACCCCAAAATACATTCTGCTGCTTTTCCTGAGTACGGGGATACCACATGTGTGGGACTTTTTGGGAGCCTAGCCGCGTACGGGACCCCAAAAACCAAGCACCGCCTTCAAGGTTTCTAAGGGCATACATTTTTGATTTCACTCCTCACTACCTATCACAGTTTTGAAGGCCATAAAATGTCAAAATAGCCCAAAACCCCCACAAATGACCCCATTTTGGAAAGTAGACACCCCAAGCTATTTGCTGAGAGGCATGGTGAGTATTTTACAGCTCTCATTTGTTTTTGAAAATTAAGAAAGACATTTTTTTTTCTTTTTTTTTTCTTTTTTTACATTTTCAAAACTTTGTGACAAAAAGCGAGATCTGCAAAATACTCAACATACCTCTCAGCAAATAGCTTGGGGTGTCTACTTTCCAAAATGGTTCATTTGGGGGGGTTTTGTGCCATCTGGGCATTCCATGGCCTCCGAAACTGTGATAGGCAGTGAGGAGTGAAATCAAAAATTTACACCCATAGAAATCCTGAAGGCGGTGCTTGGTTTTTGGGGTCCCGTACGCGACTAGGCTCCCAAAAAGTCCCACACATGTGCTATCCCCGTACTCAGGAGAAGCAACAGAATGTATTTTGGGGTGTAATTCCACATATGCCCATGGCATGTTTGAGCAATATATAATTTAGTGACAACTTTTTGTACATTTTTTTTTTTTTTTGGTCATTATTCAATCACTTGGGACAAAAAAAAAAAATATTCAATGGGCTCAACATGCCTCTCAGCAAATAGCTTGGGGTGTCTACTTTCCAAAATGGGGTCATTTGGGGGGGTTTTGAACTGTCCTGGCATTTTATGCACAACATTAGGAAGCTTATGTCACACATCATCCACTCTTCTAACCACTTGAAGACAAAGCCCTTTCTGACACTTTTTGTTTACATGAAAGAAAATTTTTTTTTGCAAGAAAATTATGTTGAACCCCCAAACATTATATATTTTTTTAAAGCAAAGGCCCTACAGATTAAAATAGTGGGTGTTGCATTTTTTTTTTCCACACAGTATTTGCGCAGCGATTTTTCAAACGCATTTTTTGGGGGAAAAACACACTTTTTTTATTTTTAATGCACTAAAAAACACTATATTGCCCAAATGTTTGATGAAATAAAAAAGATGATCATAGGCCGAGTACATGGATACCAAACACGACATGCTTTAAAATTGCGCACAAACGCGCAGCGGCGACAAAACTACATTCATTTTTAAAAGCATTTAAAAGCCTTTACAGGTTACCACGTTAGATTTACAGAGGAGGTCTACTGCTAAAATGACTGCCCTCGATCTGACCTTCGCGGTGATACCTCACATGCATGATGCAATTGCTGTTTACATATGACGCTAGACCGACGCTTGCGTTCGCCTTTGCGCAATAGCAGGGGGGGACAGCGGTGCTTTTTTTTTTTTTTTTTTTTTTATTATTTATTTGGCTTTTTTATTTTATTTTTAAACTGTGCCTTCCATATTTTATTTTTTTACCATTTTTATCGTTATCTCAGGGAATGTAAATATCCCCTATGATAGCAATAGGTAGTGACAGGTACTCTTTTTTTGAAAAAAATTGGGGGGTTAGACCCTAGATCTTTCCTCTGCCCTCAAAGCATCTGACCACACCAAGATCGGTGTGATAAAATGCTTTCCCAATTTCCCAATGGCGCTTTTTATATCCGGGGGGGGGACATTCCCTCCCACTGCTTGTAAAAGCAGTCTAGAGGCTAATTATCTGCTAGAATTGCTTTTACATGAAAGCCGGCTGCTGGCTGAAAAGAATGATACCAAGATGATACCTAAACCCGCAGGCATCATTCTGGTATAAACATTCAAAGTCCAGCAACATACCAGTACGTTGCTGGTCCTTGTTGGACATGTATTGTAATCTTTTTTTTCATACAGCCTATTGGCTGAACGAAAAAAAGAGATTGATTGGTGGGTATGCCCACCATTAGAATACCTCCCTTCATCCACCCACTTCTAATGATGGGCATATATGCCGAAGCATGGGGGCATCCTCCCGCAAAAAAGTTATGCCGCGTACACACGGTCAAGCCTTCGTCGGAATTTCGACCGTATGTACGCGGCATAAAAGGTTATGCCGCGTACACACGGTCGGACTTTTCCACGGATAAGCCTCCGTTGGAATTTCGACCGTATATACGCGGCATTAGGAGCAAAATCGCTCCTCCGCCCCTGCTTCCCCCATGCTTCGGCATATATGCTCTTTTTTTTTAACTGTGGTGGTGAAATCACCTCCTACAGCGTTGGAGTCACGGCTTTATGTATCGTGGGAGCAAACGCTGTTGCTGTCAAGATAAATAGATCCACGCTGCAACTGAATGGCGTACCTGCTAAGCAAATGGTGGTTAACATTAAAACAAAGTAACATTACAGTACAACAGTAAGACCTTACCATGCCATACCTGCAAAGCAAATACCAAAACAAAACCTAGTAAAAAATAAAAAAATGTTTTAACGCAACCTGTGCCTAAAATATATATATGCCGAAGCATGGGGGCATCTTCCCGCAAAAAAGTTATGCCGCGTACACACGGTCGGAATTTCGACCGTATGTACGCGGCATTAGGAGCAAAATCGCTCCTCCGCCCCTGCTACCCCCATGCTTCGGCATATATGCTCTTTTTTTTAACTGTGGTGGTGAAATCACCTCCTACAGCACTGGAGTCACGGCTTTATGTATCGTGGGAGCAAACGCTGTTGCTGTCAAGATAAATAATTCCGCGCTGCAGTTGAATGGCGCACCTGAAAACAAAAAATTACATACCTGAAAAGCAAGCATGATAAAACATTGCAGAATAGAATACAGTAAAAAAAGAGCAGAACAATAGAGAGAAAATAGAGAGAGAGAGAACAATAAAACGACAACTATTTTTGGTTTTTTTATTTTATATTTTTTTTGTGTTTTGTTTTTTACGTTTTTTTTTTTCTTTTTTACACTTTTTTTTGTAACTTTACAACTGTAATGGTTCGGGTCTCTCAAAATGTAATGGCATCTTGGGAGACCCTGTGTAAGTGTGTCCTAGTCTGTGAAATGCTGTACCCTACGCTAAAACTTCACTTTTGAGTGGTAGCGTTCAAAACATTCACCTTGGCAAAGACCAGGCTTGTCAGGACAGAGTGGACAAAAACTACGGGTGTCACGCCTAAATCCGCGCTTGCTACAGACACAACATCTTTTTTGGGGGTGGCTTTGGGTAGGGGTACTCGGGAGGACATACGAATAATGCCTCTCATGCAGCCGGCTTACTGCATTTGGTTGGGGATGGTGAGGTGCAGAACCGCCTGGATACAGGAGTTCTGTGACTATCTCATTCTGGAATTTTAGAAGAGATAACATCCCGCCTGAAGCTCTGTATAGCACATGAGCGTTCAGCAAAGCCAATTGGAATAATGATAGAGACACTTTTTTGTACCAGCGTCTCGCCTTACGGTCAATTAGATACGGCGCCATCAACTGGTCGTTGAGGTCCACCCCTCCCATATTTTGGTTATATTCGTGGACACAGAGTCTCCACAACACCAGTCGCCGTACGAATTTGGACTGTCGTGTCTGCATGAAGGGAGGTAAGAAGGAAAACATTCTTATTGTCCCTCCACTTCATAGCGAGCAAGTTATTACACTTCAAGCAGGCTCTCTCCCCCAGCCTAAGACGGGCATCTACAAGCCGCTGGGGAAAGCCCCGGCGATTAGGTCGCACGGTGCCACATGCTCCAATCTTATGATCAAACAAGTGACTAAACAGTGGCACGCTCGTGTAATAATTGTCCACATACAAGTGGTACCCCTTTCCGAATAAGGGTGACACCAAGTTCCACACTATCTTGCCAGCGCTCCCTATGTAATCCGGGCAGTTGACCGACTCAATCTGACTGTCTTTTCCCTCATAAACCGTAAAGTTCACTACATAGCCTGTTGCCCTGTCACAGAACTTGTAGAGCTTGACCCCGTATCTGGCACGCTTGCTGGGAAGGTACTGCTTGAAAGACAAGCGGCCAGAAAATTTAATCAGGGACTCATCAACGCAGACAACTTGATCGGGAGTAAACAAGGCTGCAAAACGTTCGTTGAAGTGGTTTATGAGGGGCCGAATTTTATAGAGCCGGTCGTATTCAGGGTCCCCACGTGGACGACAAAGTTCATTGTCGTTGAAGTGCATGAACCGCAAAATCTGCTCGTATCGTGCCCTGGACATGGAGGCAGAGAACACGGGCATGTGGTCAATTGGGTGCGTGGACCAATAAGCACGCAATGACGGAAATTTATGTGTGCCCATGTTGAGGGAAAGGCCCAGAAAGGTCTTAAATTCGGAAACCGTAATTGGTTTCCAATTTCTGGCAATTTTAGGCAACTGGGGGTTAGCGGCGATAAATTGACCAGCATACAAATTACTCTGGTCCACAATAGATCTATAGAGATCTTCCGTGAAAAACAGCGAATAAAAATCGATTGGCATAAAATCAGCTGTTTCCACCTGAATACCGGGTTGGGCAGTGAATGGGGGAAGTACGGGTTCTGCAGAAGTGGTGGGGACCCAATCAGGATAGGCGAATTCTGCAGGAAGGGCAGTATGGGCACGACGGGCCTGCCTTTGTCTTCTTGGTGGCAGCGGGACACTACTTGTGCTTGCCACCTCGCCAGCTTGAACTGCACTTATGGGACTCGCCACGTCACCAAGTGTTACTGCAGTGCTGGATGTACGTCCAGGCTGTACTAGGCCGCTGGTGCTTGCCAGTTCACCAGAAGGAATAGCGGCGCTAGTACTACTCTGCTCCATGATACGAGAGCCCTGCGGTTCTTGCTCCTCAACAACCTCAGAAGATCGGGATCGGGTACGCCTGACCTTAGCAGGGACCTCAACTTCGTCGTCAGAGCTATCTGACGTGGGGCCGCTGACGTCACTGTCTTCTACGGGAAGATATTCTGAGCCTGAATCTGACAGATACGTGACCTCCTCTTCACTATCTGTCATGCTCAGAATCTCGTAGGCCTCTTTACTAGTGTACCTTCGACTTGCCATTTTGGGCTCTAAATTTAGGGGTACACTAGTAAGATTCACAGGAAAAAAAGCACCTGACTGTCGTCAGCAAATATATCAAACGCTACAAAAAAACTGTTAGCGATCGCAGGGATCAGGCCTGTCTCTGCGAACGCTGCAGTTATGTGTGTTGTGTTTGGTAAGTGACAGTGATCGATCGATACTGCACTTGGGTGGGCTGGGCTGGGCTGGGCGGAGGGGCTAAACGCAGGTACTAGCAGGTATCTGGGCTGATCCCGCTAACACTGCGTTTTTGGGAACCCTAAACCGCTGGGGATGCTAGTATAGATCTGATCAGATACTATACCACTAAGGGGGGTGTATGCTTTGCGCGTGGGTGTTAGCGTTACTGGCACTAACCTAACACTGCCTGGGGCGACGCAGACCCTCTCTGGCGCTAAAACCTAATTGATCTCACCCGCCGGGCGATCAGGGGGTTAAACCTTTATTGGGTTATATACGGCGGGTGCCCTGATGCTATAAAAAGCAAACTAATCAACCAGCGTCACCCGTAACCTTTATATGGTGATCACTGGTGAAAGGGTTAACTAGGGGCAATCAGGGGGTTAAAACCTTTATTAGGTTAAATATGGGGGTACCTGACACCAATAAAAACCTGCGGACGAACCTAAAAAAAAAATAACTGCCTATCTAAAACACCAGCGACACGAATACAGCGATCGGAAAAACAATCGCTTAGTGACGCTGAAGTTAGGGGGTGAAAGGGTTACCTGGGGGGTGATCAAGGGGTTAAACCTTTATTAGGGGGGGTTAGGGGGCTACCCTGGACCTAAAGGGGCCTAATCCTAACTGCCTTGCAACTTTTTACAATCACAGATGACACTAAATGCAGTGATCAGTAAAATAAATGATCACTGCAATCAGTGACACTGTGATTGGGGGCTTTGGGGTGACCTGGGGGGTGATCTGGGGGTGACTGGGGGGTGATTTGTGTGCCTATGTGTACCTACGTGTCAGTGGACTGTTGGAGCACTAACCTCTGTCTTCACTCCTCGGCGCCGGGAACGAAAAGACAGCGGCGAGGGAGATGACATCACTTCCTCCAGCCTGTGTTTACATCACATGGCGGAGGAAGCAATTTCATTGGCCGGGAGCGATCGCGAGGGGGGGCGGAATCGAGCGGCCGCCCCCTCATGCCTGATCGCTCCCGAACACTTAACGGCCGCTCACTGCAGTGAAGGGGGGTCCGGATGGACCCCCCAACTGCACAAAGGCGATCACGTAGATCTACGTGATTCTGCCTGTCCGTGCCATTCTGCCGACGTAAATCGGCGGTGGGCGGTCGTTAAGTGGTTAAGTGCCCAGTGGTCAAGTGGTTAATAGCATTGGAGGCCTCAGCAGCTTTCTGTGTGTATGTCTGAGGTACGGCGGCCATCTTGGAAAAATTCAGTTTCTCCTCAGGCTATTTAGAACGTTTCTTGCCTCTTTTAGAATATTTACCCAGCATAGACAGGTGCTCTGAAGCTTCCGCTAGCGTTACCCGTTATTCTCAGGCGACAAGGGAGTCTGTAACCGCTTGTATCTCTGCTGTATGGCCGGCGATGAGCGGAGCTCCGGTCCTAAGCTGCCATCTTAGGAGCTCCCGCCCCCTTTTCTCCGTGACTCTTTTCTGACACGTATTTACTGCATGCTTGTTCCAGTAATGTGACTGAATCATACTAAAGTCAGACAACCAGTCATCTAGCATTTTCAAAAGGAGGTCTGAGATGGTAGATCCCCCAATTCTTCTTTCACTTTAATACAATAGCAAAAACACTGAAAAGCAGGCAGAAAGTCACATTAAAAATTATAAGATAAACACAATAATAACTTACAATATGGGCTTACTGAAAATACAATAATTTTTGTTAATGCAATCCTCTGGGAACAAGGAGAAGTGAAAATATTTTTGGACTATTTTATATTAAAATTTGTAGCTGCTATTTGATAAGAGTGCATAGTTATGCCAGTGTATTTGTATATTCTGTACATTATCTTGTTTTATTTTTTATGGGGGGAAAAAATAAATAAATAATATAGCATCTGCAATTGCGACACATATTGTAATTAAGCCACCGTTGACTGCGGCTTTGAAATCATGCGATTTCATCTGAAAGTGTGATTTCGAGTGCGACTTGTAAGACATCTGTGTAGCTTCATGCACAGATGTCTCTTCAAGTCGCACCCGTAATTCTGAAAAGTAGCGCAGTAACTACTTTTGCAAATCGGTGCGGCACTGCAAAGTTGGCGTCACACCGATTTGAACAGTGCCATTGCTGGCGAAAGGTTGCGACTTGTCATGTGATTTGACCTGTCAAATCGCATGACCAGTCATTCCAGTGTGTGACTGGGGGCTTATTATTTTTAAAAATTATTTTTTCCTTTTCAATCTGCAGTACTACACTCTGTACACAGATGGTGTATGGAACACCTCCCAGAAATGTTATTTCCTGCTTGTGTGACTGGCTTGCCGATTTTCCCAGAAATTATGTTAACAGGGATGCAGACCTTGCCACTTTCCTCACCAGAACTTTGCAAATGAAGCAGATAATTTGATAATTATAAAATAACTCCCATTCACTTTGGACATGGACACAGACAAACAACTATTTCTTTAGAGTAACAAAGATAGGAATCTGCAAAAAAGTCTGTTAAAAGCCTTGCAATGTACATACAGTATATCACCAAGAAGGGAATGTTATATTTACTCTTTCGTCCATGGACCGACACAGCCTCTCTATTGACAAAGTGGGTATTATCCGTTAATTAGGAGTGACTAGGCAGAAAACTTGTAAAAAGTGTTGCATCACACCTTCTGCAGTACCACCTAGGGGGCGGACCCTCTGGGTATATCCTCTCAGTCTGCATCTCGCAGATCAGTTTTTTCTGTCTAGCAAGGAGAGAGACATGGCTCCCTTCAGGCCCATTGGTCCAGGGAAAAAAAAAAGATATATATTTCTCTTATCGTCCATGGACTGACACAGCTGGGTACTGTAAACGTGTGGGTATATGTCCCTGCTCGCAGGAGAAGATATAGGCAGAATGTTAGATGTTAAAACATTCTAGAACAAACCAGAGCTGAACAGCCCCGCCCAGGGGGGCGGTCCCTCCAGACATTACCCTCCCACCTGCAGCTAGCAGACCTCAGTTTTTTTCTGCCTAGCAGAAAGAGAAGACATGGCTCTCTCAGGAGCCAGTCTCCTGGAAGATTTTACTTTTAAATTTTATTCCTTTGGGAATTTTGGTATTTTATTTTTGAGACCTTCAATCAACTGTCGGCTGGGCAACAGGTTGGGTACACTAGTATCCTCGTAGTCTTCCCTGTCCGACCATCGAGCGTGCTGATCCTCGCCTTGTGTGCGTGAGACTCAGTTCACGACATACCCCGTGGCTCCAGGGGTGGCCGGGTTGCTTTCATGCTCCCGCAGTCCTCTCAAGATTGAACAGTACCTGACTGACTGTATCTCTCGCGGTGGACCGGGCCAACAGCTACGCAGTACGACTCTGTGATAGGTCTGTCTGAAACAAGCCAGTGGGTCCCTGAAAGGGACGGGTAAGTAGTCTCTCCTACTGCAGGTGAGTACATGCTGGCTGTGTTTCTGTGTGTGGGGGTTTCTCCCTGTCTCCCCCCTGTTATGCTGCTCTCTGCACCCTGTACTGGTGCTGTGCTGTGGGGTGCTTGGGGGTCACTCTGGCCTGGCTGGGCGCTCATGTCTGCAGTTTTTTCTGGTGTGTGAGGTGATTATTGCGTGCGCCATTGGCGCTGTTTGAGGTGGTTATTGCGTGCGCCATTGGCGCGCATTAGAGATTTGAATTTTGCGTTCGGCTGCCATCTTGGCGTTCAGTGGCGCAGTTATAGCTGCGGCCGGCGGCCATTTTCTTGTGGCCGCCACGCATTTATTTCTGGCGGCGGCGCGAATCCCCTCACAATCTCCTCACAGACTGAGCGGTCCTTAAGGGTTGGTGGGTCCTCCCGGGTATCCCCTCCTCAGCCTCAGCGTAGCCAGTGGGTGGACTGTATATTCACTGTATAGTGTATAAGGTCTCAGAGGGTGGCGTTATGGAGTTTGATACACCTGCTCTCCACACTTGCCTGGGGCAACTGACAGTGCTGCACAGTTAAACATGTTCATGTTTCCTGCACCTGCGGTCCTTATGGACCAGTTGTCAGCAGTCCTGGAATCACTCCTGTCAGAATGGAAGCAGTGTGCGAGCAAAAGGAGCTATAAGCCCCCTCCCCCCACAAAAAATAAAAATAAAATCTTTACTGAAGGGGTGCTCTGAGTCAGATATGGGCCTAGCTACTATGCTCAGGACCCTACCTCTGAATATTTAATGTTTATGAACAGGACATTCCCTTGTGAGGAAGACTCCAGTTCTGTGTCAGTGAATGACAGGGCGCTTGTAAGTGATCTCATTGATGATGTGAGAAACACTCTCAGGCTGGAATTGCTGTGACAAGCCTTTCTTTTACACAGTTTCCTCACTGTTTTCCTTACACTGCCTCAAGAGCAGCATGGATGAGGGAGGACTTTATTCATTTATGTATCTAGTCCCTGTGAGCCTTCTGTGTGATACCTGAGGTAACATTTCCCGCCATTTTCTGGGGAATGATTTGAGCTCTGACAGACACACGGTCTGAGGATCAGAGGTTACCTGTTACCTGCATGCTGCTTCGGCAGCACAGTCAAGCAGGTTGGAATGATACAGAGAAGATTATGCGCCTCTGCGCCATAATTTAAACTCATCCTATACCTCTACACTGCATACATTCACAGTGTATGTATGTGTTATTGGTCTCTGTGTCTGCGTGGCTGTCCCCACGTTCCAATGCTGTGTTTCAGTGCCATACATGATATAAACGTACAAAATATGTTTATGCACGACTCCAGATACATTCACAGTATATGTATGTATTATACTCTCTGGGTTGGCGGGGGCTCCGGTGTCTTCCCGCACTCTCATGGTATGTGCGATTCGGCTCTCTGCACAGTATAGACATGTTCAATATGTTTATTGCACATATTATACATGTTTACAGTATGGGTATACTGTTTGCGTGGGGTTCCTCCGGGTACTCCGGTTTCCCCCCACGCTCGAATGGATATGCACAGCATAAACATGTGCAATATGTTGATTCACATGCTATCATTCCTACACGGTATCTGTGTGCTGTCTGCGTGGAGTTCTTCCGAGTGTTCCGGTTTCCTCCCACGCGCTGACGGTATGTGCGCCTTTGGCCTTCTGCACAGTTAAACATGTTCAATGTTTATCACGCATGCTATAATACCTACACGGTATATGTAAGCAGTCTGTGTGGTTTTCCTCCGGGTACTCCGGTTCCCTCCCACACTCCATTGGTATGGGCGCTTCGGCACTATGCACAGTCTAAATTTGTGTGATTGGATATCCACATACTAACATACCTACCCGGTATGTCTTTGCAGTCTGCGTGGGTTTCCGCCCACGCTACATGACATGCATGCCTTTGGTGCAATACATGATGTAAACATACACATTATGTTTATACACTAAATACATTCACAGTAGTTGTAGGTATTGCATTCTCTGAGTATGCGTGGGGTACTTTGGTTCCTCCCACGCGCCAACAGTGTGCGCGCCTTCGGTGCTATGCACACATGGACTTGTGCAAAATGTTTAGCACACATACTATAATACCATACACAGTATGCAGTCTGCATGGGTTTCATCCGGGTGCTCAGGTTTCTCCCCTGCGTTCCAATGGTGTGCGCATTCTCAGCGCTATGCACAGTATAAACATGTGCAATTTGTTTATTCGCAGGCTAACATACCTACACGGTTGTGTACGCAATCTGCGTGGCTGGTTTACGTCCAGGCCCCGATGATGTGTGCGCCTTCGTCGCTGGCACAGTATATACGTGTTTAATAGGTTTATCCACAAATACTAAACTACATACGCCGTATGTGGTGGTATTATGCTCTTTGTGGCTGGGTGGGTTTCCTCCCACACTCTCCATTTGTGCGTTTGACGCAATACATAGTATAAACTATGTGTTTGCACAATCGGCACCTATCCATGGGTAGCTGCTGGATGGAGCATTGTCACAAGGATCCCTGGTTTCAGGGGTATCACTTTCCACCTGCTTTCAGTGGTGATCAGAAGCGCTGGCTTGGACTGTGTTCGCCAGGTTGGGGTTAGCGTTACGCCCGTTAGTGGCTGCGTCTCTGGCATTTTTTATAGCTCAATGACTGGGCAAAAGCCTCTGCTTCATCCATCAGTCGTCTAGCAGGTGCACTACAACTGCTTTAGCCTTTAGGGTCGCTGTGCCTGGGGTGGGTTTGTGCCACCTGTGGAGGCTGAGGTACTAGTCCTCTGACCGAGTTTCTAGGGAAGTTCCGTCAAGTTGCCTTTATTGGCCAACATTTGAGGCACCCTGTCCACTGGGGCCTCCCTTCTCCGATACATTGTGGAGTCTCTTTGGGATTTTCATACATCTCGCTGCAAGACGGTCCTGTCGGCCGTGTGCATTGAAGGCAAAGGGTCCTTGCATCCGGAGGTGTTTCCACCTTCTTTACCGGAGGTGGGGCACCGGAAGTGGACCTTGTGGCCTCTCGACTCACTCGCAAGGTGGCAAGATCGTGGTCAGGTCCAGGGACCCCTGGGCGGACGCGTCAGACGCGTTGGAAGCCCGTAGGGGCAGTATCTCCTAATATATGCTTACCCTCCACTACTGTTGTTGCCTCGCCGGCTTCGCAGAGTAGGGGCTGAGGCCATTCCAGTGCTCCGGAACGGCGACATTGGTACGCCAATCTACTTCGGCTAGTCGCAGACATTCCTGGCGACGGCCTATTGGGGTGGACCTTCTGTCTTATGATCCCATACTTCATCCTGCTTTACAGTCCTTGGCTTTAATGGCATTACTGTTTAAAGCCAGGTGCTGAAGGACCGAGTTCTCTCATATTCGGTCATCTCTTCTATGTTGTTGACACAGGAATCTTCCTCCAGAAAGATATCTCACCGTACCTGGAAGGCTTACATCGCTATGTGCGAGGAACTTGAGTGGCATCCTCGGATGTATTCCGTTCCCAGGATTTCGCTGTTCTTACAGCGTGGTGTGACCCAAAAGCTGGCCTTGCATACCTTTTTTGAGGGTCGGATTTCGGCCCAGGCTGTCTTTTTCAACGACCGCTACCGGGCCATTCCTTGATTAGCACCTTTTGTGCAGGGGGTTCGCCATGTGATCCCCCCTGTCAAGCCTCCTCTCCCTACTTGGGATCTGATTTTGATGCATCTCGGTTCTCCAAGAACATCCCTTTGAGAATATCAGAGAGATTCCTCTCTTGACCTTGTCCCGGAAGTTGACCTTAGTGGCCATTGCTTCGATTAGATGGGTGTCTGAGTTGGCGGCCTTGTCCGGCAAGTCGCCTTACTTGGTCCTCCATAAGGATATGTTGGTGTTGCGCCCACGACCATCCTTCTTTTCTAAGGATGGTCTTGGCCTTTCACCTTAAGAAGGACATTGTTCTTCCGTCCTTGTGTCCTCACCCATCGCATCCCTGAGAGTTTGCGCTTCATACATTAAGATGGGTACAAGCCTTACGAGTGTACCTGTCTGCTACTGTTTCCATTCGGAAATCTGTGTCTGGTCCAAAACAGGGCCGAGCGGTGTCGTCTGCCACCGTCTTTAGGTGGATCAGGCAGACCGTCATACAGGCCTATGCCCTTAAGGGGCGGGCGCCTCCCTTTCCGGTAAGCGGCGCATTCCACCAAGGCAATTGGTGCTTCCCGGGCCTTCCGACATAAAGCGTTGGTTGCACAAGTGTGCAAGGCGACGACCTGGTCGTCCGTTCATACCTTTTCAAGATTTTATAAGGTTGATGTGGCTGCATCTTCGGATGCTCCCTTCGGCCGCAAAGCATTGCAGGCCGCTGTTTAATGTCGCAACTCCTCCGTTGAGGAGCTCTGCTTGTTTGGAGTGAAGTTTTGGTTGTTCCTTTGCTACCGCTCCCACCCTTCTGATACTGCTTTGGGACGTCCCACACGTTTACAGTATCCAGCTGTGTCAGTCCATGGACGATAAGAGAAAATAGGATTTTTGTACTCACCGTAAAATCCATTTCTCTGACGTCCATGGACTGACACAGCACCCACCCTTCCTTTTAAGGTTTGTACTGCTTTGTTACGAACTGAGGTCTGCTAGCTGCAGGTGGGAGGGTAATGTCCGGAGGGACCGCCCCCCTGACCGTGGCTGTTCAGCTCTGGTTTGTTCTAGAATGTTTTAACATCTAACATTCTGCCTAGATCTTCTCCTGCGAGCAGGGACATATACCCACACGTTTACAGTATCCAGCTGTGTCAGTCCATGGACGTCAGAGAAATGGATTTTACGGTGAGTACAAAAATCCTATTTTTTCTTTTGTTTCCTGCGATCTTCGATCAATTGCCGACTGGGTGACAGGCTGGATCCTCGATCCTTGTAGTCTCCCCAGTTTCGGCCATTGAGCGTGTGCCTACCCTAGCTACACGCTGGGTTTTCCACGACATGCCCGTTGCTCCACGGGTGGCCGGTGAGCCTACGCTCCAGGGCCTGCATCGGATCGCTCAGCTTCGGCTGACCTTACGGCCGAGTCGCAGCAGCCTGGCCGGTGAGCTTACGCTCCAAGGCTTGCATCGGACCGCTCAGCTTCGGCTGACCTTACGGCCGAGTTGCAGCAGCCTGTCCGGTGAGCGTCACGCTCCAGGGCATACATATGATCGTCCTATTTGGGTCCAATCACAGCATGCCTGGCCAACAGTCACCTTCCGTGCGCGGACGATTATCTGTTTGGAATGTCTTTCAGCTTAATACATGCAGGATAGGTAAGTAAACTCCCCTGCCTCGGCTGGGTGATTTGGCTGGACATTCCTGGAGAGACCAAGTAAGTGGTTGTGGCCCCTTTCTTCCCTCTCTCCCTGCCTTTTCCCTCCTCCCTGGGCTTCTAGCTAAAGGTTGCTGGGTGCTGGGGGTCACCTAAGGGGTTCCACTGGAGCGGGGCTGGCTGTAACTAACATTTAAAAGAAATGTCATTTCTGCTTACCTGTGTGTGCTTCCTCCTCCATGCTGTCGGCAGCCATTTTGTGGTGGTCCATGCCGGGTTCGGCCTCTAGTGACTGCCCGGTGGCCATCTTCCTGTGGTTTCGGCGCCATTTTCTTGTAGTCCACACCCACTGGCCTCTATCAACTGATCGACGGCCATGTTTGTCCACCCTGTATGTATATATTGCCGTTCGGCGGCCATCTTTTTGTGGGCTACGGCTGCTTGGCCTCTATCTTCGGCTCGGCGGCCATTTTCTTAGAGCCCACATTATCTTCCATACAGACGTTTTTGGCGGCCATTTTGCGAGAGTCTCCGGCCTCTAGGGTGCATTACACTGGCGCGAAAATTCACACAGGAAGCGCTGATAAAAGAAGCAGACTGACACAACAGCAGTGGGACAGCATCACAGGCGCAGCACACGGCAGCATAGCAGTACCGGTCCAGGGTGGTGAGTCCTCTGGGTAACCCAGCATCTCTGCAGCGCAGGAGGGTGGCCTATTGATATCTTGCCTGGAGCCCTGTGGGTGTCAGCGTGTGGTCAGCATGGCATCTGAGCCAGATGTCTTCTCCCCTGAAACACCAGATTTAGCAGCTGGTGCCCCTGAGGTGTCTATTAACGCTATGTCGGCAATCCTAGAGGCGTTTGTTGCCAGGGTGGAAGCAGCACACGGGAATACAAGGGGTAGTAAACGCCCCCGTCCCCTGCAATCTTCCGGGGATAATTCGGATGCAGGTCCAGCTACGGCTCATGGCCCAGATTCAGACGCATCAGAGACTGCAGACCGTGACCGATCGGACAGTGAGGATGACTCCAAGTCCAGGTCAGTACGCGAGACGGCTTTGGTATCTGACCTTATTACTACAGTGCGGGATACGCTAAAGTTGGAAAATACTGCAGAAGCAGCAAAAACTCCAGTCCCCTTTGGGTTTCGTAAACCTGCCCACACTGCTAGGGTGTTCCCTTGTGTTTCTTATTTTGACAAACTCTTATACAAGGAATGGGAGAACCCACTGAGGCTCTTTACAGCCCCAAAGAGGTTTGTGGTACGGTACCCCTTTGAGGAGAGTTTTCTGAAGAAATGGACCTCTCCCCCTATAGTGGACCCTCCGGTGTCCAGACTTAATAGAGCCACCACTATTCCAGTAGAAGGGGCTCCTGTTTTCAAGGACCCTGTGGATAAGAAGGCTGAAGCACTTGCTCGCTACCTATACTCAGTGGTAGGCTCGGCAGTACGGCCGGCATTGGCTGGGGCCCTAGTGTCTCAGACACTTACTGAATGGGCAAAATTGCTACTCCAGGGGTTTAAAGAGCGAGATGCTCCTCCTAATGAGATAACTTTGGCCGACCAGTTGGTCCAGGGCCTTAAGTTTGTTTGCGAGTCAGACATGGATACTATTCCCCTGCTGTCAAAAGCTTTGGTTTATGCAGTAGCAATACGCCGCCTGATCTGGCTAAAGGGCTGGTCTGCGGACCAGACTTCCAAGAAAGCCCTGTTGGATCTGCCTTTTAAGGGCGACAGACTTTTTGGGGCTTCTCTGGATGACATTATCAAGGATGCTACAGGAGGTAAAAGCACTTTGCTTCCCCAAACTAGCAAGGGTAAGGGGCCACGTCAAGGGCAAGGGCCCTCCTTTACTGCACGCAAGCGTTTTTTTCGTCCCCCTAGGGCAACAGGGAAAAGACCCCAGGCCGACAAGGCGCCTGCCCAAGGACAAAAACGTCCTTGGTCCCGCAGACCCGACAAGCCTGCGGACAAATCTGCGTCCGCATTAAGGTCCGCCCCCAGCTCTAGTCTCCGACAGGTGGGTTTGCGAAGTAACCTCCTCTGGCTACAAGATAGAATTTCTCTCTTGTCCACCGGACAAATTCATCACCTCCAATCTCCAGCTACTACCGACCCGTCGGGAGGCCCTGTATGGGGTCGTCCAGGGTCTACTGGAACGCGGGGTAGTTATTCCAGTTCCGGAACAGGAACGGGGTCAGGGTTTTTACTCAAATCTGTTCATTGTGCTGAAGAAGGAGGGGGTTCGTCCAATCTTGGATCTCAGAGCCCTCAATTGCTTTGTGAAAGTACAAAGATTTCGGATGGAGTCGGTTCAATCTGTAGTCACGGCTCTACATCCGGGGGACTTTCTGGCCTCCTTGGACATCAAGGACGCATACCTGCATGTCCCCATATACTCCAGACACCAGAGGTTTCTGCTATTTGCTATCGGGAAGAAGCACTACCAGTTTGTGGCCCTCCCGTTTGGCCTTGCCTCAGCACCCAGGACGTTCACCAAGGTGCTTGCTCCGATTCTGGCACTTCTAAGACAGCGGGGTATCGCTATCATGGGCTACTTGGACGACCTTCTACTGAAGGCCCCTTCAAGCTCAGAATTAGAGGTAAGCGTGTCTACTACCTGTCAGACTCTTGGAGACTGTGGTTGGATACTAAACAGGCAAAAGTCAGTATTGGTGCCCACTCAACGCCTAGTGTACCTGGGGTTGATTCTGGATTCCTCAGAGGCAAAGGTATTCCTCCCTGTGGAGAAGTTGCAGACCCTCCGGGCTGCAGTACGGCAGCTGACTTCCAGGAATTGGTCGTCACTCCGTTTTTGCATGCGAGTGTTGGGCCTCATGGTAGCCTCCTTCGAGGCGGTCCCATATGCTCAATACCACACTCGAGTGTTACAGAAGGAAGTTCTGTCCAGATGGAACAGATGCCCTTCATCTCTGGATTATCAAATCTGAGTGAGCCACCTAGTCAGGAGATCCCTGGTATGGTGGCTGACAGCACCGGCTCTAATGGCCGGGAAGTAATTTCTTCCGGTTTACTGGATAGTGTTCACGACGGACGCCAGCCTTACAGGTTGGGGGGGAGTCTGGGGTGTTCAGTCGGCGCAAGGTCGCTGGACCCCAGAGGAAGCCCTCCTGCCGATCAATGTCCTGGAAATCCGGGCGATCAGGCTGTGCCTCTTCAAATGGTCTCGGAGGCTGCAAGGGCATCCAGTCAGACAACGCCACAGCAGTGGCATATGTCAATCATCAAGGAGGAACAAGAAGCTCAGCTGCAGCATCGGAGGTCGCTCGCATCCTGAAGTGGGCAGAGAGGAGCATACCGGCACTGTCGGCCGTGTACATTCCGGGTGTGGAAAACTGGCAGGCGGACTACCTGAGCCGCCAGATGCTGGACCAGGGAGAATGGTCCTTACACCCGGAGGTGTTCCAACTCCTCTGCCAAAGATTGGGCACACCAGACGTAGATCTTCTGGCTTCCCGACTTAATCGGAAGGTATTGAGGTTTGTGGCCCGGTCAAGAGACCCATGGGCAGACGCAACGGACGCGTTGGTGGCATCGTGGGGTCAGTATCGGCTAATCTATGCCTTTCCTCCCTTAAGGCTTCTTCCTCTTCTGCTCTGCAGAGTGGAGGCAGAGGGAATTCCAATGATCCTAATCGCTCCAGATTGGCCTCAGCGTCCTTGGTACGCCGATCTAGTACGTCTGGTAGCAGATGTCCCCTGGCGCCTACCACTACGGAAGGACCTGCTATCGCAAGGTCCCATACTCCATCCTGCTTTACAGTCACTGGCTTTAACGGCATGGCTGTTGAGAACCAGGTACTGAGAGCCCGGGGCCTGTCAGATTCAGTAATCTCTACGATGAGAAGTGCTCGAAAACCATCCTCTAGGAAGGTTTATCACCGCACTTGGAAGGCCTACATCTCCATGTGTGAGGAAATGAAATTGTATCCGCGTACCTATTTGGTTTCCAGAATCCTGCTGTTTTTACAGCATGGGGTGGACCAAAGGCTTGCCCTAAGTACGATTAAGGGACAGATATCTGCCCTGGCTGTCTTTTTTCAGCGACCCCTGGCGGCTCACTCTCTCGCGAGTACTTTTGTGCAGGGGGTTCGACATGTGGCCCCTCCGGTCCGTCCCCCGCTGCCTCCGTGGGAATTGAACCTAGTCCTCTCGGTGCTTCAGAAGGCACCGTTTGAGACTATTAGAGATATTCCCCTGTTGACACTTTCTCAGAAGGTGGTCTTTTTGGTGGCTGTTACGTCAGTTAGACGAGTCTCTGAGCTGGCAGCCTTGTCCTGCAAGGCTCCCTATTTGGTTTTCCACAAGGATAAGATGGTGCTGCGGCCGCAGCCTTCCTTTCTTCCGAAAGTCGTTTCGGCTTTTCATCTCAACGAAGACATTGTACTTCCATCCTTGTGTCCTCACCCGTCGAATCCTAAGGAGTCGGCGTTGCATTCCTTGGACGTTGTCCGAGCTTTGAGAGTATACCCATCTGCTACTTCCCTGTTCCGGAAGTCAGACTCACTGTTTGTTTCGGTGGCTGGTCCCAAGAAGGGCCAAGCAGTCTTGTCGGCCACCATCTCTAGGTGGATCCGACAGATAGTAATCCAGGCTTAAGCCTTAAAGGGTCAAGCGCCCCCCTTTCCGGTCACGGCGCATTCGACCAGGGCAATAGGTGCCTCTTGGGCTTTCCGACATCAAGTGTCTGTTTCCCAATTATGTAAAGCGGCGACTTGGTCGTCCGCTCACACTTTCACAAAATTCGACAAAGTTGATGTAGGTGCATCTTCGGATGCCTCTTTCGGCCGCAAGGTTTTGCAAGCGGCTGTTTAGAGTTGCAACTCCTCCGTTGGAGGAGTGCTGTTTTGTGTTTGGGGTGAAGTTTATTTTTATGCTGTTACCACCCCTCGTTTTTTCTCTGACACTGCTTTGGGACGTCCCACTTTGTCAATAGAGAGGCTGTGTCGGTCCATGGACGAAAGAGTAAATAGGATTTTTGTACTCACCGTAAAATCCTTTTCTCTGAGTCCATGGACCGACACAGCACCCACCCCTCCTTTTAAGTTTGTACTGCTTTTTGACGAACCGATCTGCGAGATGCAGACTGAGAGGATATACCCAGAGGGTCCGCCCCCTGGGCGGTACTGTAGAAGGTGTGATGCAACACTTTTTACAAGTTTTCTGCCTAGTCACTCCTAATTAACGGATAATACCCACTTTGTCAATAGAGAGGCTGTGTCGGTCCATGGACTCAGAGAAAAGGATTTTACGGTGAGTACAAAAATCCTATTTTCTCAACAAAAGTAGAGTTACTCTTTTAACATCATTTTTGATTATATCCTGGTCATAACGTTATTTTTTTTCTTTTTCTTTTTTGTCTGTGTTTTGTCAGGCGGGATAAGCTTTGGATTTGCATGGAATTCTGTGGAGGCGGATCTTTACAAGATATATACCATGGTAAGAAAAATATTAAAAATGAAATGGTGCTCGGGGAAAAAAGGGAAAACATAAGAATAGACCTATTTAGGGAGATATTAGATTACTAATTTTAATCTGCAGAAGAAAAATGATAGCTGAACTCTGGTTGTTGTGGGCAACAAAGACCTGTTTTTTTTTTGTCTTTTTTTATCACGTTTTGCTATATATATTTTTTTTAGCATTTCCTATCTCCCCAGTTATGGTGAGTATTCAGCCAACACTTGTGCTGAAAATTTTCAGGGAATAAAAAGTGTGTTGTTCTCCTAAGCCCTGTAGTTTCCTAGGCAGATAGGTGTTGGGCTTGTTTAGCCTCGTACACACGGCCGAAAATCTCGTCAAGAAAAAACACGTCGTTTTTCTTGACGGGATTATTGGACAAGAAACTTGTCCCGGCCGAGTGTACATACGCTCGATTCAAAGAACCCGCGGTTCTTTGAATGGAGCGGACGCGGTGACATCATCGACGAGCTTGCACTCGTCACATTCGATGCCGTCGCCGCCATCTTGCTACACCCTATCTATGCCTAGGAAGCTACCGCGCATGCGTCAAAGTCATTTCGAGCATGCGCGGGCTTCCCGGAGGACAGGTAAGTGTACATGCACACAATTTTCTCGTCGAGAAACAGGCTGACGAGAATCTCGACGAGAAAATAGAGAGCAGGTTCTCTATATTTCTCGTCGAGATTCTTGTCGGTTGTCTTGACGAGAAACCATACACACGAACGATTTTCTCGGCAAGAAAGCTATCTCGGCAGTTTTCTTGTCGTTTCTTGCCGAGAAACTCGTTCGTGTGTACGAGGCTTAACTCACAGAAAAGGTCAAATTCAAACAAAATGACAAAACACATATGCAAAAACATGTGCTCCAATAGCTGCTGCTCAAAACTGTGTATACCAATAAATACACAGTGATAACAAAAAAAGTAGAGCTGCGCTTATCTACTGTGCTAAAAAAAAACAAAAAAAAAAACTTATCCCATGAAAATAATCAATACATGAAATACTATTGTGTGCAATAAAAATTATGCAATTCATGAAGTGCTCTAATGCGCAATAAAATTGTTCAGTTCACAAATTGCTATAATGTGCTATATGAACTCCAAGGCAGTTTAGTTTACTGATACATCCCAGAAATTCATGAATATCACCTACACCCTTCAAAGTGCATATTCAATAAAAAGCGCTTTCAGTGCTCTACAAGTGCCAACATACACGTATAACAAATAGTCCATGTAGTGACTCGTGCTCAGTGTGTGCCTTCAAAACAATCTTCAGAGTGCTACCACCACTCTCCCTCACTAGGAATTAGATTCGCCAATATATATTGACCCCTTATATTAATAAAAAGATAAAACTGCACCCAGGAATACTCCACTGTCTCCTTTAATTAGGTCCCTTTCCGGAGTGTCATAGTAGCAACATGTCCAATTTGCTGAAGGTGTGTGGGGTGATATGTGAAGGGGAGCAGTGCTGTGTGGGGTGATATGTGAAGGGGGGCAATACTGTGTGGGGTAATATGTGAAGGGGGCAATACTGTGTGGGGTGATATATGAAGGGGGGCAGTGCTGTGTGGGGTGATATGTGAAGGGGGGGCAATACTGTGTGGGGTAATATATGAAGGGGGCAGTGCTGTGTGGGGTGAAATGTGAAGGGGCAGTGCTGTGTGGGGTGATATTTGAAGGGGGGCAATACTGTGGGGTGATATGTGAAGGGGGGCAGTGCTCTGTGGGGTGGTATGTGAAGGGGGGCAGTGCTGTGTGGGGTGATATGTGAAGGGGCAGTGCTGTGGGGGGAAGATGTGAAGAGGGACAAGCAGCTGCGCACAAAATGAGGTGCTGCACAGAAAATGTGTAGGGGTACCATTGACTCTTAAACGCACTGAAATGCAAGGTGCAATTTTCCCACACATGGAAATTGCATGGTACAAACGCACCATACAGTTTCCATACGGCTGCATTTTTAAAAAGGTGCCAGGACCTTTTCCCAGCAGAAAATGCAGGCACAGCAGCCCATTCAAACGAATGGACTGTCGTGCCTGCACATCTGGGCTGTGACGTAAAGAGTCATCGCACAAAACTGCAATTCGGACCTCGGCTGGAAGAAAATGTTACTATTCAGACGTCCATGAATTTTAATTCAATACCCCTGCTGCAGATCATTCAAACATCTTTTAAAGTATAGGAAGTAAAGTATCGGGAACAATGACCTGTTTCTCCAATATATGCATTGAGTGCATTTTAGCATGAAAATCATAATTTTTGATGCTGACATTGAATAACATAGGAATGTGATGCACATCTTCCATGCCATTTTTGGTCCTGGTCCTCAGCTATAGTGTAGATGTCAGACTGATTGAGCCGTGCTATTTTAACATTCGACAGGTCTACAGAATAAGAGAAGGGGAAGGTAAGAGGTTACATTAGTAAGTCGAATGATGTCCCTGAATATAGTAAAGAACTAATGTGATTTTCATCGGTACACTTAGTCTTTGGTATGTACTTAAGAGAATTCGTTTTTTAGCTTTAAATATTTCTATTGAAAAATATTATACATACATATTATGAGACATATCATATAACAAGGTGTGATGAATTCGGACAACACATGAACAGAATATCCGCGATCACCTGAGGTTAGGTGAAGAGGTTCATGCATCCGTAGGAGTGAGCACGTAAAGAATAGAGATTAACCTTCTTTGGTGTAAGTAACAAACCAGGTCGGTACCGTCAAAGGGTTCATAAGTAAATACTCAACATTTAGATTAACATCTGTTCACTGGGGGGAGGCTGTCAAACGGTCCGAGAGGTTCCACACACACCACCCCAATGGGATCTCTCTGTGGATGTGTATAGATCCCCCCCGGAGATCCCGGGCATCCCCCCGGGGGAGGTCGATATTTATCGAACAGAGAGGCTATAAAAGTGGAGCCTCCTGGTTCTTGGAGCAAAGCCATAGTGGTTACTCGTTTACAGGATAATAGAGGGTACTATTCCCTCTGACAGTCCGGCCAACAACCTATAAAACAATCCCCTTAGGAGAAACAGTAGGTCTGTCTGGTCTATAGGTAATTTAGGGACTAGACTGTCCCAGAAAGGAGAGAGAAGAAACGTGTGAAAGGAAGGAGAAAAGGAAGAAGATGAGGTCAGAGAGGGGAGGGAGCCGACCCAGTTCCAGTCACAATTCCAGGAATGAGTGAAATGTTACAAAACGAGGCCCAAGGTTCCCAGGTGGTACTAAACTTCCCGATTTTGTGATTAAGTTTCCCCACTATTTGCTCTTGAGTCATGATCCATATCACTTTCCTCTTGCAGCAGTGGAAGGAAACGGTGGGTCTCTTGCAGGCCTTAGCTATAGTAATCTTAGCACCTAACAAAACAAAGAAAGAGAGAGCCTGTTGGTGTTTAGACAGATTGGGAATAGTATGATTGAGCAAGGCTATGTTGGGGTTGGGAGCCACCGTTTCCTTCGTTAAAGAGCTAATAGTTCGGAAGATTTTCTGCCAGAAGGCTCTAATGCGGGGGCACGTCCACCAAGTATGTAACATTGTGCCCTCAAGTTCACAGCCTCTAAAGCATAAGGGCGAGGACCCTGAATAAATCAAAGCTAATCTGGAGGGAACATAATACCACCTGGTCAGGACCTTAATACTGGCTTCTATGAGAGAAATATTGCAAATACCTTTGTAGGAGCGTGTTGAGGCACGGAACCATTCCGTTGCTGTCCACGTTTTGCCCGTATCCTCCTCCCAGGCCCAAGCGTAAGTTGGCTTCTCCAAATTAGTCAGGAGGACTGTGTAAATCAAGGCGATAACTCCCTTCTGGTCCATAGTGTTGGTGCAACAGTGTTCATAAGGGGTTATAGCGGGAGGTGTCGTTTTGTCGAACCAGATGGAATTTAAGACGTGATATTTGGGAGAATCTGAATCATTCTGAATCGGGCATATCCAGTTTCTTCCTGCAGTGGGACAAGGTAAGGGGGCCCCCCGGGGATAGGAAGTGGCCTATGCGGTAAAGGCCTTTGTCTGTCCACCATTTAAACGCCTTAATATTTAATCCTGGAGGAAAGGCCGGGTTGTGAAATATGTGAGCTAGTGGTTTTAAAGGTGAGGTCAGAGAATGTTGAGAGTATAGCTTAGCTCCTAGGGTAATGGAGTGGGAGAGGGTGGGGGACATTATAGCCGGTCTGATCTTTGGGTCACACCATAGGAGGAAATCAATGGTGTTGAGGGAATGGCCATCCTTTCCATAGAGAGTCCGTCTGGCTTTGGTCCCCTGGAGTAGGTTAATGAGATTTGTGATAATTGCGCTGCCTGGTTGTATCCCCAGAGGTCTGGAAGCCCCAGTCCGCCCTGTGATTTCAAACTATGAAGGATTTTGGAAGTACACCTATACCCATTGTTGCCCCTTTCTGACTGAAAGTTGGTGAGGAAACGCTTCGTGAGAGAGACTGGCAGAGAATAAAATAAGTACAGAAGGCGGGGGAGGAGCGTCATCTTTACCGCATGCACCCTTCCCAACCAGGACAGACCACATCTAGACCATTTGTCAAGATCATCTCTACATTTAAGTATCATAGGGGGATAATTTGATCTAAATAGGTTATTTATATCCGGGGTTAAAATTATCCCTAAGTAAGGGATTGCAGCAGAGGCCCAGGAAAAGTCAGTTACTCGCAAGTTGAGTGAGCAGGTCAGGGGGGATATTTACATTTAAAGCTGTCGATTTATTCATATTGACCCTTAGACCTGAAATTTTGCTGAATGACATCAACACTTTGTACACCCCAGGGGTGGAGATTAGGGGAGAAGTTATATATAGGAGGAGGTCGTCTGCGTAGAGGGCGCATTTGTGTTCCTGGTCCCCGCAGGCAACTCCCTTAATGTCGGGATTCGACCTGATCACAATGGCCAAAGTCTCTATGGCCATAGCAAAGAGGAGGGGCAAGAGTGGGCATCCCTACCTATAGAGAACGAGGTTGAGTACCTGCCCATCAGGCGTACCTGAGCAGACGGGTTGGAGTAAAGCGATTGGATTAGATTTAAAAAATGAGGGCCAAAACCCCATCTCCGTAGTATATCAGACAGGTATGTCCAGTCGATTGAATCGAAAGCTTTGTGTAAATCAATCGAGAGGATGAAGCCCGTTTGTGGTGGGCTCCCATCCCATTGGGATTTGAGGAGGGAGATGACATCTATGGTCCTTCGAATCTGATCCGGACCTTGCCTCCCTGGGATGAATCCCACCTGGTCTTTATGAATATATAGGGGAATGAAGCTGGCAACTCTGTTGGCTAGTATCTTTGTCATGATCTTGATATCGTTGTTGATCAGGGAGATCGGACAGTAATTCCCCACCTCACTTGTGTCCTTTCCCGGTTTAGGAATAACTGAAATGTAAGCCGCATTCAGATATGATCCTGAAGGGGTACCTTCCCTAAGGGAGTTGAATAGTTTTGTCAAGTGAGGGGCCAGGCAGGGGCCAAACTTTTTGTAGTACCCTGTGGAAAAACCGTCCGGTCCGGGTGATGAGCCCACTTTCAAAGATTTGAACATGTCTAGTACTTCTGCTTGGGTGAAAGAACTTTTTAAGAGGTCTTTATGGTCGTTTGACAGGGTGGGTAGGGGGAGGGAGTCCAGGAAGGTATTCTGTGTCGGTCGTGGGGGGGGTCGGTTTGTAAAGCTCAGAATAGAATCGAAGGAAGGCATCCATAATCTTGGTAGGGTTTTGAGTCAAATCTCCCGAGTGTAGTCTGATTTTCGGGAATGCTAGGGAGCGGGGTTTGGCGCTAAGCTTTACTGCTAGTCTCAAGCCAATCCTATCCTTTTGGGAATAGAATTTCGCTCCTGTCTACCTAAGGTGCTTTTCAGCAGCTGTCGTTAGGGTCAAGTTAAGGAGGGCCCGGGCCTTGTCCAGAATAGCTAGAGACTCCTGTGTGGGGTGTTGTTTGTGTTTCTTCGCGAGTGCTCGGAAGTCTTCAGTAAGTTTAATCGTGTCAACTCTATGCTCTGCTCTAAGTTTAGCCGTCATTTGAATGATCTTCCCTCTAATAATGGCCTTATGGGCTGCCCAAACGGTAGCGGGGGAGACGTCGCTTGTCAGATTTATGCTGAAGTATTCTTTTATGGCCCCCTCTAATATGGTGCATTGTATTGGGTCACTTAGGAATGATTCCTGCTGGCGCCAGGGAGGGGGGCCCTTATGTCCCATAGTTCTTTGTGTTATCAGAGTGACCATAGAGTGGTCGGACAGGGGGGTATCTACAATCTTGGCTCCCATGACTAGAGGAATTGTATTGGGTTGAGTGAAGATGCGGTCTATCCTGACGAAGGAGTTGTGAGGTGCCGAAAAGTGCGTGTAGTCTTTGGAATGGGGGTTGAACTCCCTCCAGACGTCTATCAGTCCCGCCTCATGAAGCATCTGTGCTATTTTGACGCTCTGTCTAGAAAGGCGCCTAGGTTTCAGATTCCCATTCCCGGATTTGTCGAGAGAGAAATCGAACGCGGTGCTAGAGTCCCCCCCCAGGAAAATTGTTCCCTTTAGGTGAGGTTTTAATTTTTGCAACAGGGAGTCAAAAAAACTATGTCTGCATGCATGGAGTGGTAAAGTTGGAATAGTTTCCTTCGCTTGATAGGGGAGTTGAGTCCCTGAGCATTGTGAGAAACAATTTTGAGGGTGGGAGTGATGGTGCAGTTGGTATGCCGCATACACACGATCATTATTCACGGCGGTTAAAAAACCGCCGTGAATAATGACATTAAAAACGAGGGAACGGCTTGTTCCCCCACACACGGTCGTTTTTCACGTCATTTTTTCTCTTGTCGAGAAAAACGACCGTCTGTGGGCTCCGCGGCAGTGTTTCCCTATGGAAAAACAGCCGCGGAAAAAAATGACGGGAAAAACGACGAGAAAAATTAGAGCATGTTCTAATTTTTCTCGTTGTTTTTAATGCCGTTTTTCACGTCGGGAAAAATGACAAAAAGACCACACGGTCGTTTTTCTTGTTGAAAAAAAAAATGTAATTTTTCACGACGTGAAAAATGATCGTGTGTACGCGGCATTAGACATTGTTTGGGTGGTGTGAGCCTACTCTTAAGATGTGGGTCTTACCGTGTCTTTGTAGAGGGTTCACTTCGGGGAGTCCAAGAAGCGCGTTCGCCGTAGAGCTAGGGCCTGGGAGGTGGGGCCAGTGCCAATTGTGGAACCTGGGAGTACTCAGAGGAGTAGAAAAAAGGAGTAAAAAAGGATCGGAGTGAGAATATGTAAGTTACAGAGACCTGTTTTATCAAACATGCATTCATGTAATAGTAATAAAATCGTAACACCTGGGGTCCCCAGACCCCCCCCCTACCCCCGGAGTGGGATGGAAAAGCCATACCCTACCCCTAGACCTGAAAGGACCGGCTACCCTAACTTGTCGGGAAGCCGGATAAGCAACCAAGGGCACTAACGGTGCTCCTGGTTCCCGTTGGAGGTGCACTTGGTCCACCACAGCCCCGCCACCTATAAATCGTATCAGCAAAAAATTAACAAGGATCATATGCGATCCCATAACCAGAATGTCCCATCTGGAATGTCGACATTAAAATAAAAACAACAATTATTGAACTTAGTACTCCAAATCCTTTCCCCACCCCCAGGCCCCGCTCTCAGAGCTAGAGGCTCAGGGAAAAGAGCAGACCAGGCGAGGGGCACGTATCAGAAACACCAAGAACAGTGAAGGGAGTAGACTTCAGCTGTGAGCAAAGATATTAACATGCGCTGCTGTCGCAATGAGCCACACCGACCGCACAGGGGAGTCTGTATTAGGAGGATACCGATACACTATTAACCCATATTGACCTAAGGCGGCCATTCTCATTACAAGTACGCTAGTAAAAATAAAAAGCAAATAAAAAGAAAAATGAGCATCAAAAACAGGAGGAACCCCATAGAGGGGAAAGTGATGTTCCAGGTTTAGTGTAACAAAGCTACGGCCTGCCTTCCGTAGTAGTTCCCGGAAAAGTAATGGAGAAATTACCCCTTCACCCCTTATGTAGTCTGTGAGATACTGACAGTTAGCCGTCACTTGTTCTGTTGAAACAAGGGGTCGGATCACTATAGGCTCGATGTAAAAGAGGTGTCCATGGACAAATGGGGACAAAGGGGGGGTAGAAATGACATGTGGTCCTGAAAAACCCCTATATCTGGGGAATCGGTGATAGGAGAGTTCCCGGATCAGAGCCCTGATCCTAAGAGAGATTCAGTGCATCATGGCGGGAGGTTTTCTTTGGAGCGTTTGGAGTTTTGCTTCAGCCAAGACGGTTGTAGAGGGCTCGCTGGTGGGGGTCTCTTCTTGGACGATGGGGTTCCCCCGTCCTGACTGAGATGGGGATGGTTCCTGTGAAAGTAGGCCCAGCTGAAGTAGAAGGTGTTCTCCCTCCGCAAAGGAGGAGAAGCCGTGGTTCTTGTTTCTGTAGGAAAAGTTCAGGCGGAGAGGGAACGACCATCTGTAGGAGATTTCTTTTTCAATCAAGGGTTGGAGCAGTGGTTTAAGAGAGCGTCTTTTCTGCACCGTGTAAGGCGACAGGTCTGCAAAGATCTGTATCCTGTAGCCAAGCAGTTTGAGATTGTCAGAAACCCATGACTTCCTCATCACCTCCTCTTTGATGGAATAGAAATGGGGTTTCACTATTATGTCCCTTAGGAGACCGTCTGCTCGGGGGGGTTGTAGGGCTCTGTGAGCCCTGTCCAGTTCCATGCGTTGATCGGTAATGTTTGGGATAAGGCTCTTTAGCAGAGTCTTTACAGCTGCTTGCACATCTTTCTCAGATTCTGGGAGCCCCCTAATTCTAAAGTTGTAACGTCTCGATCTGTTCTCGAGATCGTTGATTTTTGCATAAGCTGTTTCCAATTGATCCTGCATGTCTTGCATTCTGGCTGCATTCTGATTGATACGTAACACAGCTTGGTCAGTTTTCTTTTCAATCGTGTCCATCCTTGTCCCTAGTTGCTGTAAATCAGCGTGGATGGATGCAGTAATTTGGGCTGCATTCAGTCCTAAACTCTTTGAGAGTAATTGGGAGAAAGCTTCCATCATGGAAGGGAAGTCATTGGGGACAGGGGTGGAATCCTTGGCTTCAGTCACGGAAAGAAGCAGGCCTGTGTGTGGGTCCCGCATAGGTGTGGTGTGTAGGCCAGAGCCCATACTTCCCAGCAGGGATTCAGTGGATGAAGGAGATGTGGCCAGGGGCAGGGGTGGAAAGGCAGTCCCTTGCGAGTGAGGTGGCAGTAAGTCCTGGTCAGCAATAGATTCTACCGTCTCCTCTGTGTAAAAAGTGGCTTGTGGAGCCGCCGCCATCTTGGCATAGCTGACGGGAATGGCCGCCGCGGACCCCTGGCTCACAAGGCTTTTCCTGGTCAGCGCCGTTGTTAGCTGTGGGTTCCCGGGGATCTCCCCTGTTCAGTTATCCCGGTGTGAGGCTCGGGGGACCGTTCTAGCGGCTCCGGTGGCAGTTTGCCGGCCGTGGTGGAGCGGAGCTCTAGTAGCCAGCAGCCATCTTGGGAGCTGCCGCGCATGCGCCTCCAAGAATTAGTATTTTATAGTATTATTGCATGTTGCAATTTAATCGTTTGACATTCCACTCTACATAGAATTGTAGTTACATGCTAGCACAAGTAACTTTGTTGCCGCAAGGCAACTGGCTTTACAATTGCCATGTTCAAGGATCACATCATTCATATCTTGCCTGATTCTGGTAGGTTCGACTAAATTTCAGAACGATTAAACTGTTTATATTTCTTGTTGGTCTTGTGTTTTTGCTATGACTAAGCACTTTGTTTGAAACACATAGGTTTGTTCTTTGATGTCTGTTTATGTGTGCATGTCTGTAAATCTTCACAAGAAGGGTGCTTTCACATGGATGCGCTTCTGTCTAACAGAGGGTCCATGAGCAGATCTGCTGAATCCGAGCTGAATGGCACAGATGTCACTTTTGGGATTTCAGATATTTGTTCTCAGTTTGACAGCAGACTGTGGCAGACCCCTAGTGGATCTAAGGACTGCCGGATATAAGGACATGTGTCAGTTTACAACAAGCTATCTCCAATCTGTCACATTTAGGTGAGGAAAAGGGCACAGTCCTTATTTTTTTTTATTTTTAATATTATGGTTTTGGAACAAACTCTGTGGTAGGCAGATGTAAAGGGACACAAGTAAATTTATATCCACCTGCCCAAAGACATGCTTGGAGTTTTCTATCAGGTCAGTCTGAAAAACTGACAGGTGTACCTGATTAAAAGCCCGTGTGAAAGGGGTCTAAGGATGGGTTCACACAGTCATACTACTTTGGATCTGACTTAGCCCTGCGACTTGAAGTCTGCCATGTGTCCGACTTCAATGAACAGGGACCCGACTTCGATCCCCGACAATACCAGGCACTGTTTCTGGTATGAATCTTCAGAAAGAACTCCACGTCAAATAAAAAAAAAACGGCATTGGTTCCCCCTCTAAGAGCATACCAGGCCCTTCGATCTGGTATGGATTTTAAGGGGAACCCCCTACGTCGAAAAACGGTGTGGGGGTCCCCCCAAAATCCATACCAGACCCTTATCCGAGCACACAGCCCGGCCAGTCAGGAAAGGGGATGGGGACGAGTGAGCACCCCCCTCCACCCCAAAGGACCTTGTCCCCATGTTGATGAGGACAAGGGCCTCTTCCCGACAACCCTGGCCGTTGGTTGTCAGGGTCTGCGGGCGGTGGGGCTTATCGGAATCTGGGAGCCTCCTTTAATAAGGGAGCCCCCAGATCCCGAGCCCCCCACCCTATGTGAATGAGTATGTGGTACGGTTCAGGAGGGGGGGGGGGGCGCTCGCTCGTCCCTACGCCTTTTGCTGGTCGGTTAGGCTGGCGTGCTCGGATAAGGGTTTGGTATGGATTTTTGGGGGACCCCCACGCTGTTTTTTTTGGCGTAGGGGGATTCCCCCTAAAATACATGCCAGACCGAAGGGCCTGGTATGCTCTTGGAGGGGGAACGAACCCATGCCATTTTTTATTTTATTTGGTGTGGAGTTCCCCCTCAAGATCATCAGAGCACAAGTCGGATCAGTCAAGACGGCGATCCGACTTCAGTGATATTCAATGGGCAGAAGTAGGATCAAAGTCAGACCAAAGTAGTACAGGGAGCATTTTCAAAGTCGGACCGACCGTCGGACCAGTTAAGATGGCTCCCATAGGGAAACATTGATTTTCACACTATTATATAATTTTATCCTCAAGATTTTTAATTCATTTTTATCTCTATATAAATAGGTCGGTAGTTTAATTAAATTTTATTTGGAGTAATGAAATTATGTTATTTGAGGATGTAGGAACATAGTTCTCCCAGTTTTTAATGAATTTAAAATGAATTGTATATTACTAGCCTGGTGGGAGCAGTTCCATTTCTTGCCACTGGAGGGACTAAGCACACCAATGGTTTAATAGGGTTTTAATATGATTTTAAATACTGTTGTATAACGTATAAATTTGTTTCACTATTAAAACGAAAATAAAAATCAGCGCTTGTCAGCAATGATGTGCTTTGAAAATCCAGACCATCACCATGACAACCAGTAAGCTGTCTGTCGCCCTCTATTTAAGGGCACGCTGCTTGGTCACATGTCGCCCATGACTAAGTCACGTGCCATAGATGTAACGCGTAGGGGTGAAGCCTAGTGACGCTCGCAATCTGAGGAGGATTACACTGGAGCTGAGCTGAACAAGCGCTGTTTGTTTCGCAGGTTATGTGAGTGCAAGTCACAGCTGTTGCAGATTGTGCCTTCTGTTAGAACACTGCGCAATGATCTCTCTTTCTTTTTCTCATTTGCATTTACATAATTAATTTGTTGGAATCCGGAGTTTGATGCAAAGAAAGGAGGTCTTCTGGGGAGCTTTCTCACTGTTAAACAGGCAGAGCGGTGTCAAAAAAGAATTTGACTGGTACATTGTATAAGCAGTTGCAGTTCTTGGAGACAAGTTTTATGTGAATGGGAGGAAAACTGATACGGTTCTTATGATTGTATGCTACTCTTTGGCAATAGCACTGCCATTTTGAACATTATGCATTTGTATAAATAATTTTGCACATATTATTATATATTGGTTTTCCACTGATATTTTATGTCACAACCAGCACGGAGCACTGGATGAACACATATTAATCACTTATGCACATATTAATCACTTATGCACATACTAATAGGTTGGTGTTTAGCGCATCATTATTTACTTCATTGATTTTCACACGTCATGAGCTCCCAATGTCGGAGAGTTTGTCCTACCAGTGTGAACCCGGCCTAAATCTTAGTCAAGCTAGGCTATTAAGAGAATGAATTGGTTTCATTTTACTGGAATTTTGTTACATAGTTACATAGTTAATTAAAAGTGAAAACCTCGCGCCAAACAAATAAAAAGTGAATGATATTTAAAGCTGCACCCCTAAAAAACTGAATGGGTGTCCCATAAAGTGCAAAGTGAAATATATAGAAAAAAGGGGGCGCTAGTGAATATATAAATTACAACTATTATATAATTGATCTCAATATAATATTGGAACAAATGTTAAATATTGATAAATTGCATACAATAACAATAAGGTGATTGGTATGAACATCAGCTGTTGCTGTGACTAAACAATAATGAAACAAATCATATGTGATAACAGCAAGTGAAACCAAATAAAATATATATATATAAACATCCAATAGGTGAATTGTGGCTAATCCATATATAAGTCCATAGAAAGTTATCCAATATTTTCTTTGAAGTGACACCTTCACCAACACAGATAAGACACCCGAAGTGCTATGGATGGATGGCCGCTTACCCCAAGATGTTGACCCTCTTAACTAAAAAAGGGTCAAATAGCGCTTATTGCAAGATGCCACTTGCTAGTAAAGAGAATGTGATCCCAAATCCATCTGTCTCCCCAGGGTGGACTCGATTGGAATATGCAGTTAAAACGAATAATGCCAAAAATAGTATAATATAAAAACAATAAAAAAGGAAAGCCAAATGGCTGCTTACATTATGTAGTGCCTTAGCCCGGCACTGAGGCTGGAAGGCATGTAGAAGCCAAATAGTTCCATCTGTCCGTGTAAAGAGCTGGCGTGCGTTCCACCTGCTACAGCGGCTAACCAGCAAGGACCGGAAGTTGGATGGAAAGCGTGACCAAGTACCGCCTCGACGTACGTTTCGTTAAACCGTCACCAGGAAGCGTACTGGGTCACTGAATGGGCGGTTTTTTAAATGCCTGTCAATCAAGCCAGGCTGAAAAGCTAATTGTATCAGCCTCAATGCCGGATCATAGGCACCAACGTGGAACACAATAATTCAACAGTGCATTTAAAAACAAATTAAATTCAGTTGTATAACAGGAATATTTGAATATACAACATATAAAATTTTTATTAAAATAACGGGAAATGAAGCAATTTAATAGGAATAAAAAAAATTATAATAAAGATAGAAAATATATTGATTGAAAAAATAATCCAATATATATTCATCTATAATTTAAAATGGACTACCAGAGGGAGAATTAATCGTTTGTTAAAAAACAATTCAAATCTAGGTCTATGTTGAGTCCCTGTGGCTGCATCGTCTGAAGGCGATACAGCCATTGGGTCTCATTTTGAGAAATAGCTTTTTTCAAATCAGTACCTCTCCAATGGGTCACTGCTCTATCAATCCCGTAGAATGTGAGCTGGCGAGGATCTCTGGCATGATACCGATCAAAATGCCGTCCTTTGGAGATATTAGTGACATGTTCATTGATTCTAACCCTCAATTCTCGTGTTGTGCGTCCCACATACTGTAGGGAGCACGGACATTCCAAAACGTATGTAACATATTTGGAATAACACGTGATTAGGGGTTTGACCAAAAACTCTTGTTGTGTAACAGAGGACCGAAACTTGGTGATTTTTTTGCCATGTCGGGTGGTTGTGCGACAAGATTTGCACCTTGTGCAATAATGGAAACCAGATCCATCCAAAAAAGTCAAGGGTTTCAATGGGGGGTCAGGGACATTAGGTGCTATCATATTTCTTAACCCTGGTGCTCGTCTATAGATAAATTTGGGTTTTGAGGAAAGTACGTTAACCAAATCTCTATCCCTAAGGAGTATGGGCCAAAATTTCTGGAAGGTACGCTCAATGGTTTTGTACTGCCTATGAAAGCCAGATACAAAGGCCAAATCTCCTTGAAAAGGAGGCTTTGTCTTTGAAATCAGAAGTGTCTCTCTATCCATAATGGCCACTTGATGCTGAGCTTTTTGAAGTACATGAGGAGAGTAGCCTTTTTCCATAAACTTTTCCGTTAGAATGGAAGCCTGTTCATGGAAATCAGTAATACTCTCGCAATTCCTTCTAATCCTCATGTACTGACCTTTTGGTATAGCTCCTAGCCATTGTGGGTGATGACAACTAGTAATTGGTACAAATCCATTTCTATCAGTGCTTTTAAAGAAGGTCTTAGAGCTAATCATGTTATTTTTCTTAATCTTAGTCAAATCTAGGTAATTCACTGTATCCGTACTCCATTCAGCTGTGAATGTAAGGCCATATTGGTTGTTGTTAAGGTATGTGATGAAAGTTAATAAATCCTCTAGTGGACCCTCCCACAATAGGATAATATCATCAATGTACCTTTTGTAGTACAAAAGAGCTGCCTTGGGTTCATGATATATGGTTTCATTTTCCCACTTATTGAGTACTAGGTTGGCTACACTGGGAGCATAGCGAGCCCCCATAGCTACCCCCTTAATTTGGTTAAAGAATTGACCCTGGGCCCAAAAATAATTATGGCCCATAGCTTGTTTAAGACCTTCTATCAAAAAATTGATTTGATCAATAGGTAGCTTCGATTGCTCAACCAAAGCCCCTCTTACAGCTACTACAGCATCATCTTGTTTGATATTAGTATGCAGCGACTCCATGTCGACTGTAACCAAAATTGTATTAGTTGTCACTGATATGGTGGATATAGACTTAATAAGCTCTCTACTATCCTTCAAATAGGACTTACCCTGTGCTACAAACGGTTGGAGATATATGTCTATATATTCTCCAACACGGGAATATAGAGACCCTATCCCACTGATGATGGGTCAGCCAGGGGGTTTGACTCTGGTTTTGTGGATTTTGGGTACCGTATATAGAACTGGGGTACGTGGAGCCCGTGGAATCAAATATTGGGCTTCTTTCAAATTCAGGATATGTTGGTCCATACCTCTAGAGACCCAATTGGTCAATTCAATTCGTAATTTAATAATCGGATAAAAGGCGAGCACCCTATAGGTTTCAACATGACCCAACAGCCGTTGTATTTCTATGTTGTACTCATCCTTGGTGACTACCACGACAGCACCCCCTTTGTCTGCCGGACGAACCACCAGGTTTTTGTTTTTTTCTAGCTGTTTGATACCTTCTATTAATGCATGATTTTTTCTAGTATGTTTGGCTTCAACTGATTTGATTTCATCCTGCACCATGTTTTTAAACACCTCAACATGATGATGAGTCCCTTTTTTGGGATTAGAAACAGAATTGTTTTTCAAACCACTCTGAACAAACTGTTCCGTTGCTACTGTGGATGAGACATTAGGGATCTGGGAAGCAAAATGTTTTTTGATATTAAGTTTTCTGACGTACTTTTCCACATCTATAAATAACTCAAACTTATTGATGTTTTTATCTGGCGCATACTTTAGACCCTGAGAAAGGACACCTATTTCTTCTTTGGAGAGTTCTATGTTGGTTAGATTAAAAATCCCTGTTGTTAATTGTCCCTTGGTCTTTTTCTTCCTGGTTCCCCCTCTTCTACCCCTTTTGCGGTAGGTTCTTTGGAATGTTGCGGGGTAATAGGTGGAATTTTGTAGGGTTCTTTCCATCCCCTCCATCCCCCCCCCCTGTTGGTAATTATTTTGATGTTGATTGGGTCTGCCCCTATGGTTCCCTCTAAAACTACCTCTAGGTGGTCTAGACTGGTATTGACTTGGGCCTGGGTTAGAATAGGGATAACCATAGTCCATAGGTCTATTATCAAGTGGTGCATACCTATTGTAAGTAGGTGCTGCATATACTGGTCCTGATAATAGTTGGTGGGTGGAGGATAATAGATTGGATGTTGAGGCGGGGGAGGAGGTCCCCTAGGGATTTGAGATCCCTGTGCTTTATGACTAATGGGAGTTTTAGATTTTTTAGGAGTGGATGGATTATTTTTAAAATTCCGGGCCACCTGCGTGACCACATTGTGAACCTACATATCATCCTCGATTCCCTGGTCATTGGGGTGGCTCAAAGTAGAATCCTCCTGCCATTTGTAAACTTTTTTCTCCTTATAGTCCTTTATATCCCTCTGGTATTTTTTGAGTTTCTTTTGTTTAATTTCTCCATCATATTTTGACAAGTATGATTGGAGATTGTGGGCTTTGTCCATATATTCTTTGGTGCCCATAAAAGGTTGCATATTTTCTTTAAGATCTGCAATTTTTGCTTTGACTAAAATATTTTTGGATCGTCGTCTCCTAATCATTAACTGCATGAACTTTTGTTCACAGGCGTTGAAAAACAGAAACCACTCATCTAGTAGTGTCAGGTCTTCAACACCATCATTGGGATTAACATCCCATCTGAGTCTCCTGGGGGTAAGATTTTTACCTATGTACATCTCGAACGACGCTATATCCCACCACAGTCTAATTTGTTTTTCCATATCATATTGGAGTTGTTTAAAACCTCTCTCGAGGTCCAAATTAGGACTGGGGGCTTGTTGGAATATTTCTTCAATGTTGGTCTGGCGACTTTTCATAAAATTGAAAACATCCATGGCAGCGTAGGTGAAAAAGTTTCTATAGAAAAACCTCAAGCGAATTAAAAGTGAAAACCTCGCGCCAAACAAATAAAAAGTGAATGATATTTAAAGCTGCACCCCTAAAAAACTGAATGGGTGTCCCATAAAGTGCAAAGTGAAATATATAGAAAAAAGGGGGCGCTAGTGAATATATAAATTACAACTATTATATAATCGATCTCAATATAATATTGGAACAAATGTTAAATATTGATAAATTGCGTACAATAACAATTAGGTGATTGGTATGAACATCAGCTGTTGCTGTGACTAAACAATAATGAAACAAATCATATGTGATAACAGCAAGTGAAACCAAATAAAATATATATATATATAAACTAGGGTTGTCCCGATACTAGTATCGGTACCGATACTGAGCATTTCCCCAAGTACTTGTACTTGGGGGAAATGCTCCGATGCTTCACCCGATACCTGGGCAGTCAGGGATGATCGGTGCGGCGGGGGGGAAGTTTCAAGCACTGGTCTCCCTGTATACATTTCAATACAACTGACAGCTTCTCCCCCCGGAGCCCCCCCCCCTTCAGCTGCTTTAGCGAAATATATACAGCGGCGATCGGTGCTTCTAAACTCCCCCCAAAGCCGCACCGATCACCGCTGACTGTCCCTGTAACCCCCTCCGTGCTGTTGCTGCTGTCCTTCTTCATGATCTGTGTCCCGTGTCCTCCTCCGTGATGCTGCTCTCCCCCTTCGCATTCTGTGTCCCCCTCCATGCTGCTCTCCCCCTCCGGGTTCGTTGTCCCCTCCGTGCTGCTGTCCGTGCTCCGTGTCCCACTCCTGCTGCTCTCCCCCTCTGTGCTCCGTGTCCCCTCCATGTCCTCCAACACTCCCTCTGTCCTCGATCTGTCAGGATGGAGAGAGGAGGTAGGAGCCGCTAAACCCGGCTCCTACCTTTTCTGAGTGAACAGAGTCATCACTGACTCTGTCCATTCATATAACTGAAACATCGTAATCTGTGTTTACGATGCTTCAGTTTATGAATGGAGAGGAGCCTCCTGTCCATTCATTTTATCTGAGGCTGCAGAGAAAGGGACTGGGGGATCTGTGTCCCTAGTCCCTTTCTCTGTCTCAAAGGGGAGATGTCAGGGGTCTGTTAAGACCCCTGAAATCTCACCAAAGCCCCCCCAACAGGTGTAAAAAAATTAAATAAAAAATTGCAATAAATAAAAAAAATGAATTGAAAAAAATAATAAAAATGTGAATAAAAAAAACACACTCACACAATCCAACCCCCCCCCCCCCCCACCAAAAAAAAAAGAAGAAAGCACTGTAAAAAAACATAACAAAAAATCGTAAAAAAAAAATACTGACACATGTGCCACTGTCACGTGACATTGAAAAAAACGTATCGGTAATCGGTATCGGCGAGTACTTGAAAAAAAGTATCGGTACTTGTACTCGGTCTTAAAAAAGTGGTATCGGGACAACCCTAATATAAACATCCAATAGGTGAATCGTGGCTAATCCATATATAAGTCCATAGAAAGTAATCCAATATGTTCTTTGAAGTGACACCTTCACCAACACAGATAAGACACCCGAAGTGCTATGGATGGATGGCCGCTTACCCCAAGATGTTGACCCTCTTAACTAAAAAAGGGTCAAATAGCGCTTATTGCAAGATGCCACTTGTAATTAAAGAGAATGTGATCCCAAATCCGTCTGTCTCCCCAGGGTGGACTCGATTGGAATATGCAGATAAAACGAATAATACCAAAAATAGTGTAATCCCGTTTATTATAATATAAAAACAATAAAAAAGGAAAGCCAAATGGCTGCTTACATTATGTAGTGCCTTAGCTCGGCACTGAGGCTGGAAGGCATGTAGAAGCCAAATAGTTCCGTCCGTCCGTCCGTGTAAAGAGCTGGCGTGCGTTCCACCTGCTACAGCGGCTAACCAGCAAGGACCGGAAGTTGGATGGAAAGCGTGACCAAGTACCGCCTCGACGTACGTTTCGTTAAACCGTCATCAGGAAGCGTACTGGGTCGTCAGACTTCAATGAGCAGGGACCCGACTTCGATCCCCGACAATACCAGGCACTGTTTCTGGTATGAATCTTCAGAAAGAACTCCACACCAAATAAAAAAAAAACGGCATGGGTTTCCCCTCTAAGAGCATACCAGGCCCTTCGATCTGGTATTGATTTTAAGGGGAACCCCCTACGTCGAAAAACGGTGTGGGGGTCCCCCCAAAATCCATACCAGACCCTTATCTGAGCACACAGCCCGGCCAGTCAGGAAAGGGGATGGGGACGAGTGAGCACCCCCCTCCACCCCAAAGGACCTTGTCCCCATGTTGATGAGGACAAGGGCCTCTTCCCGACAACCCTGGCCGTTGGTTGTCAGAGTCTGCGGGCGGTGGGGCTTATCGGAATCTGGGAGCCTCCTTTAATAAGGGAGCCCCCAGATCCCGGCCCCCCCACCCTATGTGAATGAGTATGTGGTATGGTTCAGGAGGGGGAGCGCTCGCTCGTCCCTACCCCTTTTGCTGATCGGCTAGGCTGGCGTGCTCGGATAAGGGTTTGGTATGGATTTTTGGGGAACCCCCATGCCGTTTTTTTGGCGTAGGGGATTGCCCTTAAAATACATACCAGACTGAAGGGCCTGGTATGCTCTTGGAGGGGGAACGAACCCATGCCATTTTTTATTTTATTTGGTGTGGAGTTCCCCCTCAAGATCATCAGAGCACAAGTCGGATCAGTCAAGACGGCGATCCGACTTCAGTGATATTCAATGGGCAGAAGTAGGATCAAAGTCAGACCAAAGTAGTACAGGGAGCATTTTCAAAGTCGGACCGACCGTCGGACCAGTTAAGATGGCTCCCATAGGGAAACATTGATTTTCACACTATTATATAATTTTATCCAAGATTTTTAATTCATTTTTATCTCTATATAAATAGGTCGGTAGTTTAATTAAATTTTATTTGGAGTAATGAAATTATGTTATTTGAGGATGTAGGAACATAGTTCTCCCAGTTTTTAATGAATTTAAAATGAATTGTATATTACTAGCCTGGTGGGAGCAATTCCATTTCTTGCCACTGGAGGGACTAAGCACACCAATGGTTTAATAGGGTTTTAATATGATTTTTTTTTTTTTTTTGTAACAAATTTTTATTGGAGTAATAAAAGACACTTGTACAGGTGAAAAGATAAGTACAATGGTACAAAAGTTAAAAAAAAAACGAAAAAAAAACTAGTAAGTAGAAAAGGGGGGGGGAGGAAGCTCCATAGACTATAGCGTGCTGTTCATTCCAAAACATGTATGGTCCCGAGAAGAAACAGCCCCGGAGGGCCCTCCGATATGTAAAGACTGAGCAAAGTCAGCAAGAATTACAGCCCCTTAGGGATAGGTTCAACGTATGAGAAGGAAAGTAGGTCCAGAGCCGCTTGATCGGCTGTCGAGAGGGTTGTGGTGATGAAGGATTCCCATCTGTGGTAGAAGTGGGCTCTAGATCTGGGTTCTTTGAAGTCCGTAAGAAGTCTTTCTTCATAAAAGAGGTGGAGGCAGTCCTTTTCGAGTTGGGTGAGAGAAGGGCCTTGGGGAGAGATCCAGTGCCTGAGAATGAGTCTCCTGGCAACAAGCAAACATAGCAGGATCCAGTCTTTAGAGGAGGGGCATTTGGTAGTCCCGGAAGGGTTCGAGGCAGCCGGAGACATAGACCAGGGCAGCAACAGAGGGTCCCAATATCCAAATATGAGAAGCAAAGGGTCTTTGGGGATTTTCAACAAAGTGGTTTTGAATATATAAGAAAGGACTTGATCCCAGAATGAGGAGATGAAGGAGCAGGACCAGAAGCGGTGGGCGAGAGAGGGTCTGGGTACCTTGCATAAAGGACAGGAGGTGCCATCTTTATTGGAGTTGGGAGAGAGAAATGGGATGTAAGCCCGGTGTGCTATCTTGAGTTGAGTTTCTCTCCAGATTTCGTTGGGTGTCAGTCGAAGGGTCTTTCGCAAACCAGATAGGATTTTTTCGGTTATGTCCGGATCTGGGAAATCCCTAGCCCAGTTAGCCATAGAGGAGGTGGATAAGGACGGGGAAGATTCTTGCAGGAGAGGTTTGTAGATGTCCGAGATTTTATAACGTCCACTGTGTAGTAGACGTTCAGCAAAGCGGTTTTCGAATCTCCGGAGAGTGTCTTTACAAGTGTTAGATAGGAAGCTAATACATTGGTTGTAATGAAATACGTGAGATGGGGGGAGAGAAAATGCCAAGGATATTGAGGAGAAGGGAAGTGGTTTTCCAGTGGTGCCATCGCACAATGAGGAGAAGTTTAACAGACCTTGATTCCGCCAGACCGAAAAGGCTTTATAATGGAGACCAGGGATGAAATTAGGATTGCCTTGGATTGGCAGATGTGGAGAGATAAAGAGAGATAGCTTGAGTGTTTTTCTGATTTCTCTCCACGCTATAGCTGTATCCCTGAGCAGGAGATTGTGTTGAAAAGAGGGGGGAACCGTTTTCCATCTGCAGTGTAGAAGGGCCACCAGAGAGTGCGGGTGGGCCATTTCGGATTCCAAGACGTAATTAGAGTATTGGGATGATTGAGCTATCCAATCTAAGCTAGTCCTGAACAGACATGCTAAATTATACAATCTAATATGAGGTAGACCGATGCCCCCGTCACTCCTAGGAAGGTGTAGTTTTTTAGAGGCTATCCGAGGTCTTTTGCCATGCCAGATGAACTGTGAAATTTTGGTGTTAAGGAGTTTGATATCTTTATGCTTCAAAAGTAGAGGAATGGTTTGCAAAGGGTAAAGCAGTCTGGCAAAGCTAACCATTTTGACAAGGTGACAAGATCCATCCAGTTTGACAGTTCTTGATAGAGTTTTGTAAAGAGGGGAGGATAATTGAGATGATAGATGGAGGAGGGTAATTTCCCAATCTGTATACCTAGATAGGTGATGTGTGAAGGTGCAACCTTAAACAGAGAGTGTTGCGTCCAAGGGCGTGTGGAGTGTGTCCCGATGGGGAGAATTTTGCTCTTGGAATAATTTATCCGGAGGCCGGAGCACCGTCGAAATTCATCGAAGGTGGTTTTAATGGTTAAAATGTCGTCACTGGGGTTACCCGTGAATATGAGGACGTCGTCAGCGAAAAGTGAAGTGCGAAGTTCCGTTTTGCCTATTTTGATGCCTCGTAAAGGGGCTATCTCGGAAAGGTATCTAGATAAAGGTTCTAAGGCTAAATTGAACAGGAGGGGGGAGAGAGGGCAACCCTGTCTGGTCCCTTTATGGAGGCGGAAATCCTCTGAGAGGATTCCGGCGGCAACAAGTCTAGCGGAGGGCGCTGTATACATGGCATTGATAAGGTGGCAGAAGGGGCCTGAGAATCCCATTTTAGACAAAGTAAGGGAAAGCCAGTCGAAACTTACATTGTCAAAGGCTTTTTCAGCGTCTAACGTTATGATGGCATAATCTCCCTTTGGGTCTTGTTTGGCTCGTTCAAGGGCCAAGAGAACCTTTCGAATGTTCAGGGTGGCTGTCCGCCCTTTCACGAATCCTGACTGGGCCGGGTGAATGAGGTCCGGGAGGGTGACCGCTAGTCTGGAAGCCACAATCTTCGAGAGAATTTTGACATCCAGGTTGAGTAATGAAATAGGCCTATATGAGCCCGGTTCCAGAAGATCCTTGCCCTTTTTTGAAAGAAGTTTAATGATGGCCTGGTTGCCTGTCGGTAGATAGGGACCGCCCTCCCAGATGTTGGAATAGACCGAGTGGAGCATGGGTGCAGTGACATTTTGGAGGGTCTTGTAAAATTCACTTGTAAATCCGTCTGGGCCGGGGGCTTTAGAGGGGCGGAGAGCATGTATAGTGCCTTCTATTTCAGCGAGGGAGATAGGGGCATTCAGGGATTCTAGATGGGCACTGGATATACTTGGTAGATTCATTTTTTCAAGAAAGGCTTGGGCTATTTTATGGTCAATGGGATCGGGTGCATAAAGGGCTGTGTAATATTCGAGCATGGTTTTATTTATATGAAGTGGCGTAGAATGTGTAGTTCCCGCAGTGAGGTGATGTGCGTCGGGCGGTAGGCGCCCTTGCAGAGTCTGGATAGCAGTTTGCCTGCTTTATTTCCATATTTATGAAGGGAGGCATCCAGATGAGATTTTTTTGTAAGTTCCAGGGTGTCCGCCCAGGTGTCGAAAGCATTTTTAGCCGCAGACCACTCCGCCTTGTTAGCCGGAGAAGTCGAGGTGGCCAGAATGCGTTGTGCGAGGTGGAGTCTGTCGCTGGCCAATTTGAATTTCGAAAGCGCGTTTCTTTTAAAGGAAGAGGCATATGAGATGATCCGACCCCTCATGTAAGCTTTTCCAGCATCCCAGAGAAGGTTCAGGTCCCCTGCATGTGGGGCATTCGCGGAGGAGAACTCCGCCCAAGCTCGTTCTATGTATGCGCGAAAATCAGCATTATTGTGGAGGAAGGATGGGAAGCGCCAGATATTAGGGTGGGGGGGAAGATCTAGTTTGTCTAGGGTAAGGAGTATTGGGGCATGGTCTGAAATGGCTATGTCTCCGATCTCTGCGTCTGAGACAAGGGGAATGATATTATCGGTCCCAAAAAAATAGTCGATCCTGGTAAGGATCCCGTGAGGATTGGAGTAGAAGGTGAATTCTCTATCCACCGGGTGTGTTAAGCGCCAGATGTCTGTGAGATGGAGGGAGTCCATGGTTGAGGCAAATAGGGTGGGAGTTGGTGTAGCAGGTGCTGGAGTGGATCGTTTTGGGGAGGACCTATCTTCTGGGGGATGCATGAGATCATTAAAATTTCCCCCAACTAGATGAGGTAAGTGAGAAGTGTTGAGGAGCCAAGTGGAGAGCTGAGAGTAAAATGACTTTGTGGGACTATTGGGGGCGTATACATTGGAAATTACTAGTTCTTTTGTGCCAATTTTAACCCTGGAGGAGATGAAGCGTCCCTGGTCGTCTGTGTGTGTGGATAGAATAGTGTAAGGGAGGTTTTTGTTGAAAAGGAGGACACCGGCCTTCCGTCCAACCGATTCTGACCCCAAGACCGCTCCAACCCAAAGTCTCTGCATACGACTGAAGTCAGATGCCGAAAGATGGGATTCCTGAATTAGTGCTATGTCTGCTTTTAGCCTTTTGAGATGGCGAAGGATCTTCATTCGCTTGTTAGGAGAACGGAGACCCCTCACATTCCAAGAGATTACCTTAAGATAGTGCGGATGATAGGGTGTAAAAGTGGCGATTTAGTAGCTAAAGGATTATAGGCTGGGATCAAGAGGTATAGTTTATGCACATTAGTGATGTGAGCGTTCGTGTAAGGAGCCCTCGGGTAAGGAATGCATGTCGGAGTGTGAAGTGAGGAGAGGAGTGATGAGGGGGGGTAAAAGATAAGAAAACAAGGTATAACAAAACAACAAGTTAAAGTAAACATCTTAAAGAACTTCGCTTTTTTCCGCATGAGTTCGCTGCGCATGGTGGCTCACCAAACATGACCCTTCATGAAAAAGGAATGTCAGTTATGCTGCCTAAGCGCCCCAGGGACCTCGAAAAAGTGCGAGGGACCCCCGGATTGTAGTCATGGCTGGGAGCCTGAAAAGCCACACAGCGGAGTCAAGTGGGGGGAATTTCAATGCAAATGACCGTATGTAAAGTGCGACCTGTACGTATGCGCGCACGCATTACCATCCTGGTGGGGGGGGGGAACAAGAGGAAAAAAAAAAAATAAGAAAGGAGAATGGTTTCAGGCGTATCATACGAAACAATGTAATAAGTAAATAAAATAGACTGGAGCGACACACATATTCAAAGCCTTTGTGTGGAAGATCATACGACCTGTGATGGCGAGTAAGGAAGTCCATGGCGGTGTATGGAAGTTCGTCAACGGGAGTATTGGTAACGCTGATCCGGAGCAGAATGCTTGAAGCGTTTTGGAGAGTCCTTGCGAGGGCTTCTCTGTTCCAGGGCTCGGGGGCTGGAATTAGACTTGGAAGGCGTGTGAGGGTTTGCATCACCCCTCAGGGAGCGGAGAAAAGATTCTGCTTCCACAGGATCCTGGAAAGAAAGTTGTTCCCCTTTAGGTGATTTGAGGCGAAGAGTTGCAGGGAATGCCAGGGTAAATTTTATGTGTTGCTTGAAGAGCTCAGAGAATATTGGTTGAAAAGCTTTTCTTTTCTTGGTGACTTCAATCGAGTAGTCTGCAAAAATTAGGATTTTAACCCCGTCTATTTGGAGAGATAGGGACTGTCTGAATGTCTGTAGAATCAGAGATTTGTCGGCATAGTTGAGGTACTTGGCAATACTGGGACGGGGTGTTTTGCGTTCGGAGTTGAAGGACCCCATTCTGTGTGCGCGTTCCACAGTGAACAGGCCTGAGAGGCCCAAGGCCTCAGGGATGCGTTTTGAGCAGAATTCTGCCGTAGCTGCCGAGGGTAGCGACTCGGGGACGCCTACAAATCGCAGGTTACTCCTTCTGGACCTATTTTCCAAATCTTCCAATTTTTGAATGATGTATTGGTTTGTTTTATCTTGCGACTGTTCTGTGGCCTGCACCTGATAGAGTTCATCTTCGACCTCAGAGATGCGGTGTTCCATCTCATTGAGTCTGGTGGTGTGCTCAGTTATTTGGGCTTTAATTTGTATCATGCCTGCATTGACTGCCTTTTCCACCGAGGCAGATATCATGGGGGAGAGAAGAGCTGCTACAGCAGCAGCAATTCGTGCGTGCTATCCCCAGCATCCCCAGGGGGAGGGGAGCTGTAGATGTCCCCTGGTGTGGCTGGCTGGGTAGGCAACATAGAGGGACCCCCAGAAGTATTGGCAGGGGGTGTAGTGACCTGCTGGGAGGGTTGGGTGCTCACCTCCATGTCGGCCGCCTGAGATTCCGCCGCGGCGTGGGAGTAGGCCGAAGCCGGGGCCTCAATTTGCGGCCTGCCCGGCGGCGCCGATGCGGCCGCGTACGACCGAGCGCCGTTTTTTTCGAGGAAGCGGTCCATCCGAGTGAGGGGGGGAGCCCGGGTGTGGAGGATGGCTGTGAGGGGCCGCTCAGGCTGGCTTTATAAGCCGGTTTCTGGGTCTGTTGCGGGAGCCGCGAGGAGGCGCAGTTACCTCATGCGGCGCCGGAACCGGAAGTGTTAATATGATTTTAAATACTGTTGTATAACGTGTGATTGTAAATTTGTTTCACTATTAAAACGAAAATAAAAATCAGCGCTTGTCAGCAATGATGTGCTTTGAAATCCAGACCATCACCATGACAACCAGTAAGCGGTCTGTCGCCCTCTATTTAAGGGCACGCTGCTTGGTCACATGTCGCCCATGACTAAGTCACGTGCCATAGACGTAACGCGTAGGGGGAGAAGCCTAGTGACGCTCGCAATCTGAGGAGGATTACACTGGAGCTGAGCTGAACAAGCGCTGTTTGTTTCGCAGGTTATGTGAGTGCAAGTCACAGCTGTTGCAGATTGTGCCTTCTGTTAGAACACTGCGCAATGATCTCTTTCTTTTTCTCATTTGCATTTACATAATTAATTTGTTGGAATCCGGAGTTTGATGCAAAGAAAGGAGGTCTTCTGGGGAGCTTTCTCACTGTTAAACAGGCAGAGCGGTGTCAGAAAGGATTTGACTGGTACATTGTATAAGCAGTTGCAGTTCTTGGAGACAAGTTTTATGTGAATGGGAGGAAAACTGATGCGGTTCTTATGATTGTATGCTACTCTTTGGCAATAGCACTGCCATTTTGAACATTATACATTTGTATAAATAATTTTGCACATATTATTATATATTGGTTTTCCACGGATATTTTATGTCACAACCAGCACGGAGCACTGGATGAACACATATTAATCACTTGTGCACATACTAATAGGTTGGTGTTTAGCGCATCATTATTTACTTCATTGATTTTCACACGTCATGCGACATGAGCTCCCAATGTCGGAGAGTTTGTCCTACCAGTGTGAACCCGGCCTAAATCTTAGTCAAGCTAGGCTATTAAAGTGGTTGTAAACCCACTTTTTAAACAAAGACCTACAGGTAAGCCTAGATTAAGGCTTACCTGTAGGTGCATGAAATATCTCCTTAACCTACACGGTTAAGGAGATATTTGTATGTAAATGCGGCGACGCTGACGTCACCCCATTCACAAATTCGGCTAGGTCGCAACATTCGACGACGTAGCCGAATTTGACAGCTCACGTGCGCATGCGCGGAGTCACGTCTTCGCCGCTCCGGCCAATCACAGCGCCGGAGCGGCGCTGTGATTGGCTGCAGCGGCGATACCCGGAAGTAACATTCCGGCTATCGCCGCAGCGATGGATGCAGCTAGAGGAGGGACACGGACGACTTCGGGGGCCCCGATCGAAGGTAAGTGGTACATAATGAGCTAGTATGCTAGTCATACTAGCTCATTATAGCTTTGTCTTGCAGGTTAGGAAAAAAAAAAAAAAACGACAAAAGGGTTTACAACCACTTTAAGAGAATGAATTGGTTTCATTTTACTGGAATTTTGTTACATAGTTACATAGTTAGTCAGGTTGAAAAAAGACATAAAGTCCATCCAGTTCAACCATAAAAAAATAAAATAAAAAATATCGTACAATCCCATATACCCAATTCTATACTAGAGCTGCAACTAACGATTATTTTGTCTGTCGACTAATCCAGCAATTATTTTTTCGATTAGTCATCGACTAGAACAATTATTTTTATTTTATTTTTTTACTTAATCTAGTGTGTTCTTTTTGTGATTAGCTAATTAATCCTTTGGATAACTTTACAAAAAATAAGTACAACTTCCAATATAATATTTCAATTTTTATTAAATTTTTTCCAAAAAATACTCCCAATGTGGTTAAAGTTTTTACAGTATACAAAATAAAGTGCCAAAAATAAAATGTAAACAACACTTTAACATCAGGCACGAATAATGCCATAATAGTTACATAGTTACATAGTTAGTAAGGTTGAATAAAGACACCAGTTCAACCTGAGTGAGTGTGGGTGCGTGCGTGTCTACAATTCTCCCTATCCCTGTACATAGTGTCTCATTATATTATTATTTTTATTCAAGGTACCCATATAGCGCCGTCAACCTACGCAGCTCTCCACACACACACATCGCACCCTACCCTCAAGGAACCCACAATCCAAGGCCCCCAACTCGCACCCACATACTAGGGCCAATTTTTGGACAGAAGCCAATTAACCTACCAGCATGTCTTTGGAGTGTGGGAGGAAACCGGAGTACCCGGAGGAAACCCACGCAGGCACAGGGAGAACATGCAAACTCCAGGCAGGTAGTGTCGTGGTTGGGATTCGAACCAGCGACCCTTTTTACTGCTAGGCGAGAGTGCTACCCACTACACCACTGTGCCGCCTAAATTCCCAAATTTTAATGGCATTGCCATGAATTCAGAACCAGAAGCGTTCAAAAATGCCATATAAATTCAACAAAAGCACTGCTGCTCTGCACTGCTGCTCAACACTGTGTGTGCAAAACACATGAAAGACATATACAAACATAAAGTGCCAAAAAATAAAATGTAACACTTTAGGGCATCAGGCATGAAAATGCCATATAAATTCTGCCTAACACTTTGCAAAAGATGCATTCTGAAGGCATTATGTGGTAACCTTACTACTTTAAACCACATAATGCCTTCAGATTCAGAATGCATCTTTTGCAAAGTGTTAGGCAGAATTTATATGGCATTATGCCTGATGCCCTAAAGTGTTGTTTATACAAGTAACACACACCACAAAAATATTTTTGTGGTGTGTTACTTGTAATTGTAATGTAAAACATACATACCTGAAAGGTAACATAGTTTTCAAGGAGCCAAGTCCAACAAAAGCACTGCTGCTCTGCACTGCTGCTCAACACTGTGGGGGTGATTTACTATAAACAGTGCGCTGCGCCGGTTCATACCTTAATTGGTGCGCCGGATAAATCCTTAATTGCACGCAGGAACCGGCGGCGCACTGCTATAGTAAATGAAAATTTGAGCGGCGCTCTATTGAAAATGAATGGTTCCCTATGGGAGCCCATTGATTTGAATAGAGGTCGCCCGGGAAGTCGGATGAAGACGATCCGACTCGCGGGGCGACTCCTGTGCCGGTTGACACAGGGACAGCGCGAATTTGCGAGGCAACTTGGACAGGACTTGAGCGTGAAGCAGCCGCTCAAGTCGTGTTCTAGAGGCGACTACCTGACCGAGAATGTCTCCAGCGCGATGCCATCACGCTGGTTCTCGGCAGCCTCGCGCTCGCTGTCCTGTGTTTGGTATGAATCATGAAGGGGAACTCCACGCCAAATTTTAATTAAAAAACCGGCATGGGTTCCCCTCCAGGAGCATACCAGGCCCTTAGGTCTGGTATTGCTTTTTAAGGGAAACCCCCTACGCCGAAAAACCAAAAATCCAAACCAGACCCTTATCCGAGCACGCAGCCCGGCAGGTCAGGAAAGGGAGCGAGCGCGCACCCCCCCCCCCTCCTGAACCGTACCAGGCCGCATGCTCTCAACATAGGGGGGTGGGTGCTTTGGGGCAGGGGGCGCCCTGCACTCCCCCACCCCAAAGCACCTGTCCCCATGTTGATGGGGACAAGGGCCTCTTCCCGACAACCTTGGCCGTTGGTTGTCGGGGTCTGCGGGCGGGGGGCTTTTCGGAATCCGGGAACCCCCTTTAATAAGGGGACCCCCAGATGCTGGCCCCCCCACCCTATGTGAATGAGTATGGGGTACATCGTACCCCTACCCATTCACCTGGTGGAAAAAAAAGTCAATAAAAAACACAACACAGGTTTTTAAAGTAATTAGGCAGCTCCGGGGGTCTTCTTCCGACTTCGGGGGTTTTTCTGCCGGGCGCCCCGCTATCTTCTTCCAGCTCTTTTGCTAGCGGGGTCCCGGTCTTCATCTTCTTCTGACTTCGGGGGGTCTCTTGTTCTGTTCCCGGGTGTCGTCTCCGCGCTCTCCGGTTCTTCTCCCGCTCTCCAGTGCCTTCTCCACGATCTCCGGTTCTTTCTGCCTTCTGTCGGGCGCCCCGCTATCTTTTTCCAGCTCTTTTGCTAGCGGGGTCCCGGTCTTCATTGTCGTCTTCTTCCCTCTTCTCTCCGCCCGATGTTGCCTCGTCGCTGTCTGCCGCTACAATGCTGTGTGGGCGGAGTACACCCACTTATATTGGCATGGGGCGTGGTCACCGGGTGATGCCACCCGCTGACCCCGCCCCGTATCACGTCACAGTCCTGGGGAATGATGGGACTGTTTTTCATTTTGGTGGGGGGGGGGTCCCCTTAGAATCCATACTAGACCCAAGGGCCTGGTATGGACCTGGGGGAGGGGGGGGAACCCACGCTGTTTTTTTTTTTCTAGATTTTTTTTTTTTTAGAGCCGGCAATGTTTATTTTTTTACATTTCCTTTAACAACCAGCTATAAACAGGTTAAAAAAAACGCAAATCGCTGCAAAATCGCGGTACTTGCGTTTTGGATGCGGGTCCATTGAATTCTATTACATCAAAAACACTGTTTTTGGCCTTGAAAAAAAAATCTGTAGTTGCGTTTAACCTCGTTTTTCACAAAGCCAAAAAATGCCTTCAGACGCCAAAGATTTCCACGTTTCAGACGCGGGTACCGGCGTTTTGCCGCATTTTAGTTTAGAAGCGTTTTTAAAGGTGACCTATTTTTTTACATTGATAAACTCAAAAATTATGGCAAATGAGGAGAAACCATTCAATATATATATATATATATATATATATATATATATATATATATATATATTGTGACAGCAGGAAGGTAAAGTCACCTGGTTGCATCCAGGAGGGTAGATATATTTCTCCCAGATTCAGGCTTTATGCCGACTTATACAACTAGGGAGAGAGTTGATGAAGCCCAGCTGAGGCTAGTGGGCTCATGGATGACTCATACCTCTAGGGAGAGTGCTGGGCGTCGTGCAGGCAGGGAGTTGATGAGACCAGCTGAAGCTTGTCAGCTCGTTTAAGGCCTCTATAAAAACTCCCAGCTTCATTAGGTGTTTGCTCATGCCTGGAACCAGACCTGTGTGGACTGTCTAGGGAGAGTGAACCCCTGTGCGGTGAGAAAAAGCCTGTGTGGCTATTTGTTTGGACATTTACTAAACCAGGGACTTAGGGACTAGGACAGCACCAGGCTGATCCCAGTTGTTAGTTAGGGAAACCTGCATGTTTAGTCAGAGATCAAGCTGACCAGGATTTATTTTGTTTGTTTCTTTTTGCTTTGCTGTGTTTTTGTCACTGTAAATAGAGAAATAAACCGCACCTTTTGATCTTGAAAACCACAACCTCCGTCTGCTGGGCCTGTTTTTGTGTGGGGAGCCCATCCAGGGGGTCACACACACCCGCTACCGAGCTAACCCCCTCACAGTTGGTGGAGAACCAGTGGCAGTTTTTTTTAGGCCAGCATGGAGGAGATACTGAAACAGCTGGCTCTAGCAAATGCCAATCAACAGCAGACAAATGCAGGTTTGCAAAAGAGCCTTGCAGCTCAACAACAGAGCCTTGCAGCCCAGCAGCAAGCTCATCAACAGAGCCTTGCAGCCCAGCAGCAAGCTCATCAACAGAGCCTTGCAACTTTGCAACAGAGTCTGGAGGCTCAGCAACAAGCCCAGCAGCAATCTGAGGCCCGCTTCATAGACCTATTGCAGAAGCAAGAGCAGAGACTACAACAACAGATGGAAGCAGTAATGCAGCAACGTCCGCAGACCAGTGAGGAAAGCCGTCCCACTAATACCGCGTCCTTTGGGGTGAGTCGTTTATTGACAAAAATGACTGGAGAGGATGATCCAGAGGTATTTTTGACCACATTTGAAAGGACTGCTGAAAGGGAAAAGTGGCCTGAGGAGCAGTGGGCTGGACTGGTGGCTCCTCTGTTAACTGGTGAATCGCAGAAAGCTTACTATGACCTAGAGTCTTAGCATCACATAGTCTTTTGCTTGGTCAAAGCTGAAATATTGGCAAGGCTGGGTGTCACCCTGGCTGTCCGGGCTCAGCGTGTGCATAACTGGACTTTCCAGCTTGGAAAACCCCCCAGGTCTCAAATGTATGATCTCATTCACCTGAGCAGGAAGTGGCTACAGCCAGAGACTTTGTCGGCACCGGAGATTGTGGAACGTGTTGTGATGGATCGTTTCTTGAGAGCTCTTCCTACCGCCATTCAAAAGTGTGGGAGAAAAAGAAACCCTGGACTGCCGCACTCTGTATAGACAGTTATTTATTCCAAAATTTCAGGTAAAAAATCCAAATTCAAAATAAATCCATAAATCCAAAACAACAAATGCAGATGGTGTGCATGCAGGGAAGGGTGGCTAACGCGTTTCACGTCACGAATTGACGCTTACTCATAGCTATGAGTAAGCGTCAATTCGTGACGTGAAACGCGTTAGCCACCCTTCCCTGCATGCACACCATCTGCATTTGTTGTTTTGGATTTATGGATTTATTTTGAATTTGGATTTTTTACCTGAAATTTTGGAATAAATAACTGTCTATACAGAGTGCGGCAGTCCAGGGTTTCTTTTTCTCCCACACTTTTGAATGGCGGTAGAAACCCTTGATGTCCAGGGTTTCTTTTTCTCCCATGCATCAGTGCAGAGCCAGCACCTGTGTGAGTGACCGGGCGGAAGCAGCTATTTGGTGAATTCTCAAGCTTTTGAGCGGTACGTTTTTCCTTTCCGCCATTCAAAAGTGGGTAAGCCATGGAGACCCAGAAACGGCCGGTAAACTTGTGGATCGTGTAGAGAGATACTTGGCTGCAGAGAACCTGACGGCCTCTTCCAGAGACTCTCAGACTTTCCACCCTAAGACCAGACCATCCCCAGGGGCGGATAAGATGATTCCAAGGGGTGAGGGTGGAGAGAGTGAGAGGGTGGGAGCTCTACCCAAAGTTTGGCGAGAACAGCCTGGGAAGTCAGGGGCTCAAGAGGCAGCCAAAAGGATTGTTTGCTGCCGGCAAGCGGGACATATTGCAGCAAATTGCCCGGTTGTGGAGGAACCCATGCAATGTGACTTTCTGACGGACAGACGTCAGTCGCTGTGTGCGACAGTTGCATGCACTGCCATTCGGGGAACTGAGAAACATTTATGCAAAATGTGTATTAATGGTAGAAATGTTGTGGTATTGCTGGATTCAGGTAGCCTTGTGACCCTGATAAAGGCTGAATTAGTTAAAACAGAGGTCTCTGGGAATAGCAAGGTAGCTGTTATTTGTGTGCATGGGGACACCCGAGAGTATCCAGTGACTACAGTGTGTTTCGAGACCCCCAAAGGTACCCTCTCTCATCCAGTGGGGTTAGTATCTCAATTACCGCATGATGCCATTGTGGGAAGGGATTTTCCGAAGTTCTGGGAACTGTGGGATGATCCTGAGCCCCCCACTGGTGCCCCTATGTACCAGGAATGTGATAGCCAGAACTCCTCTGAGAGTGGTGAGGACTCTCCCGAATTTCCCTTGTCAGTATTGGCAGGGGAGACTCAAGAAACTGGAGAGGAGCCCACCTCCTCAGACGAAAACCTACCGTCTGTGGAGTTTTCTGATCTTGAGGTTCACAGGGAAAATTTTGCCACAGAACAGTTAAAAGACCCCGCCCTAATAAAGGCACGGGAAAACGTAGTGGAAATAGATGGCGAGTTAGTGAACCCAGATAATACCTGCACTTACCCATACTTCAGCGTAGAGAAGGACCTACTGTATCGGGTGGCAAAAAGGGCAGAAGAAATCGTTGAGCAGCTTGTGGTGCCCAAACCTTACAGGAAGTTGGTGTTGGAGTTGGCCCATGGGCACATTCTTGGAGGTCATCTGGGGACAGAGAAAACCCGAGAGAGGGTATTACAGAGATTCTATTGGCCTGGGGTGATGAAGGACATAGAAAATTATTGTTCCTCCTGCCCTGTGTGTCAGAGGTCAGCCCCGATGCCACATTTCCGTAGCCCGCTGGTCCCTCTACCCATCATTGAGGTCCTGTTTGAGAGGATCGCAATGGATTTGGTAGGTCCCATAATCAAGTTCGCTAGGGGGCACCAGTACATATTAGTTATAATGGACTATGCCACCCGTTATCCAGAAGCGATCCCTCTCCGAAATACCTCGGCCAAAACCATAGCCAAAGAGCTATCTCTTGTTTTTAGCCGGGTGGGTATTTGTAAAGAACTGCTTACGGACCAAGGTACACCCTTTATGTCCCGGGTTATGAAAGAGCTGTGTAAATTGTTCAAAGTGACGCAATTGCGTACATCTGTGTATCACCCCCAAACCGATGGGCTGGTTGAAAGATTCAACAAAACCCTAAAACAAATGTTGAAGAAAGTGGTGGATAGAGATGGAAAGGATTGGGACTGTCTACTTCCTTATTTGATGTTTGCTATTAGGGAGGTGCCCCAATCCTCTACGGGATTCTCCCCCTTTGAGTTACTGTATGGGAGACACCCAAGAGGGCTGTTGGATATTGCCAAGGAAACTTGGGAAAGTGAGAGTTCTCCCCACAGGAGTGTGATTGAGCATGTCGCCCTGATGCAAGATCGAATTGCACAGGTAATGCCCATCGTGAAGGAACATTTGGCCCAAGCGCAGTTGGCACAGCAGAGAGTGTACAACCGTGGAGCCAAGACCCGTACCTTTTCCCCGGGGGATAGGATATTGGTACTTGTCCCTACGGTTGAAAGTAAATTCCTTGCCAAATGGCAAGGCCTCTACGAGATAATGGAAAAAGTGAGCGAAGTGAATTACAAGGTCAGACAACCAGGAAGGCGAAAGCCCGAACAGATCTATCACGTTAATCTGTTGAAAGCCTGGAGGGATAGAGAGTCCCTAGTCGCAGAAACTTGGTCACCAGCTCAAACTGGTTGCGTGATTCCGGAGGTTGGAATAGCAGCCACCTTGTCACAACCCCAACAACAGGAGGTTAAGGAGTTTGTGCTTCGCAACAAGGAGGTGTTCTCTGAGCTGCCGGGACAAACATCTGGGGTAGAGCATGATATTATTACCCCGCCCGGTGAAAGGGTGAAGTTAAAACCCTATCGGATCCCAGAGGCCCGATGGGAGGCAATACGGGAGGAAGTACAGAAAATGCTGAACTTAGGGGTGATAGAGGAGTCCCAAAGTGCTTGGTCTAGTCCCATTGTGTTGGTGCCTAAACCGGATGGGAGCTGGCGATTTTGTAACGATTTTCGTCAGTTGAACAAAGTTACAAAATTTGACACCTACCCCATGCCACGTATAGATGAGTTGATCGACCGGCTGGGAACAGCCCGATACATGACGACTCTTGACCTCACAAAAGGGTATTGGCAAATTCCCCTGGCCAAGTCGGCCAAAGAGAAAACCGCATTTGTAACCCCAGACGGGGCGTTCCAATATAAGAGAATGCCATTCGGGTTACAGAATGCGCCAGCCACATTCCAGCGGAAAATGGACCAGATACTGAGGCCCCATCGGAAGTATGCTGCGGCTTACCTGGATGACGTAATTGTCCATAGCACAGATTGGGCCTCACATCTGCCAAAGGTGCAAGCAGTCCTAAACTCTATCCGGGAAGCAGGGTTTACGGCTAACCCCAAGAAGTGTACCATTGGGCAGGAGGAGGCCAAATATCTTGGGTACACCATTGGGAGGGGAGTAATAAAACCCCAACTCAACAAAGTCGAGGCCATCCAGAGTTGGCCACGTCCCAACAGCAAGAAGCAGGTACGAGCCTTTCTGGGAATCGCGGGGTATTATCGGCGCTTCATTCCCCACTTTGCTTCTAAGGCTGTGCCCCTAACCAACCTGACGAAAGGGAAAGGGTCGGTCATGATTAAATGGACCCCCGAGGCTGAGGCAGCATTCCAATTCTTGAAACAAGCCTTATGTAGCCAGCCAGTGTTGTACTCACCCGACTTCTCTAAAGACTTTGTCGTACAAAGTGATGCGTCAGATGTGGGGTTAGGAGCAGTATTGTCCCAGGTCTGGAACGGGGAAGAGCACCCAGTCATTTACCTCAGCAGGAAGTTGAAGTCCCATGAGGTAAATTACGCCACGGTTGAAAAGGAGTGTTTAGCGGTGAAGTGGGCTCTAGATTCCCTTCGGTACTATCTGCTAGGTAGGCACTTTGACATGGTTACGGATCACGCTCCGTTAAAGTGGATGGCTCAAAACAAGGAGACAAATAGAAGAGTGAATAGGTGGTTCCTGGCCCTACAGGAATTCAACTTCACAGTAAAGCATCGCCCTGGCGTTCAAATGGGGAATGTGGATGCTTTGTCTCGAGTACATGAATGCCTGATTGCTGGTGTTCCAACCCCAAGGTTAAAACAAGAGGGGGGGGGTATGTGACAGCAGGAAGGTAAAGTCACCTGGTTGCATCCAGGGGGGTAGATATATTTCTCCCAGATTCAGGCTTTATGCCGACTTATACAACTAGGGAGAGAGTTGATGAAGCCCAGCTGAGGCTAGTGGGCTCATGGATGACTCATACCTCTAGGGAGAGTGCTGGGCGTCGTGCAGGCAGGGAGTTGATGAGACCAGCTGAAGCTTGTCAGCTCGTTTAAGGCCTCTATAAAAACTCCCAGCTTCATTAGGTGTTTGCTCATGCCTGGAACCAGACCTGTGTGGACTGTCTAGGGAGAGTGAACCCCTGTGCGGTGAGAAAAAGCCTGTGTGGCTATTTGTTTGGACATTTACTAAACCAGGGACTTAGGGACTAGGACAGCACCAGGCTGATCCCAGTTGTTAGTTAGGGAAACCTGCATGTTTAGTCAGAGGTCAAGCTGACCAGGATTTATTTTGTTTGTTTCTTTTTGCTTTGCTGTGTTTTTGTCACTGTAAATAGAGAAATAAACCGCACCTTTTGATCTTGAAAACCACAACCTCCGTCTGCTGGGCCTGTTTTTGTGTGGGGAGCCCATCCAGGGGGTCACACACACCCGCTACCGAGCTAACCCCCTCACAATATATATAAAATGAAATTGCTTCCATTGCATTGTGGACAATCCACAACTTGGGGCAGATGACGTGGCAAGTGACAAGCTAAATACAAGTACACTGCTGCTCTCTCAGCTGCTGATACTCACTCTGGTCTCACAAAATACCTGAAATGGTTAAGAATACTGTTTTTGGAGCTTAGGGCGGCTCCTTATGATGTTTCCTAACTAAACGCATATAGACGCAAATGTGGTAAAACGCGGCATGCAAACGCCACAAAGCACGCCTTTCTAAACGCCGCTTTCAACCTTGGTTCTGAACACTTTGCACCAGCGTCCCGTGTACATGGGGCCTAAAAACGCCTATGCCATTTACAGCTCGGCTTTTGCCACAAAAATACGGCCATGCGGGGGGCGGAGAGCTCCTGTAAGCCTGACACTTGTTGTGATCCCCCCCTCTGACAACGGGCTCTATATCTCTGCTGTAAGATCTACTCATGAGGTGGTGGGGACTGTTTGCTGTTTTTTGATACGCATCAGTGTGCTCTCTGTGTATCCGCATGTCCTTTTCTCTTAAATAAAGAATTTACAAAAAAAAAATGCCATGGTGGCCATGAGGCCATAGGCTAACATGGAGAGCCGTTTTTATGCTGCCAAAAACGCTCAAACAAGCGGCTGGAAAAACGTCCGTGTGCATGTAGCCTTATATTAACCACTTGCTTACTGGCCACTTATACCCCCTTCCTGCCCAGACCAATTTTCACATTTCAGCGCTGATGCACTTTGAATGACAATTGCGCGCTCATACAACACTGTAACCCAATGAAAATGTATTATTTTTTTTCACACAAATAGAGCTTTCATTTGGTGCTGTTTGATCATCTCTGCGGATTTTTTTTCTATAAATACAAAAAAAAAAATAGGATATTTTAACCACTTCAGCACTGGGCCTATTCTGGCACTTCTCTCCTTCATGTAAAAATCATAAATTTATGGCTATAAAATTACTTCAAAACCCCAAACATTATATATGTTTTTTTAGCAGACACCCTAGGGAATAAAATAGCGGTCATTGCAAATTTTTTATCTCGCTCGGTATTTGCGCAATAAATGTTCAAACACCTTTTTTTTGGAAAAATAATGGTTTCATGAATTAAAAAAAATTACAAAACAGTAAAGTTAGTCCAATTTTTTGGTATAATGTGAAAGATGTTGTTATGCTGAGTAAATAGATACCTAACATGTCACGCTTTAAAATTGCGCACACTCATGGAATGACACCAAACTTCAGTATCTCCCTAGGCGATGCTTTAATTTTTTTTACATGTTACCGTTTTCGCATTACAGAGGAGGTCTAGTGCTAGAATTGTTGCACTTGTTCTAACGCACGCAGAAATACCACACATGTGTGGTTTGAACGGTGTTTACATATGTGGGCGGGACTTGCGTGTGTTTTCGCTTCTGAGCGCGAGCTACCGGGGACATGGGTGTTTTTTTTTTATTTTTTACTCTTTTTTTAACTTTTTTTGTTTTTTTAATCAATTTTATTCCTATTACAAGGAATGTAAACATCCCTTGTAATAGGAATCTATTGTGACAGGTCCTCTTTATGGAGAGATGCAGGGTCAATAAGACCCCACATCTCTCCTCCAGGCTGGAAAGCATGAGATCGGTCAAAAAAATTCACCGATCTCATGCTGACAGCCGAGATCACGGCTTTGTTTACATAAGGGAACCCGGCGTGATGTCATAACGTCGCGCCCGGGCCTCCGACGGTCATAGAGATGACTGGTGACCATCTGGTCACCAGTCATCTCTATGCTTCCCATCCGGCGCCGGCCAATTCGTTCTCCGAGCCCCAGATGGCACGGGAGAGCCCGGAGAAGCACCGGATGGCGGCGGGAGGGGGGGACGTCCCCTTCCGCCGCCTATAAGAACGATCAAGCGGCGGAACAAAAATAATGATATCTGAATGATGCCTGCAACTGGCATCATTCAGATGTCACCGCACAAAGCCAAGGACGTCATTTGACGGTGGGCGGTAGGGAAGTGGTTAATATTTTGAAAATTTAGAAAAAAGGTAATTTTTCTCCTTCATTGATGTACACTGATGAGACTGCACTGATGGGCTGCACTGATGGGCACCGATTAGGTGGCAAGGGTGGGCACTAAGAGGTGGCATTGCTAGTTGGCACTGGTGGGCATTGAGAAGTGGCACTGCTAGGTGGCAACGATAGTTGGCAGTGATGGGCACTGATAGGCAGCACTGCTACGTGCCACTGATTGGCACCAGTGGTGGGCATTGATAGGTGGCACTGGCAGGGGCTACTGATTGTCACAGATGACGCAGAATTGCCTCTTCCTCTTCGGGCCCGATGTCCCTTGCACATAAGCCGGTGATTGCCTTTTTTTATGCTCACGTTGTCAGCACAAGGAGAAAACAAAAACCATTACCCAGCTTTTGTTTACATCACGTGATCAGCTGTCATTGGCTGACAGCTGATCACATGGTAAAGGACAGGGATCGGCCCCTTACTCGGATCTGTCATCACCCGAGTCTCAGTGACTCGGTGACCACAGCGCACACGCGAAGGGGAGGACGTCTATTGATGGACTCCCCGCAATTGAGGACCGTGCTGTGGCCGTTGATCAGTTATAGCGCTGATCTCGAGTGATTAAAGAGGGTCTAAATGGGCCATTGACATGCATCACAATTCAACTTAGGAATGTCTCTTTGCAAAGTTAAACTAAATGAAATCCTTTCTTATTTTTGCTTGGGGATAGAGTGCAGAGGGATTAGAAGTCTAGACAGGTTTTGGGGATGTCTGCACCCCTGATAGGGTGAAGACAACTCCCAAATTTGGCCACTTTATCCTTCCAAATATTTCACTTCCTGTCACATAGCCACACAGGAAGTGAGGGGAAATCCCTACCAATGTCTTTCCTTGGGGACACGCAGGTCAATCTAAATACTTTCCCCATGATGTACATTGCACTCCAGCATTTTGCGGGGTACACCCCAAATTATTAGGTATTTTGGACTTTGGGGCTTATTTACTAAAGGCGAATCTACTTTGCACTACAAGTGCACTTGCTGGATATCCAAGGGGGACATGCAAGCAAACAAAAAAAACACCATCTTTGCTTTTACATGATTGGATGTTACATTCACCAGTGCTTCCCCTCAGATTTTCAGCAGCTACACTTTTACTGCAGAGTGGATTTGTCTTTACTAAACCCTAAACTAACCAATGATTTGGGGTGTACACAACAAAGTGCTAGAGTGCAATTTGCTTAATGGGGACACTAGTTAGATTGATCTGTGTGTACCCAAGAAAAGACATTGGTAGGGTTTTACCTTTACTTCCTGTTTAGCTGTGTGACAGGAAGTGAAGCCAATTTTACTAAAAGGGACACAAAGCCCAACCTAAAAAAAAAAACAAGCAGGGGTTCTAACACTTACTTGGTTTCCCTCAAAATGCCCACAATTAGAATCATATTGCCTTGAGCTAGTTTTAAGTGTAGTGCTCTAAATCAGTAATTCTCAAGGACCCCCAACAGGCCATGTTTGCAGGTTTTCCTTCATCTTGCACGTGTGCTTTAAATTGATATGGATCCAGACAAATGTCTGTGCTGAGTATCTGCACCTGGCCTAATTGGAAGTGTGAATATATGTGCACATAGGAGAAGAAAACACAGTGACACTTCGTTCAGCTAAATTAATCTTCTCTCTTTATTGCTCTGGACATATAGCCCTTCTTATAGTAAAGCATGAGTCATTGTTTACAATGCAGTAACATAGCCGTAGCTTTGTGTTGTCATTCGTGGATTGGTCATCTCTTATCTGGGGTCTTCTGGTCAGATCTATCCAGTCTTTCGGACGTCTCAGCAATCCTTGTTTTCCTTGATGGGAGGGGGTGTCTAGTCAGCATTTTGAGTAAGGAGATTTTTAGCATGTATATGGCACATAATAGAAATGGCCATTTACGTATTAAACAATCCATAACAGTCCCCCCCCTTGAAATGTCTATTTCCTATTCTGTCCCTAGTAGGAAGTCTAACTCATCTGTCCCCAGGTGTCTAGGAACTCTTTTCTTGCTGTATGTTAGACGAGTGATGGCTGGTCCATCACCCCTCTTGCCACAGTCTTAGGTCACCTGGGGCCAGGTGACAGATGCACTCAATAGGAATCAGGAGTGCACCACTAAGGTAGTGGACCCTAGGACTGACTGCTTCGGGAGGTTCAGGAAGGCAGGACCACTGGAGCACCAGCACGGATCCCACTGGGAGCTAGAGCATAGATTCCCCAGGGTGCAGAGTCTAAGAGCCAGCAGGTATTCACCAGAGCCTCTAGTGGTGAGGAAGGATGTTACACTGCAGCTGGTTCCAGGTCGCGGCCCCCAGGGTCTCCCAACTCTCGCTCACGGTAGACTACAGGGAGGTAGAGTAGAAGCAGCAGACTGAGACAAGGAAGGATAGTCAGGAGATTAGCTAAAAGGTCGGGGTATGAAACAGACGTAGGACACAGAGTAATGAGCACACGGTCTGTGCACATTCCAGATGCTATCCCTATGGCTAAATTATTTTATAAGTTGTAGATATGGGGAGGGACTGTAATGGGGCATAGGGCTTCTCATAGTCCTCATTTTCTGCGTCCTGGTGTATCATCACTGGGGCTGCTTGGTCAACTATTTTGCCTAGGAATTTCTTTACACCCGGGATAATACAATATACTATAATAGCTAGAAAGATCAGAATAACTAGTATTACAGTACCTATCCGAGCCAAGATTTTCTGCCAACCACTCAACCATCCAAACCACTGGTCCCATGGCTGATCTATACCCGAATTCTTCTTCAGCTCTACTGATAGGCTTTCCAATTTTTTTATGGCCAGTGTGACCTTACCATTTGGACCGGTGTTGTCAGGGATGTATGTACAGCATGTCCCTGTACCTGCTATCATTTTACAAACACCCCCCTTCTCCGCTAAAATCATGTCCAAGGCCATCCTATTCTGAAATGTCATGTAAGATGTGGAGGCTAACTGGTCAGCAATCCCCTGTAGGGCATTTCTGGTGTAATTTACAAACTGCTGCTGGTTGTAATATATGAAATTTATCCAGTCTACATTTTTATTGACAGTGATTATGGGAATCAGAGACTTAAAACCTGTCTTTACTTGGTCTCGGGATTTAAACTCATCCGGGACCCCCCTTGGGACACCTGTGGCATCTATATACACATGTGGGTCAAAACTTCCTTCAGGAGCACTCCTCTTTCTCCTATGGTTGGGTAACGGTTCAGGGTGTGGGGAACATGGGTCATATGGGAGGATGTGGAGGGGCATAATGTAGCCTGTTCTCCCAGTGGATAGGCATGTACCTGGTTTTGACAGGGTCATCCTTTTTAACAAGGATTTCCTATTCTTATCTGTTCTATTCAGTGTAAAGATTCTTTTGGTTACAGTCAAAGCTGTGTAGGGCCTAACTACATGTGAATATTACAGGCAGTGATATTGGGGAAAATGGAACAAACTAAGTCTCATAACATATACACAACCTAACATAAACAGCATTTTAAAGAAAGGCAGAAAAAATTACAATTCCTATCAGTCCCTCCTAAATTCCGACATGTCCCTCTAACTGCCTAATCTTAGTTTAAATATTTATTTTTCTAGTTCATATTCCTCTTAAGTTATGTACCCAATTTACTTCTGCTTTGTCAAGGCTAAAAAATACAAAAAAATGTCTAAATAAATTATGCGTTGGTCTAACAGTGTATGGACGCCAAGTCTTTTTAGTTGATTCCTCCGCTGTATCTTTGACAGCTAGTCCGCCATAAGACTCCACTGCAACACCTTAGAATGCATACAATGTTCATACGTAATCTTCTTTGCTTCAGGACTTTCGCAGTCCACATGACAAGAGACTTCCGGTAGGTGTGCAGACCTTCTTTGCAGTTATAGCAAACTGAGCTTTGACTTTTTTTTTTTTTTTTTTTTTAAGCTATCATGATGAGTATCAAAGTTCTTCAGACATCCAAAAAGCTTTTGAAAGCACTCTTTTCCATCAATGGTGTTTGTGGCTGATGTCATAAAGCCAAGGAATGAGGGAGGGTATTTGTGAGGATGGCATCACTCAGATTGTTAGTCCAACATTCGATCATTAACAAAAATGCCCATAAAGCCGTTTGAGTTTTTTTTTACTGCTGAAGTAAATCTATGTTCTGGAGGTAATAAGACCTAGAAGAAAATAAAAACTTAATATAAATTGTTATTCAGCTGTCATCCAAACTAGACTGTCCACACTATCCTGAATTCAATGAAACATTTATCCTGAACAATAGGCTTCTCAGAAGGGGGGTGGGGGGGCTATCACGTATGACTTGGATCAGTGATCCTACAGGAACATGTAAATACAGAGACAAGAGAGCACAGAATACAGGGTTTACAAGAATGACAGGAGTATGGTGCAGCACTGGGGTTCAGGAAGTAAACAATATGCTAGTAAGAACCTCTTGTAGCACTGGGGTGCTGGGATCACTAAACAGTAGGGAGTAAAATTCGAGCTAACAGGTGTGTGCCTGGACACACACAGACACTGGGGACAGATACACAAAGACATATAATACAGCTAGAAATGAGTAGAGAAGTTGCATTGTGACCCCGAACAGGAAACTGGCTTAAAATACACTTGGAGACACAAAGGCAGACTTGCTTGGGACGTTATTATGCAAAGCCTAAGGCAATGTGCTTCAGCTCGAAAAGGCAGTACTGGCTGGGCATTAGCTAATTCAATTAATAACAGGAGGTTTAACTAGTCTTAAAAATATGTTTTGTGGGACAAGATACAACGGCAAACCTTATAAGTTGAAGCAATGGAATTAAATGCCAAAACAAGTACAATACCAGCATACCTGCTGATCTTTGGGAATAGAGGTGACAGATCTGTAGAAAAGCTGACGATCTGAGACAAAAGTCTAATTTAAACTCTTAATAATACCCAAGTAATCTCAACACTCAATGTAGTGACACTGACATACATGTAGTAATACATTCATTACTTTTTTTTTTTTGTGTGGTAACACTAGAGCAACAATTATTCAATTCAATCTTAATAAAACTTTTCATCATAAAATAATATACAAAAACTGCATATTGATGCAACTCTGATCTAGAGACTGTAAAGTTTGGACCAAAGTCATACTCCAGAGTCTCTGAATCACGTGACTTTGGGGGTCACTATAGTGGAAACTTAGCCTTAGACAGTAGGCGCTTATTATCCGGGGCGTCGAAACTCGTTACATTTCAAAGCTCATACATGTCAGATCATAATACAGCAAAAATTTTAGCACCTCATGCTGTACATAGGAACAAGAAACTGATAAGGGCAGTACAAACTCAAATGGCTGCACCAATATTTAGCTAGTGGGGGGAGTGAAACCCAGAAATGTTTACATGAAAATAGAAACACTTAGAACAATACTTCCATTGGGGAATTGTCTTTGAAGGCTGCGGTCTCCTTCTGTTCTGCAGACCTTAAATAAATCAACCCAGGGCATATCTGAAGAATAAGCATCAAATTTTTAGTAACAAAACACATTATATTTTCCTCCTAAAAATAAACCAAAGGTTAGAGATATTTAGCATACAGTAAGCATACAGTAAGCATTTTGAACATTTTCTTTCTTGGATATTTTAACAGTGCACTTTTTCTAATACCAGAATGGTTTTGACGTCAAACCATTACCGGTACTACCACGTGGATTTTATGTACGGTATACCATTACTATATGAAAAAAAAAAACTATTATTCACCATGGTAAAAAACTAGTAGCCCTAAAAAAAAAAAAATCAATTGTTTTATAAGTTCCCCTTTGTCTTGCAAGAAAGTTATACTTCACCATACTAAGCACATTGGAAAACTCTTCAAAAACTGTTTCTTCTATGGAAACAAAGATTACCGTTAATACACACACATACATATAAATATACATTATTAGAAGGTGTTTTACTTTTTTTTTTTTCAGTTCACTCACTCAATTTGCATGACTATACAGCTGTTCACACACACACATGCACTTTAACCTGTGTCAAAGAAGGAGGGGGGTCGTTGCTCCTTGAACTATAAAACACCATTCTTTATTTTTAAACTTTAACCATCAGTGAAAAAGGCTTTTTTTTTACGTCACTAATCTTGTAACATTTTACTTTAATTATTTTATTAAATGCATTGGGTGTGGCTCCAATGACCACATGATTAGCCACCCCAGCAAGTATTTAAATTAACGATTTTCAGCTCACAGTTTTTTAGATTAACTTTTCTTTTAGAATAAGCAAATATAATATTTTATGTTTTCTTTCCATATTAAATTTACCACAGTGCAAAATGACTACACATTGCACATGATTTTACAATTTTAAGGCAGACTAGGCCCTGGCACATAGGGAAATAGCTGTTGGGGTATCAGGACAGGCGGGGGAGGTGTCTGGAGGGGGCCTGGCTGGTTGGGGATGTTTGCAGCAGGTGGTGTACAAATGAACGGGTTCTGTGTTGTGGGCAAGACATGAATTGCGCTGTCTGGGAGCTGGGCAATGGGAGGCGGCACAGTGGCTTGGTTGCTGCCAGCTGCAGATCCCCCTGTCACAGACCCGTTCAAACTTGGCATTAAAGTTATGGGGGTGTTTGGGCTAAAATACAAACTGTTAGCATTCAACACAGGGTACAGGGGTGTTGGGCTCAGCCCTCTTCCCCTCATATGGGGGTGGGTCGGGTAGGGTATTAGGGACACTTTTTCCTTCATGGTACACATATACAACATTACCCCCCTGCTGGGTTTTCTGTTCCACCCAGCTCTCCTTTTGAATTGCTCTTGCCCCACTGAACCAAGCCTCTGCAATTTCTAGTAGACCATTGTCAAATAACACCCCCTGTTTTTCCTTCAGTATTTTCCGCCATTCCTCCGTCTGTAATCTAGCCCCTGGAGGAATGGTGATGCTACAGATCTTTGCAAATTTTTTTTCTTTCTTGACATAATTTCCCCCTCTCTCTTTCTAACTAAATCACATGCAAGTTTTCCTTTCTCTGGCTTAATTTCTGCTCCATTTTTTCTGTCTTGATGACTGGGATATTTATGTGTCTGCTCAGGATTTTAGGCGGGTCACGAGGTTGCCTTTTGGATTCTGAAAGGGTCTGGCAATTCCTCTATTCGTCACCTGGTACCGGTTCAGACTATATCTCAATCTCAAGTTAACGAGGACAAAACAGATAGTACGATAAGGAGAGGATTAGTCTACAGTGCTCGACTGCCACCTGGGTTGCCCCTGGCGCATCTTCCCAAAACATAGACTTAGTCACGGGGTCTGCCCGTCCGAGACGGCCACAGAATAGGGGTCGGGTAGTGTGTGACCACTCACTTCCCTCAACAAGGAGAGGATTAGTCTACAATGCTCGACTGCCACCTGGGTTGCCCCGGGTGCGTCTTCCCAAAACGTAGACTTAGTCACAGGGTCTGCCCGTCCGAGACGGCCACAGAATAGGGGTCGGGTAGTGTGTGACCACTCACTTCCCTCAACAAGGAGAGGATTAGTCTACAATGCTCGACTGCCACCTGGGTTGCCCCGGGTGCGTCTTCCCAAAACGTAGACTTAGTCACAGGGTCTGCCCGTCCGAGACGGCCACAGAAAATACAGGGTCGGGTAGTGCGTGACCACTCACTTCCCTCAGCAAGACATTTAACAGACAGATAACGTTTCCTTCTACATCTCCCACTTGTTCAGGACACCTTCCGGCACTTCCTCTAGCAATCTTTGTAATCCCAACTTTCCTTGTTATACCCTCCTTCAACTACTTTGACCAATCCCCAATGCTCTTCAATAAACACAATTATAACATGACATTTGCACGAATTGTAATACATGTGTATGTTTAAATTATAATGACCACACAGAATATTTTCTTTCACCGCTATCTGCGTCCCTGACACCCCCTTCTGGGTGATGTGCTACACCACACTATCACCTTTCCAAAGGAGTTTGCCTACATCCCTGACGCCCCCTTCTAAGTGATGTGCTACACCGCACTATCACCTTTCCAAAGGAGTTTATCCACGACCCTGACGCCACGTCAGCTGGGTCCTTGTCTGTCAATCTCTTTCAATATTACACATCATGTATCACAGACCCATACAACACAAATACAACACAGAGGTTTTTACAGGCTGCAGATAATCAGAATACAGGTTCATGTAATTGACTCCGGGCAAGTATTACCTGCTTTGGTGACCTTTGGCAGCCGACACGGACACAAAGATGGAACCAACACGGGAAACAAATATACTTAGCAAGATATGAAAGTGATATCTTACCATATTTTCAGAGATGATCAGTCTCTGTCCTGCCCGTGATGGGTCCCTCTCAGTGGCCTCTTGGTCAACTCTCCTCTGGTTCACAGCCCGAAGCCCCACATTGGGCGCCAGTTGATATGGATCCAGACAAATGTCTGTGCTGAGTATCTGCACCTGGCCTAATTGGAAGTGTGAATATATGTGCACATAGGAGAAGAAAACACAGTGACACTTCATTCAGCTAAATGAATCTTCTCTCTTTATTGCTCTGGACACATAGCCCTTCTTATAGTAAAGCATGAGTCATTGTTTACAATGCAGTAACATAGCAGTAGCTTTGTGTTGTCATTCGTGGATTGGTCATCTCTTATCTGGGGTCTTCTGGTCAGATCTATCCAGTCTTTCGGACGTCTCAGCAATCCTTGTTTTCCTTGATGGGAGGGGGTGTCTAGTCAGCATTTTGAGTAAGGAGATTTTTAGCATGTATATGGCACATAATAGAAATAGCCATTTAAGTATTAAACAATCCATAACAAAATCACAGTCAATGGTTTTGTATTTTGGACAGCAATTCTCGATGAGATAAATTCACAAAACATGTCCTGTTGGGGGTAATTGAGGACTGAGGCTGAGAACCACTGCAGTAAAAAGGAAAATTGAATACTTACCGCTCTGTATTTTTCATTTCCTGGTGACTATCCATGGCAGCACACAATACATGCATATGCTAGCATGAAGGCACCAGGGTAGACAAATAACACCTGTTTTGTTTTGACATGCTAATCAGCTGTCACATTTGTTGCAAAGAAAACACAAAACAAACATCAAAACTTTGTATCAAATTTTATTGGTCAATAAAACAGAGGGAAGCCAAAATAAAAAACATGGTCAATTTGAAACATTAGTCACATACTCACAACATCTTGAAAAAGTTTTCGCAAAATAATGCAGCACAGACAATTAAATCAAAGTGAACAAACACACATTAACAACATCAAAATAATTTCAGGGGAACATTTCCCCCCACACAAAAAAATACAATCAACAAAATTAAAACAAACATCTGTTTTTCAAAGACATCACAAATAAAATACATGCGTTACAAACTCGACAAGGACACCAAAATGTACTTTTTGCCAGACAGACACACACGCATGCGCGCGCACACACACACACACACACACACACACACTTGCCTCTTTTCAGGGCAAGGGAGAGGATGCTATCTGCGAGCTTTATATACCATAGGTTTGTGAGCTAATGAGGCAATTGAAAACACATGCACAGTCCATGAAACACCCAAAATGCAAGTTCACCCAATGTAGAGACTGAACTTCAAAGTGGGTACACCTGTTAAGGATGTCTTTCAATTACTAACTCCTAAAAACACTCTCTGAGCATGCCCAGAAATATCCAGGTGCTGTTCACACACAAAAATCACCCAAAAAAAAAAAACGAACTGCCTGGGCATGCTCAGAACAACACAAATGTAGCTAGCAGAAAATAACAGCATGCTACAAAATTAGAGATGGGACAAACCCCCCCCCCTTACCAACAAATACCATTGCAGTGTATGGGAACTGACTTGTTAACTTTGCTAGTCCCCACTTGGCTGGCTTTTCTTCTAGTTATTAGCCTTAAAATGGGGGCCCAGGTCCCACCCTAAGGGACATATATCAATGTCACCAATTTGGACAACACCAAAAACAAAACAAGGAGAAGTGCCTTAAAATATGCCAAATTGCTTACGGGCCATTTCACACCACATGCAGTCCATTGTGTTTTTTATGCATCAAAAAATGCATGGAAAGTTGGTTATATGGTTCTTAATGGCAGTGTTTGTTCCAGTGCGTTCCAGTTCCACAAAAAAAAGTAGAACATGCTGCATTTTACCTGCACTGGACTGTATTGGAACGCAGCAAAACGCATCATAAACGCACTGGAACACACTTGTCCTTCTCTATGGTTAATAAAAAAGAGGGGTGAAAAAAAAGCACTGGACTTAGTCAAAAATGTACCAAAAATGCACTGGAACGCATCAAAAACGCGCATGCAAAAAAGCACTGGAACGCATCAAAAACGCGCATGCAAAAAAGCACCTGGAACGCATCCGGATTGCGTTTCTATGGTGTGAACTGGCCCTAGTTCCCACCATAGAAACGCAGTCTGGATGCATTTCAGGTGCTTTTTTGCATGCGCGTTTTTGACACCTTCCAGTGCATTTGTGATGCGTTTTTGATGCAGTCCAGTGTTTTTTTCCCACTCTTTTCACTTAGGACAAGTGTGTTGCAGTACGTCTTTGGTGCATTTAGGTGCATTCCAGTGCGTTTTTGGTACGTTCCGTAGCGTTTTTGATGTGTTTTACTGTGGTCTAGTACAGTTCTGTACCTAAAAAATGCAGCATGACCAATTTTTTTTTTTCCTTTCTGAAACGCACTGGAACGGACAGCAGTGGTGTGAACTATGCCATTGGCATTAATGTGATCAACTTTCTTTGCGTTTTTCATGCATCAAAAAAACACACTGCACTACATCCGGTGTGAACTGGCCCTGAATATCATACCTGGGGGGTGTCTATAGTATGCCTGTAAAGTAGCGCATGTTTTCCATGTTTATAACAGTTCGAGAGCAAAATGACATTTCTAAAGTAAAATAATAGTCATTTAAAAGTACTCGCGGCTGTAATAAATTGCTGGTTCCCATCAATACAGATAAAAGTCATTGAAAGTCTTTGAAAAAAAAAATGCGTGGGGGTCCCCCAAATTCCATTACCAGGCCCTTCAGGTCTGGTATGGATCTTAAGGGGAACTCCGCGCCAATTTAAAAAAAAAAATGGAGTGGGGATTCCCCACAAAATCCGTACCAGGCCCTTCAGGTCTGGTATGGATTTTAAGGGGACCCCCACGCCAAACTTAAAAAAAATAGCGTGGGGGTCCCCCTAAAAATCCACACCAGACCCTTATCCGAGCACGCAACCTGGCAGGCCGCAGGAAAAGAGGGGGGGACGAGAGAGCGGCCCCCCCTCCCTCCTGAACCGTACCGGGCCACGTGCCGTTAACATGGGGAGGATGCTTTGGGGGTCTGTAACCCCAAAGCACCATGTCCCCATGTTGATGGGGACAAGGGCCTCATCCCCACAACCCTTGCCGGTGGTTGTGGGGGTCTCCGGGCGGGGGGCTTATCGGAATCTGGAAAACCCCTTTAACAAAGGGGACCCCCAGATCCCGGCCCCCCCTGTGTGAAATGGTAATGGGGTACAAATGTACCCCTACCATTTCACAAAAAAAGTGTCAAAAAATATAAAAATGACAATAGCCGGTTTTTGACAATTCCTTTATTAATGTCTTCTATTTTCTTCTATCTTCTTCCTTCTTCTTCTTCCACCTTTTTCTTCCAGCTTCTTCTTTTTTCCATTCTGGTTTCTTTCTCCCATCTTCTTCTTCATCTTCCTCTTCATCTTCCTTCGGTGTTCTCGTCCGCATCTTGCTCCGGCTTCTTGTCCCCTTCTTCTTTCTCCGGCCGCTCCGTTTGAATTTGAGGTTCCCGCTGTGTGACGCTTCAGTTCTTCAGTTCTCCTCTGGGTCCGCTGCCACCCGGTGACCCCGCCCCCCTCTGACGCACATGGATTTCACGGGGGCTTTCCCGTGGTCAGAGGGGGCGGAGCCACCGGGTGGCAGCGGACCCAGAGGTGAACTGAAGAACTGAAGCGTCACACAGCAGGAACCACCAATTCAAACGGAGCGGCCAAAGAAAGAAGAAGGGGAACAAGAAACCAGAGCAAGATGCGGACGAAAACACCGAAGGAAGAAGGAAGATGAAGAACAAGATGGAGGAAGAAACCCGAATGGACAAAAGAAGAAGCTGGAAGAAGAAGGTGGAAGAAGAAGATGGAAGAAAATAGAAGACATTAATAAAGGAATTGTCAAAAACCGGCTATTGTAATTTTTTACATTTTTCTTTGTGAAATGGTAGGGGTACATTTGTACCCCATTACCATTTCACACAGGGGGGACCGGGATCTGGGGGTCCCCTTTGTTAAAGGGGTCTTCCAGATTCCGATAAGCCCCCCGCCCACAGACCCCCACAACCACCGGGCAAGGGTTGTGGGGATGAGGCCCTTGTCCCCATCAACATGGGGACATCCTCCCCATGTTGAGGGCATGTGGCCTGGTACGGTTCAGGAGGGAGGGGGGGCCACTCTCTCGTCCCCCCCTCTTTTCCTGCGACCTGCCAGGTTGCGTGCTCGGATAAGGGTCTGGTGTGGATTTTTAGGGGGACCCCCACACTATTTTTTTTTAAGTTTGGCGCGGGGGTTCCCCTTAAAATCCATTCCAGACCTGAAGGGCCTGGTACAGATTTTAAGGGGGACCCGCACGTCATTTTTTAAAAAAAATTGGCGCAAAGTTGCCCTTAATATCCATACCAGACCTGAAGGGCCTGGTAATGGAATTTGGGGGGACCCCACGCATTTTTTTTATTTATTTTTTTATCAAAGACTTTCAATGACTTTTCGCTATATTGACGGGAGCCGACAATTCATTATAGCCGTGGGTGCTTTTAAATGCCTTTTCTCTTATCATCCATGGACCGAAACGGCGGCTCTTATTCACTGAACGTGTGGGTATATGTGCCTGCTTGCAGGAGAAGACCTAGGCAGAATGTTAAATGTTAAAACATTCTAGAACAAACCAGAGCTGAACAGCCCCGCCCAGGGGGGCGGTCCCTCCGGACATTACCCTCCCACCTGCAGCTAGCAGACCTCAGTTTTTTTCTGCCTAGCAGAAGGAGAAGACGTGGCTCTCTCAGGAGCCAGTCTCCTGGAAGATTTTACTTTTAATTTTTATTCCTTTGGGAATTTTATTATTTTATTTTTGAGACCTTCAATCAACTGTCGGCTGGGCAACAGGTTGGGTACACTAGTATCCTCGTAGTCTTCCCTGTCCGACCATCGAGCGTGCTGATCCTCGCCTTGTGTGCGTGAGACTCAGTTCACGACATAGCCCATGGCTCCAGGGGTGGCCGGGTTGCTTTCATGCTCCCGCGGTCCTCTCAAGATTGAACAGTACCTACTGTATCTTTCGCGGTTGACCGGGCCGACAGCTACGCAGTACGACTCTGTGATAGGTCTGTCTGAAACAAGCTAGTGGGTCCCTCTATTGGCACCGAGGGTGTTCTCCAAGGTGCTTGCGGGACGGGTAAGTAGTATCTCCTGCTGCAAGGTGAGTACATGCTGGCTGTGTTTCTGTGTGTGGGGGTTCTCCCTGTCTCCCCCCTGTTGTGCTGCTCTCTGCACCCTGTTCTGCTGCTGTGCTGTGTGAGGATGCTTGGGGGGTCACTCTGCCCTGGGGGGGGGGCGCTCCATGGCTGTTAGTGTACTTGGGAAGTGTTCTGGGGGAATGTGTGAGGTTTTTTGCGTGCGCCATTAGCGCGTGTTTTAACTTTAAAAAGAGCGCCATCGGCGGCCATTTTGCCGCGGCTCAAAGCGCAGTTATACAGGCGCCCGGCGGCCATTTTCTTGTAGCCACGGCGCTTTCAGTTTAGTTTTCGGCCTCTAGCGGCGCTGCTGAACGGCACAAAATACCTCATTTCCTCACAGATTCTTCACTCTCCTCAGGCTTCACTCACGCTACAGCGCGGCTCATACAGCGGTCCCTAAGGGTGGTGAGTACTCCGGGTATCCCCTCCTCAGTCCCAGCACAGCCAGTGGGTGGACTGTATTATTCACTGTAATGGTGAATAAGGTCTCAGAGGGTGGCAATATGGAGTCTGGTTCACCTGTTTCTCCACACTTGTTAGAGACAACTGGCAGTGCTCCTGCACCTGCGGTCCTTATGGACCAGTTGTCGGTAGTCCTGGATTCATTCTGACCAGGAGGGAAGCAGTGTGTGAGCGCAAGGGAGCAAAATAGCCCCTCTCCCCACTTTATAAGGGGTATGCGCTGATTCAGATATGGGCCTAGCCACTACCGCTCAGGACCCTAGCTCTGAATATATTTGATGGTTTTGAACAGGACATTCCTTGCGAGGAAGACTCCAGTTCTGAGTCAGTAAATGACAGGGCGCTTGTTAGTGAACTCATTTCTGCAGTGAGGGACACTCGCAAGCTGAATGCTGCGGATGTAGAACCTCAGGCAGACAGTCTCCTCTGGTTCCTTAGGGCCGGGCCTTCTAAAAAAAATTTTTTCCATAGGTACCTTTCTTTGCCCAGCTCATTGATAAGGTCTGGGTAAAAAGCCGCAGAAGACTTTTATGGTCCCGCAGCGTTTGCCTATAGATACCCCTTTGAAGATGCCCTACTTGAAACGTGGGCTTCTCCCCCAGTGGTCGACCCACCAGTCGCCCAGTTGAACAAGGCCACCACTCTCCTGATGGAGGGGACTCCTGCATTTAAGGACCCCACTGACAGGAGGTCAGAAGTGGTGAGCAGAGCCATGTTTGCCTTGTTGGGGTCCGCCCTATGGCCTGTGGTAACGGCGACCCTTGTGTCTCGGACACTAACATGATTGGCAAAAATTTTGCACCAAACTGTACAGGAGCATAATCTTCCTCATGATACTATTGCTCTGGCCCACCAAATGGTGCAGGGCCTGGTTTATGTTGCGACGCCACGTTAGACGCGGCCCCTTATTACTCAGGGCCTCTGTCTTGGCGGTGGTATTGCGTTGTCTGATCTGGTTAAAATGCTGGTCTGCTGACCTAGCTTCTAAAAAGCCTCGGACGGATCTACCATTTAAAGGTGGTAGGCTTTTCGGTGCTGCGCTGGATGACCTCATCAAGGATGTCACGGGAGGTAAAAGCACTCTTCTTCCTCAGGCTAGCAAGGGTAAGGAGGCCGCCGTAAGCAGGGTCCTTCCTTTCCAGCAAAAAAGTTTTTTTTTTTTCGTCAGTCAACGGGGAGGCCCTCCCAGCCTGACAGCGGTGCGGCTGGTGGACACAAGCGCCCCTGGGTGCGTAAGCCCGGCTCCCAAGCCCGCCTCCGCGTGAAGTCTTGCCCCCAACCAACTCTTCGGTAGGGGGGACGACTTTGCAGGTTCACGGATCGGTGGACCTCCAGGATCTCCTACCGGTGGGTGTGCGAGGTGATCACCTCAGGTTACAGGATAGGTTTCCGTTCCTGATCCCAGACAGATTCTTCCCTTGAATCTTCCTCTCCTTCCTGCCCTATGGGGCCTATTCAGGATTGCTCAGGTCCGGAGTGATTGTGCCGGTTTCGTCACAGGAGAGGTTTCAGGGATTCTACTCAAATTCGTTTGTCGTCCCAAAAAAGGGACGGGGTTCGGCCTATCTTGGACCTCAAGGTCCTGAATGCCTTCATGAAGGTGCAAAAGTTCCGCATGGAATCCCTTTGCACGGTGATCAATACACTCCATCAAGGGGATTTTCTGGCGAACTTGGACATCAAGGACGCCTACTTACATGTTCCAATCTGCACAAGTCACCAGAAGTTTCTACGCTTGAGATCAGTGAAGTCCGCTATCAATTTGTGGCTCTTTCTTCGGCCTACCCTTGGCACCGAGGGTGTTCTCCAGGGTGCTTGCGCCGGTTCTAGCTTTGCTGAGACAGCGAGGCATCACTGTCGTGGGCTATCTGTACGATCTTCTTCTCAGAGCAGGAAATGGCTCAGAATTAGAAGACAGTGTGACTATCGTCAGTAAGACCCTCAGAGACTTCGGGTGGCTCCTAAACCTTCAGGAGTCAGTCCTGGTCCCGACTCAACGTCTGGAGTATCTAGGTCTGTTTCTAGACTCCTTGGAGGCAAAGGTATTCCTACCTCCAGGGAAGTTACTGACACTTCAATCTGCAGTGCGGGTGCTGACATCCCGAAAATGGTCGTCAATCCGTTTTTGCATGAGAGTCCTGGGACTCGTGGTGGCCTCTTTCGAGGCTGTTCCGTATGCCCAATCACACACTAGGGCATTGCAGAAGGAGATCTTGTTCACTTGGGACAAATCCCCGTTGTCTTTGGATCTTTCCATCCAGGTGAGTAACCTGGTTAGGGCGTCCCTGACATGGTGGTTGGGGTCCCCGGTTCTTCGGTCCGGGAAGTCGTTCCTCCCCGTCCAATGGACGGTGTTCACTACGGACGCCAGCCTGAAGGGCTGGGGTGTAGTCTGGGGAGTCCTGTTGGCCCAAGGGCTTGGACTCCGGACGAAGCCCGTTTACCAATCAATGTTCTGGAAATACGGGCCATCAGACTGTGCCTCTCCTCGTGGTCTGAGGGATTGCAGGATCGCTCCATTAGGATCCAGTCGGGCAAAGTCACGGCGGTGGCGTATGTCGACCATCAAGGGGGGGACTCGGCTGCGGCTTCCGAGGTCCCCCGTACCCTGAAGTGGGCTAAAAGAAGCGTGCCGGCTCTGTCGGCCGTTTACATTCCGAGCATAGAACTGGCGGACTATTTGAGTCGCCAGACGCTGGACCAGGGAGAGTGGTCCTTGCACCTGGAGGTATTTCAACTCCTTTGCCACACAGACGGTGGGGCCCACCGGAGGTGGACCCGATGGCCTCTCGACTTAATCGCAAGGTGTCGTGGTTTGTGGCCAGATCCAGGGATCCTTGGGCGGATGCCTCAGAGGCGTTAGTGGCCCATGGGGTCATTATCACCTGATATACGTTTATCCTCCGCTGCAGTTGCTCCCTCGCCTGCTGCGCAGGGTGGTGACCGAGGGAATTCCGGTGATCCTCATTGCTCCGGATTGGCCTCAGCTTCACTGGTACGCCGGTCTGGTACGTCTCGTCACGGACGTTCCCTGGCGGTTGCCAATAAGGGAGGACTTTCTGTCTCAAAGTCCTATATTTCATCCTGCTTTTCAGTCTCTGGCTTTAACGGCATGGCTGTTGAAAGCCAGGTGTTGAGAGACCGAGGTCTCTTGGACTCGGTCATTCGTCCATATTTAGGGCATGGAAGTCTTTCTCCAGAATGATCTATCACCGTACCTAGAAAGCTTACATCGCCATGTGCGAAGAGCTGGACTGACGTCCTCGGACGTATTCCGTCCCTAGAATCCTGCGTTTCCTGCAGCATGGAGTGGCCAAAAAGCTCGCTTTAAGTATCATTAAGGGTCAGATTTCGGCTTTGGCCGTCTTCTTTCAGCGACCACTAGCGGGTCATTCCTTGGTTGGCACCCTTGTGCAGGGGGTTTGCCATGTGCTCCCTCCTGTCAAGTCTCCTCTCCCCCCCCCCCCCCGTGGGATCGGAATTGGTACTCTCGGTTCTCCAGGAACCTCCTTTTGAGAATATCAGGGATATTCCCCTCTTGACTTTGTCTCAGAAGGTGGCCCTTTTAGTGGCATTCACTTCTGTTAGACGAGTGTCTGAGTTGGCGACCTTGTCCCGCAAGTCGCCATATTTAGTCATCCATAAGGATAAGGCGGTGTTGCATCCGCGACTTTCTCTTTTGTCAAAGGTGATCTCGACCTTTCACCTAAATGAGGACATTGTCCTCCCGTCCTTGTGTCCTCACCCATCGCATCCCAGAGAGTTTGCGCGGCACACTTTGGATGTGGTACGAGCCTTGCGGGTGTACCTGTCTGCTACTGCTTCTATTCGGAAGTCTGACTCTCTGTTTGACTGTCTATGGTCAAAAACAGGGCCAAGCGGCTTCGTCTGCCACCATTTTCTGAGGGGATTGGACAAACCGTCATTCAAGCCTATGCTCTCATGGGGTGGGCGCCTCCCCTTCCGGTTACGGCGCATCCCACCAGGGCAATTGGTGCTTCCTGGGCTTTCCGACATCAAGCGTCGGTTGCACAAGTGTGCAAGGTGGTGACCTGGTCGTCTGTTCATACCTTTTTCTAAGTTTTATAGGGTTGATGTGGCTGCATCTCCGGATGCTTCCTTCGGCCGCAAGGTGTTGCAGGCCGCTGTTTAAAGTTGCAACTCCTCCGTTGAGGAGCTTTGCTTTGTTTGGAGGGAAGTTTTTTGGTTTTTCCATTTATACTGCTCCCATCCCTCTTGACACTGCTTTGGGACTTCCCACACGTTCAGTGAATAAGAGCCGCCGTGTCGGTCCATGGATGATAAGAGAAAATAGGATTTTTGTACTCACCGTAAAATCCTTTTCTCTGACATCCATGGACCGACACGACACCCACCCTTCCTTTTAGGTTTGTACTGCTTTGTTTTGAACTGAGGTCTGCTAGCTGCAGGTGGGAGGGTAATGTCCGGAGGGACCGCCCCCCTTGGAGGGGCTGTTCAGCTCTGGTTTGTTCTAGAATGTTTTAACATTTAACATTCTGCCTAGGTCTTCTCCTGCAAGCAGGGACATATACCCTCACGTTCAGTGAATAAGAGCCGCCGTGTCGGTCCATGGATGTCAGAGAAAAGGATTTTACTGTGAGTACAAAAATCCTATTTTTTTTTCCTTTAGAAATGTCATTTTGCTGGCGCACTGTTATATAACGGCAAGTTCAGAGCTGCGCCTGTTCAACTTATGCTAATTGATTTACGTGACTTGACATTTACGAAGATTTTGCCGGCGCAGTGAACCGGCGCGTTTGAATGAGTGAAATTCCCGCGCTGAGCTCAAAAAAACGTTTTGCAGTTCTAAACGTACTTGCCGGCGCAGCAGGCTGGTTCAGAAAAAGTTACTTTCTCACTCTCTATTTTGGGCATATTTGTTACTTGGGCAGGTGTCACTACACTTTCTCACATCACCCCATGTCACCCCCATTATATTGGCACTTCCAGCTTCTTTATATTTAGATTTTAAGATGCCGTGCGCCAGGTCCATAGTGGCGCACTGAGCGCCTCCTTCCGTCCGCCGAGAACACTATAGCAAATGGGAAATAGCGCTGCGCTACCGGCGCAAATGTTTTGTAAATACCAAAACAGCCGTTGCGCACGCAGATGCGCCGACACTCATGGCACAAACGTTTCGTAAATCAGCCCCTGTGTGTGCAAAAACACATGAAAGACATATACAAAAATAAAAAGTACCAAAAAATAAAATGTAACACTTTAGGGCATGAGGCATGAAAATGCCATATAAATGCTGCCTAACACTTTGCAAAAGATGCATTCGGAAGGCATTATGTTGTAACCTTACTACTTTAAACCACATAATGCCTTCAGAATGCATCTTTTGCAAAGTGTTAGACAGAATTTATATGGCATTATGCCTGATGCCCTAAAGTGTTGTTTATACGGTAACACACCACAAACATGATGGTCAACATACAATAACACTATGTAATCAATTGTTATTGTAGACTCTTGACCAGTATTTTTGTGGTGTGTTACTTGTAATTGTAATGTAAAACATACCTGAAAGGTAACATAGTTTTCAAGGAGCCAAGTCCAACAAAAGCACTGCTCAACACTGTGCAAAAATAATGGCCAATACAGTGCAAAGATTACCTGAAGGCAGCCATCTCAACATAAATACAGCCCAACATGAACAGTGCAAAAGGTTGGGGGCATGTGTTACTTACTCCACTGCAATGCAATATTATATAGCATTGCAATGGAGGAAGGTTAGCATATCGACATGCTCTTGTCAAGGTCACCTGTGGCCAGGTGACAGATGCACACCGTAGGGGGACAGGAGTGCACCGCAAGGTAGTGAACCCTATGGCTGACTGCTGCGGATAGGAAACTGGGTGGTTGAGGAAAGCGGGACCAGAGGAGCACAACCGGGATCCTAACGGAAGCTAGAGCCAAGATTCCCCAGGGCGCGGAGTCTAAGACCCAGCAGGTCTTCTCCAGGGCCTCTAGTGGTGAGGATGTTATGCTGCAGGCTGGGACCAGGTCGCGGCCCCTGGAGTTTCCTAGCTCACGCCCCGTAGGATAAGGGGAAAAGAGGGGAAGCAGCAGCACAAGATATGAGAGAACCGAATAACAAGCTGAAGGTCAGGGGCCACAAGCAGACAAGGATAACGAAAGAACGAGCCGAAGGTCAAGGGTCACGAGCAGACAGGGATAGTCGGGGACAAGCCAATAACGTAACAGTGAGACAGACGTAGCACACGGCAGGCAGGAACCCAAACACACAATGCCTAACAAACACGTTGATCAGCAAAGCAGGCTTGCAGTGCACAGGTTAATATAGTGTTCTGTGATAGGGCCTGGGGTGGAGTCTGGCTGGGAGGAGATTATAAAGGAAGCCAGGTGAAAGGGCTCAGGCCTCTAAGATGAACACATGGGAAGGAAGGTAAGCTGACAGACAAACACTACTGCATATCCATGACAGCTCTGAAGTTAGGCTTGCTCTTTTTTTAGTCACAATGTTGCCAGCAACTGAGAAAAGCCTTTCAGATGGGGTTGATGTTGCAGGCACAGACAAGTAACTCTTTGCCAACATGGCCAAGATGGGAAACCTTTTTTCATTTTCCTTCCACCATTTCAGCGGATTTTCTTCCTTTGGAATAGCCTGCTCACTAAAATACATGTGTATCTCACCATTACTGTGGTGGTCATCTGAACCGAGCAAAGTGTCCAACAGAGACACTTGCCTCTTCTCTGAAAATTTCATGTCTGCACTGGCTGACTGTTGTTCCTCACATTGATGTTGATGTGTTTGCTCTTCCTATCTTCTTTTCTCTTCAAGAGCAAGAGCTCGGGCCTTGAGGTGAACTTTTAAACTGTCCTCTGCTGGCAGGAATTTTAGTTTGCGGAATCTGGGGTCCAGGGCTGCTGCAATAAGACATATATTTTCTCCACTATCATCTCTGAATTTAGTTTCCCGCCCCCATCTTGATGTCTTCTCCTGTGCAGCAACACTTTGGACAGCCTTGACTGCTGCTGCCTTTACCAGAGGAGGTAGAGTGGAACCAGTCACATAGAACTCTCCACTCACGAAAACAGTAGCACACTCAAAAGGCCTCAGGACTTGTTCCACTTCCTCAAGTAAGCTCCACTGATCATGTTTTAAGTCCAGGAAGCGCTTCCCTTGTGGTGTGACATCAGGATCGGAAAGAGTTGCAGTCACAGGCCACCTCTGTTCAAACAGGCGGCTGATCATGTGTAAAGTACTGTTCCATCTTACGGATACATCATTTATTAGTGCATGCTCAGGGGTACCCATTTGTTGCTGCTTTGCTTTAAGCTTTGTAGTGGCCATCTCAATTTTTTTTAAATGTTCCACAAGGCACTTTGCAGCCGTCAGTATCTTGCTGATCTGGGGATCCCTCAGGGCATGGTTGACAACTAACTGCAATGTATGACCAGCACACCTGAGAGAAGAGATGCCATGATGCTTTTCTTCCAAAATACGCAGAGCAGCGACAACATTTGCAGCGTTATCATGGACAACTGCAATTACATTGGCCATGGATATCTCAAGCTTCTCAGCTGCTTTTTCCACCCAGTTAGCAATGTTTTCAGCTGTGTGCCGATCTTCAAGTGGCATAGTGGTCAGATTGTACGATGTAAGATTCCAGTCTTCATTACCCAAGTATGCCTCTGTGGCAATACTGGTCCATGCGTCTGGTGAGAGCTATTTTTGATTTCACAACTTTGAATGACGCTTTCAATCTTTCAAAATTCTCCTCATATTTCTTCTCCATCAGCTTAGTGAAATGGGACCTGGAGGGAAGTGTGTATCCTGGGAAAAACGTGTTGATAATCTCACAAAATCCTTGACCGTCTACAATAGAAAGAGGTCTCATATCTTTTACAATCATGTTGAGTATGCTATTGGTATGTGTAACGGCCATTTGGGGTGTGCAAACAGTGACATCCTTTTTATGAAAGAAGAAATCCTGTACACAGCTTTGCCTCTTCCTGAGAAAAATCAACAACACACAATATTTAATAACATTAAGAAGTAGGAACCAAGTTTAACCAACATGAAATTTATGAATGGTCAATGCTAATAATGTACTCTGTACTGTTTTTCAAAGAGCATAGTTGCCAGCATTGCAAAAAAAAAATCAGGGACACTTTTTCGCATGTAGGCCGAGCTTTGCTATAATTAGGAGGCGGGGCATTCGTTTGTAGGTGTCACACCCTAGCAGGAAAAAGCGTCACGCGCAGAGTGTCGCGTCGGAAAATGGGCGTGGTTTACGTGGGTAGTGGGAGTGGCTTACATCAGGCGTCCCCAGCGGAGTCCCCCCTTACATCAGGCGTCCCCAGCGGAGTCCCCCCTTACATCAGGCGTCCCCAGCGGAGTCCCCCCTTACATCAGGCGTCCCCAGCGGAGTCCCCCCTTACATCAGGCGTCCCCAGCGGAGTCCCCCCTTACATCAGGCGTCCCCAGCGGCGTCCCCCCTTACATCAGGCGTCCCCCCTTACATCAGGCGTCCCCAGCGGAGTCCCCCCTTACATCAGGCGTCCCCAGCGGAGTCCCCCCTTACATCAGGCGTCCCCAGCGGAGTCCCCCCTTACACCAGGCTTCCCCAGCGGAGTCCCCCCTTACATCAGTCGTCCCCTGTCTCGGCCGCAATTACTGTTTCCCCTTCCCCGAGGGGGAACAAAATAGAGGTGGAGCCGAGCATGTGGCTGCAAAAAATATTAAGCTGTGGCGCCGCCAACCCCCTTTCCATTACAGACGGACTTGCAGTGGGGCGGGCGGGGGGGGGTGGCCGGCCAGCCAAAACACGGATGTAGTACAATAGAAGACAAAGCTGCTGCGGCGCCGCCCACCCCCAGGGAGGCGCGGGGTGTGGGCGGCGCCGCAGCAGCTCTATTTTCTATTGTACTACATCCGTGTTTTGGACTTCTTTAAAATGGCGGCCGGCGGAGACATCGTCTCCGCCGGCCGTGGACCTCTAGCGGTGGCGGCCCACGGCGGCCAAAATCGCGGAACCCGGGAAAAAAAACGGATTTGCCGGGACATTTCCCGGGAAAAGGGTTTGAATCCCGGGAATGTCCCGGCCAATCCGTGACTGTTGGCAACTATGAAAGAGGGTACAGGTAGGGTAGTAAATCTGCAATTCTGCATAATAATATGAACTGAATGTGATTAATAACTATGTTTAATTATGATTACAATATTAATTGTATTTCATCTAGTAGAAAAAGTTTGAGATATCCATGGCCAATGTTGTAGCTGCATAATGCTGCAGTGCAAATGTGTATTTTGGAAGAAATACATGGCATCTCTTCTCTCAGGTGTGCTGGTCAGATTACAGCTAGTTGTCAACCATGCCCTGAGCGATCCCCAGATCAGCAAGACACTGAGGGCTGCAAAATGCCTTGTGAAACATTAAAAAAAATGTGAGATGGCCACTACAAAAAAGCAATTAGCAAAGCACACAGCACAGCAACAAATGGGCACCCCTGAGCATGCACTAATAATGATGTATCCGTAATTACTAGCATATATTAATTAATCTTGACCAAAACACAATTGTAATATTTACTCCCAAAACTAATTTTAATAATAAGTATACAGTACTTACAAAGATGGCTCGTCCTTTTGAGAACGGAGAGCGCCAGAATGTTTTCTTTTGAGGTGCTCGTGCATCACAGTTGTGCTGCCGTGGTACGCAATTTCGGTTTTGCAAAGGGAACAAAGGACCATTTTATCTGGCCTCTGTTTAAAGAATTCACATACTTTTGAAAGTCGTGGTCTAGCTTTTTGTGCTAGACTGGAACTTTCTCCATTCCCAGAAGCAGGAGCAGCAGCCGTCATTACCGCCATCACCTGCGAGATGATGAGACCGCAAGATTGTGACACGTCGACACCTTTCACGCATGTCAACACATTTCCGTAGATGACATAATCGATTACGTTGACGCGTCGTGGCAGCTCTATTCTATACCCACAGTTGATCCAGAGGAAGGCAATAAACCCCAGCAGAGCATGATCCAATTTGCTACAGCAGGGGAAAAAATTCCTTCCTGATCCCCCAAGAGGCAATCGGATTTACCCTGGATCAACTTTACCTATAAATGTTAGTACTATTATGTACATTTAGGAAAGTATCCAGGTCTTTCTTAACCACTTGCCGCCCGCCCTATAGCGGATTGACGGCGGCAAAGTGGTTTTAAAATCCTGACTGGACGTCATATGACGTCCTCAGGATTTTAAGCCGCTGCGCGCCCCCGGGGGCGCGCATCGCGGCGATCGTTGTTGCAGGGTGTCAGTCTGACACCCCGCAACTCCGATCTAGGTAAAGAGTCTCCGACGGAGACTCTTTACCACGTGATCAGCCGTGTCCAATCACGGCTGATCATGATGTAAACAGGAAAAGCCGGTGATCGGCTTTTCCTCACTCGTGTCTGTCAGACGCGAGTAGAGGAGAGCCGATCGGCTGCTCCTCTGACAGGGGGGGTTTGTGCTGATCAATTATCAGCACAGCCCCCCCCCGAGGATGCCCACACTGGACCACCAGGGATGTCCATTACAAGGTATGCCTCCCTAGACCACCAGGTATTGAAATCAGTGCCCCCAAATGGATGCCAATTAGTGCCCCTAATGGATGCCAATCAGTGCCCACAATGGGCATCACTGATTGGCAGGCATTATTGTTTGGCACTGATTGGCATCCATTAACACATTACAGTGCCACCTATCAGTGCCCATCCGTGCCGCCTATCAGTGCCCATCCGTGCCGCCTATCGGTGCCCATCCGTGCCGCCTATCTGTGCCCATCCGTGCCGCTTACCGGTGCCCATCCGCGCTGCCTATCGGTGCCCATCCGCGCTGCCTATCGGTGCCCATCCGCGCTGCCTATCGGTGCCCATCCGCGCTGCCTATCGGTGCCCATCCGCGCTGCCTATCGGTGCCCATCCGCGCTGCCTATCGGTGCCCATCCGCGCCGCCTCATTGGTGCCCATCATTGCCGCCTTATCAGTGCCCATCAGTGCAGCCCCATCAGTGCCCATCAGTGAAGGAGAAAACTTACTAATTTACAAAGTTTTGTAACTGAAACAAAAAAAATGTTTTTTTTTCAAAATTTTCTGTCTTTTTAAAAAAAAAAATTGCAGAAAATAAAAATCGCAGAGGTGATCAAATACCACCAAAAGAAAGCTCTATGTGTGAGAACAAAATGATAAAAATTTCGTTTGGGTACAGTGTAGCATGACCGCGCAATTGTCATTCAAAGTGCAACAGCGCCGAAAGCTGAAAATTGGTCTGGGCAGGAAGCTGTATAAGTGCCCTGTATGGAAGTGGTTAAAGCAAACTACTGAGCTGGCCAGAACCACCTCTGCAGGGAGTCTTTTCCACATTTTCACAGCTCTTACTATAAAGAAACCTTTCCGTATTTGGAGATTAAATCTTTTTTCCTCTAGACGTAAAGAGTGCCCCCTTGTCTTTTGTGTTGACCGTAAAGTGAATAACTCAACACCAAGTTCACTTTATGGACCCCTTATATATTTGTACATGTTAATCATATCCCCCCTTATTCTCCTCTTCTCAAGAGTGAATAAATTCAGTTCCTCTAATCTTTCCTCATAGCTGAGCTCCTCCACGCCTCTTATCAGTTTGGTTGCCCTTCTCTGCACTTTCTCCAGTTCCCCGATATCCTTTTTGAGAACTGGTGCCCAAAACTGAACTGCATATTCCAGATGAGGTCTTACTAATGATTTGAACAGGGGCAAAATGATATCTCTCTCTCTGGAGTCCATACCTCTCTTAATACAAGAAAGGACTTTGCTCGCTTTGGGATCTGCAGCTTGGCATTGCATGCCATTATTGAGCTTATGATCTACCAAAACCCCCAGATCCTTCTCCACTATGGATCCCCCCAGTTGTACGCTCCCTAGTATGTATGATGCATTCATATTCTTAGCCCCAAGTGCATAACTTTACATTTATCAACATTAAACCTCATCTGCCACATAGGCGCCCAATTAGACAGAGCATTGCTAGCACAACTTTATGGCCTCATGCACACCAGACATTTTTACAACTGCTGTTTTTTTTCTCCAGCCAGTAAACTGCCCAGCATAGTATCCTATGTGTCCATGCACATGTAGATTTTTATCAGCATTTTTTGGCAGACAAGTTTTCTGGCTGGAAAGAAAATCCAGAACTAGTGGGTTTGAAGAGGAGTTTTTCAGTTGTACAAACGCTCCAACTCTGAAAAACGCAGCTATTCGGCGTTTATGACCGTTTTTGAGCCTTTCGCATTCGTGGCAGTATAGTTTTGCTAAAAACGTTTAAAAATGTTTTTCCTGTCACATCATGGCAGCATACACATTTGGGGTTGTGGCTCCGCCCCCACAACCTGATAGGACCATTTAGCTATTAAGCCCAGAGCGGGCCCCCGCCCAGGTATTCTCTTTTTTTTCCTCACCTAAGACCTGACAAGGACATCAAAGATGAAGAACCCCCTTACCGCTTCGCCCCAGCCAGGTTCTAGCCTCTCCTGGGTGGAAGTCCTATCCTGTACAGCCTCTTAATGAGCTCTATGGAAGGAACCCCACTCTGATGGTCTCAGGGGTATGTGCCAGTTTCTTTCTTACAAACCTTAAATAGGTTTATTATGCAGCGACCTCCAGCTCTTCTGTGCACCCTTTTTCACTAACCTGAGCCTTGTAGTCCCACAAGCATCCTGGCCGATAACTGCCAGCTCTTCACAGACCTTAATCAGGTCTCTATAGTGGCCTGCAGCTCTCCTGGGTGTCTGTATAAAATCTGGCTTTCTGCGCCCTGTAGTCCCATAGCAATAGAGGTATTCCTCAGGCTCTCCAATGTAATTCCCTGTGTATGCCAGTTTCCAAGATGGCGCCGGCTCGCTCACGATGCTACAGAGCATGTGCGGTCATGACGTCATCACTGGGCAACGGCAGTTTTAAAAACCAAATCCTTTCTGCTGTTTTTTCTCTTGAACACTGCACCTGTCAACAGCGTTTTCGGTGGGATAGATTGCACTGCTGTCTCTTCCTTAAGGTAAGCTTCCTGGATCTATTTTTTCCTTTACTGGGTTTCACCTTACCTACTGCCTGCATGCTCATTTTCTACTATCTGTTGTAGGGGGGACTATATCACTCCTCATGGAGGTCGCTGCCCCGGTAGACCATCACCAGCTTAATAGGTAAGGGAGGGGAAAGATTGGTAAGTAGTGAAGACTGAAAAAGAGAGCCTGTCACTAATGCTGTCTAAATTGGACAGCCCTATCAGGTCGGCCAGATCGTCGGATTCAAGACGACAAGAGCCATCTAGAAGGAGCCCAAGCCATAGACAAAGCCGCTCAGATCGCGGTAGAAGTCGCTCATGCACAAGACGAAGTCGCTCAAGTCACAGAAGGAGCCGTTCAAAGTCCCATACATGGCACAGACACTCCTACAGGAGGTCTCCTTCACGCAGACGCTCTCCTCCCCCTCAGCGTTCCCGTCCATCAGGGAATTCATGCTGGGTTTGCGGTGCCATAGCACTTCCAGACAAGCTGGCCTGTCGCACATGCTTGGACGAAGCAACTAGAGAGAGAGAGAGCCAAGCAGAGAGCCGGCTATATTTACATCCGTGCAAATCGCAGAATCTGAATCAAGCAGATCAGTGCAAGGCACTTCACCTGCGACTCCTTCCACATCTAAAAAGTCAGAAGCCCTATCTGACAATGAGGACTTGGAGGTATCCACCGGGTTTGACTTCTCACTTATAGAACCCTTCATAAAATCAGTGAAGGAAGCTATAGAATGGGAAGAGGAAAAAGAAACTCCTCAAAAAGCGAAGAAATATTTTCCGAATCTCAAAAAAGAACCAGAAACCTTCCCATTTATTGAAGAACTGGAAGACTTAATTAAAGATAAATGGCAAAAACCTAAGAAGACCAGTCTCAGCAACAGACTTGCCAAACTGTATCCACTAAAGGAATCCAGTGTCAATCCACTAGTAACACCACCAGTGGTAGACTCCTCCCTGATGCGCCTAGCCCGGCACGTAACTCTTCCAATAGAAGATGCGGTCACATTTAAGGATGTATTAGACAGAAAGATCGATCTGGATCTGGATCTTAAAAGAGCCTACCTATCCGCAGGTGGAGCCTGCAGACCAGCAATAACGCTAGCAGCAGTGGGAAGGGCTATCTCAAGCTGATCCTCCAACGCTGAGAAGTTGGTAGCAGAAGGCGTGGAACAAGAGCGAGTAATCACAGCTCTCCAGGAACTCAGCCTTGCAGGCGATTTTGTCGCAGAAGCCTCTGTAGACATCATAAGTCAACATCCAGAGCAATGTTAAGCTCAGTGATGGCCAGGAGGGTACTCTGGCTAAAACCATGGTTAGCAGACCCCTCAAAGTCCAACTGGTGTAGGATCCCATTTGACGGCTCAAACCTCTTTGGGGAGAAGCTGGACTCGGCCATTTCAAAAGTCACCGGCGGAAAGTCTGGACTCATTCCTTCAGACAGAAGGCCTAGACAACAAAGGCCACCTACGTTCAGACGGAACCTCCCAGATAGATACAGGGAGGCAAAGTCCTGAAAAGCTCGGCAGGGAGTACAGAAGAAATTGGAAGAATCCACAGTCATCCTTCCTAAAACTCCAAAAGTCCAAGACCCCTACTCCGGGGGACCAGAAGTCCTTTTGAAGATGCGTCTGCCCAACCAGCTGTAGTAGGATCCAGACTAAAGGACTTCAAGCAGGTTGTGGCGGAGATAATAAGAGACCCATGGACAGTGGCTACTGTCCAAGACGGACACAAATGGAGGTTCAAGACCAATTCGTCAAAACCAGAATTCCAATATCCAGGGAAAAGAAGCTCATATTGGCAGAATATGTCCAAGATCTAATCCAAAAACAGGCCATAGTGGAAGTCCCACCTCCACAAAGGGGAAAAGGTTTCTACTCCCCTCTGTTTTTGGTAAAGAAAAAGACCGGGATCTGCGCCCTGTCCTAGACCTAAAAAGTCTCAATCGCTCAATCCTGGTGGAGACTTTCAAGATGGAAAAGTCTACAGTCAATCCTCTATGCCATAAATGTCGGCGATTGGATGCTCTCTGTGGATTTAAAGGACGCTTACCTGCATGTTCCCATTCACACCGCATTCCAGAAGTTTCTCTGCTTCTCGGTAAACCACCAACACTTTCAGTTTCAAAGTCTTCCGTTCGGGATTTCTACCGCTCCCAGAACATTTACCAAGGTCCTGGTACCAGTGATAGCTCTACTAAGGGAGCAAGGATTGAGAATCTACCATTATCTGGACGACATCCTATTGCTTGCAGACAACCAAAAGTCTCTTTTACTCAGCTGAGACACTCTAACATCCAATACAACTCCCTCAAGAGAAAATTCCTATCATAATCTAGAGGGCAAAGAGATTACTCTTATCCAACACACACCCAGCCAGAGAGTGTCTCAGCATCATGCGGTCTCTATCAGCAACCATTCCTATGGTCCAATGGGCCCAGTGGAACACAAGACCTCTCCAGATGTCATTTTTGAGACAGTGGAACGGGGTATCGATGTCTCAGCGAATCAACATCCAAAAGAAGGTCAAACAATCACTATGGTGGTGGACCCGATTGCACAGCCTAAAAAGGTACAAACTCATAGTTACCCCTCCCCAGGAGGTGAATACTTCATATGCCAGCAGGGAAGGCTGGGGAGCACACTACCAGCATCTCGCAGTCCAAGGCCGGTGGTCTTTCGAGACACAGGATGTGGTATCGAACATTCTAGAGATGAAAGCAGCTTTCCAGGCTCTACTAGCTTTCAGTCCCCTCCTGAAAGGGAAAGAAGTCCTGTTGAAGATGGACAACAGGGTAGCAGTTGCCTATATCAACAGGCAAGGAGGCACCAAAAGCCGATCCATGATGCAGGAAGTCCGCCTAGTCCTCGAATTTATCGGGGTTAAGGGCGATGTATGTCCCAGGAACCCAGAACCAACTAGCCGACACGGCTAAGCAGAAACTTTGTTTCCAACAACGAATGGGCTCTGAGTCACCAAGTCTTTTCCCTCATAGCAAGAACTTGGGGCATGCCGGATATAGACCTGGCAGCAACTCCAAACTACCTGACAAGAACCCCCTGCCCATTAGCGGAGTGGACAGATTGCCTACAACACGAGTGGAACTTCCATCTGGGTTCCATCTTCCCCCCCGACACCTCTCATACCGAGATTTCTTCTCAGGCTCAAGAGGTCATCCTCCACAGTGATAACAGTCCTTCCCTTTTGGCCGAGACGACCATGGCTTACCACTCTCCTTCAGCTGAATACAGCGAGACCCTTACCGCTTCCACCAGCAGCGGATCTACTCTCCCAGGGGCAACTTCTTCATCCATCCCCGGAAAGGATGCATCTGACAGCCTGGAGATTGAAAGGGCTAGGTTCTTGAACCAAGGTTGCTCCTTAAAAGTGGTAGAAACTCTTCTTCAAGCCAGAAGATGCACCACCAACAGTACCTATAAGTTTCTCTCAGTTGCACAGCAACAAAACTGGAACCCATCATCTCCAGCAGTTGCGCAAATCCTTGAGTTTCTCCAGTTAGGCCTAGAGAAAGGCCTTGGTTCAAGTACATTAAAAGTTCACGTGTCAGCATTATCAGCTATGACAGGCATCAAGTGGGCGCAAGAGCCCCTAGTTATTCAGTTCCAGAGGGCCTGCCTAAAGATAAGGCCTCCCAGAAAGCCTTCCTTCCCGACTTGGGATGTTTCGGTCGTACTAGAAGTTCTATCACACGAACCATTCTTTCCATTAGAAAACATCTCCTTATGGGACTTAACACTCAAAGTCACTTTCTTAATTGCAATTACATTGACCAAGAGAGTCTCAGAGATGCAAACTCTACTGGCAAAAGAACCATACTTGATTGTCTACCCAGATAAAGTAGTCCTAAGACCATCCGATCGGTTTATTCCGAAGGTGTCTTCCTCCTTCCACTTCAATCAGGAGATTAACCTTCCTGCTCTCTCCACAGAACAAGGGGATCCACATCCGCTGGATGTAAGAACTAACATTCTAACCTACCTGTCAACAACAAATGACCTTAGGAAGTCAGAAAACCTCCTGGTCATCCCACACGGCTTTAGAAGAGGTCAAGCAGCAACCTCTCGCACCATCGCAGCATGGCTGGTGAAGATCATCAAAAAGGCTTATTCACTGAGTCAAACGCAAATACCTGAGGGCTTAAAGGCACATTCTACAAGGGCAATGGCGACCTCCTGGGTGGCCTACTGCAGAGTGTCCTCGGAAACTATTTGCCGAGCAGCGACCTGGTCCTCAAGGAATACCTTTATTTCTCATTACAAGCTGGACTCTGCCAGATTGTCCACGGCAGAGTTTGGACGAGCAATTATTCAGTCCAACACCTCTATTCCATGTAAATAAAAAAATAAAAAAATGTCTTTATGCTCAGACCCACCCAGTCTGCGAGTTATTCACCCAAATGTGTATGCTGCCATGATGTGACAGGAAAATGGAAAATTGTATACTCACCTTTCCGTAATTTTCCTTTCCTGTCGCATCTTCATGGCAGCATACAGATGCCCACCCGTCTGAGGTGAGGTGTATATATATATACTAGAATACCTGGGCAGGGGCCCGCTCTGGGCTTAATAGCTAAACGGTCCTATCAGGTTGTGGGGGCGGAGCCACAACCCCAAATGTGTATGCTGCCATGAAGATGCGACAGGAAAGGAAAATTACGGAAAGGTGAGTATACAATTTCTTTCTCGTACATCACGGGACACAGAGCGGCATAGTATTTACTATGTGGGTTATAGAGCTACCTTTAGGTGATGGACACTGGCACACCCAAGACAGGAAGTCCCCTCCCCTATATAACCCCTCCCATACCGGGAGTACCTCCGTTTTTTGCCAGTGTCTAATGTGTTGGCCACGGTTAAACATGTATTCATCTGGGCTTGTGTATAGGTTCTTTTTTGGGCCTAAGCAAGCTATTCCGGATCCGTCCAAAGTGCTTCATAGCCAAACGGTCGGTACCCGGGCCTCGGCAAAGAAGAACGAGGTTTTGCCTGTAATGCTTCTCTTAGGAGGGCTGGACCCTGGGATCCAGTACTCTGGTCATACCCAAAACCAAGAGGTATCTGGCAGGGTGCTATACAGGTCCAGGGGAGTGGTGATCCTTGGGACCCCGGTCCCTGAAGGTCTACTGACATTGCCCGCCGTGAGAGGCGAAGTTTGGGCTTCTGTGCCAAACAGAGTCCTGCGGCGTGGAAAAGGTAAGTGGAGGTCACTAAGGAACTTGGTTCTATGGGGACCTTCAATCCTAATGTGTTTTCTGCCTGTTACCTAACGGTATTCCCGCTGGTTTATATTTGCCTACTTGCTAATCCTAGAAATTGATTTCACATGGGATTTAAGACATCTGTGCGGTACCTGTGTTAAACCAATAGAGGCCGCTGTGGGATGTCTTTTGGGCTATTCCTCCTGTTGGTGTGTAAGTCCAGGCAGATGATGAGCTCTCACTGAGGGAAGCTGCATATCCTCTGTCATGCTTGCCATGTGCTCTGTCGTCCCCGGGCTCTGTGGTAATCAGTAGACCCTGGCTCCTCTCCCTGTGTTTTCCTACATGCTTTCTCCACTGTGTGTGGCGCACACGTGCGCGCGCGCGCATGCATACTCAATATATGAGAAATAGGCGGGAAGGGGGCGGGGCTTGGTGGATGCCCGTCGGAGCGCTTATGCTTATGTGCGGGCGTCCCAGCCTGGTTAAAAGCACAGTGTTCTGTGAAACTGGCTGTGGAGTGGACAGAGCAAGGGCTGGTGACAAGCTAAAAGCAAGGCATACAGCAGGCGGTTGATACAGACATCCCCTAAGAAGGCACATTAGTAAAGCACCAACTGATATACATAGCAGCAAGTACGCTAGACTATAGATCAGTAAGTGGTGTATTGGGCTAAATACCTCAGCTTTGAGCTTAGGAATATGCCGTCCAAGGGCTCCGGGACTAAAGCTCCTAGGAAGCAAAAAGGGTCTCCATCGGGCTCTGAGGATCTGGGGCATGCTTCCGCTGCACCAGCCTCCCCTGAAAAATCTGAGGTTAGTACCCGTAGAGAGCCCTCAGGTGTGCTAGGTACTGCGGCTGCCCTCAGTGCACCTGCTCCTGTGTATGTAACAGAGGAGGCTTTTGCCTCAGCTCTGGGAGGATTGGAGCAAAGATTGGCAGCATTGATCGCTACTTCCCTACCAGAGAGAAAGCGCGCCAGATCAGGCTGAGGATGACTCTGCCTCAGAAGAGTCGACTGTGGAAGAACCATTCTCAGCATCATAAGCTGAAAGATTATTGGTCCAGTCCCTAACTGTCATGGTTCGATCGGCATTTAAGTTGCCTCTTTCTGAACCGTCGACTACTTCTGTCTCCTCTTTGGGGTCTTTAAAAGCTCCCCAGGCTAATTGTTCCTTTCCAATTCATCCGTTACTGGAGGGACTTATTTACCAGGACTGGGAACATCCTGATAAACTATTTGTTCCTCCTAAGAGGTGATCTATCCCATGGAGGAGAAGTTCACCCAAAAGTGGAGTTTGCCTACAGTAGACGCGGCCATCTCTTGTGTGAACAAGTGACTGACATGTCCAGTAGATAATGTTCAAATGTTCAAGGACCCAATAGATAAAAAATATGAATCCTTGTTAAAGACTGCTTTTTCTACAGCGGGAGCTGTAACACAGCCAGCAGTAGCAGCTATTGGTGTTTGCCAAGCCTTAAAGGATCAGATGAAACTGGTCTTAAGAGATCTACCGGATCAGCAGGCCCATAATCTGGCTGATTTGCCTAGAGCACTATGCTTTGCGGTTGACGCCATCAAGGATTCGATCCATCAGGCCTCCCGCCTTACGCTGTCTTTAGTACACATGCGTAGACTTCTATGGCTCAAGAACTGGTCTGCTGAGACACCCTGTAAAAAGCTGCTAGCTAGTTTCCCATTTCATGGTGAACGCTTATTTGGCGAGGACCTGGATAAATATATCCAGAAGATTTCCAGCGGTAAAAGCACCCTCTTACCGGTTAAAAAGAGGTTTAGAGGTCCCTCTTTTAAGAGGTCTACCTCTCCAGTCCATGGGACGTCTGCCTCTAAGCAGTTCCGACGGCCTCCCCGATCAAGTGCCGGAGGTAAAACTCGAGGACAATCACAGGGTAATAAAAAACCCTGGATCCGAAGAGGTACTAAACCAGCCTCCAAATCTGTCTTTTGAAGGGCTGCCCCCCACTCGAGCGGGTGGGGGGAAGACTTCAGTTGTTCAGAGACTTGGCGGGAGACGATCAGAGACAGATGGGTGCTCTCCGCAGTAACTCTGGGATACAAGTTGGAGTTAAAGGAGTCTCCTCCTCCCCACTTTATGTGGTCAAGCGTGTCAAAAGATCCGCTAAAGAGAGAATCTCTCGGGGGCATGGCCGGGATGTGAACAGGAGAGGACGTGTGACCGCTGAGCTCCGCTCCTGCCTGAATACTTACCGTCTTCCAGCGCAGATTCCTCCTTTCAGCAGCCACTTACCTGACACCCTGGGGCTGAAGAAGGCATCCACCACCCTGAGGCTATCCCAGCTGTCTCCGGGTAGGCTCCGCTCGTCCTCGGCGCCAGCTGACCGGTCCGCGGCCGCCATCTTGCCCACGAGGCCCTGGGATCTGACCATGTTAGCCAGCTCTCCTTCCCATCTCGATCCATCCCCATCCCAGGCCACCTCTCATGCCGGGCTCCGTGCAGCAATCAGGGAGGGTCGGGACTCAGTGATAGTCAAGATAGACCACCTAGTGGCGGATGTCAGCCTGATCCGCCATGACATGGACAAATTCAAATTCAGGGCCCGGTTCACTGAAGCAGAGGGCCGCATCTCCCAATTAGAGGATTCTACCAGGGCGGACTCTAGGGAACTCCATGCCTTACAGCTACAGGTTAAGGCCTTACAGGACAAGTCCATTGATACTGAGAATAGGCTCAGGAGGAACAACATCCGTGTCCTGGGCCTCCCTGAGAAGGCGGAGGGCGTGAAGCCTGCAGAGTTTGCTGAGGCCTTCCTGATCTCGCTCCTGGATTTGCCTGCCATGCCTCCCACGTTTGTGGTGGAAAAGAGCACACAGAGTTCCCCCTACCCCTCCGCCCCCTGGTAACCCTCCAAGACCCTTCTTGCTCCGGGCTGCTTAATTACAGGGACAGGGATCGGATCCTGACAGCTGCCAGGGAGAAACGTGACCTGGACTATAATGGCGCCCGCATCATGCTCTTTCCTGATTACTCTCCGGAGATCCAACACCGCCGCCGCCGCGGCTTCACCGAGGTTAGGAAGCGCCTGAGAGATAAAGGTCTCAAGTTCAGCCTGCTTTATCCCAGCAAACTTTGCGTAATTGATGGTGACCGCACAAGATTCTTTATGGATCCAGAGGCGGCGATGTCCTGGTTGGATGGCCGGTAGATGACTCCCCCAGCAGCAAGTATTTGACACTCTGCAAGTTGCCTTCTGTCCCCCCCCATATTTTGTACCCCTGTTTTTGTTTTTCTGTTTTTATGCATGGGGTGGGATGCACTGTTTGCCTTTTCTTTTTCTCTCCCTTCCCTCCCGGGGATCACAGTTGCTATCCTACCCCCCCCCCCTGCTGCTGAACTGCCATTGATTGCTGCTCGTGATTTCCGGGGGGGAAGATCCCTGGCCCTGGGTTTGATCTCCGTGGCCTCCGCTGCTCTTATGAACCAGAACATGTCTGCACTATGGAACATTGCCTGGTTTCTGTTTTTCTCTCCCATGCAGGAGTCGGATTGCTCAGAGCTCTGAACTGGACACACACTACTTTCCTCACCAAGTTAGAGACTGCTCTTCCCCCCCCCCCCTCCCGTAGCTGGTGGCCAGTGCTGTGTCACCTATCACCACTCCCTGGGACATTGCCTAGAAGCGGAGCGGAGTGAGTTCACCGGCTCCGGCTGTGTGGGGCCCCTAGTTCGGGGCTCATTCACACCACCTAATCCATAGGTTTTTTTTTTTTGTTAGGGGTCTAGACTATTCCCGCCCCCCCACATGTTTAGTGGAGGGAAGGGACATAGTAGGATAGGCACTTGGTGACTGGGTAGTTCACGGTTAATTGTGATTTATGTGTCCGTTTTTGGTTTACTTTCTTTTTTCTGTTTTGTTTTTGTACTATGCTCGGGTGCAGTCGATGTACTATGCAATACAGCATAGGTTTTGCCGCCCCTAAGGTCCATTAGGGTGAGTATAGCTCACCCGTTTTGTTTCATGCCATACATGCCCAATGGCTGATCGCCCGCCTCCTTCCTTTACCATCCTTTCCTGGAATGTCAGGGGCCTTAATTCTAAGTTCAAACGTGCCCTTCTTTTCCAGTACTTAAAGTCCCAATCCCCCCAACTTATACTCCTCCAGGAAACACACCTTGTGGGCGGCAAAATCCTGACTTTGAAAAAAACATGGATTCAGAGGGCAATACATGCCACGTACTCCACATATGCTAGAGGTGTATCGATACTTATTCACAAAAAAAATTCTTGTGTGATTGAAGAGGTCCGCACTGACCCTCTGGGCAAATATGTTATATTGGTGTTCACACTATGGTCGCAAAGGTATATTCGTGTCAATATATACATTCCTCCCCCCTTTTTACCAGGTCTACTCTATGATGTGCTAGAAAAGGTAACCCCGTTTTGCCCGGGTAAGATTCTGGTGATGGACGACTTTAATGCCACTCTGTCACCGGACCTAGATAGACCCACGCCTCCCAAGAGGCACTGTCTAGACCTGTCAGCCTGGGCTCAGGCCGTGGGTCTGGAGGAGATCTGGAGGTGGAAGCACCCTGCTACACGGGCATACTCGTGTTAATCAGCATCAAACAAGACCGCATCGCGGATAGATCTGGCTTTCTCCAACCCCGCCCTGTTAGCGGATGTGTTGGAGGCTGCCTATCTGCCGAGCGGTCTGTCCGATCACAGCCCCTTGGCAGTGGTTCTCCGCTCCCCGGCTTCCCGGAATGCTGCATTCTGGAGGTTGGGCGCTCAGTGGGTCTCCCACCCGGATCTCTCAGAGAGTCTACCCCCCTTACTGACGGAGTTCTGGGACCACAATGCCGGGTCCTCCCCTCCGGATGTTACCTGGGATGCCTTCAAAGCTTATACTAGGGGTCAGTACATATCGTCCATTGCGAGTATAAAGAGGCAGCACTCAGCTGCAACTCTGAATTTGGAACAAAACGTTACAGACCATACGGACATATATAGCAAGGACCCCACCCAAGCTCACTTTGACCTGCTTATGGTGGCTCAGAGGGACCTGCAGTTACATTTGGCAGAGGTCACGAGACTCGAGACATACAAAGGCAAGCAGAGAGCTTTTGAACAGGGTGATCGGAATGGCCGTCTCCTGGCCATGATGGCCCAGCACAACCAGCCTCTCACTTTGGTGTCCTCTTTACAGGTCCCGGGGGGTGGATCGGTCTCCTCCCCATCGGACATTCTGCAGACCTTTTAATGACTTTTACACCAGTCTATACTCCTCTGGTTTGCCCTCGGATTTCCAGCCGGAGATGCTATGGTCCCTCCTGAACCCGTTGGCGCTTGGCTGGCTCTCCGACAGCGAACGGGAGACTTTGGTCCAACCTTTCACAGCGCTAGAGGTTCAGAACGCCATTCGCTCCTTTTCCCCTGGCAAGGCCCCTGGGCCGGACGGGCTCCCGATAGACTTTTACAAAGTATATCTGAACCTATTGGCCCCCCTACTGGCACAGCTCTACACTGACTGTTTGACTAGCGGCAGCCTACCCACCTCTATGTATCATGCTCATTTGATGTTGATTTACAAACCCCCTAAAGACCCAACCTCGTGTGCCTTGTACAGACCCATAGCGCTCCTGAACACAGATTTAAAGATTCTGACTAAGCTCTTGGCCCTTAGGTTGTATCCCATGTTGCCCTCGGTGATAGACCCGGACCAAACGGGTTTTATGCCCAGGAGATCCACTGATGTTAATTTGCGACGTCTTTTCACCAACATACATGCCCAACATTCTAACATGGGGTCCCGGGCGGTGGCATCATTAGATGTAGAAAAGGCCTTCAACACGGTCGAATGGCCCTTCCTGTGGGAAACCCTGCGTAGAATGGGCTTTCCTTTAGTATTCATTAATTGGCTTCAGATAATTTATAAATGTCCCACTTCCTCGGTGCGTCTGGGTGGAGGGTTGTCTGTCCCATTCAGGCTTTTTAGAGGAACCAGACAGGGCTGCCCTCTCTCCCCGGCTTTATTCGCCCTAGCTATAGAACCGGTGGCTGAGGCCCTACGCACCTCGCCGGCGCCGCACATCAAAGGTCTTCGTGTGGGTCAGCAGGAGGAAAGGGTAGCCTTGTACGCAGACGACATGCTCCTTTTTCTGAATGATGCAGGTCCATCATTACAAGGGGCTTTATCAGTCCTTGACACTTTCGCAGCGGTCACTGGGCTCAGGGTTAATTGGTCCAAGTCCCTCCTCTTTCCGATCGACCGTGAGACCACTTCCACCTCTTTACCCGGGACTCCCCTACGATGGGTTGACTCATTTAAATATTTGGGAGTCCATGTCTCCATCAGGACTTCTGACTATGTCTTGCTGAATCTGACCCCGGTGCTCCTGGAGGCCCAATCCAGATTTAAATCCTGGAGCAACCTACCCGTCTCTGTCTGGGGGCGAATAAACTTACTAAAAATGAAAATTGTCCCTAAGCTTGCATACCTATTCCGTCAATCCCCACAATGGATCCCAAAATCCTTTTTTCAGAAACTGAACAAAATTTTTTCTGCCTTTTATCTGGGGGCCGTCGCCGCCTAGATACAAGCTTACGACACTGATGAGACCACGAACGCAGGGTGGCATGGCATTTCCGGACTGCTATAAATACTTCCTCGCCGCACAGCTGGTAACTGCGGCGTGGTGGTTACAGCCGGACAAGACGAACCCATCCACGGTGCTTGAAGCCACAGTGGTGGGTTCGCTGGAAGCCCTCCAATTTCTACTATATCGGGGCCCCCGCGCTCCTTATCTGTTGACCCCGTCCATGCTCACCACCCTGCGGGCGTGGAAGGCCAGCCTGGCCATTGAAAAATGTAAACCACAAGAAGTTTCCCCTAATGCCCCAATCTGGTTGAATCCCAGCTTGTCACATATTTACAATCTCCCAGACCCCTATGCGTGGACAAAATATGGTGTTAAAACTCTATCACACATAGTAGCACATAATGCCCTACTTCCCTTTTCTGACCTTTCATCCAATTTCAATCTGCCTGACTATTACCTCTTTAGATACGGTCAGGTGTCCCATGCATTTGCGTCACAATTCCCGCGCTCCTCCTGTATCATGGCCCAGTCAGAGCTGGAGAGAACACTGCGGTCTAACTGTGCAGAAAAGCCCACATCACATTTGTACTGATATTTGCTCCGTGTGTCTCTCCCGCCCCTTTGACAGGCTGCGGTCCAGCTGGTTGCGGGACATCCCTACTCTAGATTCAGATGATTGGGATGATGTCTGGAACCTACCTTTCAGATCCCTGGTATCCATCCGTGGTGGGGTGATACAGTACAAGATTGTACATAGGGCATATTTCACCCCACATAGGCTCAACAAGATAGACCCTGCGCACTCGTCGGAGTGTTGGAGATGCAGCGCCTCCCCAGGCGACTTCTCGCACATTTTCTGGCAGTGCCCCAGGATCCAACAATACTGGATCATGGTATAAGACCTAATTAATAAGGTGGCCTCGGCCTCCATTCCATTGAAGATGGAGGTTTGTCTCTTGGGAATCATTGAACCTATTGTCCCGTCCTCTACAGGACATACTCTAATCAACCTTCTGCTCTTCTATGCTAGGAAAAATATTGCCATGCATTGGAAAAAGCCTACCCCCCCGTCAGTGCTACAGTGGAAACGCTTGGTGAATGCCAGCCTTCCCCTTTATAAGGACACATATGCCAATAGGGGGTGTTTTTCTGAAATATGATAAGATATGGCACACATGGTTGGCGGAACCGGAAACTGCTGGCTGATATGTGAGGCAGGATGAGTTTAGCTGTGATTTGAGGCCTAGCTGATTTGCACTTGCTATGTTATACAATGTGAAGCCCTGCCTGTATTGCTATAACTTATGATATACACCTGTTCTATGAGGATGTTGTATGTGCCTGAGCAATGTTTTTGTTTTCTTTTCTTTGTTTTTTTTGTGTGTCTTTTTATCTGAAAATCTATAATAAAAACAAGTTTAAAAAAAAAAAAAAAAAAGAGAGAATCTCTCCTTTTGGCATTAGACCAACTGTTGCTCCAAGGAGTAATTATGGAGGTTCCTATAGGAGAATGGGTGTTGGGATTCTACTCAAACCTCTTCGTCCCGAAACCAAACGGGGACGTAAGGCCCATATTGGATCTCAAGGGTCTAAACCAATTCCTGGACATCCGGTCTTTTCGGATGGAGTCGATCCGGTCGGTAGCCGCTGCCCTACAAGGAGAGGAATGGTTAGCTTCCATCGACATCAAAGATTCCTACCTGCACGCTCCCATCTTTCCAGGTCATCAAAGGTTTCTACGCTTTGCGGTAGAAGGGCGCCATTTTCAGTTCAGGGCCTTACCTTTCGGTCTGGCCACGGCACCACGGGTGTTCACAAAAATTCTGGCTCCTCTGTTAGCCGATCTAAGAACCCGAGGTGTGACATTAATGGCATACCTAGACAACCTATTGATGATGGACCACTCAGTTACCAAACTAAGGGTAGTGATTCACGACACGATCAAGTATCTAGAGTCTTACGGTTGGATCATCAACTTGGACAAGTCAGCCTTACAACCAGTCAAAAGTCTGGAATACTTGGGGCTACGGCTGGATTCAGACCAGAAAAGGATTTTCATGCCCCAGGCAAAGGTATCTTCTTTGAGGGACTTGGTCCACCTGGTTTGTGCAAAAAGACAGCCGTCCATACGCCTGTGCATGCGGCTGCTGGGGAAGATGGTGGCATCATTCAAAGCTGTGCCATACGCTCAGTTCCACTCAAGGAATTTGCAAGGGGCCATACTGTCAGCATGGAACAAAAAAGTTCAGGCTCTAGACTTCCCAATGTCCTTGTCCCCTTCTGTTCGGAAGAGTCTCTGTTGGTGGTTGATTCCCCAAAATCTGCAAAAGGGGAAATCCTTCAGTCCGATTTCTTGGAAGGTGGTCACTACAGATGCCAGCCTTGTAGGCTGGGGGGCAGTACTGGAGCAATGGTCTCTCCAGGGGAGATGGTCAGAAACAGAGAAGGCTCTGGCCATCAATCTTTTGGAGATGCGAGCAGCCCGGTATGCCCTAAAAGCATGGACATCCAAGCTTCAAGGGTCCCCTGTCAGAATTCAATCAGACAATGCCACAACAGTGGCATATATCAATCATCAGGGGGGCACCAGGAGTCGTGCAGCTCAGAGGGAAGTAAATCACATCCTGGAATGGGCAGAGAAGCATGTTCCATGCATATCCGCTGTCTTTATTCCAGGAGTGGAGAATTGGAAGGCGGACTTTCTGAGTCGCCAACAGTTATCCCCAGGGGATTGGTCCCTTCATCCCGACATATTCCGATCAATATGTCAACGGTGGGGAACACCAGATGTAGATCTGCTAGCATCCAGATTCAACGCAAAGGTGGACAGATTTGTGTCTCGGACAAGGGATCCCCTCGCTTGCGGCTCGGATGCTCTGGTGTTCCCTTGGGATCAGTTCAAACTAATATATGCTTTCCCACCGCTACAATTGTTGCCTCGACTCCTCCGCAGGGTCAGGGTGGAAAAGAAGACGGTGATCCTGGTGGCTCCAGCGTGGCCCCGAAGATCCTGGTACGCGGAGATTGTAAACATGTCTGTGGGGAGTCCTTGGACCCTTCCACGTCGTCCGGACCTGCTTTCGCAAGGACCGATATACCCTCCTTCCTTACTAACTCTAGGTTTAACGGCCTGGCTATTGAATCCCACATCCTAAAAAAGAGAGGTCTCTCTAACTCTGTGGTATCTATTATGATCAATGCCAGAAAGCCAGTATCTAGGCATATTTACTATAGAGTTTGGAAAGCGTACGTCGCTTGGTGTGAGGCCAGGAACTGGCATCCACGTAAGTACGTTATAGGCAGAATTCTAGACTTCCTGCAGTGGGCTGTAGACAGGAAGTTAGCCTTAAGTACTATCAAGGGTCAGGTTTCGGCCTTGTCAATACTCTTTCAAAGGCCCCTGGCTTCGCATTCACTTGTCAAATCCTTTATACAAGGGGTGACCCGTATTAACCCACCGGTTAAAACTCCCATATGTCCATGGGACCTAAATCCTGGTTCTATCGGTTCTTCAGAAACAACCATTTGAACCCCTGCGGCACATTCCCTTGGTTCTTCTCACCAGGAAATTGATCTTTTTGGTAGCCATATCTTCGGCTAGGAGAGTGTCAGAATTGGCCGCTATGTCCTGTAGGGAGCCATATCTGGTTATCCATAAGGACAGAGTAGTTCTACGTCCTCATCCAGCCTTTCTTCCTAAGGTGGTGTCGAGGTTTCATTTGAACCAAGATGTGGTTCTTCCTTCCTTTTTTCCCAAGCCTAGCTCAGTAGAAGAAAAATTATTACATTCCTTGGATGTAGTAAGAGCAGTTAAAGCTTATCTTAAAGCCACTGTTCAGATTCGGAGAACGGATACTTTGTTTATTCTGCCGGAGGGTCCCAAAAAGGGTCAGGCAGCATCGAAATCTACTTTGGCCAAGTGGATTCGGCAGGTCATTGTGCAAGCCTATGGCTTGAAAAGAAGACTGCCTCCGTTCAAAGTTAGGGCGCACGCTACGAGAGCAGTTGGAACTTCATGGGCAGTACATCACCAGGCCTCCATGGCACAAATCTGTAAGGCCGCAACTTGGTCTTCAGTACACACGTTCACTAGGTTCTACCAGGTGGATGTAAGAAGTCAGGAGGATGTCACCTTTGGTCGCAGTGTGCTGCAGGCTGCAATAGATCCTCATGTCTGATGGCGCCCAGCTTATGTATGGTGTCTCCCTCCCCTCATTGTGGCATTGCTTTGGGACGTCCCACATAGTAAATACTATGCCGCTCTGTGTCCCGTGATGTACGAGAAAGAAAATAGGATTTTTATAACAGCTTACCTGTAAAATCCTTTTCTTGGAGTACATCACGGTACACAGAGCTCCCGCCCCTCTTTTGGGGACACTTATTGCTTTGCTACAAAACTGAGGTACTCCTGGTATGGGAGGGGTTATATAGGGAAGGGGACTTCCTGTCTTGGGTGTGCCAGTGTCCATCACCTAAAGGTAGCTCTATAACCCACATAGTAAATACTATGCCGCTCTGTGTCCCGTGATGTACTCCAAGAAAAGGATTTTACAGGTAAGCTGTTATAAAAATCCTATTTTTCCATTTTAACGTGGATCTACAGCTAATGCCGCGTACACACGCTCGGAATTTCCGATGGAAAAAGTCAGACAAAATTTTTTCGTCGGATATTCCGATCGTGTGTATGCCCCATCTGACTTTTTCCGTCAGAAATTACGACGGACTTAGAGAACATGTTCTCTTTTTTTCCGATGGAAAAATTTTCTATCGGAATTTCCGTTCGTCTGGATGCAATTCCGACGGACTAAAAACCATGCATGCTCAGAATCAAGTCGACGCATGCTTGGAAGCATTGAACTTCAGTTTTTCTCAGCTCGTCGTAGTGTTGTACGTCACCGCGTTCTTGATGGTCGGAATTTGGTGTGACAGTGTGTAGGCAAGACCGCTTGAACAGAATTCCGTTGGAAAAACCCGTCAGCGTTTATTCCGACGGAAAATCCGACCGTGTGTACGGGGCATAAGGCTACTGCTGTTTTTAGAACATCCAGTGTGCATGAGGCCTATATGGTACCTTATGCAATTGAAATGAAGGAAGTTTAAAACATTTAAAACAAAATGTACAGTCAGGTCCATATTGGGACATCGACACAATTCTAATCTTTTTGGCTCTATACACCACCACAATGGATTTGAAATGAAACGAACAAGATGTGCCTTAACTGCAGACTTTCAGCTTTAATTTGAGGGTATTTACATCCAAATCAGGTGAACGGTGTAGGAATTACAACAGTTTGTATATGTGCCTCCCACTTTTTAAGGGACCAAAAGTAATGGGACAGATTAACAATCATAAATCAAACTTTCACTTTTTAGTACTTGGTTGCAAATTCTTTGCAGTCAATTACAGCCTGAAGTCTGGAACGCATAGACATCACCAGACGCTGGGTTTCATCCCTGGTGATGCTCTGCCAGGCCTCTACTGCAACTGTCTAAAGTTCCTGCTTGTTCTTGGGGCATTTTCCCTTCAGTTTTTTCTAAAGCAAGTGAAAATGCATGCTCAATCGGATTCAGGTCAGGTGATTGACTTGGCCATTGCATAACATTCCACTTCTTTCCCTTAAAAAACTCTTTGGTTGCTTTCGCAGTATGCTTTGGGTCATTGTCCATCTGCAGTGTGAAGCGCCGTCCAATGAGTTCTGAAGCATTTGGCTGAATATGAGCAGATAATATTGCCAGAAACACTTCAGAATTCATCCTGCTGCTTTTGTCAGCAGGTCACATCATCAATAAATACAAGAGAACCAGTTCCATTGGCAGCCAAACATGCCCACGCCATGACACTACCACCACCATGCTTCACTGATGAGGTGGTAGGCTTTGGATAATGAGCTGTTCCTTTCCTTCTCCATACCCTTTTCTTCCCATCACTCTGGTACAAGTTGATCTTGGTCTCATCTGTCCATAGGATGTTGTTCCAGAACTGTGAAGGCTTTTTTAGGTGGTGTTTGGCAAACTCTGTGTCAGGGTTGAATTCACCTGCTGGTGTCACTGAGGTTTACTTTGCCGATTGCTGCAGTTCCAGTGTCCACCAGCAGGTGTCTCCCAGAAGCCAGCAGGTTCTGATCAGCCACACCTGGCTCCAGCTGCCAGGTGGATACTTAAGGCTGCTCTTCCCTTCCCCCAGCGCGTCACTATCCTGTCTGATTGCCTCCTTGCTACCAGATTGTGCCTGATACCTTTCTGAACCTGCCTGTGTCCTGATCCGTCCTGCACCCCTATGCCTTGTTCTATGCCCTTGTACCCAGTCGTGTCCCCTTCCTTGCATCCCTGTTGCCTTTGTCCCTTATGTTGTAGATATTGTATATAGATAGCAGTTAGTTTCATTAGTTATTTTTGTTCTTGTTTGCTGGGGTGGTTTATGCTTCCACTGGTTGCTGTGTATGTTTATTTGTGTGTGTTCACTGTAAATAAATATCATGCCTCCTCCATGCTGATGTTGCCGATGGGGTCCATGCCTCCTCCATGCTGATGTCGCCTGCCGATGGGGTCCATGCCTCCTCCATGCTGATGTCGCCTGCCGATGGGGTCCATGCCTCCTCCATGCTGATGCCGCCTGCCGATGGGGTCCATGCTGATGCCGCCTGCTGATGAGGTCTATTCCTCTTCCATACTGCCGCTTGCCGATGGTGTACCTTCTCCATGCTGCCATCTGTTGCCAAGCTTGCCGTGGCAGGTTTCTGGGCTTCTACTGCCCCACTGGTCTATGCTGGTTCCCGGGCCACTGCCCAGCCCATTGATCTGGTGCCCGCTGCCCAACATGCTGATTCTGGGGCTGCCGTCCCTCTGGACTGTGCGGTTTCTGGAGCTGCCATCCCTCTGGACTGTGCTGTTTTTGGAGCTGCCGTCCCTCTGGACTGTGCTGTTTCTGGAGCTGCCGTCCCTCTGGACTGTGCTGTTTCTGGAGCTGCCGTCCCTCTGGACTGTGCTGTTTCTGGAGCTGCCGTCCCTCTGGACTGTGCTGTTTCTGGAGCTGCCGTCCCTCTGGACTGTGCTGTTAATGGAGCTGCCGTCCCTCTGGACTGTGCTGTTTCTGGAGCTGCCGTCCCTCTGGACTGTGCTGTTTCTGGAGCTGCCGTCCCTCTGGACTGTGCTGTTTCTGGAGCTGCCGTCCCTCTGGACTGTGCTGTCTCTGGAGCTGCCGCCCCTCTGGACTGTGCTGATTCCGGGGCTGCCTCCCGGCTGGAATGCGCTATATCCAGGGCTGCTTCCCAGTTGGACTATGCCGATAACTGTGCCACTGCCCAGTATGATGTGCCTCTGCCTGTTGCCCAGCCTGCTGATCCAGTGCCTGCTTCCCAGCCTGCCTCTGGATGTCCTGTGCCCAACAACCTGCCTGCCTCTGAGGGTCTGCTGTCCGATGACAAGTCTACCATTGATCTTAGATCTCTTCTCCTTACCACCCCACCGGGTTCTATTGACTCAATGCCAGCTGCTCAGTTGGATTGTTATGCAAAGGCGGAGTATCCACCTGCTAATGGGTCATCTGCTGGGCCTGAGATTCATTTGACAGTTGCCTTGATTGAGTCCCTCTGGCAGTGTGTTGCTCCTATGGTGCCAAATCCTGGTGGTTCGGACATGCCCTTGGTAACTGGTAGCTGCATCTGCCTTAATGGCCCTGGTGGTGGTAAGCTTCCGGGAATGGCAGAGTACGATCTGTGCCTTGCCATGATCTGGATGCAATTGCCACAGCTCCGGGTGTACTAGGGAACCAGTGCCTCAGAGAGACCTGGGTGGTTTTTGATGTGCAGAGCAAGTCCTGTAAACCAGGCAAGCTACAGAGTTGCGATGAGACACTTCGGTGTCTGGGTTCCGGCACTGTCACATAACCCCAGGGCTAAGGCTGCAGATAACCTCTGGAATATCAGCATTGGAGTACCTGCTGTCTTGAGGGACTACCAAATAATGTACATCTCAGAGGGTCTGACCAGAAGAAAACCCAGCCGGTTTTGGGACCCCGGCGGTGGGGTTCTCACCAAGCCTTTGGACTTTGGCAGTGGGGTACTCGGTCGGCTTACAGACCCCAGTGGTAGGGCCTTGTGGAGCGTCCGGAGAATGCTCCTTAAGGGTGGGAATCTGTCAGGGTTGAGTTCACCTGCTGGTGGCACTGAGGTTCACTTTGCCGATGGCTGCAGTTCCAGTGTTCACCAGCAGGTGTCTCCCAGAAGCCAGCAGGTTCTGATCAGCCACACCTGGCTCTAGCTGCCAGGTGGATACTTAAGGCTGCTCCTCCCTTCCCCCAGTGCGTCACTATCCTATCTGATTGCCTCCTTGCTACCAGATTGTGCCTGATACCTTTCTGAACCTTCCTGTATCCTGATCCGTCCTGCACCCCTCTGCCTTGTTCTATGCCCTTGTACCCAGTCGTGTCCCCTTCCTTGCATCCCTATTGCCTTTGTCCCTTATGTTGTAGATATTGTATATAGATAGCAGTTAGTTTCATTAGTTATTTTTGTTCTTGTTTGCTGGGGTGGTTTATGCTTCCACTGGTTGCTGTGTATCTATATCCTTTGTTTAGTCTCAGTTCCCTTGTGTAGCTACTTGTCTGGTCACCTTAGACGCTGACCCTGCCACTCTAATCTGGCCTTCCTGTTTTTGAGGCTCACCAATGGTTTACATCTTGTGGTGAACCCTCTGTATTCACTCTGGTGAAGTCTTCTCTTGATTGTTGACTTTGACACACATACACCTACGTCCTGGAGAGTGTTCTTGATCTGGCCAACTGTTGTTTAGGGTGTTTTCTTCACCAGGGAAATAATTATTCGGTCATCCACCACAGTTGTTTTTCGTGGTCTTCCGGGTCTTTTGGTGTTGCTGAGCTCACCGGTGCGTTCTTTCTTTTTAAGGATGTTCCAAACAGTTGATTTGGCCACACCTAATGTTTTTGCTATCTCTCTGATGGGTTTGTTTTGTTTTTTCAGCCTAATGATGGCTTGCTTCACTGATAGTGACAGCTCTTTGGATCTCATATTGAGAGTTGACAGTAACAGATTCCAAATGCAAATCGCACACTTAAAATGAACTCTGGATCTTTTATCTGCTCCATATAAATGGGATTAAGAAGGAATAACACACACCTGGCCATGGAACAACTGAGCAGCCAATTGTCCCATTACTTTTGGTCCCTTAAAAAGTGGGAGGCACATATACAAACTGTTGTAATTCTTACACCGTTCACCTGATTTGGATGTAAATACCCTCAAATTAAACCTGAAAGTCTGCAGTTAAAGCAAATCTTGTTTGTTTCATTTCAAATCTATTGTGGTGGTGTATAGTGCCAAAAAGATTAGAATTGTGTCGATGTCCCAATATTTATGGACCTGACTGTATATATGCATATAATCACATCAAAGCTGCATTTTTAACCACTTAACGACCGCTCACTGTATATATACGTCGGCAAAATGGCACGGACAGGCACAATCACGTACCTGTATGTGACTGCCTTCGTATGGGTGGGGGGTCCGATCGGACCCCCCTCCGGTACAGCGAGTGGTCGGTATCGCTCCGGGAGCGTTCAGTGATGAGGGGGCGGCCATTGGTTTCTGGCCACCCCCTCACGATCGCTCCCGGCGAATGAAATGCTTCCTCTGCCTGTGTAATGTAAACACAGGCAGAGGAAGTGATGTCATCTCTCCTGCGGTGCTCACATATACAGAGGAGAGAAGATGTCAGGTTAGTGCACAAACACTACACTGACACATAGGCACACATAGGAGCACAATATCACCCCCCAGTCACAGTGTCACTGATTGCAGTGATCATTTATTTACTGATCACTGCAAACAGTGACATTTGTAACTGTAAAAGTGTCAGGGCAGTTAGTGTAGGTCCCTTCAGGTCCAGGGTAGCCCCCTACCCCCCCTAATAAAGGTTTAACCCCTTGATCGCCCCCCAGGTATTCCTTTAACCCCCTAGCACCACTGTCACTAAGCAATCATTTTTCTGATCGCTGTATTAGCGTTGGTGATGCCGCTAGGTAGTCAGTTATTTTTTTTAGCTTCGCCGCCAGGTTTTTATAGCGTCGGGTACCCCCATATATTACCCAATAAAGGTTTAACCCCTTGATCGCCCCCCAGGTAACCATTTCACCCCATTTTGCCAGTGTCCCTAAGCGATCTTTTTTCTGATCGCTGTATTAGGTATGCTGGTGCTACTAGGTAGTCTGTTATTTTTTTAGGTTTGCTGCCAGGTTTTTATAGCGTCCGGTACCCCCATATATTATCTAATAAAGGTTTTAACCCCCTGATAGCCCCTAGAGTTAACCCTTTCACCAGTGATCACCGTATAAGTGTCACTGGTGATACTGGTTAGCCAGTTAGTTATTTTGTTATTTAGGTTCCCCGTCAGGTTTTTATATAGCGTCGGGTACCCCCATATATTACCTAATAAAGGTTTTAACCCCCTGATTGCCCCTAGTTAACCCTTTCACCAGTGATCACCGTATAAGTGTTATGGGTGACGCTGGTTAGTTTGCTTTTTATAGTGTCAGGGCACCCGCCGTATATAACCCAATAAAGGTTTAACCCCCTTATCGCCCGGCGGGTGATATCAATTAGGTTTTAGCGTCAGAGAGGGTCTGCGTCACACCCCAGGCAGCGTCAGGTTAGTGCCAGTAGCGCTAACACCCACGCGTGAAGCATACACCTCCCTTAGTGGTATAGTATCTGAACAGAACAATATCTGATCAGATCTATACTATCGTCCCCAGCAGTTTAGGGTTCCCAAAAACGCAGTGTTAGCGGGATTAGCCCAGATACCTGCTAGCACCTGCGTTTTGCCCCTCCGTCAAGCCCAGGCCACCCGAGTGCAGTATCGATCGATCACTGTCACTTACAAAACACAACACACATAACTGCTGCGTTCGCAGAGACAGGCCTGATCCCTGCGACTCCAGTGCTGTAGGAGGTGATTTCACCACCACAGTTAAAAAAAAGAGCATATATGCCGAAGCATGGGGGCAGCAGGGGCGGAGGAGCAATTTTGCTCCTAATGCCTCGTACATATGGTCGAAATTCCGACGGAGGCTTGCCCGTGGAAAAGTCCGACCGTGTGTACGCGGCATAACTTTTGCGGGAGGATGCCCCCATGCTTCGGCATATATAAATGGTGCATGTATGCCCATCATTAGAAGTGGGTGAATGAAGGGAGGTATTCTAATGGTGGGCATACCCACCGATCAATCTCTTTTTTTCGTTCAGCCAACAGGCTGCATGAAAAAAAAGATTACAATACATGTCCAACAAGGACCAGTAACGTACTGATATGTTGCTGGACTTTGAATGGTTATACCAGAATGATGCCTGCGGGTTTAGGTATCATCTTGGTATCATAATGTTCAGCCAGGGGCCGGCTTTCATGTAAAAGCAATCCTAGTGGCTAATTAGCCTCTGGACTGCTTTTACAAGCAGTGGGAGGGAATCCCCCTCCCCGGATATAAAAAGCGCCATTGGGAAAGCATTTTATCACACCGATCTTGGTGTGGTCAGATACTTTAAGGGCAGAGGAAAGATCTAGGGTCTAATAGACCCCAGTTTTTTCAAAAAAAGAGTACCTGTCACTACCTATTGCTATCATAAGGGATATTTACATTCCCTGAGATAACAATAAAAATGATAAAAAAATAAATATGGAAGAAACAGTTTAAAAATAAAATAAAAAAGCAAAATTTAATAATTAAAAAAAAAAAAAAAAAAGCACCTCTGTCCCGCCCTGCTCTTGCGAAAGGCGAACGCAAGCGTCGTTCTGGCGTCATATGTAAACAGCAATTGCATCATGCATGTGAGGTATCACCGCAAAGGTCAGATCGAGGGCAGTAATTTTAGCAGTAGACCTCCTCTGTAAATCTAATGTGGTAACCTGTAAAGGCTTTTAAAAATGTATGTAGTTTGTCGCCACTGCGCGTTTGTGCGAAATTTTAAAACATGTCGTGTTTGGTATCCATGTACTCGGCCTAAAATCATCTTTTTTATTTCATCAAACATTTGGGCAATATAGTGTGTTTTAGTGCATTAAAATAAAAAAAAGTGTATTTTTTCCCGAAAAAATGCATTTAAAAAATCGCTGCGCAAATACTGTGTGAAAAAAAAAATGCAACACCCACCATTTTAATCTGTTAGAGCCTTTGCGTTAAAAAAATATATAATGTTTGGGGGTTCAACGTAATTTTCTTGCAAAAAAAAAAATATATGTTTTCATGTAAACAAAAAGTGTCAGGAAGGGCTTTGTCTTCAAATGGTTAGAAGAGTGGATGATGTGTGACATAAGCTTCCTAATGTGTATAAAATGCCAGGACAGTTCAAACCCCCCCCCCCCCCCAAATAACCCCATTTTGGAAAGTAGACACCCCAAGCTATTTTCTCAAACATGCCATGGGCATATGTGGAATTACACCCCAAAATACATTCTGTTGCGTCTCCTGATTATGGGGATACCACATGTGTGAGACTTTTTGGGAGCCTAGCCGCGTACAGGACCCCAAAAACCCAGCACCGCCTTCAGGCTTTCTAAGGGTGTAAATTTTTGATTTCACTTCTCACTGCCTATCACAGTTTCGGAGGCCATGGAATGCCCAGATGGCACAAAACCCCCCCAAATGACCCCATTTTGGAAAGTAGACACCCCAAGCTATTTGCTGAGAGGTATGGTGAGTATTTTGCAGATCTCACTTTTTGTCACAAAGTTTTGAAAATTGAAAAAAGAAAAAAAAAATTTTTATTTTCTTTCTTCATTTTCAAAAACAAATGAGAGCTGTAAAATACTCACCATGCCTCTCAGCAAATAGCTTGGGGTGTCTACTTTCCAAAATGGGGTCATTTGGGGGGATTTGTGCAATTTTGGCATTTTATGGCCTTCGAAACTGTGACAGGTAGTGAGGAGTGAAATCAAAAATTTGCGCCCTTAGAAATCCTGAAGGCGGTGCTTGGTATTCGGGGTCCCGTACGCGGATAGGCTCCCAAAAAGTCCCACACGTGGTGTCCCCATACTCAGGAGAAGCAGCAAAATGTATTTTGGGGTTCAATTCCACATATAACCATGGCATATGTGAGCAATATATCATTTAGTGACAACTTTTTGTATTTTTTTTTTTGTTTGTCAGTATTCAATCACTTGGGACAAAAAAAAAATATATTCAATGGGCTCAACATGCCTCTCAGCAATTTCCTTGGGGTGTCTACTTTCCAAAATTGGGTCATTTGGGGGGGGGGTTTGTACTGCCCTGCCATTTTAGCACCTCAAGAAATGAGATAGGCAGTCATAAATTAAAAGCTGTGTAAATTCCAGAAAATGTACCCTAGTTTGTAGACGCTATAACTTTTGCGCAAACCAATAAATATATGCTTATTGACATTTTTTTTACTAAAGACATGTGGCTGAATACATTTTGGCCTAAATGTATGACTAAAATTGAGTTTATTAGATTTTTCTTATAACAAAAAGTAGAAAATATAAATTTTTTCCAAAATTTTCAGTCTTTTTCCCTTTATATCGTAAAAAAAAAAAAATCGCAGAGGCAATCAAATACCATTAAAAGAAAGCTCTATTTGTGGGAAGAAAAGGACGCAAATTTCGTTTGGGTACAACATTGCATGTCCGCACAATTTCCAGTTAAAGCAGCGCAGTGCCAAATTGTGAAATCTCCTCTGGTCATTATGGTCCGTATTGGTCCTGTCCTTAAGTGGTTAAACATGTTGCTAAAATTGGAAGAAAAATTGTTAGTTTATTTACTGTATATGCTTTGCCATGATATACCCTATAATACAGTACAGTAGAGTCTAAGTGTTCTCTTTGTTTTTTTTTTTTGTTTTTTTTTTTACTCCACAGTAACGGGGCCCCTCTCAGAACAACAGATTGCCTATGTTTCCCGAGAAACACTGCAGGTATGCTACCTTTTAGTTACATTTTGTGATTCAAAAATAATCTTGAAGATTTTGCTGTCCAAAGAACGTAATCCAGAATACAGTGTTTAACATCATTGTTCTACCTGAAAATTGTATCTTTTATCCTTGTAAGAGGAGGCGCAGTGCTCACCCCAGTGGCATACCTTTTGTGATGCTGAACCATTACGGTAATTTTCTAGAGGTTGTAGATGGGTCACAATGTATTATTTTAATGAAAGCTTCATGTAGAAAAAGATTGAATGCAATTGTTATTCTTGCCTCCATATGTTAAAGTGTTTGTTAACCCAAATATGCAAAGCTGTGCCAGCCCCTTTATTATAGGCAGGCATAGCACACTGTATAAGTCAGGCATGTCCAAAGTTTGGCCCGCGTTCTGGTTTGATGTGGCCCCCGCTTGGGATTTAGATATACATTCTAATGTGGCCCCCCAAGTATATCCGTGTGTTATAAAAATTTTGGGATACATCTTCAGCATTACAAATCCCGAGCGCCGATCTCAATGTGTAGCGTGGCGTGTCCACAAGACTATTTGCCAGAGCCGCTTCAGCATTACAAATCCCAAGCGCCACTCTCACTGTGTAGCGGGGCGTGTTTACAAGTCTGTTTGCCAGAGCCGCTGTGAAGCTGACAGCGCGCAGAGCCAATCACAGGCACTGTGACATTTCCAGGTCTCTGCATCTGCGGTCCGCTACACATTGAGAGCGGTGCTCGGAATTTGTAATGCTGAAGCAGCTCTGGCAAATAGACTTGTGGACACGCCCAGCTACACACCCTGCTACTCAATGAGAGCGGCGCTCGGCATGCAGAGCCAGAAACTGTGGGAAAATGTCACAGTGCCTGTGATTGGCTGCGCGCTGTCATCTTCCTTGCGGGCTCGGGCACATCTAATTGTGAACACGCCCGACCTTCTTTTCAGTCAGTGAGGGGGCTAAATGGCTGAAAGAGAAATACTAAAATATATATAAAACACCCAAGCTCATCTTTAGTGAGAGGCACTGACTGGCTGGCTGGCTGAAGGAGGCTTGGCTGCAGAAGGAAAGAATATTGTTTAAAAAAAGTACATTAAACACCCAAGCTCATCCTAGGTGAAAGGCACTGGTATATTTGGCTGGCTGAAGGAAATAATATTACAGTGAGAGGTGTTGGTGGATTTGTCAGGCTAGAAAAGAGATTAATATTATTTTAAAAAGAACATAAAATGCTCAAGCTCATCCTTACCCCAAGAGGTGCTTGGGGGTTGGTATGCCATTTGCTATAAACGTTGCATAAAATATTAAATTTTAATGGTTCAAAGAAAGTCAGGCAAAATGGTTGGCCCTCATGCATGTTCACTTCCTGAAATCTGGCCCTCGTTGAAAAAACTTTGGACACCCCTGGTATAAGTCTTTTATAAAAACGAGGCATGTAAATACCTTTTCTCTTTCGTTCATGGATGGACACAGCCTTAATCTTGACAAAGTGGGTATTAGCCTTCCCTCAGGAGTGGCTAGGCAGAAAGTGTTAACTTCAAAGCTGAACAGCCCCGTCCAGGGGGTGGTCCTACTGGCTATATCCCCTCTGCCTAGCTAAGGAGAAGACATGGCTCCCTTCGGGCCCATAGGCCTGGGGGTTTTTTTGTTCCAGATTAAAATTGTATTTTATTTTTGTTTTTGGTCCTGTGATCTTCGATCAGCTGCCGACTGGGTGACAGGCTGGATTCCAGATCCTTGTAGTCTCCCCAGTTTCGGCCATCGAGCATGTGCCGACCGTAGCTACGCATTGGGTCGTCCACGACATGCCCGTCACCCTACGGGTGGTCGTGAGCTATACGCTCCAGGGCATACATACGACCAGTCTATAGGGCCGAGTCGCAGCAGCCAGGCCGACAGTCCCCTCCATCACCAAGCGGAAGGTGGTCTGTCTGGGATGCTTCCAGCACAATCCACGCAGGAAGGGTAAGTAGTAATCCCCTGCTTCAGCAGGAAGACAAAGCTGGGCATTCCTGGAGAGGTGAGGAAGAGGTTCTATCCTTTCCTCCTCCCTAGGCTTTCTGAGCCGACTGCTGAGGCGGGGGTTCACCTGGGGGGGGCTCCACCTGTGTGGGAACTGTGCATGTATGTCCGCTAGATAAATGTTATGAGCTGCCATGAAAAAAGTTTGCTTACCTGTGTGTTCTGCTCCATGCTGTCGGCGACCATTTTGCTGGTGATCCATGCTGTGTTTGGCCTCTATCTGCGTGGCGGCCATGTTCTTGTGATCCATGCTGTGTTTGGCCTCTTCTGTGCTGGACGCCACGGCGGTGGCGTATGTTAACCACCAGGGAGGTACAAGAAGCTTGGCTGCAGCATCGAAGATCGCTCACATCCCAAGGTGGGCAGAAAGGAGCGTACCGGCCCTGTCGGCCGTATACATTCCGGGCATAGAAAACTGGCAGGCGGAGTCGCCAGAGGCTGGACCAAGGAGAACGGTCTCTACACCCGGAGGGGTTTCAGCTCCTTTGCCAAAGAGGGCGCACGCCAGACGTAGATCCTGGCTTCTCAAAGCAATCAGAAGGTATTGAGGTTTGTGACCAGGTCAAGAGACCCATGGGCAGATGCGACAGATGCATTGGTGGCACTGTGGAGTCAGTACCGGCTAATCTATGTCTTCCCTCCTTTGAAGCTCCTTCCTCATCTGTTTCGCAGACTGAAGGATTCCAATGATCCCAATTGCTCTGGATTGGACTCGGCGTCTTTGGGACACCAATCTAGTGCGTCTGATAGCAGACGCCTCTTGGCGTCTACCGCTAAGAAAGGACCTGCTGTCGCAAGGTCCCATACACCATCCTGTTTTATAGTCACTGGCTTAACAGCATGGCTATTGAGAGCCAGGTGCTAAAAGACCGGAGCCGGTCAGACTCGGTGATCTCTACCATGAGGAGGGCTCGGAAATCGTCCTCTGGAAGATTTACCATCACACTTGGAAGACCTACATATCCATTTGTGAGGAAATGAGGTGGCATCCGCGTACTTATTTGGTTCCAGAGTCCTGTTGTCTTACAGTGTAGGGCAGACCAAAGGTTTGCTTTAAGTACAATTAAGGGGCAGATATCTGCCCTGGCAGTTTTTTTTCAACGACCCCTGGCGTGAGAACGTTTGTACAGGGGGTTCGGCATGTGGCCCCTCCGGTCCGCCCTCCACTACCTCCGTGGGGCTTGTATAGCAGACATCCCTTGGCGTCTACCGCTACGAGAGGACCTGCTGTCGCAAGGTCCCATACGCCATCCTTCTTTACAGTTAATGGCTTGAACGGCATGGCCTCTAGGTGCCTCAGAAACCACCGTTTGAGAGCATTAGGGAGATTCCCTTGTTGACACTTTCTCAGAAAGTGGTCCTTTTGGTGGCTGTTGTGTCAGTTAAGATGGGTTTCTGATCTGGTAGCCTTGTCATGCAAGGCTCTCTATCTGATCTTCCACAAGGATAAGGTGGTGCGTCCGCAGCCTTCTTTTCTCTTCCTAAGGTCGTTTCGAACTTTGATCTTTTTTTTTTTTTTTTTTTTTTTATTCTTTATTTATTTCCATCAACAGGGTTTATACATATATCTTTAGACTTTGTGAGATAATCAAAAAGAAATTTAGAACTATGCTTTTTTCATATTATAACTATTAAACTTATAATTCAAAACACATTTTCATTCCATTCTATCCTTCAAAACTTAGGTCTATACATTGTCCATAATAGATTATTTTAACATATATGTAACTCCAGCAGGACCTCATTTAATCCTACATAAGGCCTTCCATCTCAAGGAAGACATTGTACTGCCATTCTTGTGTCCTCATCTGTCGAATCCGAAGGAGACAACGTTGCATTCCTTTGACATTGTCTGAGCTCTGAGAGTATACTGTCTGTTACTGCTCCATTCCGGAGTTCAGACTCACTGTTTGTTTCGGTGGCTGGTCCCAAGAAGGCCCCACCGGTCTCGTCGGCCACCATCTCGAGGTGGACCCGACAGATCGTGATCAGGCTTACGCCATAAAGGCTCGGGCGCCTCCCCTTCCGAAACCAACGTTTGAGAACATCAGGGAGATTCCCTTGTTGACACTTTCTCAGAAAGTGGTCCTTTTGGTGGCTGTTACGTCAGTTAAGACAGGTTTCTGAGCTGGCAGCCTTGTCATGCAAGGCTCCCTATCTGATCTTCCACAAGTATAAGGTGGTGCTGCGTCCACAGCCTTCTTTTCTTCCTAAGGTTGTTTCGACCTTCCATCTCAAGGAAGACATTGTACTGCCATCCTTGTGTCCTCATCCGTCGAATCCTAAGGAGACGACGTTGTATTTCTTGGACGCTGTCCGAGCTCTGAGAGCATCAAACATCTGTTTCCCAGGTGTGTAAGGCGGCGACCTGGTCGTCCGTTCACACTTTCACTAAACTTTACGAGTTGATGTGTGTGCATCTTCAGATGCTTCTTTCGGCTGCAAGGTATTGCAGGCGGCCGTTTAGAGTTACGTTCAGTTGAGGAGCTCTGTTTTGTTTTGGGGTGAAGTTGTTTTAATGCTGTTCCCACCCCTCGTTTTTTACACTGCTTTGGGACGTCCCACTTTGTCAAGATTAAGGCTGTGTCAGTCCATGAACGAAAGAGAAAATAGGATTTTTATACTCACCGTAAAATCCTTTTCTCTGAGTTCATGGACGGACACAGCACCCACCCCTCCTTTTTAAGTTTGTACTGCTTTTGACGAACTGATCTGCATAGTGCAGGCTGAGGGGATATAGCCAGTAGGACCGCCCCCTGGGCGGGGCTGATCAGATTTGAAGTTGTTAGCCTTCCTTCAGGAGTGACTAGGCAGAAAGTGTTAATACCCACTTTGTCAAGATTAAGGCTGTGTCAGTCCATGAACTCGGAGAAAAGGATTTTAGGTGAGTATACAAATCCTATTTTTTTAAGGCGATCTTCAGGCTGGTCATGTGACTCGCGGCTGCTGTACACCTCTGATACATGGCTTCTGCAGGAGGGGCCGAGATATCCCTCTGATGTCACCCGGGGGGGAGGGTCACATGGCCTCTCAGCCCCACCCACAGTAGCCCTGGAGACCGGCCGTGAGTCACATGACCGGCCTGAAGATTACTCTAAAACTATATTTCTCTAGTCATCTTCCAGGACGGCACACCTGAGAGATGACTGGTCCACCTGACAGGAAACACAATCAACACATGAGGTTAAAAGGCCCCTCCCTTCCCCTGCACCTCAGTTCTTGATTGTGCTTCCCGGCAGCGAAACGTTTGTTATTTTTGTCAGACCTGAAGTCGGTAGCGGATGGTCTCCCCCCTGAGAGCTGGACGCCAAGGCCGGGGAGGGTTGCGGGTCCAGCCAGGGATCAGTCCCTTCTCAGGGGGGGTTCCCAATGACCGGGGGTATTCCCCGGTAAAGAGCCTCCCGGGCACAGGGGCGTTTCCCGGATCTCTTGTGGGTACAAGCCTCCCCACCTACCTTCCACCCAGTCTAGGGTACTTGGGGGATGAAGGAACCGGAGGGTCTGCAGGAGTCCAGGCCGCTGGAGGAGGAAGGCTGTCATTTTCCTGACAGTGCAGCTCCATAGGGAATGCTGGAAACACTCCTAGGCAGGAGTGAGCATTCGTCGGGTGGAGCAAGATGGTGCCTCTTCCGGTTCCGGGCGACATCACTTCCGGTTTCCGGTCCACGCCAAAATGGCGGATCCGGACACTAGAGGCCAAAATGGGACTACCTCTGGCGGCGGGACTCCAGCAAAATGGCGCCGATCGGCGTCCTGGCCATAAAAATCCGGTGGAGCCAGGCGGAGGTCCCACAGGCTCCTCTCACCGCCTGGAGTCTCACAGCAGAGCTCCTAGGAAGTAGGAACCAGCTGAGACCAGGAATGGAGCGAGAGGAGGACACAGCAGTGGCTGCATCCCAGGAGGGGACCACGAGTGGTGAGTCTTTCCTCTATTATTCACAAGGGGTTGGTTAAGGGAGGTCTTACCCACACCCCTTGGGGGGGGGGGCAGGAGAAAGTACAGCTTGCTAAAAAACTAGTGCTGTCTTGTCTTTTTGTCTCCTTAGAACCCAGTGCATCTGCTCAAGGGGCCCACAAGGTTAAAAGCAAAAGTACCCCTCCCCCTAGAACAAAAAGGTGTGGGAATTGCAAAGAAAAGCTCCCACTTGATCACGCAAAGCCTTTTTGTTACAGGTGCATACATAAATTGTCGGGTAAGGAAACCTCACAGGTGTTGAGGGACTTCCTTACAGTACAGGCAGAGATGCTGACTACGTTACAATCCCTTAAGACAGTTATTGCATCTAAGGAAGAGCATAGCACTAGTGGCAGAGAGGTTCTGTCCTCTAGAGAAGGTACTTCATCTCAGGGGGACACATCTGACAGAGGTCAGAGAACCCCACAGGGGCCTCCCTCTTCCATTACTTCAGGAGTAGATGAGCTTGAGGACCCAGAGGAGTCAGAAGAGGACTCATTAAAGGAGGGGTAAGGTTCAGACCCTGAAAGCCAGGACAGTGACAGTCCTAAACTTAGGCATCTCTTTCCCGTGGAGGACATGGGACAGTTGCTTAAGGCAATTTATGCCTCTGAAGATATCCCAGAACCTCCAGTACAGACAACAGCCCGGGATAAGTTGTATAAGGGCTTAGGAAAACCTCAGTCCAGGGTATTCCCAGTACACCAAACCCTTAAGGAGGTAATTCTGAGGGAGTGGAAGGACCCGGAAAGGAAGGTCCTTAAGCTAAAAACCTGGAAGAGAAGGTTCCCTTTTGGGGAGGAAGAAGAAAAGTTTTTCAAGACCCCCAAATTAGATGCAGCCCTTTCTCAGGTCTCTAAGAAATCCGATTTGTCCTTTGAGGACTCGGGTAGCATTAAGGACCAAATGGATAGGAAGGCTGAAACGCTTCTGCGCAGAGCATGGGATGCCAATGCGGCAGCCATGGCTCCTGCACTAGCATCTGCCTGCGTAGCCAGGAATGTGAATGCCTGGCTAGGTAGGCTCTCTGGCCATGTTTCTAGAGGGGACAATTCCGAAGAGGTTATGGACTCTCTAGAAATAATTAACAAAGCAGTAGCATATTTGGCTGATGCGACAGTGGAGGTGGTCAGAACCTCAGCCAAGTCAGCGGCCCTCCTGAACTCCGCAAGAAGGGCGGTCTGGGTTAAGTCATGGCAGGGGGACCCTATGTCCAGATCACGGTTCTGCGGGTTACCTTTTGAAGGTTCCCAGCTTTTTGGCCCTGGTCTGGATCAGGTCCTATCGCGATCTGCAGAGAAGGGGAAAAAGTTTCCGGTTAAGGCCAAGAGAGAAAAAGGCAAAAAGTTTTTTCGTGCCCCTCCTAATCAGGGCCAGTTCAGGGCCAAGAAAGACACCAATAGAAGATGGGGGAAGGAAAAGGGCGGACAGAAGGGTGGCCTGCTCTTCTCCGGACCCAAGGACGCCAGCAGGCAGCCAAAGTGACGCCAGGGTAGGGGGGAGACTTTCTCGATTTGTCCCTCAATGGCGAAGGATCTCCGAAAGCCCCTATATCCTGCATATCCTGACAGAAGGATATCGTCTGGAACTTTCCTCTCCTCCCCCTCAAAATTTTACTCTGACCCATCTCCCCAAAGAACCTTTGAGAGCAGCAGGGTTGATGGACAATTTGCAGGGATTGGCGGACCAGGAGGTTATCGTTCCCGTTCCACCCGAAGAGCTCTACCAGGGATTTTACTCCCATGTGTTTGTGGTCCAGAAGCCGTCAGGAAAATTTCGCCTGCTATTAAATCTCAGGAAGCTGAACAGGTTTCTGATACACAAGAGCTTTCGGATGGAAAGCATTTATACTGTGAGAAAACATCTATTGAAGGATGCCTTTATGGCCACAGTGGATCTGAGGGACGCGTATCTCCACGTGGCTATTGCCCCGGAACACCAATCCCTGCTGAGGTTTGCAGTCCTGACAAGCAAGGGTATACAACACTGGCAATACCGAGCACTTCCCTTTGGCTTAGCTGCAAGCCCAAGAGTGTTCACAAAGATATTGGCAGAGGTTGTAGCTTACTTGCATTTACAGGGGGTATCTCTGATACCCTATTCAGACGACCTCCCGATCTATGGACAGTCTTTAGAGCAAGTGACAGCAGGCGTAAAGACGGTGATCTGCACCTTGGAGAACTTGGGTTGGATAGTAAACAGGGAAAAATCGTCCCTAGTGCCATCCCAGATAAAAACTTTCCTAGGATACTCTGTGGACGCAGGGGCTCAGAAGCTTTTTCTCCCAGAGGAAAAAAGGTTAAAGGTAATATCAGCAGTTTCCTCTCTATTGGAACCCAGGGACTGCTCTCGCAGACAGGTCATGAGGGTCCTTGGCCTAATGACTGCCTGTATTCCGGGGGTTCCCTGGGCTCAGCTCCATTCCAGGGAGCTACAGTTTTTCCTTCTATCCTCTTGGGACAAGAAGACAGAGTCTCTGGATGGGAAGGTGGCCATTCCAGCAAGGGTAAGGGCCTCCCTAGATTGGTGGCTGGGTCAGGACAGACTCACGTTGGGTCGTCTCTGGACCCAGTGGAACCCTATAAAAATTACCACAGATGCAAGCGCCTGGGGTTGGGGTGCCCACTTGGGGGACCTCCAAGCGCAGGGATCCTGGAACCAGATCCAAGCAAGGGCCTCCTCCAATTACAGGGAGTTTTTTGCGGTGGGTCAGGCTCTGAAGGCCTTCGAAAGCAGAGTTCAGGGACTAGACGTCCAAGTCCTCTCGGACAATGTGACAGCAGTTTCCTATCTAAACCGACAAGGGGGTACAAGATCTAGAAGGCTACTAAGTCTAGCCCTGGAGATTCTGAGTTGGGCAGAAGGGGTCCTTCAATCCATATCGGCGGTCCACATAAGAGGGACCACCAATGTGGTAGCGGATTTCCTGAGCCGACAGCCCATTCACCAAGGGGAATGGGAACTAAACCAGAGAGTATTCCTCCAGATAAGTCAAGAGTTCGGGGTTCCGGAGATAGACCTTTTCGCCCACAGAGGGAACAGAAAGTTGGAGCGTTTTTTCTCTCTCACCAGAGAGGGAGGTTCAGAGGGAATAGATGCTCTAGCTCAGAATTGGGACTGTCACCTAGCATATGCTTTCCCTCCACTAGCTTTGATTCCTCGGGTTCTACAGAGGCTGGCCAACTCGGAGTGCAAGCTGATCCTGATAGCCCCTTGGTGGCCCAAGAGGACTTGGTTTGCTACTCTGAAGAAATGGTCGGTGGCCCATCCTTTTCCTCTCCCAACCAGGCAGGATCTTCTTCTGCAGGGGCCAGTCGTCCACCCCAACCCAGGATTCTTCAGGTTGACGGCATGGCTCTTGAGAGGGAGATTCTCAGAGGCAAAGGATGCTCCGATAAAGTGATTGAGACCCTCCTAGGTAGTCGAAAACCAGTCACTAGGAGGATATATTCAAAGGTTTGGAATACTTTTTCTCACTGGTGTCAAGATAGAGAAGTGTCTAGTCCTTCGGTGCCAGTGATACTAGAATTTTTGCAGGCAGGGGTGGACAAAGGAATTGCCACAAATACCCCGAAGGTACAGATAGCTGCTCTATTTGTATTTTTGGACCAGAGGCTCACGTTAGAGCCTCTGATTAGGAGGTTCCTAGTAGCTAGGGAGAGGTTAATCCCCATAAAGGTTAAAAGATTCCCCCCTTGGAATCTAACATTGGTCTTGGAAGCGTTGACGAAAGCGCCTTTCGAACCAGCTCAGGAGATCTCCATTACATTTTTGACGCTTAAGTTAGCCTTTTTACTGGCCATCACAACAGCCAGAAGAGTAAGTGACCTGCAGGCCTTGTCAAGTAAAGAGCCTTTTCTGTTGATTCTGGAAGATAGAGTGGTGCTGAAGCAAGACCCACTTTTTCTTCCCAAAGTCGCATCACAGTTTCATAGGTCGCAGGAGATCATTTTGCCTTCCTTTTGTGAAAACCCAAAGAACAAAGGAGAGGAAAAATTTCAGTTTTTAGATGTCAGGAGATGTTTGCTGACATACTTGGACAGAGTGAAGGACTTCAGGAAGTCGACTCACCTTTTAGTTTTATTTAGCGGCCCTAGGAAGGGAGGGCAGGCTTCTAAATCTACAGTGGCTAGGTGGATTAGGCAGACCATAGTTATGGCTTATGAGCAGTCAGGTTCCCCAGTACCAGGTAACATTAAAGCTCATTCAACAAGATCTTTGGCGGCCTCTTGGGCAGAAAAAGCAGGGGCCTCAATCGAACAGATCTGCCGAGCAGCCACATGGGCGAAGCAGGACACCTTCTTAAAGCCCTATAGAGTGGAACTGCTATCGCCTCAGGATCTGACGTTTGGAAGGAAGGTCTTACAAGCGGTGGTCCCACCCTAAGGTAGGCCTTGAACTTCTTGTCCATCCTCTCAGGTGTGCCGTCCTGGAAGATGACTAGAGAAAATTGACAGTTACTTACCGATAACTGCTTTTCTAGGATATCTTCCAGGACGGCAGGCCTACTTCCCACCCCTGGTTTGATGTAAGTACTACGGGTAGAGTTTCCCTCTGGCACCCGGATAACCTATTACTTTGGTAGAACTGAGGTGCAGGGGAAGGGAGGGGCCTTTTAACCTCATGTGTTGATTGTGTTTCCTGTCAGGTGGACCAGTCATCTCTCAGGTGTGCCGTCCTGGAAGATATCCTAGAAAAGCAGTTAACGGTAAGTAACTGTCAATTTTACATGCCTCATTTTTTATAAAAGACCTTATACAGTGTGCTATGCCTGCCTATAATAGAGGGGCTGGCAGTGACATTTAGTAAAAGTTTATTTCTACTAAAAGCGGTGGGGGTGTGGAGACAGAGACTGAGCTGACAGGCAGGGAGGAGGGGGAGAGAGGAGAGCAGAGGGGGAAAGCTGCGGATGACGGAGGGACATATGCTGACCACAGTGGTCAGGGCTCAGCAGCCATGATTATTGTGGTCAGCGCAGAGAGGGGGACACAGAAACCACTTCCCGCCCAGCCTATAGCAGAATGACGGCCGGGCGGTGGTTCTGTTATCCTGACTGGGCATCACATGACATCCAGCAGAACAACATGCTGGCGCACGCCCGCGGGGGCACACAGCGTGGCTTTCGAAGGTGCTATGTGTCAGTCTGGCTTACCCGCATTCAATCCGTATGACAGGAGACTGTGACCGGCTTTATATTCTTTATTGTTTTTCCCCTGCACAAAACATCTATTTAAAAATACATACATTTGTTTTACATTTATTTTACATTACAATGTATTAATATGATGTTCAGCATACCCGCTTTACCTATTTTACCCCCCCCCCCCCCCCCCGTCTGATTATTCTTCACAGAAATTCCACCCCTGTCTACCGCTATTACAAGAATTTATTTTATTTCTTTCTCGTACATCACGGGACACAGAGCGACATAGTCATTACTAATGGGTTATATAGATACAGTCAGGTGCTGGCACTGGCAACTTCCAAAACCGGAAGTACCCTCCCCTATATAAGCCCCTCCCATCCGGGAGCACCTCAGTTTTTTGCCAGTGTCTATGGTGTTGGCCAAGAAGAAACATGTGTTTTTCACTGAGCTTGCGTACAGGTTCTTTTGGGCCTCAGTAAGCTATTCCGGATCCGACCAAAAAAGCTTCATAGCTAAACGGTCGGTACCCGGGCCTTGCAGAGAAGAGCAAGGTTTTGCCTGTAATGCTTCTCTTAGGAGAGCTGGACCCTGGGATCCAGAGCTCTGGTCATACCCACGACCAAGATGTTTTCTGTGCAGGGTGCTATACAGGTCCAGGGGAGTGGAATCCTTGGGAACCCGGTCCCTGAAGGTTTGATTACAATGCCTGCCGTGATAGGTGAAGTTTGGGCTTTTGTGGACCAAACAAAGTCCTGCGGCGGGGAACAGGTAAGTGGGGGCCCCCAGGAACTTGGTTCTATTGGGGGACCCCCAAGCCTAATTTGTCTTTCTGTCTGTTACCTAATGGTATTCCCGCAAAATTCTGTGCATGCCTGTAACTACTAAAAAAATGTAATAATTTTTAATGGTGGTCAAGAAAAAAAAAAAAAAAAAAATTTTTTTTATATTTAATATATTAGACTGCGGTACCTGTGTTTGTCCACTAGAGGCCGCTGTGGAATGTTTTCTTGTCATGTGGACTAGTTTCTTCTCAGCAGAGCAAGTCCAGGCAGATGGTGAGTTCTCTCATGGGAAACTGCTTCCTCTGCCATGTTGCAATGCTCGTCCATCCCCCGGCCTGCGGCAAAGAGGGGCCCTGGCTCTTGTCCCTAGTTTCCATTTTTCGAAATTAGCGCCAAAGGCGCACGTGGCCGCGCGCGTGCGCGTGCACGCGCCTCTATATATAGAGGTGAGCCGGAAAAGGGGGCGGAGCCTGGGGGATGACGCTCTGTGCGCGCCGCAGCGCTTCTGCGCATGTGCGGGCGTCCCAGCATGATAAAAATCACAATTTTGTGTGGTGAGCTGGCTATGAAGTACAGAGACAGAGCTGGCAACATTTAAAAAAGGGCATACAGCAAGCGGTTGATACAGGCATCCCCTAGAAAGGCACATTAGTAGACACCAACTGTTTCTTATAGCAGCATTTATGCTAGACTATTGTCAGTAACTGGTGTATTTCGGCTGGAATACCTCAGCTTTGTGGCTTAGGAATATGCCGTCTAAAAACTCCGGGACTAGAAATTCCAGGAGGAATAGGGGGTCTCCATCGGGCTCTGAGGATCTTGGGCATGCTTTGGCTGCACCAGTCTCCCCTGAAGAATCAGAGGTTAGTGACCGTAGAGCACCCTCAGGAGTACCTGGTACTGTGGCTGTCCTCAGTTCACCTGCTCCTGTGTATGTAACAGAGGAGGTTTTTTCCTCAGCTCTGGGAGGGCTGGAAGAGAGATTGTCAGCATTGATCGCGGCTTCCCTGTCACAGGAGAAAAGCGCCCGATCTCCGTCTCCTCCTTCAGAGTGCCTGTTAACAGAGCAACAGTCCCATACAGGGATCGACCTACCTGAAGGGGATCAGGATGAGGTCGATTCGGTTGTAGAGGAATCAACAGTGGAAGAGCCGTTCTCAGCATCACATGCTGAAAGGTTATGGGTTCAGTCCCTGACTAATATGGTCCGATCAGCATTTAAAATGCCACTTGCGGAGCCATCATCCACTTCTGTCTCCTCGTTGGGGTCGCTAAAAGCTCCCCAGACTGTTTGTTCCTTTCCGATCCATCCTTTACTGGAAGGGCTCATTTACCAGGATTGGGAGCATCCTGACAAAATATTTACTCCCCCTAAGAGATTTCCGGTGGTCTATCCCATGGAGGATAAGTTCATCAGAAAATGGAAGGTCCCTACAGTGGACGCAGCCATCTTGTGTGTGAATAAATCACTGACATGTCCGGTGGATAATGTCCAAATGTTCAAGGACCCAATAGATAAAAAATTGGAGTCCTTATTAAAATCTGCTTTTTCTACAGCAGGATTGGTGACACAACCAGCAGTGGCAGCTATTGGGGTCTGCCAAGCAGTGAAGGATCAGTTGAAACAGGTCTTAAGGGACTTGCCAGATCAGCAGGCTCTTGCCCTAGCTGATCTACCTAGAGCCTTATGCTTTGCGGTGGACGCCATAAAGGATTCAATCCATCAGGCCTCCCGCCTTACGCTGTCTGTAGTACATATGTGCAGGCTTCTATGGCTCAAAAACTGGTCTGCTGAAGCTCCCTGTAAAAAATTGCTGGTCAGCTTCCCATTTCATGGTGAGCGCTTATTCGGGGAGGACCTGGACAAGTATATCCAGAGAATTTCCAGCGGTAAAAGTACACTTTTGCCAGTTAAAAATAGAGTTAGAGGTCCCTCTTTTAAGAGGCCGGCTTCTCCAGTCCCTAGGACATCGGCTGTGAAACAGTTCCGACGGCCTCCTCGGTCAAATCCCGGAGGTAAAAATCAGGGACAGTTGCAGGGTAACAAGAAGCCCTGGAGCAGGAGAGGTACAAAACCTCCCCCAAAGTCAAATGCATGAAGGGTTGCCCCCACTCAATCGGGTGGGGGGAAGACTTCAGTTGTTCACAGAGACCTGGCGGGACACGATCCGAGACAGATGGGTGCTCTCCGCAGTAAATCTGGGATACAAATTGGAGTTAAAAAACTCCCCTCCTTCCCGCTTTATAAGGTCAAACGTGCCAAGGGATCCCCAGAAGAGAGGATCCCTCCTGTTGGCACTGGAACAATTATTGCTCCAAGCAGTAATTATAGAGGTTCCCCTGGAAGAATGGGGGTTCGGGTTTTACTCAAACCTCTTTACAGTTCCGAAGCCAAACGGGGACGTGAGGCCCATATTAAATCTAAAAGGGCTAAACAAATTCCTACATATCAGGACTTTCCGGATGGAGTCGATCCGATCGGTAGCCACTGCCCTACAAGGGGAGGAATGGTTAGCCTCGATCGACATCAAAGATGCTTATCTGCACATTCCCATCTTTCCAGCCCACCAAAAATTTCTACGCTTTGCGGTAGAAGGGCGCCATTTTCAGTTCAGAGCCTTACCCTTCGGTCTGGCCACAGCACCAAGAGTGTTCACAAAAATTCTGGCCCCATTATTGGCCAATCTAAGGACACGAGGTGTAACGATAATGGCATATCTAGACGACTTGTTGCTGATAGACCACTCAGTGGAAAAACTAGAAGTGGTTGTTCACGAGACAATCAAGTTTCTGGAATATCACGGTTGGATTATCAACCGAGACAAGTCAGCCCTAAAACCAGTCAAAAGTCTGGAATACTTGGAGCTAAGGCTGGATTCAGACCAGAGAAATTTTCTTGCCTCAAGAAAAGGGGTCGTCTTTGAGAGATTTGATCCACTTAGTGGGTTCAAAAAGACAGCCATCCATACGCCTGTGCATGAGGCTGCTGGGAAAAATGGTGGCATCATTCGAAGCAGTACCCTACGGTCAATTCCATTCAAGGAAATTGCAAAGGGCCATACTGTCAGCCTGGAACAAGAAAGTTCAGGCTCTGGACTTACCAATGTCCTTGTCCCCTTCCGTTCGCAAGAGCCTCCGCTGGTGGTTGGTTCCCCAGAATCTGGAAAGAGGGAAATCCTTCAGTCCGATTTCCTGGAAGGTGGTCACTACAGATGCCAGCCTTATAGGCTGGGGAGCAGTACTGGAGCAATGGTCTCTCCAGGGCAAGTGGTCAGAAGCAGAAAAGGCCCTGCCCATCAATCTCTTAGAGATACGAGCAGCCCGGTATGCCCTAGTAGCATGGACATCCAAACTCCAAGGGTCCCCTGTCAGAGTTCAATCAGACAATGCCACAGCAGTGGCATATATCAATCGTCAGGGGGGCACCAGGAGTCGTGCAGCCCAAAGGGAAGTAAATTACATCCTGAGATGGGCAGAAAGATATGTCCCAGCCATATCTGCGGTATTCATTCCAGGAGTGGAGAATTGGAAGGCGGACTTTCTAAGTCGCCAACAATTATGCCCAGGGGAATGGTCCCTTCATCCCGAGGTTTTCCGGACAATATGTCAGCGGTGGGGAACACCGGATGTAGATCTGCTAGCATCCAGATTCAACACAAAAGTGGACAGGTTTGTCTCTTGGACAAGGGATCCCCTAGCGTGCGGCTCGGATGCCCTAGTGTTCCCTTGGGATCAGTTCAAGCTGATATATGCATTCCCACCGCCACAATTGTTACCTCGATTACTCCGCAGAATCAGGGTAGAAAAGAAACCAGTGATTCTGGTGGCTCCAGCGTGGCCCCGAAGAGCATGGTACGCGGAGATTGTAAAAATGTCTGTGGGGAGTCCTTGGACTCTCCCACATCGTCCGGACCTGCTTTCGCAAGGACCGATATACCACCCTTCCTTACCAGCCCTAGGTTTGACGGCCTGGCTATTGAAGCCCACATTCTAAAAAAGAGAGGGCTCTCTAATTCTGTGGTATCTACCATGATCAATGCCAGGAAGCCGGTATCCAGGCAGATCTACTATAGAATCTGGAAGGCGTACATCGCCTGGTGTGAGGCCAAGAAATGGCATCCACGAAAATACGTAATAGGTAGGATTCTGGACTTCCTACAATGGGCTGTAGATAGGAAGCTTGCCTTGAGTACTATCAAGGGTCAGATTTCGGCCTTGTCAATATTTTTTCAAAGGCCCTTGGCTTCGCATTCACTAGTCAAAGCCTTTATACAAGGAGTGATGCGTATTAGTCCTCCGGTTAATATTCCCATATGTCCATGGGATCTAAACTTTGTTCTGTCGGTTCTACAGAAACAACCATTTGAACCATTACAGCATATTTCCTTGGTGCTTCTCACCAGGAAATTGATTTTTCTAGTAGCCATTTGTTCGGCTGAAAGAGTATCGGAATTAGCAGCTATGTCCTGTAAGGAGCCATATCTGGACAGAGTAGTGTTACGTCCTCATCCAGCCTTTCTTCCTAAGGTGGTATCGAGTTTTCATTTGAACCAAGATGTGGTTCTTCCTTCTTTTTTCCCCAAACCTACTTCGGTAGAGGAAAAGTTATTGCATTCTTTGGATGTAGTAAGAGCAGTTAAAGCTTATCTAAAAGCCACTGCTCAGATTCGCAGAACGGATACTTTGTTTATTCTGCCGGAAGGCCCCAGAAAGGGTCAGGCAGCGTCAAAATCTACTTTAGCCAAGTGGATTCGACAGGTCATAATACAAGCCTATGGCTTGAGAAGGAGACCGCCTCCGTTCAAAGTTAGAGCGCACTCCACGAGAGCAGTTGGAACTTCATGGGCAGTGCATCACCAGGCCTCCCTGGCTCAAATCTGTAAGGCCGCAACATGGTCTTCAGTTCACACGTTTACTAGGTTCTACCAGGTGGACGTTAGAAGTCAGGAGGATGTCGCCTTTGGGCGCAGTGTGTTGCAGGCCGCAAAAGATCCTCATGTCTGATAGCGCTCAGCTTATATATGGTGTATCCCCCCCCCCTCATTTGGCATTGCTTTAGGACATCCCATTAGTAATGACTATGTCGCTCTGTGTCCCGTGATGTACGAGAAAGAAAATAGGATTTTTATAACAGCTTACCTGTAAAATCCTTTTCTTGGAGTACATCACGGGACACAGAGCTCCCGCCCCTCTTTGGGGACACTTATTGCTTTGCTACAAAACTGAGGTGCTCCCGGATGGGAGGGGCTTATATAGGGGAGGGTACTTCCGGTTTTGGAAGTTGCCAGTGCCAGCACCTGACGGTATCTATATAACCCATTAGTAATGACTATGTCGCTCTGTGTCTCGTGATGTACTCCAAGAAAAGGATTTTACAGGTAAGCTGTTATAAAAATCCTATTTTTTTTATTTATTTTATTTTTACTCTCCAGGCATGTTCGTTTTCTTTATCTTCAACCCATATCTTCTCTTTCTCTCTATACTCTATATTCTCTATACTCTTTCTATCCTATCAGTCTAGTTTCCAAATGTTGGTCTAATCTCTTCTCCTCCCTCTAAGGCGGCCACCCCATTCTTCTCAACCAGGGCTCCCACAGTATTTTAAATTTGTTGAAGTTACCACGTCTGGTCAGAACTGCTTTTTCCTTCCACACTGTCGCATTTATTACATTAATCCATTCTGCCGATGTCGGTGCTTTCTGTGATTGCCAATTTTGTGCTATCACTTTTCTGGCCTGGAACAGGCACCTCAACACCGCTTCCGAAATGCCCTTTTGCACGTCTCTCCTCTATACAACCTAATAAGCTTACCCTGGCCTCCGGTTCCAGAGTTATCCCAAAGGTTGTATTTATAATGTTTAGTACCTTTACCCAGTATCTGTGTAACTTCGGGCATTTCCACATCATGTGTATGAGGTCCCCTGTATCTTGACATCTAGGACACTTATCTTGTCTCCTTCCAAACATATGTAACCTCTTTGGGGTGTAATAAACTCTGTGCACTAAACATAGGTGCGATACTCTCTGCGACGGAGAGAGTGACGCCTTTGTCCCCAGCTCTAATATCCGTTCCCGTTGTTCGGTTGTTATAAGGCCTATATCCTCCTCCCATTTTGATTTATTTTTTCCCAGCTTCTCCTTAGATTTGTGACTGTGACCGGCTCTCAATGGAGCTAGTTCACACATCTCTGGGGCGGCCACGGAGTGCACAGCAAAATGGTCCTGTGTGTATTTGGCTCAGTTTCAGGTCCAAATTCAGGGAAAAATTCAGACCTAAATTCAGACCTAATTCGGGCCTGAAACAGTGAACGGGGACACACTGGACCCCCTGCTGTGCCCACCCCCGCAGATAGTGTGGACCCAGTCTAAGATAAAATAGCTGTCATAAATACTACACAAATGCCATTGATTTAAAGCGGCTCTGAAAGGTGAGGGAAATCATTAAAACATGACCTGTTGAGGACTGCGTTTGGGAACCACTGCTCGAGAGGTTCTGTTGGATCCTCAACCTTCGATGGTCATTGCTGGTACTGACTCACCAATTGGTGTACCTGGGCCTGACATTTGATAGGACCTCGTTGAGGATCTTCCTCTCATGGGCCAAAATTCTGACCGCCTATCTTGTGCCCAGACAATCTGGTCTGAGGGTTGATCCTTGATTAGTGCTTACATGAGGGTCTTGGGTTTTATGGTAGCCTCTTTTTGAAGCACTGATGTATGCCCAGTTTCACTCCAGACCATTTAAACTCAACATTTTGGTAGAGTGCAACAAATAGATTCAGTCCTTGGACCGCTGCAATGCGTCTGACCTACAAGACTCTTCCTGATGTGGTGGATTTGTAACACAGCGCTGGAGTACAAGAAACCCTTTCTTCCAAAGATGGAGAAAGTTCTCACAGTGGATGCCAGCCTATTGGGCTGGCGAGCAGTCTTGGAGGCTCTTTCAGTGCAGGGGGCTTGATTATCGGGGGAACTTCCCATCAACATCCTGGAACGCAAGGCAATTCTGTTGTCTCTTCAACACTGGATCTCTCAGCTCCAAGGTCTTCCGATAAGAATCCAGTCAGGCAATGCCACAGCATTGGCTTTCATCAACATTCAAGGAGTCATGCCCTGTAGGGAGAAGCGAACTTGATTCTTGGTTACATTTTAGTCCTGTCCACAATCCACATCTTAAGCCTCGTACACACGACCGGTTTTCTCGGCAAGAAATCTGCTGGGAGAGCTTTTTGCAGAGAAAACCGTTCGTGTGTATGGTTTCTCGACAGGAAAACTTCCGGGAATCTCAACGAGAAAAATAGAGAACCTGCTCTCTCTTTTTCTCGGCAGAGTTTTCCTGCCGAGAAAACCGTTCGTGAGTATGCTTACCTGTCCCAGGTAAGCCCGCGCATGCTCGTTGAGACTTTGACGCATTCACGGTAGCATACAAGGGTAGTGTAGGGTGTAGCAAGATGGCGGTCGACGGCATCAAATGTCACCGCGTTCTTACCATTTAAAAGAACAGCGGTTCTTTTGAATGGCCGTCTGTACACAGGGCTTGGCAAGGCAAGCTTGCCGGGAATCCCGTTGAGAAACCAACCGTTTTTAAATAGACAGGATTCCCGCCTGTGTGTACAGGGCTTTAGACCTGGTAAATTGTCAAGGGGGCTTCCTCAGCTGCCAGCATCTGCATTTGAGGGATATGGACTCCACCTAGATGTGTTTTAAGCAGTTTGAGGAACACAGGATGTGCATTTTCTGACATGCAGATTCAACAGCAAACTGGACAGGCTGGCTTGCCAGGTCAAGGGATGCTTATGCTTTTAGGGACCAGTTCAGCCCGATCTATGGCTTTCCTTTCTACAGCTTCTCCTTGTGTGCTCCATGAATTTGAAATGGAAGGCATTCCTGTTATTTTCTTAGCACTGGACTTGTCCAGGAGTACATGGTATTTAGATATACTCAGACTCCTGGTGAATGCTTTGTGGACCCTTCCCAGATCATCTGGACCGTCTCTACTAGGGTGCGGCCCCTAATTTTTCCTCTCAGTTGCTGGCTTTAACGTGATTGTAAACGATTACCTTGTAAAACAACCCATTCAGGTTAAAATAGAAATTAAATGCAAAACATTCTAAATACCTCTTTTATAAGTAATCGCATTCCCTCTGTTCTCGGCTGCATAAGAGCGGGTGGGTGGAGAAGCAGCAGTACACCGAGCTTCCCAGTAAATTGCTGTGTAGCCGGGACATGTCAGGACAAGTCTAGGGATGAGCTCGGTGTTCGAATCGAACGCATGTTTGACTCGAACATCGTCTGTTCGCCTGTTCGGCTAAACCAGAACTTTGTGGGCCGTTCACGCCAAATTCGTGTGACGCAAACGGCCCACAATACACTGCGCCATCGCAGTGCATTGCTGGCGCTGTGATTGGCCAAGCATGCACTGTGACCCCGCATGCTTGGCCAATCACAGTGCCGGCAGCGAGGAGAGCCATAATTGGCCATAGGCAGGATGCCTGTGGCCAATTATAGCTCAGGGGGGTTTCGTACATGCCCCACACTATAAAAGGCCGCCGGCGCGGCTGCCTTGTGTAGTGTGTTGGCGTGCAGGGATAGAGAAGGATAGGCAGGGACTGTGTATTTGATATTTATTCATTAACCTTGTGCATTTACAGTGTGTTGATATACAGGGACAGAGAAGAATAGGCAGGGACAGTGTCAGTGATATTCTTTCATTAACCTTGTGCATTTACAGTGTGTTGGTATACTGGGACAGAGAAGGATAGGCAGGGGACAGTGTCATTTTTGCTAAGCCTCCTGCACAGTATACACCTGAAGCTACCCCTTACTGCTGTGTTTTCCTGTTGTGTAACACGGGCAGGCATCTGCAGCACTTACAGTGGGCATAGTGTGCCTCCTGCACAGTATACACCTGAAGCCACCCCTCATTGCTGTGTTTTCGTGTTGTGTAACACAGGCAGGCATCTGCAGCACTTACAGTGGGCGTAGTGTGCCTCCTGCACAGTATACACCTGAAGCTACCACTTATTGCTGTGTTGTCCTGTTGTGTAACACAGGCAGGCATCTGCAGCACTTACAGTGGGCGCAGTGTGCCTCCTGCACAGTATACACCTGAAGCTACCCCTTATTGCTGGTTTTCCCATCTCCCTGCAGGCCATTAGAATGTCTGGAAGGCCAACAAGGAGAGGCAGACAGTCACGAGCCAATAAAAGAGGGCAAGCAGGCTCTGTGTCTGGGGGCAACAGTGCTGGTCGTGGACGCGGTACGTTGTCATCAGCACGTGCCCATGGGACACGCTTGTCCTTATTTTCGGCAGCTGGACGTGTTGAGCCGCATCATGCCGAAGACTTGGTAGAGTGGATGACCAAGCCCTCCTCATCCTCTCTCGCTCAGGGTACTGGCAAAGCAGCTGCCAATGCGTCCTCTTCCCTTGTATCAATGTCATCAGTCACTCCTTCCCTAGACCCACCATGTCCTCCTGAGGAGTCCCCCTAACTGTTTGAGCACAGTGTTGGGTACATGCTCCAGGAGGATGCTCAGCGTTTTGAAGGGTCTGATGATGATACACAGTTAGAGGAAGGCAGTAGCGTGAGCGCAGAGAGAGGGGATGCTCAAGAAGGACAGCAATCTGGCAGTCATGTTCCAGCAACTGAAGCATACTGCCAGGTTTGCTCCAGTGATCAAGAGGGAGGGGATGATGAGGTCACTGACTCAACGTGGGTGCCTGATAGGAGAGAGGAGGAGGATGAGGAGGAGGCACATCTCCAATGAGGCAGGATGCCCTCCGGGGGCCAGCATAAGGGCAGCACACTGACTGACTCACACCGCAGAGCTCCGCCTGTGCAGGGAGCTGCCTCTGCCCGTTATTCCAAAAGTTCTTTGGTGTGGGCCTTTCTTTCTCGTACATCACGGGACACAGAGCGGCATAGTCATTACTATGTGGGTTATATAGTTTACCTTCAGGTGCTGGCACTGGCAACTTCCAAACCGGAAGTACCCTCCCCTATATAAGCCCCTCCCATCCGGGAGCACCTCAGTTTTTTGCCAGTGTCTAAGGTGTTGGCCAAGAAGTAACATGTGTTTTTCACTGAGCTTGCGTACAGGTTCTTTTGGGCCTCAGTAAGCTATTCCGGATCCGACCAAGAAAGCTTCATAGCTAAACGGTCGGTACCCGGGCCTTGCAGAGAAGAGCAAGGTTTTGCCTGTAATGCTTCTCTTAGGAGAGCTGGACCCTGGGATCCAGAGCTCTGGTCATACCCACGACGAAGATGTTTTCTGTGCAGGGTGCTATACAGGTCCAGGGGAGTGGAATCCTTGGGAACCCGGTCCCTGAAGGTTTAATTACAATGCCTGCCATGATAGGTGAAGTTTGGGCTTCTGTGGACCAAACAGAGTCCTGCGGCGGGGAAAAGGTAAGTGGGGGCCCCTCAGGAACTTGGTTCTATTGAGGGGACCCCCAAGCCTAATATGTCTTTCTGCCTGTTACCTAACGGTATTCCCGCTAAATATTTATGCATGCCTGTAACTACTAAAAAATTTAATATTTTTAATAGTGGTCAAGAAAAAAAAAATATATAGACTGCGGTACCTGTGTTAATCCACTAGAGGCCGCTGTGGAACGTTTCTTGTCATGTGGACTAGTTTCTTTTCATCAGAGCAAGTCCAGGCAGATGGTGAGTTCTCTTGTGGGAAACTGCTTCCTCTGTCATGTTGCAATGCTCGTCCATCCCCCGGCCCGCGGCAAAAGGGCCCTGTCTCTTGTCCCTAGTTTCCTTTTTCAAAAAAGGGCGCCGAAGGCGCACGTGCCCGCGCGCGTGCACGCGCCTCTATATATAGAGGTGAGCTGGGAAAGGGGGCGGAGCTTGGGGGATGACGCTCTGTGCGCGCCGCAGCGCTTCTGCGCATGTGCGGGCGTCCCAGCATGTTAAAAAGCACAATTATGTGTTGTGAGCTGGCTATGGAGTGCAGAGACAGAGCTGGCAACATTTAAAAAAGGCATACAGCAAGCGGTTGATGCAGGCATCCCCATAGAAAGGCACATTAGTAGACACCAACTGTTTTTATAGCAGCAATTGTGCTAGACTATTGTCAGTAAGTGGTGTATTTCGGCTGGAATACCTCAGCTTTGGGCTTAGGAATATGCCGTCTAAAAACTCCGGGACTAAAAATCCCAGGAAGCATAGGGGGTCTCCATCGGGCTCTGAGGATCTTGGGCATGCTTCGGCTGCACCAATCTCCCCTGAAGAATCAGAGGTTAGTGACCGTAGAGCACCCTCAGGAGTACCTGGTACTGTGGCTGTCCTCAGTTCACCTGCTCCTGTGTATGTAACAGAGGAGGTTTTTTCCTCAGCTCTGGGAGGGCTGGAAGAGAGATTGTCAACATTGATCGCTGCTTCCCTGTCACAGGGAAAAAGCGCTCGATCTCCGTCTCCTCCCTCAGAGTACCTGTTAGCAGAGCAACAGTCCCATACAGGGATCGACCTACCTGAAGGGGATCAGGATGAGGTCGATTCTGTTGTAGAGGAATCAAAAAACAAAAAATGCAGCGCTAAACAAAAGTGAAAATAAAAAACACCCAGTGTGATAAAAAATAATGTCCAATTAAGTGACAAAATTCATGTAAATGGTGAAGAAAGTCTCTAATAAATAAAACGATGCTTGAACAGATGTGTATGAAATCTGCAATCTTGGAAAAGAAGTGTGGATAACCACCACCAATATATGGAAGGCTTACCGGAACAAGTGAACCCAAACAAACATACGTTTGAAGGGTCACATCAGGCTTTTAGATGTATGTCTCCTCCTGCACTGATCCTATACAGGTATATCCTCAGGACAATGCTCTCGGCAATGGTAATGGAGGTGAATGGAGAAAAGGCTCAAATGGTGGTAAACCAGAATGCCGATCAGATAAATATATGGGAGAAAAGAGAAGGGCACATGGCATAATATCGTCTAAAAATCAAACTTTAATGTAGGCAGATACACTTACATCAAGATGGTTTAAACAAACGCTTGTACAACAGTGGCAGCAGTGGAATCGCCCGACGCGTTTCGCAAAAAGGATTGCATCATCTGGAGTGAATATCCACTACTGCTTCCACAACATTTATAGAAAATATAACCCCAAGGAGAAAAACCTCACCTGGGAGTTCAATCAGTCAGCATCCACTTCCTGTGTGGTCCAAAATGGCGCATGGGCGTGCGTTTCAAGCCTCCATATGGAAAAGGAGTAATCAAGCTCCATGATGGATCCTCAGAGTGGAGGAGTGGCATATACCCATTCGCGGCATGGATTGGATATCCACATGAGCAGAGACCGCCCCATATGTAAAAACCAATGGTAGACACATGACTCGCGTGTCATAACTTGGAGGGATTGGGAATTAGCGTGTCAAAAGGTGACACACTGTCCCAAATGGGCATTCGCAACGGAACGTGACTCGCATCACGTCACGTCACATGGAACGCAGCGCAACCAATTGCCATCAACCCCGTACCGCAAAGCGTTCCACGCCTGCGGGACAGGGACGCATCAAAGCACTTCCTGCCCAGACCGACGCGATACCGCACTCGCGGTGACGTGATGTGCAAACACGTGACCTACGTCACGTGACTGCATTAGGGATGACGCGACGCATGTCCATGTGACCAACAGTCACATGACCGCATCAAACACGGAATGCGGAAGAAAACGTTCTCCGCACTGCCCGACAGTAAACAAATAGGGGAAAACATTAGGATAGACCAAACCCGTGTGGGTGCAGGACTAATACACTCCCTAATGTGAGATGTTCAAAAGCCTGTTGTGCTCCGACGGGGTAACCAATCCTGCAAGGACACATCTGCGGACCCTACTGAAAGATGGAGCTTAATCCAAACAACACAAGGATCCGCAGATTCAGGCTTCAAAAAGTACACCAAAAGGGACCAGAAATATAAAACATACATAATATAGGACTCTATAAATCATATTATTAATAAGAATCCTTAATTTATTTAAAAACAAAACTTATTAAAATGGAAACTTCAAAAATCATGCAGATAAATTGTAAATCTGCATTAGTCCCCAAAGACACAGGTCTTCAAAAAATATTATTTTTCCGTGTATAGATGAAAAAGGTGTACATATATTACAAAAAGGGGGGGGATGGGTGTTAAATTAACACTCATGAGTGAGTGTGAACCTGAGATGATAATAGCACAGACTGGAACCCCACATGCATGGATGCTCAAAAATTGAACCCCCACATATCCAACCACCCCAATATACATTACAAACAGTAGATGCATCAAATAAAGATACATACGTCTCATATATACACAATGTGAAATATGGAATAGACCTGATCTGATATAAATAAAATGGAGAACTAAAAATATGTAAATGAGAATAAAATTGTAATAAATTGAAACAAGAGAGAGAACACATGTCACACATGTAAAAAAGACCCACAATCTAAGACTTGTTAATGAAGGAATTAATATCCCATTCAACGTTCAATCCCAGTGGCCTATGAGTTTGTAATTCATAGATCCAGAAAGTTTCTAATTGAGAAACTCCTCTGGTTTTAGGACCGCCCCTCCAAGGGGGAACATAATGGTCAATGATGAGAAATTGAGTGCCAATCGGATTCCTATTATGGCACAACCTAAAATGTCTGGGTACGGTGTGGTGAGTATCACCCCCCAAAATAAGGGAGATGTGCTCACCCACCCTAACAGAGAAGGCGCGGATGGTGAGGCCTACATACTGTTTGCCACAACAACATGTAATAAGGTATACGACATGTGTAGTGGCACAAGTGCAAAATTGTTTAATGGGGTAAGTTTTACCTGTAACAGTGGATCTAAATTCTAAAGTTTTACTTCTCCCAGCAGTGTTGAACTTACAAACACTGCACCTTTTGCATGGATGGTATCCTATAAGTTGATGAAAAAAAGAGGGGCGTACGGAGGGATTGATAATGTTGGGGGCTATCCTACTCTGGAGCGTAGGTGCACCTCTAAAGACTACCTTAGCCTGTACAGGCAGTACTGTGCCTAAAACACTATCATTCCTTAGGATGTCCCAATGTTTGGCCATAATAGCCCTCACCTGTTTATGTTGGATAGAAAAGGATGTGAGCATGGCCCACCTGAAATTGTCATTTTGTTCTCGTTTGGGCCTAACTTCCAACAGAGAACTTCTGTCAACATCCAGAGTGTTCTTAAGATCTCTCTCAATATTGATGGCATCATAGCCCTTATCTAGAAATCTCTGTTTAAGGACCTCCGCCTGGATCTTGAACGTCTCAGTATCCGTACAGTTCCGACGCAGTCTTAGAAATTGGCTGCGTGGGACCGAATTCAGCCAAGACCGATGGTGGCAACTATCATTAGGGATGAAGCCGTTCCGATCGGTCTTTTTGAAAAAGGTTTGAAATCGAAATTGATTGTTAATGATGCTGATCTCAAGATCTAAAAATTGGATCTTATCGGGGCTTGCCACGTAAGAGAGTGATATGCCCCTGTCGTTAAGGTTCAGATGGTCCATAAAAACCTTCAATGATGTCATGTCGCCATCCCAGAGGAATCAACAGTGGAAGAGCCATTCTCAGCATCACATGCTGAAAGATTATGGGTTCAGTGCCTGACTAACATGGTCCGATCAGCATTTAAAATGCCCCTTGCGGAGCCATCATCCACTTCTGTCTCCTCGTTGGGGTCGCTAAAAGCTCCCCAGACTGTTTGTTCCTTTCCGATCCATCCTTTACTGGAAGGGCTCATTTACCAGGATTGGGAGCATCCTGATAAAATATTTACTCCTCCCAAGAGATTTCAGGTGGTCTATCCCATGGAGAATAAGTTCATCAAAAAATGGAGGGTCCCTACAGTGGACACAGCCATCTCTTGTGTGAATAAATCACTGACATGTCCAGTGGATAATGTCCAAATGTTCAAGGACCCAATAGATAAAAAATTAGAGTCCTTATTAAAATCTGCTTTTGGTACAGCAGGCTTGGTGACACAACCAGCAGTGGCAGCTATTGGGGTCTGCCAAGCAGTGAAGGATCAGTTGAAACAGGTCTTAAGAGACTTGCCAGATCAGCAGGCTTTTGCCCTAGCTGATCTACCTAGAGCCTTATGCTTTGCGGTTGACGCTATAAAGGATTCAATCCATCAGGCCTCCCGCCTTACGCTGTCTGTAGTACATATGCGCAGGCTTCTGTGGCTCAAAAACTGGTCTGCTGAAGCTCCCTGTAAAAAATTGCTGGTCAGCTTCCCATTTCATGGTGAACGCTTATTCGGGGAAGACCTGGACAAATATATCCAGAAAATTTCCAGCGGTAAAAGTACACTTTTGCCGGTTAAAAACAGAGTTAGAGGTCCCTCTTTTAAGAGGCCTGCTTCTCCAGTCCCTAGGACATCGGCTGTGAAACAGTTCCGACGGCCTCCTCGGTCAAATCCCGGGGGTAAAAATCAGGGACAATTGCAGGGTAACAAGAAACCCTGGATCAGGAGAGGTACAAAACCTCCCCCAAAGTCAAATGCATGAAGGGTTGCCCCCACTCAATCGGGTGGGGGGAAGACTTCAGTTGTTCGCAGAGACCTGGCGGGACACGATCAGAGACAGATAGGTGCTCTCCGCAGTAAGTCTGGGATACAAATTGGAGTTAAAAGACTCCCCTCCTTCCCATTTTATAAGGTCAAACGTGCCAAGGGATCCCCAGAAGAGAGGATCCCTCCTGTTGGCACTAGAACAATTATTGCTCCAAGCAGTAATTATAGAGGTTCCCCTGGAAGAATGGGGGTTCGGGTTTTACTCAAACCTCTTTACAGTCCCGAAGCCAAACGGGGACGTGAGGCCCATATTAAATCTAAAAGGGCTAAACAAATTCCTACATATCAGGACTTTCCGGATGGAGTCGATCTGATCGGTGGCCACTGCCCTACAAGGGGAGGAATGGTTAGCCTCGATCGACATCAAAGATGCTTATTTGCACATTCCCATCTTTCCAGTCCACCAAAAATTTCTACGCTTTGCGGTAGAAGGGCGCCATTTTCAGTTCAGAGCCTTACCCTTCGGTCTGGCCACAGCACCACGAGTGTTCACAAAAATTCTGGCCCCATTATTGGCCAATCTAAGAACACGAGGTGTAATGATAATGGCATATCTAGACGACTTGTTGCTGATAGACCACTGAGTGGAAAAACTAGAAGTGGTTGTTCACGAGACAATCGAGTATCTGGAATATCACGGTTGGATTATCAACCGAGACAAGTCAGCCCTAAAACCAGTCAAAAGTCTGGAATACTTGGGGCTAAGGCTGGATTCAGACCAGAGAAAAATTTTCTTGCCTCAAGAAAAGGTGTCGTCTTTGAGAGATTTGATCCACCTAGTGGGTACAAAAAGACAGCCATCCATACGCCTGTGCATGAGGCTGCTGGGAAAAATGGTGGCATCATTCGAAGCAGTACCCTACGGTCAATTCCATTCAAGGAATTTGCAAAGGGCCATACTGTCAGCCTGGAACAAAAAAGTTCAGGCCCTAGACTTACCAATGTCCTTGTCCCCTTCCGTTCGCAAGAGCCTCCGTTGGTGGTTGGTTCCCCAGAATCTGGAAAAAGGGAAAGCCTTCAGTCCGATTTCTTGGAAGGCGGTCACTACAGATGCCAGCCTTATAGGCTGGGGAGCAGTACTGGAGCAATGGTCTCTCCAGGGCAGATGGTCGGATGCAGAAAAGGCTCTGCCCATCAATCTCTTAGAGATACGAGCAGCCCGGTATGCCCTAGTAGCATGGACATCCAAACTCCAAGGGTCCCCTGTCAGAATTCAATCGGACAATGCCACGGCAGTGGCATATATCAATCATCAGGGTGGCACCAGGAGTCGTGCAGCCCAGAGGGAAGTAAATTGCATCCTGAAATGGGCAGAAAGATATGTCCCAGCCATATCTGCGGTATTCATTCCAGGAGTGGAGAATTGGAAGGCGGACTTTCTAAGTCGCCAACAATTATGCCCAGGGGAATGGTCCCTTCATCCCGAGGTTTTCCGGACAATATGTCAGCGGTGGGGAACACCGGATGTAGATCTGCTAGCATCCAGATTCAACGCAAAAGTGGACAGGTTTGTCTCTTGGACAAGGGATCCCCTAGCTTGCGGCTCGGATGCCCTAGTGTTCCCTTGGGATCAGTCAAGCTGATATATGCATTCACACCGCCACAATTGTTACCTCGATTACTCTGCAGAATCAGGGTAGAAAAGAAACCAGTGATTCTGGTAGCTCCAGCGTGGCCCCGAAGAGCATGGTACGCGGAGATTGTAAAGATGTCTGTGGGGAGTCCTTGGACCCTCCCACATCGTCCGGACCTGCTTTCGCAAGGACCGATATACCACCCTTCCTTACCAGCCCTAGGTTTGACGGCCTGGCTATTGAAGCCCACATTCTAAAAAAGAGAGGTCTCTCTAATCCTGTGGTATCTACCATGATCAATGCCAGGAAGCCGGTATCCAGGCAGATCTACTATAGAATCTGGAAGGCGTACATCGCCTGGTGTGAAGCCAAGAAATGCCATCCACGTAAGTACGTAATAGGTAGGATTCTGGACTTCCTACAGTGGGCTGTAGATAGGAAGCTTGCCTTGAGTACTATCAAGGGTCAGATTTCGGCCTTGTCAATATTTTTTCAAAGGCCCTTGGCTTCGCATTCACTAGTCAAAGCCTTTATACAAGGAGTGATGCGTATTAGCCCTCCGGTTAATATTCCCATATGTCCATGGGACTTAAACCTGGTTCTGTCGGTTCTACAGAAACAACCATTTGAACCATTACAGCATATTTCCCTGGTTCTTCTCACCAGGAAATTGATTTTTCTAGTAGCCATTTGTTCGGCTAAAAGAGTGTCGGAATTAGCCGCTATGTCCTGTAGGGAGCCATATCTGGTTATCCATAAGGACAGAGTAGTGTTACGTCCTCATCCAGCCTTTCTTCCTAAGGTGGTATCGAGGTTTCATTTGAACCAAGATGTGGTTCTTCCTTCTTTTTTCCCCAAGCCTAGTTCAGTAGAGGAAAAGTTATTACATTCTTTGGATGTAGTAAGAGCAGTTAAAGCTTATCTAAAAGCCACTGCTCAGATTCGCAGAACGGATACTTTGTTTATTCTGCCGGAAGGCCCCAGAAAGGGTCAGGCAGCGTCAAAATCTACTTTAGCCAAGTGGATTCGACAGGTCATTATGCAAGCCTATGGCTTGAGAAGGAGACCGCCTCCGTTCAAAGTTAGGGCGCACTCCACGAGAGCAGTTGGAACTTCATGGGCAGTTCATCACCAGGCCTCCCTGGCTCAAATCTGTAAGGCCGCAACATGGTCTTCAGTACACACGTTTACTAGGTTCTACCAGGTGGACGTTAGAAGTCAGGAGGATGTCGCCTTTGGGCGCAGTGTGTTGCAGGCCGCAAAAGATCCTCATGTCTGATAGCGCTCAGCTTATGTATGGTGTACCCCCCCCCCCTCATTGGGCATTGCTTTAGGACATCCCACATAGTAATGACTATGCCGCTCTGTGTCCCGTGATGTACGAGAAAGAAAATGCGATTTTTATAACAGCTTACCTGTAAAATCCTTTTCTTGGAGTACATCACGGGACACAGAGCTCCCACCCCTCTTTTGGGGACACTTATTGCTTTGCTACAAAACTGAGGTGCTCCCGGATGGGAGGGGCTTATATAGGGGAGGGTACTTCCGGTTTGGAAGTTGCCAGTGCCAGCACCTGAAGGTAAACTATATAACCCACATAGTAATGACTATGCCGCTCTGTGTCCCGTGATGTACTCCAAGAAAAGGATTTTACAGGTAAGCTGTTATAAAAATCCCATTTTTTTGAATCGAGTGCATCAGATCGCACCGCTGCTATTTGCAACATATGTCTCAAGCGTATCTCGCATGGCCAAAACATCAGCCGCTTGGGCACCACATGCTTGACCAGACATATGTTGACCTGCCATGCAGCTCGTTGGCAAGCGTACCTTAAAGACCCACACCAAAGAACAAAGCGGACCTCTCCTTGCTCCTCATCAGCTGGGATCTCCAACCCCATTATACCTTCAGTCCTCTCTGAAACCTGCACTGAGAGGAATGAAGGTGTAGAATTAGGTGTGTCACAGCCAAGTACTTGCGGGCACTCTGCTAGCAGTACACCAACGTCCGATTGTAGCAGGCAAATTTCCCTGCCTCAGCTGCTGGACCGTCGAAAGAAGTTCCCTCCCAGCCATCCACATGCCCAGCGGTTGAATGCTAGCTTGGCTAAATTGCTAGCACTTCAACTGCTGCCTTTTCAGTTGGTAGACTCGGCCCCCTTCTGTGAGTTTGTGCAATGTGCGGTTCCTCAGTGGCAGGTTCCCAAACGCCACTTTTTCTCATGGAAGGCGATTCCGGCTCTCTACCGGCATGTGGAAGGCAATATCCATGCCTCGCTGGACAGGGCGGTCAGTGGTAAGGTGCATATTACCGCTGACTCATGGTCCAGCAGGCATGGACAGGGACGTTACCTTTCTTTCACGGCCCATTGGGTCACTCTTTTGGCAGCTGGGAAGGATGCAGGACAAGGTGCAGTAGTGTTGGAGGTTGTTCCACCGTCACGCCTCCAAAATGCTACTACTGGTTGTGACACACCTCTCTCCACCCCCTCCTCTTCTTCTTCCTCCATGGCCTCTTCCTGTGCTTTGTCCTCGGAACCAGCGGTGCTCCATAGGCGTTCAAAGGGCTACGCAAGTACGCAGGCAAAAAGATGCCATGCCGTGCTTGCGCTGGTGTGTTTGGGGGACAGGAGCCACACTGGGGCAGAGGTTCTGTCTGCTCTGCAGGGGCAGGCCGAGAGGTGGTTGACGCCACGCCAGCTTAAGCCAGGAATGGTGGTTTGCGACAATGGCACCAACCTCCTCTCCGCCCTCCGACAGGGACAACTGACCCATGTGCCCTGTGTGGCTCACGTCCTTAACCTGGTGGTGCAGCGGTTCTTGTGCAGGTACCCGGGCTTACAGGATGTCCTGAGGCAGGCCAGGAAAGTCTGTGTGCATTTCCACAGATCATATAATGCCAGTGCTCGCCTGGCTGAGCTGCAAAGGGAGTTGAACCTGCCCAAGAACCGTCTTATAAGTGACATGCCCACCAGGTGGAACTCAACGTTGGCCATGCTGCAGCGGCTGCACACGCAGCAGAGGGCCATCAATAAGTACCTGTGCGACTTCGGCACCAGGACAGGGTCAGGGGAGCTCGTTTTTTTTTCACCAAGCCAGTGGGGCATGGTCAGGGATGCATGCACTGTCCTGGCACCAATTGAAGAGGCCACGAGGATGGTGAGCAGTGACAGTGCATGCATCAGTGACACTACCTCTTGTCCACCTGTTGGAGCATACACTGCGTGGAATAATGGACAGGGCACTTGAGGCAGAACAGAGGCAGGAAGAGGAGGACTTCCTTGCCTCTCAAGGCCCCCTTTACCCTGACAGTGTTCCTTCTGTCCCACCCATCGCACAGGAAGAGGAGGAGGAGGAGGATTGTGTCAACATGGAGGTAGAACCTGGCACTCAGCATCAACAGCAGCAGTCATTTAGGGATGATTTACAGTCCCAAGAAACCCGTGGACTTGTACGTGGCTGGGGGGAGGTGGCTGCGGATCATGCCGTCCTTAGTGACTCAGAGGACTCCGGACCGAATGCCTCAGCTAACCTACGCTGCATGGCCTCCCTGATCCTGCAAAGCCTGCGGAAGGATCCTCATATTCTTCGGATCAAGGAGAGGGACCATTACTGGCTGGCCACTCTCCTTGATCCACGGTACAAGGGTAAGGTTGCGGACCTTATCTTGCCGTCACAGAGGGAGCAGAGGATGAGACATCTCCGGGAGGCCTTGCAGAAAGGTCTGTGCAACGCGTTCCCAGAGACTGGGAGGTTACAAATTCCTGGTCCTGGACAACGAGTTGCTGAGGCCTCGGTCAGTCAAAGAAGGAGCGGTGGGGAAGGTGGCCGTCTGACCGATGCGTTCAGGCAATTTTTTAGTCCGCAGCCCCAAGGTATGATCGGTTCCAGCAACCATCGCCAGCGTCTGATTTACATGGTCCAGGAATACCTAGGGGCAAGGTCAGACTTGGACACCTTTCCCACCGGCCCAATTTTTCAACCCCTGTTTAACAGGGGTGTGTAATCACAATTTTTGATGCAATGCTTTGCAACAGGGCTCATTGCTGCGCTCCAAATACAGTATCTGTGATGGGTTGAAGTGTTGTGGCACCAGCACCAGTGCCTAAGGCCCAATTTTTCTGCCCCTGTTCAACAGGGGCATGTAATAACAATTCTTGATCTAATATTTCACAGATGGGACCATTCCTGCGCCCACCAAGAATAACTGTGAGGACTTACAGTCTTGTGGCACCAGCACCACCGCCACCACCAAAGGCCCAATTTTTCAGCCCCTGTTCAACAGGGGCATGCAATTACAATTCTTTATCTAATTATTCACAGCAGGGCCCATTCATGTGCCCAACAAGAGTAACTGTGAGGGCCTACAATGTTGTGGCACCAGCACCAAAGGCCCAATTTTTCCTACAACTGTTCAACAATGGCATGTAATTACAATTCCTGATATAATAGTTCACAGCAGGGCGTTCCAGCGCCCACCAAGAGTAACTGTGAGGGCTTACAGTGTTGTGGCAACACCAACACCTAAGGGGCAAATTTCTGCAGAGTATATACGGCAGGCCCCTACTTTCAAACATCCAACTTACAAACGACTCCTACTTGCAAACGGAAGGAGACAACAGGAAGTGAGAGGAAATCTACCCCTAGGAAGGGAAATTCTCTCCTGTAAAAGTTAATATGGGATAAAGGTGTCTCCTCTCTACTGATGCTTTATCACCAATCCTTGTTTCAATAAAAACCCCACTTTTCCAAAAACATTTTGTCATTGGGACGGAAAGTGAGGTGAAATCTTCTGAACAGGTGCACAGACAGCAAAACAAATGTTACAGGGGTAATAACCCTTCCCTATGTTCTCCAAAAAGCTTAAAAATAGATTTTTTGGCTATGGCTACTTTAAAAAAATGTACCTGTTCCAAATTAGAAAAAGATTCTACTTAAGAACAAACCTACAGTACCTGTCTTGTTTGCACCGCCTGTATACTGCTGTTCAGAGTATATAGGGCCTTTTTTTAATTTTGGGTGCCGGGTTCCCCTTAATATCCATACAAGACCCAAAGGGGCTGGTAGTGGGGTACCCATGCCATTTTTCTCAATGATTTTCATCCATATTGCTGAGACCAGACATTACATTAATGCTGCAAACAGTTTTAAATTACCTTTTTTTTTCCTTTAGAAATGTAATTTTGTGCAGGGACAGTTCTAAACACGGGAAACACGTGGCACTTCACAGGCATACTTTAGACACCCCCCAGGTACGATATTTAAAGGAATATTTCACTTTTTTTTTTTCACTTTATGCATCATTAAAATGACTGCTCCCGAAAAAACGTCCATTTTTAAAAAAAATTTTTGCATTGATACATGTCCCCTGGGGCAGAACCCGGGTCTCCAAACCCTTTTTAGGACAATGACTTGCATATTAGCCGTTATAATTAGCACTTTTGATTTCGACCGTTCGCATCCATTGTATTTAATAGGGTTCTAAAGTTCGCGCGAACTTTTGGTCCGTTCGCAAGTTCTGGTGCGAACCGAACCGGGGGGTGTTCGGCTCATCCCTAGACAAGTCTGATCATTGGAGAAAGCATAGCGAGTTCCCAGCATAGCTAGAGAACTGGCCATGATGTGCTCTAATGCTTAGTGTGGTCAGTTTATGATGGGAACACAGAGAAACTGACAGGAATACCAGTGATTTCACACAAAGGAAGCAATACAAAGAGAACAGGATGTTTTATCGTACAAGTACATGTTACCGCAGGCACATATCAGGAATATGACGTGTTGGGATAACAAACTCTTTAACAGCATGGTTGTTGAAGCTTAGGTCTAGAGTGACATGGGTTTATTCCATTCAATCACCCTTTCCCTACTGAAGGCAAGGAAGTTGACTTTTCATAAAGCTTATCACCCCTGGAAGCAGGGGTCAAGTCCTGGGGAAAAAAAGTATGGGAACTCCCACCCAAGATCTACTTCCCCACCATAAAAAAAAAAAAATGATACGCTCATATGCATATATATTTCAAAGAAAATACAGTGCAACATTTATTTTAAAGTGCCAGTTTACAAAAACAAAATAAATTAACTTGTCAAACTAAAAGAATAATCGCACACACCTCGGGGTACTCGGTACTGGCCTGGCTGGTCTCAGGGTGCTGGCCTGGCTGGTCTCAGGGTGCTGGCCTGGTTGGTCTCGGTGCTGGCCTGGGTACTGGCCTGACTGGTCTCGGTACTGGCCTCGGTGCTGGTCTGGCTGGTCTCAGGGTGTTGACTGGCTGGCTGGCCTCAGGGTACTCGGTCCCCCATCCACCTCTGTACCCCCCTCCACCTCTGTACCCCCTCCACCTCTGTTCCCTCGTCCACCTGTGTTCAACTCTGTACCCCCCATGTCCACCTCCGTACCCCCTCCACCTCTGTACCCCCTATGTCCATCTCTGTACCCCCTCCACGTCCACCTCTGTACCCCCCATGTCCACCTCTGGGTTCATCTCTGTACCCCCTCATGTCCACCTCTGTACCCCCTCATGTCCACCTCTGTACCCCCTCATGTCCACCTCTGTACCCCCTCATGTCCACCTCTGTACCCCCCATGTCAACCTCTGTACCCCCCATGTCAACATCTGTACCCCCCATGTCAACATCTGTACCCCCCATGTCAACCTCTGTACCCCCCCATGTCAACCTCTGTACCCCCCATGTCCACCTCTGTGTTCACCTCTGTACCCCCTCCACCTCTGTTACCCCGGTCCACCTGTGTTCACCTCTGTACCCCCCATGTCCACCTCTGTGTTCACATCTGTTCCCCCCGTCCATCTCTGTACACACCCATGTCCACCTCTGTACACCCCCCATGTCCACCTCTGTACACCCCTCATGTCCATCTCTGTACCCCCCATGTCCACCTCCCACTTCTGTACCCCCCCCCATGTCCATCTCTGCACCCTCCATGTCCACCTCTCACTTCTGTACCCCCCCATGTCCACCTCTCACTTCTGTACCCCCCATGTCCATCTCTGTACCCCCCATGTCCACCCCTCACTTCTGTACCCCCCATGTCCACCCCTCACTTCTGTACCCCCCATGTCCATCTCTGTACCCCCCATGTCCACCTCTCACTTCTGTAGCCCCCCCATGTCCATCTCTGTACCCCCTATGTCCATCTCTGTACCCCCTATGTCCATCTCTGTACCCCCTATGTCCATCTCTGTACCCTCCATGTCCACCTCTCACTTCTGTACCCCCCATGTCCACCTCTCACTTCTGTACCCCCCATGTCCACCTCTCACTTCTGTACCCCCATGTCCATCTCTGTACCCCCCATGTCCATATCTGTACCCTCTATGTCCACCTCTCACTTCTGTACCCCCCCATGTCCACCTCTCACTTCTGTACCCCCCCATGTCCACCTCTCACTTCTGTACCCCCCATGTCCATCTCTGTACCCCCCCATGTCGACCTCTCACTTCTGTAGCCCCCCATGTCCACCTCTCACTTCTGTACCCCCCATGTCCATCTCTGTACCCCCCATGTCCACCCCTCACTTCTGTACCCCCCATGTCCACCCCTCACTTCTGTACCCCCCATGTCCATCTCTGTACCCCCCATGTCCACCTCTCACTTCTGTAGCCCCCCCATGTCCATCTCTGTACCCCCTATGTCCATCTCTGTACCCCCTATGTCCATCTCTGTACCCCCTATGTCCATCTCTGTACCCTCCATGTCCACCTCTCACTTCTGTACCCCCCATGTCCACCTCTCACTTCTGTACCCCCCATGTCCACCTCTCACTTCTGTACCCCCATGTCCATCTCTGTACCCCCCATGTCCATATCTGTACCCTCTATGTCCACCTCTCACTTCTGTACCCCCCCCATGTCCACCTCTCACTTCTGTACCCCCCCATGTCCACCTCTCACTTCTGTACCCCCCATGTCCATCTCTGTACCCCCCCATGTCGACCTCTCACTTCTGTAGCCCCCCATGTCCACCTCTGTACACTCCTCCATTATTAGTACAGACTCCCCTCTCAGGACAAACCCCACCCGGGTGGCAGCTGGAGAGGAGAGGTGTGGAGCTGCACCGCCCGGGTGGAGAAGAAGATCGTGACAGAGAGGAGAACAAACGCATTGCCGGTGTCCTGCACTGCACGCCACGCCCCCAACGACGTCACTGAGCGGATCTCTCCGAACAGAGACAGCCGCTTCCATTACCACTGATATGAAGGGCTTGGGCAGGAAACAGGGCGGCGGTGACAGGCGGAGACAGCGGCTGCACTGCGGTGACCAGTGGTGTCCAGAGGGATGCCGACAAGGAGAGGAGGAGGGAGGGGAGCACTCAGGCGCTTGAGCGCCCCCACCTCTGTGGCGCCTGGGTGAACTGCACTCGGATCGGCCCGAGCGGCTGCTCTAGTCCTGCAAAGGGAACTGCGTTCCTGCTGTGAAAAAAGTGCAGGGACGCCGTTCCCGCAGGACTCGAGCCCTGCCTGGAAGGCTTACTTTGCATGGACAGTCTGGTTTGGTTCAGCATCAAGCCTTTATTTCCGCTAATTAGCATGTCACAGCCCTGCCCATTTTGTTTCAGAGACCATTTGTTTTTTATTCATTAGTTATGGCCTGCTTTTTGTAAAAGGCATTGCACACATTTCTACTTCTTCTCCTTTACCTCCATGGAACCCTGTCCTGATTCTTTTGACCCTTCAGAGGACAGCTTTTGAAACCATTAGGGATATTCCATTGTCTGACCTCATTACTATAACCTCTGCATGGAGAGTCTGAGTTGGTAGCCTTATCTTGCCTTATCAGGCCTAAAACCTTTTCTCTCTCTCTCTCAAATGTGGTTTCCTCCTTCCACTTCGGCCAGAACATTGTTCTTCCTTCCTTATGTACTGCTCTGAAACATCCCAAGGAATTTCTCTCCACTGACTTGATATGGCTTAAGCTGTGAGTCTGCCTCTCATCTACAGCCTTATTTCAGCAATTTGATTCCTTCTTTGGCCATCCCTGCAGTACTCGCAGGGGACTCCCTGCTTCTCCCTCTACAATTGCTAGGAGGATTATGCAAGTCATCATTCAAGCCTGTGGTCTAGAGCAGGGCTCAAAATTTCAAGTCCTGAGCTACTAGCCAGGCCATAAGGGTTACTCGCCACCAGTTGCCCCACCCAACTCCTGCCATGCCCCATCCCTAATCCCGCCCTCTATGCACGCCCCCATAAATTATCTCATGAAATGACACTTGAATGTTTTATGTGGAATTAAGTTACAAAAATAAATATTAACAAATTTATCAGTGCTGCCTATCAGTGCAGCCTCACCAGTGCCCATCAATGCAGCCTGACCTGTGCCCATCAATGCAGCATAACCTGTTCTCATCGATGCAGCGTAACCAATGCCCATCAATGCAGCGGGCCTGTGCCCGTTAATGCAGCGTGACCAGTGCCTATCAATGTAGCATAACCTGTGCCTACCAATGCAACATAACCAGTGCCCATTAATGCAGCGTGACCTGTGCCCATCAATGAAGCGTAAACCTGTGCCCATCAATGCATCCTGACCAGTGCCCAATGCAGCGTGACCTGTGCCCGTTAATGCAGCGTGACCTGTGCCCGTTAATGCAGCGTGACCTGTGCCCGTTAATGCAGCGTGACCTGTGCCCGTTAATGCAGCGTGACCAGTGCCCATCAATTCAGCGTGACCAGTGCCCATCAATGCAGCGTGACCAGTGCCCATCAATGCAGCGTGACCAGTGCCCATCAATGCAGCGTGACCAGTGCCCATGAATGCAGCGTGACCAGTGCCCATGAATGCAGCGTGACCAGTGCCCATGAATGCAGCGTGACCAGTGCCCATGAATGCAGCGTGACCAGTGCCCATGAATGCAGCGTGACCAGTGCCCATGAATGCAGCGTGACCAGTGCCCATGAATGCAGCGTGACCAGTGCCCATGAATGCAGCGTGACCAGTGCCCATGAATGCAGCGTGACCAGTGCCCATGAATGCAGCGTGACCAGTGCCCATGAATGCAGCGTGACCGGTGCCCATGAATGCAGCCTGACCGGTGCCCATGAATGCAGCCTGACCAGTGTGCATCAATTCAGCGTAGCCAGTGCCTATCAATGCAGCAGATCTGTGCATATCAATGCAGCGTGACCTGTGCCCATCAATGTACCGTGAATTGTGCCCATTAATGTAGCATGACTTGTGCCCATCAATTTAGCGTAACCAGTGCCCATCAATGAAGCGTAACCTGTGTCCGTTAAGGCATAGGTATGATTCAGACGACATATCAATGCCTCCAATTACCCCCCCATCCAGCACATCTATGCTCTCATTCCCCTCCCCACTTCCTCCCAGCACCCATCTTGTTTAATCCTCCATTGTACCAATGCCTCCAGCGCGCTGTCAAATTTACCATTCTCCTGAAGCCACAAGGATGCACACTGGGGGCGGACTGAGATGGTATGAGCCTGCCCACTTAGGACTGCCTTGCAGAGACATTTACCGCCCCACTCCTTAGATGTGCGGCAGGTGGAAGGCGGAGAAGGGCGGTCCCGGGCGTCTACTTCACTTCTATGGAAGTGCACCCTGTGTGGGGCGGGGATGTACGGCAGGTGGGAGGCAGAGAGGGGTGGTCCCGGGTGGCTATTTCACTTCTATGGACGTGCACTCTGTGTGGGGCGGAGATGCGTGGCAGGTGGGAGGCGGAGAGGGCCGGTCCCGGGCATCTCTTTCACTTCTATGGAAGTGCACTGTGTGGGGCAGAGATGTCTGGCTGACTGTTTGTATTGAAATGGCCACGCTGCGAGGCTCGCAGCGTGGCGGGGGGCACTGGCCTTATTTTTTCACTCGCCAAATGCGAGCAGGCGAGCGCAAATTTTGAGGGCTGGTCTAGAGAATAGGCTTCCTCCTTTCCCTGTTAAGGTTCACTTGACCAGATCTATTAGTGCTTCATAGGCTTTTTTAGCATCAGGCATCTGGTATTTAGATTTACAAGACTGCTACTACTTCTTTTCACAAGTTTAATGTATATTTGAGCCCTTACCTTGTAAAACAACCTATTCAGTTTAAAATAGAAATATATATATCACATTTATATATATATATTGTGACAGCAGGAAGGTAAAGTCACCTGGTTGCATCCAGGGGGGTAGATATATTTCGCCCAGATTCAGGCTTTACGCCGACTTATACAACTAGGTGGAGAGTTGTATAAGGCTAGTGGGCTCATGGATGACTCATACCTCTAGGGAGAGTGTGGGGCGTCGTGCAGACAGAGATGAGGAGACCAGCTGAACCTTGTCAGCTCATTTAGGCCTCTATAAGAACTCCCAGCTTCATTAGATGTTAGCTCATGCCTGGAACCAGACCTGTGTGGACTGTCTAGGGAGAGTGAACCCCTGTGCGGTGAGAAAAAGCCTGTGTGGCTATTTGCTTGGACATTTAAAACCAGGGACTTAGGGACTAGGACAGCACTAGGCTGATCCCAGTTGTTAGTTAGGAAACCTGTATGTTTACTCAGAGGTCAAGTTGACCAGGATTTATTTTATTTATGTTTCTTTTGCTTTGCTGTGTTTTGTCACTGTAAATAGAAAATAAACCGCACCTTTTTGATTTTGAAAACCACAACCTCCGTTTGCTGGGCCTGTTTTTGTCTGGGGAGCCCATCCCGGGGGTCACACACACCCGCTGCCGAGCTAACCCCCTCACAATATATATATATATATATATATTTTTTTTTAATTTGTTGCCCTCTACATAAGGGGCTTGAAAGTTGGAGGTGGAGCCTGCAGGGGCCGTGTCAACAAATGGAGAGGAACAGCAACACATTGATCTTCGCAGTGAAGAGCTGTGCAGGGGGCATTTTAGCACAGGTGTTGTCCTCTGTAGAACAGGCAGGCTGTGCTCCCAGCACAGCCAGAAAACTGACCACGCTGGGATGGATGCCTAGCGTGGCCAGTTTGAAATAGGAAAGCAGGGACTGGCAGGATCACCTGGGATTTCACACAAATGAAGCAATACAAAAAGAACAGGATACTTTTTAACACAAGTACATGGCAGAAAAGGTACAAATCAGCATCATGAAATGTTGGGGTAACATACTCTTTGTGTTTTCAGGTAAATGTTCAGGCGCCCTCTGATGCCAGTTTCAGCTGTTCTTTGAATTTTGTTGAACTCCTCGTTGACCCATTTGTACTGTGGGCCTGTTGACCTTGTTTGCTTTATTGCCCACTTATCCATTGGACTGTTTTGGACATTCCAAAATACAAAAAAGTGGCAATCACTCCTATAACTAGCGTTTGCAATAAGGTGCACATAGAAAGGCAAAACATATCACAAACAAACAAAAAATTTCCCAGCCAGCCTGCAAAACAACCAGATTGACCCTGTCTAACAATCTATGTTAAAAACGGAGGGTTTTGTTTGCACGCATTTGCAAATATATGCGTAAACTGCAGTGCCCGCATCAAGACTCCCTGTATACTGCAGTCCTAACTATAATTTTCAAAGTCTCCTAAATAGGAACAGATTAAAGTGATAGTAAACCGCTGGGAAAAAAATAACAACATGCAAGACAATAGCATATTGGGCTAGTATGCATCGCATACTCTAGCCCAATATGAAATACTTACCTTATGCCTGGTCACCACTGAGGGAGCTGAAATTTTCCCTCCCGTGTCTTCCAGGCAAGTTTTGGCAGGATACGCCGGACCTGCAGAGCGAATGCGCTGCTAACGTTAGCAGCTGCATGCAGGGTCAATATCTCCTAGACCTTGCAGGCTTAGAAGATGTTCTTTTTACCTACAGGTAAGCCTTATTATAGGCTTACCTGTAGGTAAAAATCACCAAGCGGGCAATACAACCGCTTTAAGCAGTGGATAGATTAAGGGGCAGGTGTGCCTTTTAGGAAGCCCAATCCTCCTCAAAGGTACGGAGAAACACATAACACTCAGCAAGAGCACAATGGAAGCGAAGGCATTGCGCACTCAATTCAACCAACTGTACAAAAAAGTGGCAACCACCCTTCTCTATAACTGGCCATTGCAGTAAGGCCAGTTCTATTTGTCTATACCCTCTGTTCTATTTCATAAGATATTCTTATTGCTTGCAACAAAACTGAGACTAGCTGGAAGTGGGAGGGGGTTATAAAGGGGTTGCCCTTGCAGCTTTTTTTTTTTTTTGCCCAATTACTAGAATGTAGCTGCATTTATCCCATGAGTAAGACCTTGTACTGTGTTTCAAGAAAATTATTTTATTGGTATTGAGTTTTATTTTTTGTACTTGCCATACAATCCTTTTCTCTGCGTTCACTGGAGGGCTGATCAGATGATGCTTTGCCAATGCCAATCTTGCTTTGCTGCTGCCTTTTGCCATTAAACTGAGTTTGTTCCACAGTGTGGCGGGTTTTGGCCACCATTGGGGCTGCCCCGTGTTGTCTTTTTGTGTTTTACTGGTACCTGGCATCCTACTTCTGCAGGTGGTTCTGCACCTAGTAGGTAATTATCTAAAGCTGGGTCCTCCAGTGATCAGAAGAAAAGTATTTTACGCTGAATACAAAAACCTAATTTCTCTTATCGTCCATGAACTGACACAGCTGTCATACTGATTACGTGTGGGTATATGTCCCTGCTTGCAGGAGAAGACCTAGGCAGAATGTTAGATGTTAAAACATTCTAGAACAAACCAGAGCTGAACAGCCCCGCCCAGGGGGGCGGTCCCTTCGGACATTACCCTCCCACCTGCAGCTAGCAGCCTCAGTTTTTTTGGCCTAGCAGAAGGAGAAGACGTGGCTCTCTCAGGAGCCAGTCTCCTGGAAGATTTTACTTTTAAATTTTATTCCTTTGGGAATTTTATTATTTTATTTTTGAGACCTTCAATAGTCGGCTGGGCAACAGGTTGGGTACACTGGTATCCTCGTAGTCTTGCCTGTCCGACCATCGAGCGTGCTGATCCTCGTCTTGTGTGCGTGAGACTCAGTTCACGACATACCCCATGACTCCAGGGGTGCCCGGGTTGCTTTTGGCTCCCGCGGTCCTCTCAAGATTGAACAGTACCTGACTGTCTGTATCTCTCGCGGTGGACCGGGCCGACAGCTACGCAGTACTGCTCTGTGATAGGTCTGTCTGAAACAAGCCAGTGGGTCCCTGAAAGGGATGGGTAAGTAGTCTCTCCTACTGCAGGTGAGTACATGCTGGCTGTGTTTCTTTATATGGGGGGTTTCTCCCTGTCTCCCCCCCGTTATGCTGCTCTCTGCACCCTGTACTGGTGCTGTGCTTTGTGGGGGTGCTTGGGGGTCACTCTGGCCTGACTGAGGGCGCTCCTGTCTGTTTTAATGGCCCTGGGAGAGGTGCAGTGTTCTGGTGTGAGTGTTGTACATACTGTTGTGGAGTAGGGGTTTACATGCATGCTTAGCAAAGCTAAGCTTCACAGGTTCAGTTCCTGAGTGGGGCTGTTTGTGTTCACGCGCTTGCCGTGCCACTAAACATGTGCGCCATTAACGCTGTGAGGTATTTAGAAAAGAAAAAACCGTGCTCGGCTGCCATTTTGCCACGTATCGATGGCGCAGTAATGTATGCTGCCGGCGGCCATTTTCTTGAAGCCGCAGCGTTTTTGCTTTTGGTTTCGGCCCCTATCGGCCGCTGCTGCGGCGCGATTCTCACAATCTCCTCACAGTCCAGTCTCCTCACTCTCCCCAGGCTTCACCCGCGCGGCAGCGCAGTTTCATACAATGGAATGAGCGGTCCTTACAGGGGTTGGTGAGTACTCTGGGTATCCCCTCCTCAGCTTCAGCATAGCCAGCGGGTGGACTGTGTTACTCACTATGAGTGTTTAAAAGTCTCAGAGGGTGGCAGTATGGAGTCTAGTTCACCTGCTTCTCCACACTTGTCTAAGGCAACTGGCAGTGCTCCTGCACCTGCGGTCCCAAGCGACTAGTTGTTGGCAGTCCTGGAATCATCCTTGTCAGGATGGAAGCGGTGTGCGAGCGCAAGGGAGCTGTAAAGCGCCCCCTCCCCACATATTCTCCTGTAGGGGAGTGCTTTGTCTCAGATATGGACCTAGCTATTGCTGCTCAGGACCCTAGCTCTGAGGATTTTTAGGTTTTTAAACCGGATATTCCCTGTGAGGAAGACCCCAGTTCTGAAAAACTGACAGGGTGCTTGTAAGTGACCTCATTGATGCTGTGAGAAACACTCTCTCAAGCTGAATGTTGAGGCTGAGGAACCTCAGGTAAAAGCAGTCTCCTTTGGTTCCTTTACAGCCGTTTATTCAAAAAGGTTTTTTCCATATGTGCCTTTTTTTGATACATTCATTGACTAAGTCTGGGATAAGCCGCAGAAGACTTTGAGGGTCCCGCAGCGCCTAGCCATGAGGTACCTCTTTGAGGAGGACCTGGTTAAGAAGGGGCTCTCCCCCCAGTGGTCGACCCCCCGGTCGACCGTTTGAATAAAGCTATCACGCTCCCAATGGAAGGGACTCCTGCATTTAAGGATCCCGCTGACAGGAGGTCAGAAGTGGTGAGTAGAACTATGTTTACCTTATTGGGGTCTGCCTTACGCCCTATAGGGGCGGCGACACTTGTGTCTCAAGACACTCACAGGATGGGCAAAGATTTTGCACCAGACGGTTCAGGAGCATAATCTCCCTCCTGAGACCATTACCCTGGCTCACCAACTGGCGCAGGGTTTGGTCTCTGTGTGTGATGCCACTTTGGATGCAGCCCCTTTCATTTCTGGGGCCTCTATCTGCTGTGGTGCTGCGTCGCCTTATCTGGCTGAAATGCTGGTCGGCCGGCCTAGCTTCCAAATAGCGCCTGGCTGACTTGCCCTTTAAGGGCGGTAGACTGTTTGGGGCCGCCCTGGATGCCATTATTATGGATGTCACAAGGGGTAAGAGCACCTTCTTTCCTCAGTCTGGTATGGAAAAAGGAGCCCCACCGTAGGCCGGGCCCTTGCTTTCCAGCAAAGAAGAATGAGTTTCTTCTCGTCAGTCAGAATCCACGGGTAAGCCCTCCCAGACTGGAAAAAGTGCGGCTGGGGGACATAAGCGTTCCTGGGTGCGTAAGCCTACCAAGCAAGCTCCCAAGCCCACCGCCGCATGGAGTCTTGCCCCTGCCCGACTCTGGGGTGGGGGGGACATCCTTGCAGGTTCACAGTTCAGTGGACCTCCCGGATCTCCGACCGGTGGGTGTGCGAGGTGGTCACCTCAGGATACAGGGTAGAATTCCGTTCCTGGCCCCCAGACAGATTCTTTAGCTCAATTTTCCCTCTCCTTCCTGCCCGTCGGGCGGCCCTCTTAAGGGCTGTACAGGATTGATCAGGTCCAGAGTGATTGTGCCGGTTCCGTCACAGGAGAGATTGTTCAGGGTTTCTACTCAAATCTGTTTGTAGTCCCAAAAGGTGGATGGGGGTTCGGCCAATCCTGGGCCTCAAGGCCTGACTGCTTTTGTGATGGTGCAAAAGTTCCACATGGAATCCATTTGCGCGGTGTTCGCTACACTCCATCAAGGGGATTTTCTGGCATCCTTGGACATCAAGGCCGCCTACTTGCATGTTCCGATCTGCGCACGTCAACAGTAGTTTCTGCGCTTGCGATCGGCGAAGACCACTATCAATTGTGGCTCTTCCCTTCGGCCTAGCCTCGGCACCAAAGGTTTTTTACCAAGGTGCTTGCTCCGGTTCTAGCCTTGCTGAGACAGCGAGGCATTGCTATTATGGGCTATCTGGACGATCTTCTTCTAAGAGCAGACAATGGCTCAGAATTAGAAGAAGTGTGACTATTGTCAGTCAGACCCTTAGGGACTTCGGGTGGCTCCCGAACATTCAGAAGTCGGTCCTGGTCCCGGCTCAGCATTTGGAGTATCTCGGTCTGATCCTGGACTCCATGGAGGCGTAGGTATTCCTAACCCTGGAGAAGTTACTGACTTTTCAGTCTGTAGTGCGGGTCCTGACGTCTCGGAAATGGTAGTCAACCCGTTTTTTGCATGAGAGTCCTAGGACTCATGAGGGCATCGTTCGAGGCTGTTCCGTATGCCCAATCACACACACGGGCATTACAGTAAGAGATCCTGTCCACTTGGTTCAAATCCCTGTTGTCCTTGGATCTTCAGATCCAGATGAGTCACCCACTCAGTGCATCCCTGGCGTGGTGGTTGGGGTCCCTGACTCTTCGGTCCGGGAAGTCGTCCCTCCCCATCCAGTGGACGGTGTTTATGATGGATGCCAGCCAGACGGGCTGCGGTGGAGTCTGGAGAGTCCTGTCAGCCCCAGCCCCAGGGCTTGGACTCCGGACGAAGCCGTTTACCGATCAATGTTCTGGAAATACGGGCAATCAGAATATGCCTCCGCACGTGGTCTCTATCGGCCGTCTACGTTCAAGCGTAGACCATTGACAGGCGGACTATCGGAGTCGCCAGACGCTGGACCAGGAGAGTGGTCCTTACACCTGGACATGCCGGTTGTGGACATGAGGGCCTCTCGACTCAATCGTAAGGTGTCAAGGTTTGTGGCCAGGTCCAGGGATCTTTGGTCGGATGCCTCGGATCCGTTGGTGGGCCCCATGGGGTCATTATCACCTGATATCTGTTATCCTCCGCTGCAGCTGCTTCCTCGCCTGCTGCGCAGGGTTGTGGCCGAAGGGATTCCGGTGATCCTCTTGCGCAGGGTGGGTCTCGGCGTCTTTGGTACGCTGATCTGGTACGTCTCATCGCGGACGTTCCTTGGCGGTTGCCAATAAGGGAGGACCTTCAGTTTCAAGGTCCTATTTTTCATCCTGTTTTACAGTCTTTGACTGACTTAACGGCATAGCTATTGGAAGCTAGGTGCTGAGAGTCCGAGGTCTCTCGGATTCGGTCATTTCGACCATGTCCAGGGCACGGAAGTCTTCCGCTTGAAAGATATAGCACCGTACCTGGGAAGCTTACATCGCTATGTGCAATGAGCTGGACTAGCGTCTACGGACGTATTCCGTCCCCAGTATCCTGCGGTCCTTGCAGCGTGGTGTGACCCAAATGCTTGCTTTGAAGTACCATTAGGGGTCAGTTTTCGGCCTTGGCCGTCTTCCTTCAGCAACCGCTAGTGGGTCATTCCTTGGTAGCACCTTTGTGCAGAGGGTTCGCCATGTGCTCCCTCTTGTTGAAACAACCTCTCCCTCCTCGGGATTTGAATTTGGTGCTCTCGGTTCTCCAGGAACCTCCCTTTGAAAATATCAGAGATATTCCCCTCTTGACCTTGTCTCAGGAGGTGGCCTTCTTAGTGGCCATTACTTCTGTCAGACGGGTGTCTGAGTTGGCGTCCTTGTCCTGCAAGTCGCCCTATTTGGTCATCCATAAGGTTAAGGCGGTGTTGCGTCCGCGACCTTCCTTTTGCAAAAGGTGGTCTCGGCTTTTCACCTACATGTGGACATTGTCCTCCCGTCCTTGTGTCCTCACACATCGCATTCCAGAGGGTTTGCGCTTCACACATTTTATGTTGGACGTGATATGACTCACTAGTTGTGTCTGTCTCTGGTCCGAACAGGGCCGAGCGGTGTCGTCTGCCACCTTTTCTAGATGGATCAGACAGACTGTTATACAGGCCTATGCCATTAAGGGGGTGGCCCCTCCCTTTCCGGTTACGGGTCATGCCACCAGGGCAATTGGTGCTTCCTGGGCTTTCCGACATCAAGCGTCGGTTGCACAAGTGTGCAAGGCGACGACCTGATCGTCCGTTCATGCCTTTTCAAAATTCTATAAGGTTGATGTGGCCCGCATCTTCGGATGCTTCCTTCGGTTGCAGGCCGCTGTTTAATGTTGCAACTCCTCCGTTGAGGAGCTCTGCTTGTTTGGAGTGAAGTTTTGGTTGTTCCTTTACTATTTTGCTCCCACCGTTTTCTTCTACTGCTTTGGGACGTCCCACACGTAATCAGTATGACAGCTGTGTCAGTCCATGGACGATAAGAGAAAATAGGATTTTTGTACTCGCCGTAAAATCTGTTTCTCTGATGTCCATGGACTGACGCAGCACCCACCCTTCCTTTTTTAAGGTTTGTACTGCTTTGTTACGAACTGAGGCTGCTAGCTGCAGGTGGGACAGTAATGTCCGGAGGGACCGCCCCCCTGGGCGGGGCTGTTCAGCTCTGGTTTGTTCTAGAATGTTTTAACATCTAACATTCTGCCTAGGTCTTCTTCTGCAAGCAGGGACATATACCCACACGTAAACAGTATGACAGCTGTGTCAGTCCATGGACGTCAGAGAAACTGATTTTACGGTGAGTACAAAAATCCTATTATTTTTCAGTAAAACATACAACAGAGCTAATGTTAATGCACAATGTAGTCCACAATTATTTTATTTAAATGTAAATTAGGCAAAATTTTGTGTGGTCCTGAAACAGCGGAAAACTACGATGCCTAACATTGTTTATAGGCAAGTCTTTTATAGCTTTTCAGTTAACTATTAACAATGGTCCTACAATTGTTCCTCTTACTCTGACATGTGTGGCAATACTTAATAAGTGTTTCCGAATTGCCGTTTGGGGGGGGGGGGGTGATGGATGTCTTTGAATGTTTTTGCGGGTGTCGTGTTTTTTTTTGGTTTTTTTTATATTTTATTTAACTTTTATTTTCAAAACTTTTTTTTTTTTACTTTTTCTTGTAACTTTATTGGTGACACAAGATGGTTGCCTGTTGGTTGAACTGGTGTCTTTTTTTTCAACCAGATTAACTATCCCTTTATATAATAACATAGTGCAGGATACTGGTTCTCAGAGTATGTTTGTCTAATAATGTCTTCTCTTTACTCGCCCTAAGCAGATTGAGGTCAATCTGTGTTGTAGAAATTCTAAGCGATTTGTTTGACTCTATTCAGGGTTTGGAGTTATCTACAGTATTCTTTGGTTTAGTAGCTGCACATATTATGCAGTGCAGCTGCTAGTGATCACGGCACACCAGCTATTTGTAGCTGCCAAGATAAGTATTGTAGTAGTCCCTAACTCCCTGCTAACTGCAGTTTACTAAAGGAAATAGACTGAGAGATTTTTAGTTGGTGCAAAACTCTGCTAGCCGATTGGAGAAAAGCCAATGTAGCACCAATATTTAAAAAAGAGCCAAAATACATCCCTGGGAATTACAGACCAGTTAGCCTAACATCAATAGTATGCAAGCTCTTGGAGGGGATGAGAAAGGACTATATACAAGATTTTAGTAATGAAAAAGGTATCATTAGCAGTAATCGGCATGGATTTATGAAGAATCGTTCTTGCCAAACCAATCTATTAACCTTCTAGTAGTAGGTGAGCTGCCATCTAGATAAAGAAAGGCCCGTAGACGTGGTGTATCTGGGTTTTGCAAAAGCATTTGACACAGTTCCCCATTAAGGTTTACTGTACAAACTATGGTCAGTTGGCATGGACCATAGGGTGAGTACATGGATTGAAAACTGGCTACAAGGGCGAGTTCTGAGGGTAGTGATAAATGGGGAGTACTCGGAATGGTCAGGGGTGGAAAGTGGGGTCCCCCAGGGTTTTGTCCTGGGACCAATTCTATTTCATTTATTCATAAACGACTTGGAGGTTGGAAAGAACAGCTCAATCTCTGTATTTGGGGACAGTACTAAGCTAAGCAGGGCAATAACTTCTCTGCAGGATGTGGAAACCTTGCAGTAGATCAGAACAAATTAATGGGGTGAGCGACTACATGGCAAATGAGGTTTAATGTGGAAAAATTTAAAATAATGCATTTGGGTGGCAAAAATATGAATGCAATCTACTCACTGGGGGGAGAACCACTGGGGGAATCAAGGATGGAAAGGGACCTGGGGGTCCTAGTAGATGATAGGCTCAGCAATGGCATGCAATGCCAAGCTGCTGCTAACAAAGCAAACAGAATAGTGGCATGCAATAAAAAGGAGATTCACTCCAGAGATAAAATGATAATTCTCCCACTCTACAAGACTCTGGTCCGGCCGCACCTGGAGTATGCTGTCCAGTTCTGGGCACCAGTCCCTCAGGAAGGATGTGCTGGAAATGGAGCGAGTACAGAGAAGGGCAACAAAACGAATAAAGGGACTGGAGGATATTCGTTATGAAGAAAGGTTACTGAACTTATTCTCTCTGGAGAAGAGACGCTTGAGAGGGGATATGATTTCTATTTACAAATACCGTACTGGTGACCCCACAATAGGGATAAAACTTTTCAGCGGAAGAGAGTTTAATAAGATACATGGCAACTCATTAAAATTAGAAGAAAAGAGGTTTAACCTTAAAATGCGCAGCGGGTTCTTTACTGTAAGAGCAGCAAGGATGTGGAATCCCCTTCCACAGGCGGTGGTTTCAGTGGGGAACATCAATAGTTTCAAGAAACTATTAGATAAGCATCTGAACGGCCACAACATACAGGGATATACAATGTAATACTGACATAAAATCACACACAGGTTGAACTTGATGGACTTTTTCCAACCTCACCTACTATGCAACTATGTAACAAAGTTGCAAAAGCCTTTAAGGTATACTGTATATACAGTGAGGGAAAAAGTATTTGATCCCCTGCTGATTTTGTATATTTGCCCACTGACAAATGATCAGTCTATAATTGTAATGGTAGGTGTATTTTAACAGTGAGAGACAGTATTACAAAAAAAACCCTGAAAAACGCATTTCAAAAAGGTTATAAATTAATTTGCATTTTAATCATTTCAGCCCCGGACCATTTTGGCTGCCAAATGACCAGGCCACTTTTTGCGATTGCGTCGCTTTAATTGACAATTGTGCGGTCGTGCGACTTGGCTCCCAAACAAAATTGGTTTGCGAAAAGTTATAGCGTCTACAAAATAGGGGATAGTTTTATGGCATTTTTAGTAATATTTTTTTTTATTAGTAATGGCGGCAATGAGCGATTTTTATCGTGACTGCGACATTGTGGCGGATACATCGGACACGTTTGGCGCTATTTTGGGACCATTCACATTTATACAGCGATCAGTGCTATAAAAATGCATTTGTTACTGTGTAAATGTGACTGGCAGTGAAGGGGTTAACCACACAAGTTGCTAGGTAGGGGTTAAGTGTGTCCTAGGGAGTGATTCTAACTGTTAGGGGGCATGGGTACGAGTGACACGTCACTGATCGCTACTCCCGATGAGAGGGAGCAGACGATCAGTGACATGTCACTAGGCAGAACGGGGAGATGCTGTGTTTACACTGGCATCTCCCCGTTCTTCAGCTCCATAACACGATCGCGGGCACCCGGCGGACATCAAGTCTGCGGGTCCCGTGGGCACGGTCACAGAGCTTGCGGCAGGCATGGCGGCAAATTTAAAGTGACATAAATATACGTTACTTTGCCTGCCCGTGCTTTTCTGCCGACGTATATATGCGTGAGCTGGTCCTTAAGTGGTTAATGAGTGAAATAAGTATTTGACCCCTTTGCAAAACCTGACTTAGTACTTGATGGCAAAACCCTTGTTGGCAACCAGAGGTCAGACGTTCCTTGTAGATGGCCATCAGGTTTGCATACATGTCAGGATGGATCTTGTCCCACTCCTCTTTGCAGATCCTCTCCAAGTCATTAAGACTGACATTTGGTAACTCGACCCTTCTGCTCCCTCCACATATTTTCTATGGGAATAAGGTCTGGAGACTGGCTTGGCCACTCCAGGACCTTTATGTGCTTCTTCTTGAGCCACTCCTTTGTTGCCTTGGTGGGTGTTTTGGGTCATTGTCAAGCTGGAATACCCATCCACGACCCTTTTTTAATGCCCTGGCTGAGGGAAGGAGGTTCTTACCCAAGATTTGACGGTGCATGTCCCCAGCCATCATCCCTTCGATACGGTGAAGTTGTCCTGTCCCCTTAGCAGAAAAACACCCCCAAAGCATAATGTTTCCACTTCCATGTTTGACGGTGGGGATTGGGTTCTTGGGGTCATAGGCAGCATTCCTCCTCCTCCAAACACGGCGAGTTGAGTTTATGCCAAAGAGCTCTATTTTGGTCTCATCTGACCACAACACTGTCACCCAGTTCTCCTCTGAATCGTTCAGATGTTCATTAGCAAACTTCAGACGGGCCTGTACATGTGTAACGGAAAAAACTACTGCGCAAATCAGAATAAAAAACAAAATATACCACCAATTGGTCAATGGTGGCCGCTGCTGCGACTGAAAAATGTGGATATACACAAATAAACAGATTGATAAAAATACCAGTAGCGCTGCGTGGCACTATCACACTAATAACAATAAGACATAACACCTTATATGAAAAATAAAATGTGATACACCATAACAAAAATTAGATCCTTTAAAAAATTTAAACCACATGTGACATAAAAACTGTGTGGCTAATAGCCATATCAAAATTCATGTTAATTATCAAATTAAACTCAGTATACATGCAGTTCATCTAATTATAGTCCATGAGAACTAAGAAATGACGTTTCTCATAATATAAAAGTTCCAAGGTGTCGTTGGTTCAGGAATATTAAAACAGGTGAGTGAATATTGGTGACTCCACGCTTAAACACCCAAGAAAAAGTGAAGTGTGCATGTAGACAAAGATCCTCCACCTTCAATATCGAATCTCCTTACCAGCTAGTATGGATCTCTGGTGAGAGAGATCAAAAACACCTGTGGCTATTTCCCCTGCCTAGGGTCTTTCTATAGACTATCTTCCTCCACACTCCAGGCTTCTCAGTATAGTCCCCGGATAGATGATTCCATAAGAAACATAAAGGCCACCATAGTGAAGTACTTCAAAAAAAGTTTAATCAAAAAAGATAAAATACATTTACAGAAATGTAGTGATAAGAAAGCGTGTGTAAAATCATTCATAAGCCGGCCGGCTTGAACTATCCGCCCGTCCTTCCGGGATAGCGCTGTTTGTTCGTTGGTGACGTCAGCACGCCGCTACGCCCTACGCCGTTTCGTCAGAGATGACGTCTTCCAGGGGCACGAGCGGCGTGCTGACTCACCGCTATTTATCATACCTGATACACTTGACACGCCCGGCTCTGACCTCCGGGAAGTACCTGCATCAATCCGCCATTTTAGTAAAGGGATTCTTTCCCACACTCATCAACGATCACTAATGCCCAATGCTGAGCAAAGGCACCTAACACTATGATGGGCAATGGCATGTTTAAAATTAAATATGCTATTATAAAACACTTATTTCACAGCCATTGCATAACATGAAATGCAAATGGTAGAAGAGATGAAATAAGGAATAAAAAACATCTAATATTATAAAAGGGGGGTAACCAGAAAGGTTTAACTGGAAATGATCCCAATACCCCAGAGTGGATATATAAAGGCTCAACTCAGAACGGATAAGAATACACATGACGCGTCGACATCCTGGTGTTATGTAACATGTGCTTTCTTGAGCAGGGGGACCTTTGCGTGCGATGCTGGAGTTCAGTCCTTCACGGCGTAGTGTGTTTCCAATTGTTTTCTTGGTGACTATGGTCCTAGCTGCCTTGGGATCATTGACAAGATACTCCCGTGTAGTTCTGGGCTCTTTCCCCACCGGTCTCATGATCATTGAAACTCCACGAGGTGAGACCTTGCATGAAGCCCCAGACCGAGGGAGATTGGCAGTTATATTGGGTTTCATCCTTTTGGGAATAATCGCACCAACTGTTGTCACCCTCTCACCAACCTGCTTGTAGCCTATTCCATCCTTGTGTAGGTCTACAATCCCGTCCCTGACATCCTTGGACAGCTCTTTGGTCTTGGCCATGGTGGAGAGATTGGAATATGATTGCTTCTGTGGACAGGTGTCTTTTTTTATACAGGTAAAAGGTGAGATTAGGAGCACTCCCTTAAAGTGGTTGTAAACCCACATTTACTTTTTTTTTTTTTCCCCCACCTGTAAGAGGCATAATGAGCTAGTATGACTAGCATATTAGCTCATTATGCATCACTTACCTTAGATCGGGGCCCCCGAAGCCGTCCGCGTCCCTCCATCTAGCCGCATCCATCGCTGCGGCGATAGCCGGAAGGTTACTTCCGGGTATCGCCGCTGCAGCCAATCACAGCGCCGCGCCGGCACTGTGATTGGCCGGAGCGGCGGTGACGTCACTCTGCGCATGCGCGTAAGAGCCGTCACAATCGGCTACGCCCAGCTATTGCTGGGAAGTAGCCGATTTTGTGAATGGGATTAACCCCATGAATGCGCCGTTCTCTACGGCGCGCATGCGCCGTAGACACGGAGCAATGTCATTTTTACTAAATATCTCCTAAACCGTGTAGGTTTAGGAGATATTTCTTGCACCTACAGGTAAGCCTTAATCTAGGCTAACCTGTAGGTGCAAGTTGAAAAAGTGGGTTTACAACCACTTTAAAGTGGTTGTAAACCTACTTTTCAAAAAAAAAAAAAACATCTGCAAGAAAAAGGCATAATGAGCTAGTATGCTATGCATACTAGCTCATTATGTGGTACTTACCTCAGATCGAAGCCTCCGAAGCGCTCCTCGTCCCCCTCCGCCACCGCCATGGTGCTGTGATTGACCGGAGCGGCGATGATGATGCACGCAGGGCCGGCATTCTCCCATTCAGAAAACCGGCACGCTCAGTGCGCCTGTGCCGTTGTCTACGGCGCGCATGCGCCGTATACATCGGAACAGGGTTTTCTGCAAATATCTCCTTAAGCGTGTAGGTTAAGGAGATATTTCTTGCACCTACAGGTAAGCCTTAATCTAGGCTTACCTGTAGGTGAAAGTTGTGTGGTTGGGTTTACAACCACTTTAAAAAGAGTGGTCCTAATCTCAGCTTGTTACCTCTATAGAAGACACCTGGGAGCCAAAAATCTTGCTGATTGATAGGGGATCATATACTTATTTCACTCATTAAAATTTAAATCAATTTATAACTTTTTTGAAATGCGTTTTTCTGCATATTTTTGTTGTTCTGTCTCTCACTGTTGAAATAAACCTACCATTAAAATTATAGACTGATCATTTCTTTGTCAGTGGGCAAACATACAAAATAAGCAGGGGATACTTTTTTCCCTCACTGTATGCAATGTGAGACCATCTTAGGAATTTTTTTCCTCTGAATGCTGGTCACACAAGATTTGGAGTGAGATTTGATGATTGCGCTAATACGTAATTTAATGTTTTCCTTGCTGAGAGTAAACAAGGGTCTGCAGGGCAAGGTTCTCCATGCTTCTGCTTAATTTCTTATCTGGTTCTGTGCTTCCTCCACCCCACTTCTCCTGCTCTTCTCAGACATTGCCCCACTCATCAGTCACCAGATCTGGCTTGAGAAAGCATAGTTCAGCTCCTCTGTAAAGATAGTCACCTCCACACATTAGTATAGAAAAAGACATGGAAAGTCAGTAATATAGTAAAAAAAACTATTAGATAAGCACCTGAAGGACCGCAACATACAGGGATATACAATGTAATACTGACATATAATCACACACAAAGGTTGGACTTGATGGACTTGTGTCTTTTTTCAACCTCACCTACTATGTAACTACCGGTATGTAATAGGAAAACAGCGCACCTCACAGGCAATTCTGGTGATTAGTCATTTCTCTTTTCGTCCATGGACGGACACAGCTCCTTCAATCTTGACTGTTGGGTATGTTCCGTCTATTAGGAGAGGACTAGGCAGAACATGTTAGATATGAATACATGGTATTTTAAACAGTTGAAACAGCGGTCCCTCTGAACATAACCCTCCACCCAGCAGCCTCAGTTTTTTTCTGCCTAGTAGAGGAGACGGACCTGGCTCCCTTTGGGCCCAGAGTCCTGAAGACATTTTTTATTTTTATTTTATTTTTTGAATCTTCTATCAACTGCCGGCTAGGCATGACAGGCAAGATAATATAGATCCTTGTAGTCCCCCCAGTCCGGCCATCGAGCGTGAGCAGACCTTAGCTACGTGCAGGGTCAGCCACGACATACCCCATGGCTCCAGGGGTGGCCGGTGAGCTATGCTCCAGGGTTCACATATGACCGTGCGGCTTGCTGTCTCAGTCACCGTGGACCGGGGCGACCGCTACTCTGTACTGCTCGGTTGTAGGTCTGTCAGGAACGCACCAGCAGGTCCTTGCAGGATGGGTAAGTATGGTTCCTTCTGCTTCGGTGGGATAGAACAGTTGGGCATTCCTAAGGAGATCGTTAGGGGGTTCTCCTGCCCTCCCTTCTCTCCCTCTGTCACCCCCTTTTTTCCTACTCCCCTTGCAGGGTTTGCTGTGACCGGGGAATACCTTGGGGGGGGGGCTCCAGGTCCTGGCAGGGGGCTGTGGGGGTGTCCAGGTCCGCTCTCTGTGTGGGGGGGTGTAATTTGTTGGAAGCCTCCATGCCTGGCCTTCTCGTCCACCTTGCTTGCTGGGCGCCATTTTTTGAAGCACTGGCGCCATTTTTTTGGGGCCTGTGCATTACATTGTAATTTCCATATGCGGCCATTTTGCCGTGGCCACACTAGGATGCATTGTGGGCGGCTATTTTCTTGTGGTCCGCGCGCTTTCTCTGAGGCACGCGGCCATTTTGGAGTGGGTTTTGGCCTCTAGTGTTGGCTGGCTTCCTGAACAGCGTGAACGGCACGATTTACCTCACACAGTTCCTCAGGCACACGCGGTGTGCGGATAGAGAGCGGGCAGCGGCGGTGGGCGGTCACTGGCTAGGCGGAGTGTCCCCTGGGTATTCCCCCACCTCGGTCAGTGCAGCAAGGAAGGTGGACTGTAATTTTGTCAGGTATCTTGACTGGGTCCCTAAGGACTGTCAATGGGCAACATGGAGTCAGAAGCTGGCGTTTTTTCTCCAGACATTCCAGAGGCAGCAACCGGTGCCCCTGCTATTCCCCTGGACGCTTTGTCGGCAGTCCTGGAGTGATTTGTTGCCATGGTGGAAGCGGCGTGCAAGCGTAAAGGGGGTACTAAGTGCCCCTTTCCCCTGCCATCACCTGGGAAATGTTCTGACTCAGACTCGGGCCTGGCTGCGGCTCAGGACCTTCCCTGTGAGGAGGACCCCTCGTCCAGGTCAGCTCAGGACAGGGCACTTGTCAGTGCACTTATCAATGCTGTGAGGGACACTCTCAAGCTGGAAGATACAGCTGGGACTTCCACAGCAGGTTCTGTCCCTTTTGGGTCGCACAAACTGACCCGCTCTGTTTTTTTTTATGTTGATTTCTTTGACAAGTTCATAGATAAGGAATGGGAACGGCCGCAGAGGCCCTTTGCGGTCCCTCAGCGCATGGCGGTCCGTTACCCATTTGAAGAGGGCCTTTTGAAAAAATGGGCTCTCCGGTTGTTGATCCCCCCCCTGCCTCTCGGTTGAATAAGTTAACCACTATTCCGGTGGAGGGGACCCATGCTTTTAAGGACCCTACTGATAGGAGGTCCGAAGCGGTGAACCGTTCTATGTTCACCATGTTGGGGTCAGCATTGCGGCCTATATTGGTGGCTACCTTAGTGTCCCAGACACTCACGGAGTGGGCAAAAATTTTGCACCAGACTGTGGAGGAGCACCAACTTCCTCCAGTATGCGTGTCACTGGCTGAACAGTTGGTACAAGGACTTGTGTACGTCTTTGATGCTACCCTGGATGCAGCCCCTTTGATTTCCAGAGCCTCAGCATCTGTGGTGGTACTGCGCCACCTAATATGGCTAAAATGCTGGTCCGCTGACCAAGCTTCTAAGAAAACTCTGGCAGAGTTGCCTTTTCAAGGGTGGGAGGCTTTTTGGTGCCTCACTGGACGACATCATTAACGATGTCACTGGAGGTAAGAGCACACTTCTCCCTCAGTCCACTAAAGGGAAGGAGCCGCGCCGTAAGCCGGGACTCTCCTTTCCCACACAGAAGCGGTATTTTCGTCTTTCAGGACCTGCCGGCAGACCCTCCTGTGTGGACCAAGGTCCAGCTGGGGGACAGAAGCGTCCCTGGGTGCGTAAGCCCGCCAAGCCAAGAAACAAACCAGCTACTGCATGAAGTTTTGCCCAAGCCCGACTCCAGGGTGGGGGGGACGACTTTGCGGATTTGCAGCTCGGTGGATTTCCTGCTCTCTGACCAGTGGGTCTGCGAGGTGGTCACCTCGGGGTACAAGATAGAGTTCCTTTCTTGTCCACCAAACCGATTTTTTCCTTAAAATCTGCCTCTCCTTCCGGCTCATCGGGCTGCCCTCCAGGGGGGCAGTGCACGACTTGTTGAGGTGCGGGGTGATCATACCCGTACCACCACAGGACAGGTTTCAATGTTTTTACTCGAATCTGTTTGTGGCCCCAAAGGACGGAGTTCGTCCAATATTGGACCTCAAGGCCCTCAATGCCTTCATAAGGATTCAAAAATTCCGGATGGAATCGATTAGTTCGATGGTAGCTGCACTTCATCCAGGAGACTTCCTGGCGTCCTTGGATATCAAGGACACATACTTGCATGTTCCCATCTGCGTCAGGCATCAGAGGTTCCTGCGCTTTGCGTTCAGCAAAGACCACTATCAGTTTGTGGCTCTTCCCTTTGGCCTAGCATCGGCACCAAGAGTTTTCACCAAGGTGCTCGCCCTGATTCTAGCTTTTCTGAGACAGCGCGGCATTGCCATTGTAGGCTACTTTGACGACATTCTTCTGAGAGCTGCTTCAAGCTCAGAATTAGAGGAGGATGTGTTTCTATAGTCAGCCAGACCCTACGGGAGTTTGGTTGGAAACTGAACCTCCAGAAGTCCGTGTTAGTACCGACCCAGTGTCTAGAGTACCTGGGGTTGATTCTGGACTCCTCGGAGGCCAGAGTCTTTCTTCCCTTAGAGAAGTTGCAGACACTCCAGTCGGCAGTCAGGTTGTTGACATCCCGCAAATGGTCGTCTCTCCGCTTCTGGATGCGAGTTTTGGGCCTCATGGTAGCCTCTTTCGAGGCAGTACCGTATGCCCAATTTCACACTCGGGTCTTGCAGAAGGAGATTCTCTCCAAATGGAACAAATTTCCGTTGTCTCTGGATCGTCAGATTCAGTTAAGTCACCTTGTCAGGTGTCAGGTCTTCTCTGAGTTGGTGGCTGCAATCCCCGGCTCTTCGGTCCGGGAAGTCCTTCCTCCCTTTTCATTGGACGGTGATGACGACGGACACCAGCCTGACCGTTTGGGGGGGAGTCGGGGGGGGGTTCAGGCGGCTCAGGGCCGCGAATCCCAACTGTCGATCAATGTTCTGGAACTCCGGGCGATCAGGCTGTGCCTTTCCAAGTGGTCTCGAAAACTGCAGGGGTGTCCAGTCAGGATCCAGTCAGACAACGCCACGGCTGTGGCATACATCAACCATCAAGGAGGAACAATAAGTTAAGCTGCAGCGTCGGAAGTCGCTCACATCCTACGGTGGGCGGAAAGGAGCGTGCCGGCCCTATCGGCAGTTTACATCCCAGGCGTGGAAAACTGGCAGGCGGACTATCTGAGTCGCCAGATGCTGGACCACGGGTAATGGTCGTCACATCCGGAGGTTTTTCAACTCCTTTGCCGGAGATGGGGCACGCTGGACGTGGATCTGCTGGCCACTCGACTCAATTGCAAGGTGTCAAGGTTTGTGGCCAGGTCCAGAGATCCCTGGGCAGACGCGTCAGACGCGTTGGTGGCCCCGTGGAGTCAGTATCGGTTAATTTATGCCTTTCCCCCACTGAAGTTGCTTCCTCGTCTACTCCGCAGGGTAGAGACCGAGGGAATTCTGGTGATTCTCATCGCCCCAGATTATCCCAGGTGGCCCTGGTACGCCGACCTTGTGTGGCTGGTGGCGGACGTGCCCTGGCGACTAACAATGAGGGAGGACCTTCTCTCGCAAGGTCCCATTCTTCATCCTGATTTACAGTCGCTGGCTTTAACGGTGTGGCTATTGAAAGCCAGAGATGGAATGGCATCCACGGACTTATTCGGTTTCCAGGATCCTGCTGTTTTTACAGCGCGGAGTAGATCAGAAACTTGCCTTAAGCACCATTAAGGGGCAGATTTCAGCCTTAGATGTTTCCTTTCAGCGACCCCTGGCGGCTCGGCTCATTCACTAGTAAGTACGTTTGTGCAAGGGCTTCGACATGTGGCTCCTCCGGTGCGCCCACCACTACCTCCGTGGGATTTGAATCTGGTGCTCTCGGCGCTTCAGAAACCTCCTTTTGAGCACATTAAGGAAATTCCTCTTTTGATACTCTCTCAGAAGGTGGCCTTCCTGGTAGCCATCACATCCGTTAGGAGGGTTTCTGAATCGGCGGCCTTGTCTTGCAAGTCCCCGTATTTGATCCTCCATAAGGACAAAGCGGTGCTACGCCCACAGCCTTCTTTTCTTCCAAAAGTGGTTTCGGCCTTTCACCTGAATGAGGACATTGTGCTTCCATCCTTGTGTCTTCGGCCATCGCATGCCAAAGAGGTTGCGTTACATTCCTTGGACGTGGTACGTGCCCTGCGGGTGTACCTGTCTGCCATGGCTCCGTTCCGGAGGTCTGACTCACTGTTTGTGTCGGTGTCTGGTCCCAGAAGGGCCTGGCGGTCTCGTCGGCCACCATTTCTCGGTGGATCAGGCAGACTGTCATTTAGGCCTATGCCCTTAAAGGGCGGGCACCTCCCTTTCCCATTACGGCTCATTCGACCAGGGCTATTGGTGCCTCTTGGGCTTTCTGACATCAAGCGTCTGTATCTCAAGTGTGTAAGGCGGCGATCTGGTCGTCCCTTCACACCTTTTCAAAATTTTACAAGGTTGATGTTAGTGCATCTTCGGATGCTAGCTTCGGCCGCAAAGTTTTGCAGGTGGCTGTTTGAGGTTGCAACTCCGCCGTTGAGGAGCTCTGCCTGTTTGGGGTGAAACTGGATTCTTTTGATTGCTGTGCCCACTCCTCGTTTTTTTTTTTTACACTGCTTTGGGATGTCCCAACAGTCAAGATTGAAGGAGCTGTGTCCGTCCATGGATGAAAAGAGAAAATAGTATTTTTCTGTACTTACCGTAAAATCCTTTTCTCTGTCGTCCATGGACGGACACCGCACCCACCCCTCCTTTTTTTGGTTTGTACTGCTTTTCTACGAACTGAGGCAGCTGGCTGCAGGGTGGAGGGTTATGTTCAGAGGGACCACCCCCTGGGCGGGGCTGTTTCAACTCTGTTTAAATAACATGTATGCATATCTAACATGTTCTGCCTAGTCCTCTCCTTATAGACGGAACATACCCAACAGTCAAGATTGAAGGAGCTGTGTCCGTCCATGGACGACAGAGAAAAGGATTTTACGGTGAGTACAAAAAATCCTATTTTTCCCTCCTCTGCCTTCTTTTAGGCCAACTTCCCAGTAAAGGTTCTCTTTAGGCTTTATGGAGCTTAATTTATTACCTTTGTCAACAATAAAGTTGCTTGGTGTCTATAACAACAAAATATTTTCATCATGTTTTTTTAAACCGTTTTCCAAACAATTTTTCTAAAACCTTTCTTTGCTCTTTCAGGGTTTATATTATCTTCACAATAAAGGAAAAATGCACAGGGACATAAAGGTAAGAAACAATCAATAATTTTTTTTCAATAGCCTTATCCATTTGTTTAAAGTTTTATGTTATAACCAATAAATAAATAAATACAACTGTTCTCGTGTTATGCCTGTACCCAGTGTAAAGAAATTAGTATTACTCTTTCGTCCATGGACCGACACAGCTTCTCTATTGACAAAGTGGGTGTTATCCGTTAATTAGGAGTGACTAGGCAGAAAAACTTGTAAAAAGTGTTGCATCACACCTTCTAGAGTACCGCCCAGGGGGCGGACCCTCTGGGTATAACCTCTCAGTCTGCATCTTCGCAGATCAGTTTTTTTCTGTCTAGCAAGGAGTAGGACATGGCTCCCTTCGGGCCCATTGGTCCGGGGGAAAAAATATATATATATAATTTTTTTTTCCATTTGTTGTTTCCTGCGATCTTCGATCAACTGCCGACTGGGTGACAGGCTGGATCCTCGATCCTTGTAGTCTCCTCAGTTTCGGCCATCGAGCGTGTGCCGACCCTAGCTACGCGCTGGGTTTTCCACGACATGCCCATTGCTCCACGGGTGGCCGGTGAGCCTACGCTCCAGGGCCTGCATCGGACCGCTCAGCTTCGGCTGACCTTACGGCCGAGTCGCAGCAGCCTGGCCGGTGAGCTTACGCTCCAGGGCATACATATGATCGTCCCTTTTGGGTCCAATCACAGCATGCCTGGCCAACAGTCACCTTCCGTGCGCAGACGATGATCTGTTTGGAATGTCTTACAGCTTAATACATGCAGGATAGGTAAGTAAACTCCCCTGCCTCGGCTGGGTGATTTAGCTGGACATTCCTGGAGAGATCAAGTAAGTGGTTTTGGCCCCTTTCTTCCCTCTCTCCCTGCCTTTCCCTCCTCCCTGGGCTTCTAACTAAAGGTTGCTGGGTGCTGGGGGTCACCTAAGGGGTTCCACTGGAGCGGGGCTGGCTGTAACTAACATTTAAAAGAAATGTCATTTCTGCTTACCTGTGTGTGTGCTTCCTCCTCCATGCTGTCGGCGGCCATTTTGAGGTGGTCCATGCCGAGTTCGGCCTCTTGTGACTGCCCGGCGGCCATCTTCCTGTGGTTCGGCCACACCCACTGGCCCCTATCAGCTGATCGGCGGCCATGTTTGTCCACCCTGTATGCATATATTGCCGTTCGGCGGCCATCTTTTTGTGGGCTATGGCTGCTTGACCTCTATCTTCGGTTGGCGGCCATTTTCTTAGAGCCCACATTATCTTCCATACAGACGTTTTTGGCAACCATTTTGCGAGAGCCTCCGGCCTCTAGGGTGCATTACACTGGTGCGAAAATTCACACAGGAAATGCTGATAAAAGAAGCAGACTGACACAGCAGCAGTGGGACAGCATCGCAGGCGCAGCACACGGCAGCATAGCAGTACCGGTCCAGGGTGGTGAGTCCTCTGGGTGACCCAGCCTCTCTGCAGCACAGGAGGGTGGCCTATTGATACCTTGCCTGGAGCCCTGTGGGTGTCAGCGTGTGGTCAGCATGGCATCTGAGCCAGATGTCTTCTCCCCTGAAACACCAGATTTAGCAGCTGGTGTCCCTGAGGTGTCTATGAACGCTATGACGGCAATCCTAGAGGCGTTTGCTGCCAGGGTGGAAGCAGCACACGGGAATACAGGGGGTAGTAAACACCCCATCCCCTGCAAGCTTCTGGGGATAATTCTGGTGCAGAACCAGGTCCAGATACGGCTCGGGGCCCAGATTCTGACGCATCAGAGACTGCAGACCGTGACCGGACAGTGAGGATGACTCAAAGTCCAGGTCAGTACGCGAGACGGCTCTGGAATCTGACCTTATTACTGCAGTGCGGGATATGCTAAGATTGGAAAATACTGCAGAAGCAGCAGAGACTCCGGTCCACTTGGGTTTCATAGACCTGCCCGCACTGCTAAGGTGTTCCCTTGTGTGTCTTTTGATAAACTCTTATACAAGGAATGGGAGAACCCACTGAGGGTCTTTACAGCCCAAAGAGGTTTGCAGTACGGTACCCCTTTGAGGAGAGTTTTCTGAAGAGATGGACCTCTCCCCCTATAGTGGACCCTCCGGTGTCCAGACTTAATAGAGCCACCACAATTCCTGTAGAAGGAGCTCCTGTTTTCAAGGACCCTGTGGATAAGAAGGCTGAAGCACTCGCTTGCTACCTATACTCAGTGGTAGGCTCGGCAGTATGCCCGGCATTGGCGGGGGCCCTAGTGTCTCACACACTTACTGAATGGGCAAGATTGCTACTCCAGGGGTTAAGGAGCGAGATGCTCCTCCTGATGAGATAACATTGGCCGACCTGTTGGTCCAGGGCCTTAGGTTGTCTGCGAGTCAGACATGAATACTATTCCCCTGCTGTCTAAAGCTTCGGTTTATGCAGTAGCAATACGCCGCCTGATCTGGCTAAAAGGCTGGTCTGCGGACCTGTTGGATCTGCCTTTTTAAGGGCGACATACTTTTTGGGGCTCTCTGGATGACATCATCAAGGATGCCACAGGAGGTAAAGGCACTTTGCTTCCCCAAATTAGCAAGGGTAAGGGGCCATGCCAAGGGCAAGGGCCCTCCTTTACTGCACGCAAGCAGTTTTTTGTCCCCCTAGGGCGACAGGGAAAAGACCCAAGGCCGATAAAGCGCCTGCCCAAGGACAGAAGCGTCCTTGGTCCCGCATACCCAATAAGCCTGCGGACAAATTTGCGTCCGCATGAAGGTCCTCCCCCACCCAATTCTCGGGTGGGGGGACGTCTTCGCAAATTCGCGACTCAGTGGACAGCTCTAATCTCCGACAGGTGGGTTTGCGAAGTAATCTCCTCAGGCTACAAGATAGAGTTTCTCTCTTGTCCACCGGACAGATTCAACACCTCCAATCTCCAGCTACTACCGACCCGTCGGGAGGCCCTGTATGGGGCGGTCCAGGGTCTACTGGAACGCGGGGTAGTTATTCCAGTTCCAGAACTGAACTGGAACAGGGTTTTTACTCAAATCTGTTCATTGTGCCGAAGAAGGAGGGGGTTCGTCCAAGCTTGGATCTCAGAGCCCTCAATTGCTTTGTGAAAGTACAAAGATTTCGGATGGAGTCGGCTCGATCTGTAGTCACGGCTCTCCATCCGGGGGACTTTCTGGCCTCCTTGGACATCAAGGACGCATACCTGCATGTCCCCATATACTCCAGACACCAGAGGTTTCTGCGATTTGCTATCAGGAAGGACCACTACCAGTTTTTGGCCCTCCCGTTGGGCCTTGCCTCAGCACCCAGGACGTTCACCAAGGTGCTCGCTCCGATTCTGGCACTTCTAAGACAGCGGGGTATCGCTATCACAGGCTACTTATACAACCTTCTGCTGAAGGCCCCTTCAAGCTCAGAATTAGAGGTAAGCGTGTCCATTACCTGTCAGACTCTTCGAGACTGTGGTTGGATACTAAACACGCAAAAGTCAGTATTGGTGCCCACTCAACGCCTAGTGTACCTGGGGTTGATTCTGGCTTCTTCAGAGGCAAAGGTATTCCTCCCTGTGGAGAAGTTGCAGACCCTTCGGGCTGCAGTACGGCAGCTTACTTCCAGGAATTGGTCGTCACTCCGTTTTTTGCATGCGAGTGTTGGGCCACATGGTAGCCTCCTTCGAGGCGGTCCCATATGCTCAATACCACACTCGAGTGTTACAGAAGGAAGTTCTGTCCAGATGGAACAGATGTCCATCATCTCTGGATTATCAAATCCGAGTGAGCCACCTAGTCAGGAGATTCCTGGTATGGTGGCTGACAGCACCGGCTCTAATGGCCGGGAAGTTATTTCTTCCGGTTTACTGGATAGTGATCACGACGGACGCCAGCCTTACAGGTTGGGGGGGAGTCTGGGGTGTTCAGTCGGCGCAAGGTCGCTGGACCCCAGAGGAAGCCCTCCTGCCGATCAATGTCCTGGTAATCCGGGCGATCAGGCTGTGCCTCTTCAAATGGTCTCAGAGGCTGCAAGGGCGTCCAGTCAGGATCCAGTCAGACAACGCCACAGCAGTGGCATATGTCAATCATCAAGGAGGAACAAGAAGCTCAGCTGCAGCATCGGAGATCGCTCGCATCCTGAAGTGGGCAGAGAGGAGCGTACCGGCACTGTCGGCCGTGTACATTCCGGGTGTGGAAAACTGGCAGGCGGACTACCTGAGCCGCCAGATGCTGGACCAGGGAGAATGGTCCTTACACCCGGAGGTGTTCCAACTCCTCTGCCAAAGATGGGGCACACCAGACGTAGATCTTCTGGCTTCCCGACTCAATCGGAAGGTATTGAGGTTTGTGGCCCGGTCAAGAGACCCATGGGCAGACGCAACGGACGCGTTGGTAGCATCGTGGGGTCAGTATCGGCTAATCTATGCCTTCCCTCCCTTAAGGCTTCTTCCTCTTCTGCTCCGCAGAGTGGAGGCAGAGGGAATTCCAATGATCCTAATTGCTCCAGATTTGCCTCAGCGTCCTTGGTACGCCGATCTAGTACGTCTGGTAGCAGACGTCCCCTGGCGCCTACCACTACGGAAGGACCTGCTATCGCAAGGTCCCATACTCCATCCTGCTTTACAGTCATTGGCTTTAACGGCATGGCTGTTGAGAACCAGGTACTGAGAGACCGGGGCCTGTCAGACTCAGTAATTCTACTATGAGAAGTGCTCAAAAACCGTCCTCTAGGAAGGTTTATCACCGCACTTGGAAGGCCTACATCTCCATGTGTGAGGAAATGAAATGGCATCCGTGTACCCATTTGGTTTCCAGAATCCTGCTGTTTTTACAGCATGGGGTGGACCAAAGGCTTGCCCTAAGTACGATTAAGGGACATATATCTGCCCTGGCTGCCTTTTTTTCAGTGACCCTTGGCGACTCACTCTCTCGTGAGTACATTTGTGCAAGGGGTTCGACATGTGGCCCCTCCGGTCCGTCCCCCGTTACCTCCGTGGGACTTGAACCTGGTCCTCTCGGTGCTTCAGAAGGCACCGTTTGAGAAGATTAGAGATATTCCCCTGTTGACACTTTCTCAGAAAGTGGTCCTTTTGGTGGCTGTTACGTCAGTTAGACGAGTCTCTGAGCTGGCAGCCTTGTCCTGCAAGGCTCCCTATTTGATTTTCCACAAGGATAAGGTGGTGCTGCGGCCGCAGCCTTCCTTTCTTCCGAAAGTCGTTTCGGCTTTTCATCTCAACGAAGACATTGTACTTCCATCCTTGTGTCCTCAGCCGTCGAATCCTAAGGAGTCGGCGTTGCATTCCTTGGACGTTGTCTGAGCTTTGAGAGTATACCTATCTGCTACTTCCCTGTTCCGGAAGTCAGACTCACTGTTTATTTCTGTGGCTGGTCCCAAGAAGGGCCAAGCAGTCTCATCGGCCACCATCTATAGGTGGATCCGACAGATAGTAATCCAGGCTTACGCCTTAAAGGGTCAGGCGCCCCCCTTTCCTGTCACGGCGCATTCAACCAGGGCAATAGGTGCCTCTTGGGCTTTCCGACCTCAAGCGTCGGTTTCCCAATTATGTAAAGCGGCGACTTGGTCGTCCGCTCACACTTTAACAAAATTCTACAAAATTGATGTAGGTGCATCTTCGGATGCCTCTTTCGGCCGCAAGGTTTTACAAGCGGCTGTTTAGAGTTGCAACTCCTCCGTTGGAGGAGTGCTGTTTTGTGTTTGGGGTGAAGTTTATTTTCATGCTGTTGCCACCCCTCATTTTTTTCTCTGACACTGCTTTGGGACGTCCCACTTTGTCAATAGAGAAGTTGTGTCGGTCCATGGACGAAAGAGTAAATAGGATTTTTTACTCACCGTAAAATCCTTTTCTCTGAGTCCATGGACCGACACAGCACCCACCCCCCTCCTTTTAAGTTTGTACTGCTTTTTGACGAACTGATCTGCGAAGATGCAGACTGAGAGGTTATACCCAGAGGGTCCGCCCCCTGGGCGGTACTGTAGAAGGTGTGATGCAACACTTTTTACAAGTTTTTCTGCCTAGTCACTCCTAATTAACGGATAATACCCACTTTGTCAATAGAGAAGCTGTGTCGGTCCATGGACTCAGAGAAAAGGATTTTACGGTGAGTAAAAAATCCTATTTTATGAGAATACTTATGCCAATCTGTTGTCTCTGCAAAATATTAATGTTGGCATCAATTTGAATATGGCACAGAGTTTAGAATATCTGCTTCTGTCCCTCTTTACTAAATAATACATATAAATAGCAGTTGTGTTGGCCATATACATTACACCAGGGGTCGGCAAGCCGTTGATCCTCATCTACCAGTCTACCGCGGGCAACCAGGTAGGTATAGTATAGTAGGTATAGTATTGCATTGCTGATCCTTTCCCCCTCAGCCTCCACCGCCCTCCCGTCTCACTGCAGAGCAGTTACAAGTAGGTGATTGATTGCTAAGAAGCTGGGCAGTCCTAGCAACCAATCACCAGCTTGTTCATGTGCAAAGTTAACTCTGGCAGCCCCCACTCCAGCCCTCTATTCAATACTGTAACACCTCTCACTCTCCGCTTTGCTGCATAGTGTACACCAGTGTAAGGTAGGAGACTGCTACCTACACTGTGTGTGTGTGTGTCGGGGGGGGGGTGAAGGGGGGACAGATGACACTGGTTTGGGGAAGCACAGGACACTGCTATGGGGGAAGGGGTGCAGAGGACAGGGAGGGGTGATGTGAAGGGGGGAGGGGCACAGGGCAGTACATTGGTGTTGAATGTGATGCGAAGGGGGGAAAGGGGTATAGAACAGCACGGGGTATGCAGTGGAAAAAAGGTATTTATAATGTTTATATATATATATATACATATATATATATATATAAATTACAGTTAGGAGAACAAGTACTTGATACACTGCTGATTTTGCAGGTTTTCCTACTTAAAAAGCATGTAGAGGTCTGTAATTTTTATCATAAATACTCTTCAACTGTGAGAGACAGAATCTAAAACAAAAATCCAGAAAATCACATTGTATGATTTTTAAATAATTAATTAGCAATTTATTGCATGACATAAGTATTTGATCACCTACCAACAAGTAAGAATTACGGCTCTCCCAGACCTGTTATTTTTTCTTTAAGAAGCCCTCCTGTTCTCCACTCATTACCTGTATTAACTGCACCTGTTTGAACTTGTTACCTGTATAAAAGACACCTGTTCACACACTCAATCAAACAGACTCCAACCTTTCCACAATGGCCAAGACCCTAGCTGTGTAAGGACATCAGGGATAAAATTGTAGACCTGCACAAGGCTGGGATGGGCTGCAGAACAATAGCAGCTTGGTGAGAAGGCAACAACTGTTGGCACAATTATTAAAAAATGGAAGAAGTTCAAGATGACAGTCAATGTCCCTCGGTCTGGGGCTCCATGCAAGATCTCACCTCGTGGGGCATCAATGATCATGAGGAAGGTGAGGGATCAGCCCAGAACTACACGGCAGAACCTGGTCAGTGACCTGAAGAGAGCTGGGACCACAGTCTCAAAGAAAACCATTGGTTACACGCTACGCCGTCATGGATTAAAATTCTGCAGCGCACGCAAGCTACCCCTGCTCAAGCCAGTTCATGTCCAGGTCTGAAGTTTGCCAATGACCATCTGAATGATCCAGAGAAAGAATGGGAGAAGGTCATGTGGTCTGATGAGACAAAAATAGAGCTTTTTGGTCTAAACTCCACTCGCTGTGTTTGGAGGAAAAATAAGGATGAGTACAACCTCAAGAACACCATCCCAACCGTGAAGCATGGAAGTGGAAACAACATTCTTTGGGGATGCTTTTCTGCAAAACGGACAGGACAACTGCACCGTATTGAGGGGAGCATGGATGGGGCCATGTATCGCAAGATCTTGGCCAACAACCTCCTTCTCTCAGTAAGAGCATTGAAGATGGGTCGTGGCTGGGTCTTTCAGCATGACAACAACCCCGAAACACACAGCCAGGACAACTAAGGAGTGGCTCCGTAAGAAGCATCTCAAGGTCCTGGAGTGGCCTAGCCAGTCTCCAGACCTGAACCCAATAGAAAATCTTTGAAGGGAGCTGAAAGTCCATATTGCCCAGCGACAGCCTCGAAACCTGAAGGTCTGTATGGAGGAGTGGGCCAAAATCCCTGCTGCAGTGTGTGCAAAGCTGGTCAAGAACTACAGGAAACGTATGATCTCTGTAATTGCAAACACAGGTTTCTGTACCAAATATTAAGTTCTGCTTTTCTGATTTATCAAATACTTATGTCATGCAATAAAATGCAAATTAATTACTTAAAAATCACACAATGTGATTCTCTGGATTTTTGTTTTAGATTCCGTCTCTCACAGTTGAAGGGTACCTATGATAAAAATTGCAGACCTCTACATGCTTTGTAAGTAGGAAAACCTGCAAAATCGGCAGTGTATCAAATACTTGTTCTCCCCACTGTATATATACAGAAATTGGGGGGGGGAAGGGAGGGAGGGAGAGCTGCAATTGATTTTATTTTCTTTTTTTTACCTTAATGCAGAGAATGCATCCAGGTAAAGAAATAAACATTTGCATGTAGAACAACTTCAACCCCAAACGCTTAAAGCGGACCTTCCGTGAAGATAAAGCTTGGTGTACAATCTTGGCAAGCAGCCTTGGTGCCAGGATGAACTAACTACTGCACAGAAGCACGTCCATTATATCATCCTGGGCCAGCTAATCAAGATGGCTAAACACACTGAACCTGGAAGAACTCCAGACAAAGTTGGCAGCAGCAGTGATGATCTTCGGTATGCAGCACCCAGCCCCCCCCCCCCCAATCCTTACCTGAGCCCACTCAGATCCAGCAATGTTCACGATATCCTCGGCTGTATGGGGACTCTCCCTCCTCTGGCTGAGACAGCAGTGGGAGCCCATTGGCTCCCACTGTTGTCAATTACAGCCAGTGAACCAATGAGGAGAGATTTGGGGGAGGTAGCCATGGGAGCTAGCACGCAGTGGTGTCTTTCTCTGGGGGCTCGAGGGGAAGTAGCCAGGAGCGCTGGCGTGGGACCCGAAAAGAAGAGGATCGGGGCTGCTGTGTGCAAAACCATTGCATAGAGCAGGTAAGTAAAGTTTTATACCACTTTAGAAGCAATCTGTAACAGCACATGGTCTGTTTTGCCTACTGCAGTTTAATTTTAAATTAGTGGTTTTGAACAAAGCAGCCCAAATCCTCCCCTTCTCGGGTCCCTCTTCTGTGCTCCTGGCCGCTCCCTCCTGTTGAGTGCCCCCACAGCAAACAGCTTGCTTTGGGGGAACCTGAGCCAAGCCACAGCTCCCTGTGTCAATTCAGACACAAAGCCGCGACCCACCTCCGCCCCCTTTCTTTCCTCATTGGCTGACTGACTTTAACTGACAGCAGCAGGGGCCAATGGCACCGGACTACTTTCTCACCCAAGGAGGAGGGGAGTCCCGGGCAGCCAAGACACTCCTGCAACATCGCTGAATTTAGAGGGATGCATAGAATGCATTAAGATAAAAAAAAACTTCTGCCCTTACAATCACTTTAATATTGCTTTTTATGGGATAGTGTAAAAAAAATTAAATTTCTTTAGGGTAAGTTATTGAATATTAATGTGGACTACGCTAGCAATCGCTATGACCTTTTATATACTCAAGAATGTCTAGAACACATTTTTACTTGTACTGAGGGATGATGACAGATCAATAAAGCAGAATGAATAAGAAAGAAAGTTACTGGTTTTTAGACATTGATTAGAAGTGAAAGAATAAGGGTACGAAGCTTGTATTGTCTGCATCTAGTTAGATGATGATTTGTGTGAGCAGATACGTTATAATATCAGTGTCACGGACAGAAGAAAGCAGAAGAATATTTGAGATTCTCTAAAATTTAGCAGCACGCTGGTCAGTATTACGAGGCACAGGAAAAACAAACATGCATGGGATGTCAACACTCACAGGCTTGTCCCGAACTCCTGACACTTTTAGTTAGAAAATTATACATTCCAGCAGATAAAAGGTTAGTTAATTTTTCACACATGCAGCTTTCTCTAGCATTATCATTTCTCTTAACTAGGCAGATCACCAAAAAGGTTATTGCAAATATTTACAACCTTTTGGTTTACTCTATCTACAAATTTGTGTGTATTGTGAGGGGGTTAGCTCGGCAGCGGGTGTGTGTGACCCCCGGGATGGGCTCCCCAGACAAAAACAGGCCCAGCAAACGGAGGTTGTGGTTTTCAAAATCAAAAAGGTGCGGTTTATTTTCTATTTACAGTGACAAAACACAGCAAAGCAAACCTTTTGGTTTACTCTATCTACAAATTTGTGTGTATTGTGAGGGGGTTAGCTCGGCAGCGGGTGTGTGTGACCCCCGGGATGGGCTCCCCAGACAAAAACAGGCCCAGCAAACGGAGGTTGTGGTTTTCAAAATCAAAAAGGTGCGGTTTATTTTCTATTTACAGTGACAAAACACAGCAAAGCAAAAGAAACATAAATAAAATAAATCCTGGTCAACTTGACCTCTGACTAAACATACAGGTTTCCTAACTAACAACTGGGATCAGCCTAGTGCTGTCCTAGTCCCTAAGTCCCTGGTTTTAAATGTCCAAGCAAATAGCCACACAGGCTTTTTCTCACCGCACAGGGGTTCACTCTCCCTAGACAGTCCACACAGGTCTGGTTCCAGGCATGAGCTAACATCTAATGAAGCTGGGAGTTCTTATAGAGGCCTAAATGAGCTGACAAGGTTCAGCTGGTCTCCTCATCTCTGTCTGCACGACGCCCCACACTCTCCCTAGAGGTATGAGTCATCCATGAGCCCACTAGCCTTATACAACTCTCCACCTAGTTGTATAAGTCGGCGTAAAGCCTGAATCTGGGCGAAATATATCTACCCCCCTGGATGCAACCAGGTGACTTTACCTTCCTGCTGTCACATACCCCCCCCTCTTGTTTTAACCTCGGGGTTGGAACACCAGCAATCAGGCATTCATGTACTCGAGACAAAGCATCCACATTCCCCATTTGAACGCCAGGGCGATGCTTTACTGTGAAGTTGAATTCCTGGAGGGCCAGGAACCACCTATTCACTCTTCTATTTGTTTCCTTGTTTTGAGCCATCCACTTTAACGGAGCGTGATCCGTAACCATGTCAAAGTGCCTACCTAGCAGGTAGTACCGAAGGGAATCTAGAGCCAACTTCACCGCTAAACACTCCTTTTCAACGGTGGCGTAATTTACCTCATGGGACTTCAACTTCCTGCTGAGGTAAATGACTGGGTGCTCTTCCCCGTTCCAGACCTGGGACAATACTGCTCCTAACCCCACATCTGACGCATCACTTTGTACGACAAAGTCTTTAGAGAAGTCGGGTGAGTACAACACTGGCTGGCTACATAAGGCTTGTTTCAAGAATTGGAATGCTGCCTCAGCCTCGGGGGTCCATTTAATCATGACCGACCCTTTCCCCTTCGTCAGGTTGGTTAGGGGCACAGCCTTAGAAGCAAAGTGGGGAATGAATCGCCGATAATACCCAGCGATTCCCAGAAAGGCTCGTACCTGCTTCTTGCTGTTGGGACGTGGCCAACTCTGGATGGCCTCGACTTTGTTGAGTTGGGGTTTTATTACTCCCCTCCCAATGGTGTACCCAAGATATTTGGCCTCCTCCTGCCCAATGGTACACTTCTTGGGGTTAGCCGTAAACCCTGCTTCCCGAACAGAGTCCAGGACTGCTTGCACTTTTGGCAGATGTGAGGCCCAATCTGTGCTATGGACAATTACGTCATCCAGGTAAGCCGCAGCATACTCCCGATGGGGCCTCAGCATCTGGTCCATTTTCCGCTGGAATGTGGCCGGCGCATTCTGTAACCCGAACGGCATTCTTTTATATTGGAACGCCCCGTCTGGGGTTACAAATGCGGTTTTCTCTTTGGCCGACTTGGCCAGGGGGATTTGCCAATACCCTTTTGTGAGGTCAAGAGTCGTCATGTATCGGGCTGTTCCCAGCCGGTCGATCAACTCATCTATACGTGGCATGGGGTAGGTGTCAAATTTTGTAACTTTGTTCAACTGACGAAAATCGTTACAAAATCGCCAGCTCCCATCCGGTTTAGGCACCAACACAATGGGACTAGACCAATCACTTTGGGACTCCTCTATCACCCCTAAGTTCAGCATTTTCTGTACTTCCTCCCGTATTGCCTCCCGTCGGGCCTCTGGGATCCGATAGGGTTTTAACTTCACCCTTTCACCGGGCGGGGTAATGATGTCATGCTCTACCCCAGATGTTTGTCCCGGCAGCTCAGAGAATACCTCCTTGTTGCGAAGCACAAACTCCTTAACCTCCTGTTGTTGGGGTTGTGACAAGGTGGCTGCTATTCCAACCTCAGGAATCACGCAACCAGTTTGAGCTGGTGACCAAGTGTCTGCGACTAGGGACTCTCTATCCCTCCAGGCTTTCAACAGATTAACGTGATAGATCTGTTCGGGCTTTCGCCTTCCTGGTTGTCTGACCTTGTAATTCACTTCGCTCACTTTTTCCATTATCTCATAGGGGCCTTGCCATTTGGCAAGGAATTTACTTTCAACCGTAGGGACAAGTACCAGTATCCTATCCCCCGGGGAAAAGGTACGGGTCTTGGCTCCACGGTTGTACACTCTCTGCTGTGCTAACTGCGCTTGGGCCAAATGTTCCTTCACGATGGGCATTACCTGTGCAATTCGGTCTTGCATCAGGGCGACATGCTCAATCACACTCCTGTGGGGAGAACTCTCACTTTCCCAAGTTTCCTTGGCAATATCCAACAGCCCTCTTGGGTGTCTCCCATACAGTAACTCAAAGGGGGAGAATCCCGTAGAGGATTGGGGCACCTCCCTAATAGCAAACATCAGATAAGGAAGTAGACAGTCCCAATCCTTTCCATCTCTATCCACCACTTTCTTCAACATTTGTTTTAGGGTTTTGTTGAATCTTTCAACCAGCCCATCGGTTTGGGGGTGATACACAGATGTACGTAATTGCGTCACTTTGAACAATTTACACAGCTCCTTCATAACCCGGGACATAAAGGGTGTACCTTGGTCCGTAAGCAGTTCTTTACAAATACCCACCCGGCTAAACACAAGAGATAGCTCTTTGGCTATGGTCTTGGCCGAGGTATTTCGGAGAGGGATCGCTTCTGGATAACGGGTGGCATAGTCCATTATAACTAATATGTACTGGTGCCCCCTAGTGGACTTGATTATAGGCCCTACCAAATCCATGGCGATCCTCTCAAACGGGACCTCAATGATGGGTAGAGGGACCAGCGGGCTACGGAAATGTGGCATCGGGGCCGACCTCTGACACACAGGGCAGGAGGAACAATAATTTTCTATGTCCTTCATCACCCCCGGCCAATAGAATCTCTGTAATACCCTCTCTCGGGTTTTCTCTGTCCCCAGATGACCTCCAAGAATGTGCCCATGGGCCAACTCCAACACCAACTTCCTGTAAGGTTTGGGCACCACAAGCTGCTCAACGGTTTCTTCTGCCCTTTTTGCCACCCGATACAGTAGGTCCTTCTCTACGCTGAAGTATGGGTAAGTGCAGGTATTATCTGGGTTCACTAACTCACCATCTATTTTCACTACGTTTTCCCGTGCCTTTATTAGGGCGGGGTCTTTCAACTGTTCTGTGGCAAAGTTTTCCCTGTGAACCTCAAGATCAGAAAACTCCACAGACGGTAGGTTTTCGTCTGAGGAGGTGGGCTCCTCTCCAGTTTCTTGAGTCTCCCCTGCCAATACTGATAAGGGAAATTCCGGAGAGTCCTCACCACTCTCAGGGGAGTTCTGGCTATCACATTCCTGGTACATAGGGGCACCAGTGGGGGGCTCAGGATCATCCCACAGTTCCCAGAACTTCGGAAAATCCCTTCCCACAATGGCGTCATGCGGTAACTGAGATACTAAGCCCACTGGATGAGAGAGGGTACCTTTGGGGGTCTCGAAACACACTGTAGTCACTGGATACTCTCGGGTGTCCCCATGCACACAAATAACAGCTACCTTGCTATTCCCAAAGACCTCTGTTTTAACTAACTCAGCCTTTATCAGGGTCACAAGGCTACCTGAATCCAGCAATACCACAACATTTCTACCATTAACACACATTTTGCATAAATGTTTCTCAGATCCTCGAATGGCAGTGCATGCGACTGTCGCACACAGCGACTGACGTCTGCCCGTCAGAAAGTCACACTGCATGGGTTCCTCCACAACCGGGCAATTGGCTGCAATATGTCCCGCTTGCCGGCAGCGGTAGCAAACGATCCTTCTTGCCGCCTCTTGAGCCGCTGATTTCCCAGGCTGTTCTCGCCAAACTTGGGGTAGAGCTCCCACCCTCTCACTCTCTCCACCCTCACCCCTTGGAATCCTCTTATCCGCCCCTGGGGATGGTCTGGTCTTAGGGTGGAAAGTCTGAGTGTCTCTGGAAGAGGCCGTCAGGTTCTCTGCAGCCAAGTATCTCTCTACCCGATCCACAAGTTTACCGGCCGTTTCTGGGTCTCCATGGCTTACCCACTTTTGGATGGCAGTAGGAAGAGCTCTCAAAAACCGATCCATTACAACACGTTCCACAATCTTTGGTGCGGACAAAGTCTCTGGCTGTAGCCACTTTCTGCTCAGGTGAATGAGATCATACATTTGAGACCTGGGGGGTTTTCCAAGCTGGAAAGTCCAGTTATGCACACGCTGAGCCCGGACAGCCTGGGTGACACCCAGCCTTGCCAAAATTTCAGCTTTTAGCATCACATAGTCTTTTGCTTGGTTAGGCTCTAGGTCATAGTAAGCTTTCTGCGATTCACCAGTTAACAGAGGAGCCACCAGTCCAGCCCACTGCTCCTCAGGCCACTTTTCTCTTTCAGCGGTCCTTTCAAATGTGGTCAAAAATACCTCTGGATCATCCTCTCCAGTCATTTTTGTCAATAAACGACTCACCCCAAAGGACGCGGTATTAGTGGGACGGCTTTCCTCACTGGTCTGCGGACGTTGCTGCATTACTGCTTCCATTTGTTGTAGTCTCTGCTCTTGCTTCTGTAACAGGTCTATGAAGCGGGCCTCAGATTGCTGCTGGGCTTGTTGCTGAGCTTCCAGACTCTGTTGGTGAGCTTGCTGCTGGGCTGCAAGGCTCTGTTGATGAGCTTGCTGCTGGGCTGCAAGGCTCCTTTGCAAACCTGCATTTGTCTGCTGTTGATTGGCATTTGCTAGAGCCAGCTGTTTCAGTATCTCCTCCATGCTGGCTTAAAAAAAAACTGCCACTGGTTCTCCACCAACTGTGAGGGGGTTAGCTCGGCAGCGGGTGTGTGTGACCCCCGGGATGGGCTCCCCAGACAAAAACAGGCCCAGCAAACGGAGGTTGTGGTTTTCAAAATCAAAAAGGTGCGGTTTATTTTCTATTTACAGTGACAAAACACAGCAAAGCAAAAGAAACATAAATAAAATAAATCCTGGTCAACTTGACCTCTGACTAAACATACAGGTTTCCTAACTAACAACTGGGATCAGCCTAGTGCTGTCCTAGTCCCTAAGTCCCTGGTTTTAAATGTCCAAGCAAATAGCCACACAGGCTTTTTCTCACCGCACAGGGGTTCACTCTCCCTAGACAGTCCACACAGGTCTGGTTCCAGGCATGAGCTAACATCTAATGAAGCTGGGAGTTCTTATAGAGGCCTAAATGAGCTGACAAGGTTCAGCTGGTCTCCTCATCTCTGTCTGCACGACGCCCCACACTCTCCCTAGAGGTATGAGTCATCCATGAGCCCACTAGCCTTATACAACTCTCCACCTAGTTGTATAAGTCGGCGTAAAGCCTGAATCTGGGCGAAATATATCTACCCCCCTGGATGCAACCAGGTGACTTTACCTTCCTGCTGTCACAGTATGTAAAGCGGAGTTCAACTAAAAAGTGGAACTTCCGCTTATCCGTCTCCTCCCAGTCCGGTGCCACATTTGGCACCTTTCAGGGGGGAGGGGGGAACGGGTACCTGTTTTTGAACCCACTTTCTCTCGGAAAGTTTGGGCCCCCGCCTCCTTCCTCCACCGGCAGGCCAATTAGAAAGCACAGCGCGCTCTGCGGATGTGCAGTATGGAACTGGCTGAGAAGCCAAAAGGCTTGCCAGGAATGACGGTGGCTTCACCCTACAGCCGATCCTAAGATTGGCTAGGGTGCCAACATCGCGGGCCCCCCGGACAGGTAAGTGTCCATATATTAAAAGTCAGCAGCTGCTGTATTTGTAGCTGCTGACTTAAAAAATTTTGGTGGGGGAGCTGGACCTCAAATTCTGGTCAAAATATACAGTGTGTGTGTGTGTGTGTGTGTGTGTATATATATATATATATATATATATATATATGTTTGTATGTATATATATTTATAGTGTGTGTGTATGTGTATATATTTATTGTGTGTGTGTGTGTGTGTGTGTGTGTGTGTGTGTATGTATGCGTGTGTGTAAATGTATTTTATATTTTCAGGAGTTTTTCAAAGTACTGAAGAATACCCATTGATCCGTTCAGAAATCCCATGATCTCCTAACTTTTCTTGCCATGAGCTGTCAACACTGGCTTTGCTGCACTGAAATCCCAAACATTATTGTCAGCCCTGTCTGAGCTTTTTGCTGCCGATCTACACAACACCTGTTATGAAAGTGGGACGCTGTAGTTCAGTGTAGCAGAACCAGGGCTGACAACATGGTTTCTTAAAGGGGTTGTAAAGGTTCATTTTTTATTTTCTAAATAGGTTCCTTTAAGCTAGTGCATTGTTGGTTCACTTACATTTTCCTTCGATTTCCCTTCTAAAAAATTTTTTTTCTTTGCCTGAATTTTTCACTTCCTGTTCCTCCTCAGTAAGCTGTTCTGGCTGACTAAACACCGCTCAGATGATGGTGTGAAGTTTACGGAGTTTACTGAGGAGAACCAGGAAGTGAGAAATTCAGACAAAGAAAAAAACATTTAGAAGGGAAATGCACTAGCTTAAAAGAACCTATTTAGAAAATAAAAAACAAACCTTTACAACCCCTTTAAGAAATGTGCATGAATTGCAGAGATGTACTAATTTTTTTTTTTTTATGTATACTGTATAATATACAGTATATATTTTCCAGCCATGCTTTAATAATAAGGTATCCAGACATGCATGTAAGCAAAGCATTTGTTAAAATGTAATGTAGCGATACCCCAGCTAAGGGAGCCGCTGGTATGATTTTCGGGCCTGTAACACACCGCTGTCAACCCCCAGTAATTTGCTCTACCCTCTCTCGGCACAGCTAGTAGGGGATGATAGGATTGTGGAACCTGTAGTTTTAGGTAACACAATCCGGCAACAAAGGCACACAGTGATATTGTATGGCTGACACTAACCGTCTCTTCTGCACAGTAATAACACCAAACAACTTGTCTGCTTAATCCTAATCCTTTTACTGAATGAAATAGATCAGCAGATAAACAGTACACAGTAATATATGCAGAGCCCTGCAATAAGAGGTATTTATCAAGCAAGCAAATTTACAATCCTGTACACATACAGCTAACGAACTCCGCTTGCAGCTCCCCTCCCTCGTGGGCAAGATGGCGCCCAGCAGTGTCTAAACTTAGAAGTCAGGCCTGACTGTTCTATATGCAAGTTCCGTGGAGAAGAATCTTCGTTACAAATGGTGGTGCACTTTTTTGAAGATAAATTGTAATCCACAGGAATAGGTACTGGTAACTCGATGGATAACAGAAAGTAACTAAGCTACTCAATGCACTGTCCCTCTGGCGTGCAAATGCAGACTCTGGACGGTGGGTCCTGAACAACAAACACAAGGCCTAAAGATCCTGTAATAATCTTTGAGCAGGTGCTCTTTCACCCAACCGGATCAGTCAGTGTCAATGTCTTCCGTAGCTGTGTCTCGGTACACAGTTCCCACGACACCCGGGTCTTCGGTCCCCCTGGAAGCAGTAGACAGGCGGCAGGATCAGACGTCCCTCGGGCTCCTCAGTGGAAACGGAAGGCTCTTTGGAAAAAAACAGGGCCCAAACTCCAGGCCCTGTCAGGAACAACAGACTCGGCACAGAGTTCCACTTGCTGGGTGGGCAATGTCCAAAGAGACCGTTCTCCGGTCCTCCCCTTTCTTAAATGGCCCACCCCAGCAGTCCTTGCGCGGGGCAATGCACCCTGGGTGTCCTGCTGTACCCTGGGTACGGTAGTCTCTGGGTCTTAAAGCAACACCCCGCTACACACTCCCCCCACTTAAAATCATTGGTCCCCAAAGATATCATCAGCATTATTACATCTACATATAATACAGTTTACGGCTGCAAAGGAGGCTGGCAGAGGAATCTCCCACCAAGCTTGGTAAGGGAGATTGTCCTGCCCACAGGTCACATTGATGGAAGTGGCCTGCCTAACTGTGCTTGAGAGTGAGCTGGGGTTGCTCTCCACCAAATTCACAGTGGGGGACCAGGTTTCTCAACTGTCCTTCTCACAGTCACTACAGTATCTTCAGAACATTCTCCCATCTTGAGTGTAAGTTAGTTTTCGGGGAGGGCGGATAGTTCTCTTTGCTCTTTGTTCCCTGGGAGCTAAGGTGTAAGATAGTATGGCAGTGGTTCTCAACCTTTCTAGTGCCGTGACCCCTTGATAAAGTTTCCTAAGTTGTGGGGACCCCTAACAGTATAATTATTTTCGTAGCGTGGGCTGTCAGCAAGACAAGTCATTTGCGCCCCTAACCCACGGACATTTAGCGCTCCCTGAGTCCCGTCTACTCATACAGTATTAAAACCCCTTATGGTACATTTTAGGATGTACCACTTTCTCTTTGTTTTCCTTTCTTTCCCTTATATCTCTCTATCCTAATTTCTTGCTTTTTTTCCCCCATCCCTCTCTCTAGCCGTCTTTCTTGTTCTTCCTCTTATTCTTTCTCTCCCTTACATTTATTCTCTATTTTTATTCCTTCTCTTGCCCCTTGGTGGGGATGAGTGGCATCCCGACCTATTCGCACAAGGTCGGGATAGTTCAGGGACATGACTCCTCCAGAGGTTTTCAGATGGAACCAGACTGGATCTGAGCGTAATGCTCCCCTCAAGATCTGCTTCATCCTAGCCGCATCTATGGCTTGTGGCACCATCCCCTTCTTAAGGACAATTTGGTAGAGCATTTTGTTTAATCTTCGAACGTATTCAGACCGTCTTTCTCCTGGCTGTTGAAGGGTATGCTCGATCTAGTAAACTAAATTGGCAACTTTTTCCAACTGGCCAAATTCTTCCTCCAACATAGCCAGATAGTCATAGGCAGTACAAGCAGCATTGCTGAACCTAAGGTTCTTCACGGCTTCAGCAGCAGCACCCTTTAGACTTTCACTTATGCGCTGCTTCTTTTGGGCTTCCGGTACTTCCCATCCGTCCACAGCCTGCATCGCTTGTTCAATCCATGTGTCAAAGTCCTCTTCCCCGAGTGGCACAGGTTGTTTTCCTGAAAAGATCCTGAGCTTCCGGTAGCCGACCTCTATGTGTACCGTATTACTCTTCTGGCACTTTGTGACAAGGTCCCCCTTAGCGTTTAAAAGTTCAGGGCCTATAGTGGTTAGGGGTGCCCCCGAGGCTATCATCTCTTTTGGATTCCTGGGAGTTGTAGGTGATTACGGAGGTTCCTTCTTTATATCCTTCACGTGTGCCAATCGGTATGTTTTATTGTCTACGGACTGCACGCTCTGACCTCTGAAATTCTCCGGTATCTCATCCCTCCATTCTATCAGCGCGAAGGTGCGGGAATGCCCTTCGTCTGGCCTGAGGTCAATTAACCATCCTTTATGATGCGGGGATAGGAGCTCTATGAGCCGTTCTACGTCACTCCCCAACCAATCCTCTCCGGGGAGTTCAATCACTGCAGCCATGTACAGGGAAACATCCGTGGATAAACACCACTGGGTCACTGTTAACGGATCCATGCCGGTACTTCTGGCAGGCTTGATTGCAGCGTACATGATCCCGGACTCTGAGCCCCCACGTGTAGCGATACCCCCAGCTAAGGGAGCCACTGGTATGATTTTCGGGCCTGTCAGGCTAGGTTCACACCTATGCGTTGCGTTTTTGAGCTTGGAGTCTTTGCCAAGTTCGCAATCAGTCGTTCAGCGGTTCCAATGCGTTTTTAGCTGCAGACTTGCCGACCTGGGAAGTCTCTCCGCTGTTATGAGGGGGAACTCCACGCCAAATTTTAAATAAAAAACCGGAATGGGTTCCCCTCCAGGAGCATATCAGGCCCTTGGGTCTGGTATGGACTTTAACGGGAACCCCAACGCCGAAAAAAACGGCGTGGGGGTCCCCCCCCATAGTCCATAGCAGACCCTTATCCGAGCACGCAACCTGGCAGGCCGCAGGAAAAGAGGGGGGACGAGAGAGCGCCTCCCTCCTGAACCGTACCAGGCCGCATGCCCTCAACATGGGGGGTGGGTGCTTTGGGGCGGGGGGCGCACTGCGGCTCCCCCACCCCAAAGCACCCTGCCCCCATGTTGATGAGGACAGGGCCTCTTCCCGACAACCCTGGCGGTTGGTGGGGTATGTGGGGGGCTTATCGGAATCCGGGAATCACTTATCGGAATCACCCGGGAATGATGGGACTGTGACAGGCTATGGGGGCGGGGTCACTGGGTGGCATCACCCGGTGACCACGCCCATGCCTATAAAAGTGAATGCGCTCCGCTCATATGGCATTACAGCTGGAGACAGCGACGAGTCAACATCTCCGGGAGAGAAGAGGGAAGAAGGCGATGAAGAAGACCGGGCCCCCGCAAGAAAAAGAGCTGGAAGAAGATAGCGGAGGCCCGGCAGAAGGAAGAAAGAACCGGAGAGCGAGAGAAGAACCGGAGAGCGCGAAACGACACCGTAGACCCCCGAAGTTGGAAGAAGACCCCCAAAGTTGGAAGAAGACCCCCAGAGCTGACTAATAAATGACTTAAAACACCTGTGTAGTGTTTTTATTGCCATTTTTTTTCCACCAGGTGAATGGGTAGGGGTACGATGTACCCCATACTCATTCACATAGGGTGGGGGGCCGGGATCTGGGGGCCCCCTTATTAAAGGGGGCTCCTGGATTCCGATAAGCCCCCCGCCCGCATACCCCGACAACCAAGGGCCAGGGTTGTCGGGAAGAGGCCCTGTCCTCATCAACATGGGGGCAGGGTGCTTTGGGGTGGGGGGGGCCGCAGTGCGCCCCCCTGCCCCAAAGCACCCACCCCCCATGTTGAGGGCATGCGGCCTGGTACAGTTCAGGAGGGAGGGGGGCGCTCTCTCATCCCCCCTCTTTTCCTGCGGCCTGCCAGGTTGCGTGGTCGAATAAGGGTCTGCTATGGACTTTGGGGGGACCCCCACACGTTTTTTTTCGGTGTAGGGGTTCCCGTTAAGGTCCATACCAGACCTAAGGGCCTGGTATGCTCTTGGAGGGGAACCCATGCCGTTTTTTTTGTTTTTTTTTAATTTGGCGTGGAGTTCCCCCTCAAGATCCCTGTTCAGAACGCAACACATGTGCGAATCGGATGCGTGCCCATAGAACATAATGGGCCTGAATTCGCACCTGAGTCACACCGCAATGCCTAGAGAACGCACATGTTTTTTCGGCAATGCGCAGTGCGAATGCATCGCACGTATGTGAACCAGCCTCATTGGAATCAATGTATTTTATAATGTTATGCGAATTGGATGCGGTTTAAGCCGCAACCAATTCACATAGGTGTGAACAGGGCCTAACACACCGCTGTCAACCCCCAGTAATTGGCTCTACCCTCTCTCAGCACAGCTAGTAGGGGATGATAGGATTGTGGAACCTGTAGCTTTAGGTAACACAATCCGGCAACAAAGGCACACAGTGATATTGTATGGCTGACGCTAACCGTCTCTTCTGCACAGTAATAACACCAAACAACTTGTCTGCTTAATCCTAATACTTTTACTGAATGAAATAGATCAGCAGATAAACAGTACACAGTAATATATGCAGAGCCCTGCAATAAGAGGTATTTATCAAGCAAGCAAATATACAATCCTGTACACATACAGCTAACGAACCCCGCTTGCAGCTCCCCTCCCTCGTGGGCAAGATGGCACCCAGCAGTGTCTAAGGCCCCATGCACACGAGACGCCGGTGCAAACTCTGCTGAACACACGTTTTTAAAGGCTGAAACCGGCGTTTAAAAACGCCCGTTTTGCCGCGATTTTAGCAGCGTTTTACCGCATTTGCGTCTATAAGCGTTTAGTTAAGAAACATCATAAGACCCACCCTAAGCTCAAAAAACAGTATTATTTAACCATTTCAGCCATTTTGTGAGACCAGAGTGAGTAGTAGCAGCTGAGAGAGCAGCAGTGTACTTGTATTTAGCGTGTCACTTGCCACGTCACCTGCCACGTCACTTGCCACGTCACCTGCCACAAGCTGTGGATTGTCCACTTGCCACGTCACCTGCCACAAGTTGTGGATTGTCCACCTGGCCACGTCACCTGCCACAAGTTGTGAATTGTCCACTTGCCACGTCACCTGGCCACGTCACCTGCCACAAGTTGTGGATTGTCCACTTGCCACTTCACCTGCCACAAGTTGTGGATTGTCAACTGGCCACGTCACCTGGCCACGTCACCTGCCACAAGTTGTGGATTGTCCACTTGCCATGTCACCTGGCCATGTCACCTGCCACAAGTTGTGGATTGTCCACTTGCCATGTCACCTGCCACGTCACCTGCCACAAGTTGTGGATTGTCCACTTGCCACGTAACCTGGCCACGTCACCTGCCACAAGTTGTGGATTGTCCACTGGCCACGTCACCTGGCCACGTCACCTACCACAAGTTGTGGATTTTCCACTTGCCATGTCACCTGGCCACGTCACCTGCCACAAGTTGTGGATTTTCCACTTGCCATGTCACCTGCCACGTCACCTGGCCACATCACCTGCCACAAATTGTGGATTGTCCACTTGCCACGTAACCTGGCCACGTCACCTGGCCACCTCACCTGCCACAAGTTGTGGATTGTCCACTGGCCACGTCACCTGGCCACAACACATGGCCATGTTAACTGGCCACGTCACCTGCCACAAGTTGTGGATTGTCCACTGGCCACGTCACCTGCCACAAGTTGTGGATTGTCCACTTGCCATGTCACCTGGCCACGTCACCTGCCACAAGTTGTGGATTATCCACTTGCCATGTCACCTGGCCACGTCACCTGCCACAAGTTGTGGATTGGCCACTGGCCATGTCACCTGCCACGTCACCTGGCCACGTCACCTGCCACAAGTTGTGGATTGTCCACTTGCCACGTCACCTGGCCACGTCACCTGCCACAAGTTGTGGATTGTCACCTGGCCATGTCACCTGGCCAGGTGACCTGCCATGTCACCTGGCCACATTACCTGCCACATCACCTGGCCACGTCACCTGCCACAAGTTGTGGATTGTCCACTTGCCATGTCACCTGGCCACGCCATCTGCCACGTCACCTGCCACAAGTTGTGCATTGTCCACTTGCCACGTCACCTGGCCACGTCACCTGCCACAAGTTGTGGATTGTCCACTGGCCACGTCACCTGGCCACGTCACCTGCCACAAGTTGTGAATTGTCCACTTGCCATGTCACCTGGCCACATCATCTGCCACATCACCTGGCCACGTCACCTGCCACAAGTTGTGGATTGTTCACTTGCCACGTCACCTGGCACAAGTTGTGGATTGTCCACTTGCCACAAGTTGGGGATTGTCCACTTGCCACGTCACCTGCCACAAGTTGTGGATTGTCCACAATGCAATGCAAGCAATTAGTTTTTTTTTATTTTTTTTTAATGGTTTTTCATCATTTGCTATCATTTTTTAGTTTTCTAATGTAAAAAAATAGGTCACCTTTTAAAAACGCTTAGAAACTAAATCACGGCAAAACGCCGGTACCGCGTTTAGCCGCGCTTTGCGTCTGAAATGTGGAAAACTTTTGCGTCTGAACCCATTTTTTTTGCTTCTGGAAAAACGAGGTTAAACCCAACTGCTTAAAAACTGCAAAAAACGAGACTCTGTGCATGGACACATAGGATAACATTAAATGAATTCAAAGGCAGTTGAAAAAAGCGTCCAACTGCCTCTGAACGCGCGTTTACCAGCGTCTCGTGTGCATGGGGCCTTAACTTAGAAGTCAAGCCTGACTGTTCTATATGCAAGTTCCATGGAAAAGAATCTTCGCTAGCAAATGGTGGTGCACTTTTTTGAAGATAAATTGTAATCCACAGGAATAGGTACTGGTAACTCGATGGATAACAGAAAGTAACTAAGCTACTCAATGCACTGTCCCTCTGGCGTGCAAATGCAGACTCTGGACGGTGGGTCCTGAACAACAAACACAAGGCCTAAAGATCCTGTAATAATCTTTGAGCAGGTGCTCTTTCACCCAACCGGATCAGTCAGTGTCAATGTCTTCCGTAGCTGTGTCTCGGTACACAGTTCCCACGACACCCGGGTCTTCGGTCCCCCTGGAAGCAGTAGACAGGCGGCAGGATCAGACGCCCCTCGGGCTCCTCAGTGGCAACAAAACGCTCTTTGGAAAAAAACAGGGCCCAAACTCCAGGCCCTGTCAGGAACAACAGACTCGGCACAGAGTTCCACTTGCTGGGCGGGCGATGTCCAAAGAGACCGTTCTCCGGTCCTCCCCTTTCTTAAATAGCCCACCCCGGGGGGGTGGCCTGACATAGCATGGAGTAGGACGTGCATGATTTGAGCTCCGTCCAATACTCCTGTACAGCCCATCCTGCGCTTCAGTATCATTCTGCACCAGCCCAGCGGGACCCCCTGGGGACCCTGAACATCCGTGGCCGCAAATCCACCATCCTCCGCTCGTACGGCGGCCTCCGCAGGGCCGCGATCCCGATCGCAAGTGCCGCATTTAGGAAAGCCTGCGGCTTCGGCCTAGCCCTGGAAGTCGGCGGCCATCTTGCTCCACCCGACCTGCCGCCTGTGCTGCTTCCTGGACCTCCTGCTCTCAGGTAACAGCCTGCAGGGGCCCACCGAGACCCCCTGAGGACCCCACACACCCACAGAGGCGGATCTATCAGCCTCTGACTGCGCGGCCGCCGCATTCAGGAAAGGCCCCGGCTTCGGCCTAGTGCTGTTCGGCGGCCATCTTGCTTCACCCGGCCTGCTGACTAGTGACTCTTCCCGGCCCACCAGCCCTACAGCTCCCTACCATTCGGTATAGCCTGAGCTGCCTGCTTTGGAGGGGGGAGGGATCACAGCGGATACCTGCCATGACTCCGCCAAAAACGCCAAAGGCCACCCTGGCGAAATTGGACCAGTACCGCCGCCAGGAGGAGGAAAGAGATGGCGGTGCCGCGGGCGGTGAGCAGGATGCTACGGGAGGCGACACAGCTAAACTGCTCGAGGCGATCACATACTGCCGGTCGTCCCTGACGGCGCAAATAGAGGGGGTCAAGGTGGACCTTTCACTCATGCGACAAGACTTCCAAAAACTTCGTGAGCGTGTCACGACAGCCGAAACCCGCATTGGAGAGGTGGAGGACACCGTTACGCCGCTCCAAGTCAGCTCGGATCGAATGCAGCTCCAAATCAATCAGATTCTAAGCAAGCAAGATGATATGGAAAATAAGCTCCGGAGGTGCATCGGGCTCCCCGAGGGAGCTGAGGGCAAAGATCCTACCACCTTCTTGGAGAAACTCCTTGTTGACACCTATGGCCGCGAGGCCTTCTCCCCCACCCTGGCGGTGGAGAGGGCCCATCGTATGCCTGCCAGATCTCCTCCTCAGGGGGCTCCCCCCCGCACGTTTATAGCAAAATTCTTGAACTACAAAGATAGAGATGCGGCGCTGCGCATGGCCAGGGAAAAAGGTAACATCCACCTTGGAAACTCCAAGATCGCTATCTTCCCCGGCTTTTCTGCCGAGGTGCAGCGCCGCCGCCAAGGCTTCATGGAGGCGAAGAGGAGGCTCCGGATACAACATCTTAAATACTCTATGCTATTTCCAGCTCGTCTTAGAGTCGAAAGGGACGGCCGTGTGTTCTTCTTTGAGGATCCTCAGGAAGTCATTGCCTGGTTGGAGCGTCCGGGGCCCGCCAGAGGGGCGGCGGAGTGACCTGACCGAGCATGTTCATCAGCACTATTGATTGCCTGTCATCATCACCAGCACATTATACGCCGCAGCGGGAGTCTGCAAATCCTGGTATGTTACCCCCTTTTGTTGTCTCCCCTTTACTGCCCGCGGCGCATACCCTATTGCTCCTTACCCCTGGGACCCCCTTTTGCCTTCCCCTGCTATAATCCTCTTTCAATTGTAACCTGCAGAGGGGGTCTCCCATACTCAGGGCCCCCACTGACTGGTTGATCCATGTAACTACCCTGGAGACTGTAATTGCGGAGCACAATCAGTCCTACACTCCACATGCCTAGCACAGCAAATTTTCGCCCCCCAGCAACCGGAACACGCATCTCTTTATTATGTGACTGCAGAACTTTATATACCATCGACCCCGCACTGTACTTCTGGTTCACAGTACAAGAAGAGCCTGTTGCTCTTTATTTGCGGGCATTGGATCTTCCACTCCTCCCATGTGAGGCGATCGCTGCAGATAACAGCAAGATATTTTGGTTTTATCTGCTACCGGTCGTTACTTTCTTTTGGTTTTGGGAACATACCCGCATCAGTTGGGGAAGATGCAGGGTGGGGAGGGGGAGGTTTGTTTTTTCTTGATGGAATGCAATACAACGAAGTGCATGCTAACATTGATACTGCATAGATGGCAAACCTTGTATTCATGTAATGCTACTGTCCCACAATATGTTTTAATGTTTGAATTATGGCATCGATAAAACTGCTCACTTGGAATGTGCGTGGGCTTGGGGCCAAGGTAAAGAGATCTGTAGTTTTCTCATTTCTCAAAAAACAACGAGCCGACATTGTGGTGTTAGTGGAGACACACGTTGAGGGTCGGCTCCAGATGGCACTCCGCCGGCCATGGATTGGGTGGGCATATCATTCATCCCACGCCCGCGGAGTCTCAGTTTTGATTGCCAAGACAGTACATTTTGAGCTGTGTGATGTTCAGTCTGACCCACAGGGGCGCTATGTCTTTCTTTCGGTTAAATTGTATGGTGAACCTTTCCTACTGATGGCATTCTATGTACCTCCACCATTTAATTCTACTATAGTCACAGAGGGCTTGCTATATATGACTCGTCATCCTTCGATTCAGGCGGTCTGGCTGGGGGATTTTAACGTTACGTTGAACCCTACATTAGACAAACTGTCGCCCTCACCATTATCTACTACAGCTCCAACCCACACTAGATTCTCCCGACTTATCTCTTCCTTTAATCTCACTGACACCTGGCGTTTTAAATTCCCGCTCACTCGAGCTTACTCCTGTTTCTCAACTACCCATAACACCATGTCCCGTATAGATTTTATATTTGATTCTAGTACCCTTGCCCCAAGATTACTGGGAGCTGAATTTGCCCCCAGATTAATTTCAGACCATAGCCCATATTTCATTAGCCTCTCCATCCCATTAGACAAACCGCCCCGTACGTGGCGCCTGAATCCGTTTTGGCTCACCCTGTTGTCGGAGGATGACGAGCTTGGTAACAGTTGGAGAACTTACTTTTTAGAGAATGACGGATCTGCATCCCCAGACGTAGTATGGGAAGCCTTCAAACTGCATGCACGTCTGACTCTGACCTCCTTTATCAACAGGCTGAAGGCTAATTCATCAGCCGTACTGGACAGGGCAATGCGGGATCTGTCCTCCTCTGAACAGGGATACATGTCGAACCCCTCTCCTGCTGGAGCTGCCCGACTCAGGTTACAAACCAGGGTGGTCAATCAGCTACAACACGAGACGGCCAGGAAAATTTTTTTCTTTGCCAGACAAAAATTGTATGAACATGGGGAGAGAGCGGGTAAACTGTTGGCCTACTTGGCACATAGTGAGGATAGACCCCCTACTGTCATTTCCCTCACTGGTCCTAATGGGGAAAAGATTACGGAACCCCAGGCTGTCACTTCCAAATTTAGGGACTTCTTTTCTCAACTCTATACGTCCCAGGTTTCTACCACTGACTCTCAATTGGAAGATCTACTGGCGGAAATCATCTTTCCACAGCTAGACGATGCCCAAATGTCTATGCTAGACGCACCTCTTACACTCAACGAAATAACCACAGCGATTGGGAGCTTCGCCAGATCCAAGGCCCCGGGTTCAGATGGGTTGCCCATAGAATTTTACACCCAATACATCGAGATACTTGCCCCCAAGTTATTGTCCCTCTTCAACCATCTATTTGACAATTTCACCTTACCTCCATCGATGGGCGAGATGGTAATTATCCTCATACCTAAGCCAGGCAAGGACCCAGGCCTCCCCGAATCTTATAGACCAATATCGCTCCTCCAGGTAGACATAAAGATTCTGGCTAAAGTACTTGCCCTACGCCTTAACCAAGTGATTCTAACCCTGATCCATGCTGACCAAGCTGGATTTATGCTGGGGCGTAACACCTCCTTCAACCTCAGAAAATTGTATATTAACTTACAAGCGACACATACTAATGTTGGGTCCCGGGTGGTGGTGGCTTTGGATACTGCCAAGGCTTTTGACTCAGTGGAGTAGCGGTACCTTTGGGGATGCCTCCGTGGCTTTGGTTTTGGACCTAAATTTATTAAGTGGGTTCAATTATTATATTTGGCACCCAGGGGTAAAGTAGTGGCCAACGGGAGGGCCTCCCAGACATTTGACTTATCCAGGGGCACTAGACAGGGCTGCCCACTGTCTCCACTCCTCTACGCCTTGGCGGCGGAGCCCCTTGCAATCTCCATTAGAGAGGACCCCGAGATTCAGGGTCTCTGCCTTGGTTCCCTGACTGAAAAAATTAGCTTATACGCAGACGACACGCTACTATACCTGGCCGACTCTGCCACATCTCTTCGGAAGGCGTTACATACAATTGAACACTTTGGTCAGTTCTCTGGCCTTAAAATTAATTGGGAGAAATCTCAAATATTGCCTATGGATAGTTTCCCTTCTCCCAAGCTACAGGCACAGTTACCACTCCAGCGAGTGAACACTATCAAATATCTTGGAGTATTGTTAAATAGAACACCGGCTGACTATATATCCCTGAACATAGAACCCCTTTTCGATCTCATCAAGTCTAGAACCCAGGTATGGGCAAGACTACCGCTCGGTGTGTGGGGCCGCATTAACATTGTTAAAATGATATTATTTCCTAAAATATTGTATATACTCTGGCACACACCCGTATACTTACCCTTGAAATTTTTCAAGAAAATGGAGGCCATACTCAAGACATTTATTTGGGGTACCAACAGACACAAGCTGGCCTGGAGAGTCCTTAAGAACCCTACTGACCTAGGTGGAACAGCCCTCCCTGACTTAAATCTTTATTACCTTGCGTCCCAACTGTCTCAACTATACCACAAAAACCGACAGACTCAGATTCCTCACCCTCCTCTGTCCACGGTGGGCACCACTGACCCACTCACTGCAATTGCAGTGGGACATAGTGGGAATAACTCCAATAGAGACCGTGGGTCCCTATTGTACCAATATAGGCGCGTATGGGACATCACCACTAAAACATTAACGACCCCTAAACACAACAATTATACCCCCTTATGGCACAATAGACTACTCTCAGAGTTTCTCTTGATCCCTGACACAGAGATATGGTGCGAATATGGAATACATTATTTGCACCACATAATTTCCGATGGCACACTTAAAAACTTTGAGGACCTCCAAAATGAGTTCCTGCTGCCCAATTCTATGCTTTTTAGATTCTTCCAGGTGCGTCACGCAGCCCAAGCTCAGTTTCCCCAGCCTTTGCCACAATCTACGCCCAATGTTATTATGGCAGTGGTTAACCACTTCAATACAGGGCTTTTTGTACCTATTCAATACCGGGCCTATTTTGGCACTTCTCTCCTACATGTACAAATCATCATTCTTTTGCTAGAAAATTACTCAGAACCCCCAAACATTATATATGTTTTTTTAGCAGACACCCTAGGGAATAAAATGACGGTCATTGTAACATTTTTTCTTGCACAATATATGCGCAATAATTTTTCAAACGCCTTTTTTTTAAAAAAAAAATGGTTTCATGAATTAAAAAATAACAAAACAGTAAAGTTAGCCCAATTTTTTGGGAACATATGAAAGATAATGTTACGCCGAGTAAATAGATACCTAACATGTCACGCTTTAAAATTGCGCACACTCATGGAATGGCGCCAAACTTCGGTACTTAAAAATCTCCATAGGCGACACTTACATTTTTTTTACAGGTTACCAGGTTAGAATTACAGAGGAGGTCTAGTGCTAGAATTGTTGCACGCGCTCTAACGCACGCGGTGATACCTCACATGCGTGGTTTGAACGGCGTTTACATATGTGGGCGACTTACGTGTGCATTCGCTTCTGATCGCGAGCTACCGGGGACAGGGGCGTTTTAATTTTTTATTATTATTATTTATTTATTTATTTTACTTATTTATTTTTTTACAATGATTTTCCTTTTTTTTTTTTTTTGATCACTTTTATTCCTATTACAAGGAATGTAAACATCCCTTGTAATAGAATGTGTGTGACAGGTTCTCTTTATTGAGAGATGCGGGGTCAATAAGACTCCACATCTCTCCTCCAGGCTGGAAAGCATGAGATCAGTGAAAATTTTTTCACTGATTTCATACTTACAGCCGCAACGGCGGCTTTGTTTACATTTTTGAGACCCGGGCGTGACGTCATCACATCGCGCCCGGGCCTCCGACGATCATAGAGATGACTGGTGACCATCTGGTCACCAGTCATCTCTATGCTCATCACGTGACTCCACCAACGATGCCGGACGAATTCGCTCCGGGTCCCCGATCGCACGGGGGAGCCCGGAGAAGCACCGGATGGCGGCGGCAGGGGGGGGGTGTCCCCTCCCGCCGCCTATAAGAACGATCAAGCGGCGGAACCGCCGCTATGATCGTTCTTATGGTGCACAGAATCGCTGGCACTTCAAAAGGATATCTGAATGATGCCTCTAGCTGCAGGCATCATTCAGACATCCCCCTACAAAGCCGAGGACGTCATATGACGTCCACCCAGGATGGGAGATCCCATCTGTGGACGTCATTTGTCTATGGCTGGGTAGGGAAGTGGTTAAGGGTGTGGACCCGCGAAAGCTGATCTCTGATTTTTATGTCATGCTTCTCACCCCATCATCTACCACGCTAGCTTACAGCCTTAAACCAAGATGGGAAAGAGAGGTGGGCCCACTGGAGGATGAGGAGTGGAGTGAAGCACTAGACTCGTGCAAGACTGTATCCCCCAAGCTCTCTGACAGGCTGACCCAGTTATACGTGGTGCACCGAGCGTATCTCACCCCCCTAAGAATCGCCCGCTTTAGACAACAGTTTTCTACCTTGTGCACAATATGTAACCAAGCGACGGGCACATTCTTCCATCTACTCTGGGCGTGCCCAGTCCTTCAGGTTCTGTGGAATCAAATTGTTGACTTGCTCCATGATGACATGGGATCCCCATTGACCCTGGACCCCAAACAATGCTTACTGGGGATATTCCCCGACTCTGAGATGGACAAATTCACTAAAACATTCTTGCATGAAACATTGTTTAATGCTAGAAAAATTATAGCCAGACAGTGGATGAGACCCACTCCCCCCAGCTTCAACGATTGGAAACTAGATATAAATAACACTCTTCCCTACAAAAAGTTCATATACATCAACAGAGGTTGTCCAGATAAGTACTACAAAATCTGGGACCGATGGCTTGAGTCCGCAGACACATGCACTGATGGTCCGTAATACTATACATCCTTCTAGCGTGCAATTCCATGAATAGCGTGGAGATAGGGTTTTCCACTTATTGATAGTCACTGAATCCAGTGTCCAATCTGAACAAGTTTTTTGATCTACTGTGCCTATATATGTATAAGCCACATTTCTTTGTTTTATGCATTTCTCCAGTATTGCCTTGTAACTTGCAGAATTATGTTCCAAATGTAAATTGTTCAATAAAAACGTTTTTTTCAAAAAAAATAAATAAAAATAGCCCACCCCAGCAGTCCTTGCGCGGGGCAATGCACCCTGGGTGTCCCGCTGTACCCTGGGTACGGTAATCGCTGGGTCTTAAAGCAACACCCTGCTACAGTAAATATAAAATATTTTGATAAAATATACACCATAATTACCAAAATACTGATCCATGATAGTATAAGTACCGTAATCTTTAGGGTATATCCTCATTCTGCATTCAAACAAAACAAAACCAAAAATATTGAATTTCAGAATATATACGGTTTTAAGTAAATTAGCTGGCTCCTTCTGTTTCTAGTCAAAGCCAACTTCAAATAACGTGTTTAGATTTAACAAAAACGTTTAAATTCACTTGGCTGCACAGAGTTATACGCAGCGACTGTGGCCCTCGTTAATCTTTGTTTAAAGTGGATGTAAACCTCATCATTGCTAAACAACTGCCTGTCATGGATATGCAGTAGTGTTTGTCTGTCAGCTTACCTTCCTTCCCATGTGTTCATCTTAGAGGCCAGAACCCTTTCACCTGGCTTCCTTTATAATCTCCTCCCAGCCTGACTCCACCCCAGGCCCTATCACAGAACACTATATTAACCTGTGCACTGCAAGCCTGCTTTGTTGATCAACGTGTTTGTTAGGCATTGTGTGTTTGGGTTCCTGCCTGCCTTGTGCTACGTCTGTCTCTCTGTTACGTTATTGGATTGTCCCCGACTATCCCTGTCTGCTCGTGACCCTTGACCTTCGGCTTGTCTTTCGTTATCCTTGTCTGCTTGTGGCCCTTGACCTTCAGCTTGTTATTCGTTACTCTTATATCTTGTGCTGCTGCTTCCCCTCTTGTCCCCTTATCCTACGGGGCGTGAGCTAGGAGACTCTAGGGGCGGCGACCTGGACCCAGCCTGCAGCATAACATCCTCACCACTAGAGGCTCTGGAGAAGACCTGCTGGGTCTTAGACTCCGCGCCCTGGGGAATCTTGGCTCTAGCTTCCTATAGGATCCTGGTTGTGCTCCTCTGGTCCCGCTTTCCACAACCACCCAGTTTCCAATCCGCAGCAGTCAGCCATAGGGTTCACTACCTTGCGGTACACTCCTGTCCCCCTACGGTGTGCATCTGTCACCTGGCCGTAGGTGACCTGACAGTTTGATCAGCCATGAACCCGGCTGACATGCCGCTCCCCGCGGATGATCCTTTGCAGGGCATAGTCCGCAGACTTGAGACCCAGGAATCTAATCAGACCCAGGTCATGCGATTCCTTCAGGATTTGGCCTCCCGTTCTGAACAGGTTCAGGCCTCATTAGGATCCCTGGTTCAACAACCTCAACCGCTACCAGCGGCTGCACCTATTCCGGTCGCAGTCGCAGCCACACATTCACTACAACTGCCAGCTCCGTCCCGTTTCTCTGGGGACTCCAAGGCCTGCAGGGGGTTCCTTAGCCAATGCACGATTAATTTCGAGCTTCAACCTCAAAACTTTCTGTCTGATAGGGCAAAGGTAGCCTATATAATTTCCCTCCTCTCCGGTGAAGCTTTAGCCTGGGCAGCCCCTCTGTGGGAACTGAATGATCCAGTGGTTTCTAGCCTGTCTGGCTTCTTGAAACTTTTTCGGAATGTCTTTGAAGAACCAGCTCGTTTCTTTTCAGCGGCCAGCGCCCTTCTACGTCTCCGGCAAGAGTCTGCTTCAGTGGGACAGTATGCCCTTCATTTCCGCATACTGTCGGCTGAGTTGAGCTGGAACAATGAGGCCTTAGTCGCAACCTTTTTGCATGGCCTCTCTGATAGAGTGAAGGATGAATTAGCAGGAAGAACCATCCCCACTGATCTTGGCGGAGTTATCTCCTTGTGTAACCAGATCGATATTCGCTTTTAGGAGAGGACCCTAGAAAAGCAACGCCAGCACTCCTTGGTTCTTAGTCAGCCTGAGCTCCCCTCTCTTCGACCCGTAGAGCATCTCCTACCAGCTGAGGAACCCATGCAGCTGGGTAGGACCAGGCTACCCCCCGAGGAACGTGCTAGGCGCAGAACTCTTGGTCTGTGTCTCTACTGTGGGGGCAAAGGCCATTTTCGTGACACTTGCTCTCTTTGTCCAGAAAAACGTTTGGGTCCGCTTCATCTGGAAAGTGGAGTATTGGACCCAGAAATATCACCTTCCTCTTCTCGTCTTCTGCTTTCTGTGTTCCTTCATGTTGGTACTTCTTCTCATTTGGTCTCAGCATATCTGGATTCCGGAGCCGCTGGTAATTTCATGGACTGGGAAATCGCATCGTCCATGAGACTTACTCTTTTGCCCCTCACCACGCCATTGGTGGTCTTGGCGATAGATGGTACTGTTCTCCCAGGGGGACCTATCCGCTTCCAGACCCTCCCTGTTAAGATGTCGGTAGGGACACTCCACCAGGAGTGGATATCCTTTCTTTATCTTACCCAAGGCCTATAATTTTGGGTCTCCCATGGTTACAGCTCCATTCTCCTCATGTGGACTGGACTACTGGACAGATCCTGGCTTGGTGTTCCTCCTGTTCCTTGTCCTGCCTACCCAAGGTTGCCCCCTGTGAACCTGAGCCGGTCATTCATTCCAGGTCGCATAACCATTTACATTTCTCTGTCCCTAATCACCCTTGGACGCACAGCCAGGCTAGCTTTTCTACAAGTCCTGCAGTCGCTACGTCTTGCGATGCGATTCAGGTAGTCGCTACACCTGACTCTGCTATTCACTCGGCCTCTGTATTAGTTATGCCAGTCCAGCCCATGCCCAGTGAGACGCCTACTTTTTCTTGTTCAGGACATTCTGCTTGTCTTTCAGCTATTCAGCTTGACTCCTGTGACATGTCACCCTCTAAACAACCTGACTTTAGGGTTCCACTGACATCTGCCCAGACTGATGGTCCTGTGCTAGATGACCAGTTCATCTTTAAGGGTCTAGGGGACCCTCCTCAGATTTCTGTTGATCCTCTCATGCCCTTGCTTATTCCTAGAGAGCCTTTGGTCCTCAATAGATCTTCTTGTCATCTCCCTACCTCGGTTCTGGTCTCTGAGGATAATCTAAAGTACGAGGTTAGACAAGTTCTGGATTCTCGGCTCTGCAGAGGTATTCTTCAGTACTTTGTGCATTGGAGAGGTTTTGGTCCTGAGGAGGCATCTTGGATCGCTGCATCTGATGTCGTTGGACCTCATCTGTTGAAGAGGTTTCATCTGAGATTTCCCTTTAAGCCTGGGCCCAGGCGGGGGAGGGCCCATAAGAGGGAGGGTACTGTCATGGATATGCAGTAGTGTTTGTCTGTCAGCTTACCTTCCTTCCCATGTGTTCATCTTAGAGGCCAGAACCCTTTCACCTGGCTTCCTTTATAATCTCCTCCCAGCCTGACTCCACCCCAGGCCCTATCACAGAACACTATATTAACCTGTGCACTGCAAGCCTGCTTTGCTGATCAACGTGTTTGTTAGGCATTGTGTGTTTGGGTTCCTGCCTGCCGTGTGCTACGTCTGTCTCTCTGTTACGTAATTGGCTTGTCCCCGACTATCCCTGTCTGCTCGTGACCCTTGACCTTTGGCTTGTCTTTCGTTATCCTTGTCTGCTTGTGGCCCTTGACCTTCAGCTTGTTATTTATTACTCTTATATCTTGTGCTGCTGCTTCCCCTCTTGTCCCCTTATCCTACGGGGCGTGAGCTAGGAGACTCTAGGGGCGGCGACCTGGACCCAGCCTGCAGCATAACATCCTCACCACTAGAGGCTCTGGAGAAGACCTGCTGGGTCTTAGACTCCACGCCCTGGGGAATCTTGGCTCTAGCTTCCTATAGGATCCTGGTTGTGCTCCTCTGGTCCCTCTTTCCACAACCACCCAGTTTCCTATCCACAGCAGTCAGCCATAGGGTTCACTACCTTGCGGTGCACTCCTGTCCCCCTACGGTGTGCATCTGTCACCTGGCCGTAGGTGACCTGACACTGCCATGGTGCTTATCTCTAAGGATATTTATGCCTCCTGCATGTATCCTTACCTGTCAAATATCTCCCCTTTTTCTGTGTGTAGCCCTGCAAAACTTAGGATTTTGTGGCCATGTCTGGTGGGCGGAGTCGTGATGTCAGTAGACTCCCCTCCCACCTCTACACTACCCTTGGCAACATATATTTTCTCCTGTGTATTTATTACACTGAACTTCTGCTGGTCTCGTGGATTATACCCCATGATCACTAACATCCAGTCAAAACCCAGAAAAGGTACCACATGACTTCAACATGCCCAAGGAGGGGGGATGTGAAGTACACAAAATGCCTCTCTCATGCTGGTGCATGAGATAAGGAAATCACCTGGGCAAGGGGGAAGAAATGGACACCTGTTTCTCTGTGTGTTGGTTTTTATCTTACTGAAAAAAGATAAGAGGATTGCTCAGAGCTGGATTAGCTCTTTGTGGCAAGTCTGGGCACAGATGACATGAAATCATATACTCTAAAGGTACAAGCTTTAATAAAAAATAAAAATAAAAAAAACATTTCGGGTTTCCATCCACTTTAAAGGTCAAACACAGATATTGGAATTGGTTATAATTTTTCCATGTCTCAAGGTTTTTAGGGTATGTTTACACTTTTTTTTCTCTGTGCAACCCAAAGTATGCATTAAAAGTAGTATTAACCATTTTATCTCTGGAAGGTTTTACCCCCTTTATGACCAGAGCATTTTCTTTATCGTACGCCACGGGACACAGAGACAGTCATTACATAATAGGTTAAGGGTCACCAGTGGTGATTGGACACTGGCACAACCAATTGAAGACAGTTACCCACCATATAACCCCTCCCATCAGGGAAGTACCTCTGTTTTTTCGCCAGTGTCTAAAGGTGTTGGATGCGATAGGATGCTAAAAGGAAAGCTCTGCCAAAGAGACCCTCTGGAGGTAAAAAGAGCTATGCTTTGGACCCATCCAAGACGCCTAAAGATTAAGCCAAAACTGGATGGGATCCGGGCCTCAGGCACGAGGCGTCGCCTGTAATGTCTCTCTACGGAGGACTGTGCTCTCGGATCCAGCACTTGCGCTACTTCGCTAAAGTCCTGGTAAGAGTCTTTTGCAAGGCCCAGGGGAGAGGTATCCTTTAAATAGGAACCCATATCCCTGAAGGTTGGCACACAAAGCCCGCCGTGAGGGGTGAATATTGGTTCTGTCTGATTTCAGCAGAAAAAACCTGCGGCGTGGATAAGGTAAGAGATCAGAGTCCTAAACAAAGTTTAAGGACCTTTCCTATATGTTTTTGTGAGTGTCTTCTCTAAAGCCGCCACTGGGGGGAGTAAAGAGTTTTAACTCGCCATGCTCTGTGTTAGTGTCAGTTCCTCTGGACAAGCACACTATTTCCTCCTCTGCTGCAGAGCCCGGCTTCAGCGTCTCTCTCCGCCTCCTCTCATAGCACTTGGGAAGTGCTGGACAAGCAGGGATTAATGGCAGGTTAGTTACTAAAAAGTACGGCCATAAGGAGGGAGCTTCCCTCACCCCTGAGACCGCCTCCATTGCCCCAGGTCGCGTGCAGGGGGGGGGGACGCATTACCGGCGGCGGGGGGGGGGGTGTCCGCAATACAAACGCCATAAAAGACTAACTGATGCCTGCTGGCTCACTCCTTGAATGGACACAGCAGCATTACAGGGGACACGTAAGACTCCATGTGGTTGGGCTGATGCACTACCAAGAGAGACACTCACTTGTGCATTGAAATTGTGTGTTTGAAGTTGCATACTTTTTTGTAGATTGCTAAACTGAGCACAGTACTATATGCTTTGGGGTATCACGGCTTTGCTTAAGCAGTATGACCAGGACAGAAAATAAAAAAAGCATTGCCGCTCGAGACAGAAGGCTCTAGCAATGCTGACTCGGTACCTTCCTCACCAGTTTTAGCTGACACACCTGCACAGGATGAGCCATTGCCGCTATCAGGAATAGCGGCTTCCCCGGTGAGGCCTGGGCCTGCATATGTCACTGAAGAAACTTTGGCAGTAGCCCTAGACAATTTAGAAGGGAGAATCGCTACGTTAATCGCTAAGTCCTCAAAAAAGGACAAAAGCGAGACAGATCTCCTTCTGTGGTAGACCTCCTTTGAGAAAAATCTGAGGATGATGCTTCACCTGCAGAGGATAAGGATGAGGAGTCGGATGGATCAGGGGGTATCAGAGGAGCCTTTCTCTGCGTCTCAGATTCTGAAGTTGCAGTTGCAATGTTATGCTGGAACAGTGCGTTCCGCATTTAGGTTACCCTCTTCGGAGTTAACTGAATCACCTGTCTCCTCCCTGGGTTCATTAAAATCCCAGCAGGGTGCATGCTCTTTCCCGGTTCATCCGTTACTAAAAGGGCTCATGTACGCAGACTGGCAACACCCAGATAAGCGTTTTTCACCTCCTAAAAAGTTTGATATTCTTTATCCTATGGAGTAGAATTTTTCCAAGAAATGGAGCCTGCCTTCTCCAGCCAGTGGCGACGGCATTTCCAGCCAGCCACAAAAGCCAAAGGAAATCAGGCTCAGAAGAACAAGAAGCCATGGGGTCCAAGAGCTAACAAGCAAGACCCCAAAGCCTCTCTGTGAAGGGGTGCCCCCGCTCGGCCGAGTGGGGGGACGGCTTCGTCAGTTGTCAGCGGCATGGCAGACAAAAATCCAGGACAAGTGGGTAGTATCCACAGTATCCTCAGGGTACAAACTGGAATTTCGAGAGATCCCATCTTCTCAGTTTCGAAGTTCAAGACTCTCCAAAGATCCACAAAAAAGAGGATCCTTCTTGAAAGGTTTGGATCACTTGCTGTCTCAAGGGGTGGTTACAGAAGTACCCCTAAAAGAGCAAGGTTCAGGTTTTTATTCAAACCTCTTTGTGATTCCAAAACCAAATGGAGACGTCAGACCCATCCTGGATCTAAGATCTCTAAATCGGTTTCTGAACATTCGCCATTTCCGAATGGAAACGATTCGATCCGTGGTCGCCACCCTACAACGCAGAGAATTCATGGCGTCCATAGACATCAAGAATGCATATTTACATGTACCTATCCATCCCGCTCACAAAAGATTCCTAAGGTTTGCGGTAGAACATCGCCACTTCCAATTTGTGGCCCTGCCCTTTGGTGTGGCTACCGCGCCCAGAGTATTTACAAAGGTGCTAGCTCCTCTGTTAGCAAATCTGAGGACACAGGGCATAGCGGTAACAGCCTATCTAGATGATGTGATTGTGATAGATCAGTCGGTGGCAGGATTAGATCACGCTGTGCTTACTACAGTAAAGTACCTGGAGCATTTAGGATGGATTGTAACCTACAAAAATTCTCTCTACAAGCCCAAAGAAGGGTAGAGTATTTGGGCATGATCATAGACACAGCCCAAAGCAGGGTATACCTGCCAGAGCCAAAGATAGTCTCTAAAGGACCTGATATAATACAAATGACGGCGCAAAGAAAAGAAACAGAAACCTAACTGATAAATAAATCAAACAAAAATAAATTAAATTATTAATTTAGAGTCTCTGTATCAAAAAGTCCATATGATGATGATACTAATAATGATAGTCTTTAAACATATGCACTGTTGGCAGCAATGTAGAGCGAAGCAAACTCTGTATGCAGTGAAAAGAAAAAGAAAAAATGCGCCTACTAAGTGCAGTATGTTAGTACAGTTTATTAAAAGAAGTTAAAATAACTGCCAAATGGCTACTCACAAGATGGAAATGGAGTACAAGCAAAGATATATGTATCTCTCTCTATGATGAGTCTGCAGAGGGCATGAGTCACTCCATGCGTCTGTGGTCTCCCAGTCGTGAGCTGCTGCCAAGATGAAAAAAGTAGCACTAATGTATGCTGCAGCAATGGATAGATTGCAGGGAAGCGATGGATTAGGCAGTGGATGGAGAATACTGCACTGTCACCCACGATGTGAACAGTCTGTTGCCCGCAGCGTGCGGCATGCGGTTCACGCTGGAGCGCAGATGGCTTCGGCGACAGGACGTGACGTCAATGGCAGGCGATGATTGATGACGCGTTTCAATGCTTCCGCATTTTCCTCGGATCTGATTGGCGGTGAAGGCTGTCAGTCTTATATGCGTTCCAACGAGCGGAACCATTAATGAAATGTCATATTACATAGAGCTCGATATTCGCAACATCCGGAAATGAAATATATTAAGTTAAAAAGGATTAAGTTAAAAAGGATTGGCACACAGAACTAACTATGTTTACTATTCACTGTGGGCATATATTGAAATAAACATAACATATACATATTGAGCAAAAGGTTATAAATGAAAAGAATGTATGGACAAAGGAGTTCCTATAGGACTATAAATTTAAAATTTAAAAATGAAAATATACGGTTGGTTATATTGAGACTTCAGGAAGACCTGCCCATATAATGGATATATATGTGGCATCTGGATTATATATTAACATGAGGAATGTGTAAGAGGTTATAGGAAATCTGCAAGAAAAATACATACAAGATGTATAAACAATACATAGAAAATGCATAAAAATGCATAAAAAATACAAAAAATAAAAAAAAAAAAAAAAAATGCATAGAAAAATGCAAAAAATATATACATAGATGACGTGCATCTGTTCAATGATAAAATATCTAGATATTAATAATGGTATCGTGTATGATGTAGAAAAATTTATATATGAAATTATAAAAAAAAAAAAAAAATCACTATATGTATATATATATAATAATAATAATAATGATAGACTGAAGGCAATTAATGAGTGATATAGTTGGATACTCACAATCTCGGTAAATAACAGATATCTAATAATAATAATGATGATAATGATAGAGACCGCATATTGGCAAATGCACATGTGTACACCCAATCCCCCACACGTGGGCATTCTGCTCACAACAGACAATGCTATCAGAGAGAACTCAGTGTAAAGGGTAGCTGACACACATGTGCATAAAAATTATATATATAATCAGACTAAATAAAGTGGAAAAAATGAAGGTATGTATAGACGAGTACACACATATATAAACTGTGTAAGCACAAGTGTACATGAAACTACCCTTATCACATGACCGTATTCACCTCGATCTCTTCGTTGAGTCCGAAGGGTGTGAGAGTGTTCAGGATATAAATCCAGTATGTTTCTTGTTTACACAGACGTTGAAATCTCTCTGCTGGTGTATATTTATCGGGTATGGATTCCAAGATCAGAGAGAGAGATTTCAACGTCTGTGTAAACAAGAAACATACTGGATTTATATCCTGAACACTCTCACACCCTTCGGACTCAACGAAGAGATCGAGGTGAATACGGTCATGTGATAAGGGTAGTTTCATGTACACTTGTGCTTACACAGTTTATATATGTGTGTACTCGTCTATACATACCTTAATTTTTTCCACTTTATTTAGTCTGATTATATATATAATTTTTATGCACATGTGTGTCAGCTACCCTTTACACTGAGTTCTCTCTGATAGCATTGTCTGTTGTGAGCAGAATGCCCACGTGTGGGGGATTGGGTGTACACATGTGCATTTGCCAATATGCGGTCTCTATCATTATCATCATTATTATTATTATTATTAAATATCTGTTATTTACCAAGATTGTGAGTATCCAACTATATCACTCATTAATTGCCTTCAGTCTATCATTATTATTATTATTATTATATATATATACATATAGTGATTTTTTTTTTTTAATAATTTCATATATAAATTTTTCTACATCATACACAATACCATTATTAATATCTAGATATTTTATCATTGAACAGATGCACGTCATCTATGTATATATTTTTTGCATTTTTCTATGCATTTTTTGCATTTTTTTGTATTTTTTATGCATTTTTATGCATTTTCTATGTATTGTTTATACATCTTGTATGTATTTTTCTTGCAGATTTCCTATACCCTCTTACACATTCCTCATGTTAATATATAATCCAGATGCCACATATATATCCATTATATGGGCAGGTCTTCCTGAAGTCTCAATATAACCAACCGTATATTTTCATTTTTAAATTTTACATTTATAGTCCTATAGGAACACCTTTGTCCATACATTCTTTTCATTTATAACCTTTTGCTCAATATGTATATGTTATGTTTATTTCAATATATGCCCACAGTGAATAGCAAACATAGTTCTGTGTGCCAATCCTTTTTAACTTAATTCTTTTTAACTTAATATATTTCATTTCCGGATGTTGCGAATATCAAGCTCTATGTAATATGACATTTCATTAATGGTTCCGCTCGTTGGAACGCATATAAGACTGACAGCCTTCACCGCCAATCAGATCCGAGGAAAATGCGGAAGCATTGAAACGCGTCATCAATCATCGCCTGCCATTGACGTCACGTCCTGTCGCCGAAGCCATCTGCGCTCCAGCGTGAACCGCATGCCGCACGCTGCGGGCAACAGACTGTTCACATCGTGGGTGACCGTGCAGTATTCTCCATCCACTGCCTAATCCATCGCTTCCCTGCAATCTACCCATTGCTGCAGCATACATTAGTGCTACTTTTTTCATCTTGGCAGCAGCTCACGACTGGGAGACCACAGACGCATGGAGTGACTCATGCCCTCTGCAGACTCATCATAGAGAGAGATACATATATCTTTGCTTGTACTCCATTTCCATCTTGTGAGTAGCCATTTGGCAGTTATTTTAACTTCTTTTAATAAACTGTACTAACATACTGCACTTAGTAGGCGCATTGTTTTTTCTTTTTCTAAAGGACCTGATCCTCAAGGTCAAGGCAAAGGAGGGGCCGTCTATTCGCCTTTGCATGAGGCTATTAGGGAAGATGGTGGCCTCCTTCGAGGCTGTCCCTTATGCCCAGTTTCACTCGAGACTACTTCAAGGCAGTATCTTAACCGCCTGGAACAAGAAGATCCAAGCTCTGGATTTACCCATGCACCTGTCTCCACAAGTGTGCCAAAGCTTCAGTTGGTGGTTAAGAACCAAGAACTTGCGGAAAGGAAGATCCTTTCTCCCAGTCATCTGGAAGGTGGTGTCTATGGATGCTAGCCTATTAGGCTGGGGAGCAGTTTTAGAAGAAGCTTCAGCCCAGGGAACCTGGGCCAAGACCGGAGAGAGTCTGCCCATCAACATACTGGAGATTCGGGCAGTATATCTAGGCCTCAAAACCTGGACACACAGGTTACAGGGCCATCCTGTTCGGATTCAATCTGACAATGCTACTGCAGTAGCCTGCATCAATCACCAAGGAGGCACCCGCAGTCAGGGTGCTCAGAAGGAGGTGAATCGGATTTTGACATGGGCAGAAGATCATGTTCCTTGCCTCTCGGCAATCTTCATCCCAGGGATAGAAAACTGGCAAGCGGACTATCTGAGTCGCCAGCAGCTATCACCAGGAGAGTGGTCTCTCCACCCCAATGTCTTTCAGGCCATATGCCAGAGATTGAGGACCCCGGATGTAGACCTGCTAGCTTCCAGGTTCAACAAGAGGTTGGACAACTCTGTGTCCAAGACGAGAGATCCTCTAGCCTACGGAACGGATGCTCTAATAATTCCCTGGAATCGGTTCTCACTGATCTATGCATTCCCCCTGATCCCTCTCTTACAAAGACTACTTCGCAGGATAAAAAAGGAGGGAATACCAGTAATCCTAGTGGCCCCAAATTGGCCCAGGAGGCCATGGTACACCGAAATTGTAAAGATGGCGGTAGGAAGGCCCTGGATGCTTCCACTTTGACACGACCCGCTGTCGCAGGGTCCAGTGTTCCATCCTTCCTTACAAAAGCTAAATTTGATGGTCTGACTGCTGAGACCCACATTTTGAAAAAACGAGGGGTCTCTGGTCCAGCTCTTTCTACGCTCATTAATGCTAGAAAGCCAGCCTCCAGACTCATCTACCATAGTCTGGAAAGCATATGCTTCCTGGTGTGAACCCAGAGGATGGAATCCTCAGAAATATGAAATAAGCAGGATTCTTGCTTTTTGCCAGTTAGGAGTGGATATGAAATTAGCCCTTAGTACCATCAAGGGTCAGATATCGGCTCTATCAGTCTTCTTTCAAAGACCGCTGGCATCTCATTCCCTAGTTCGGGCTTTCATTCAGGGGGTACTGCGGATAAATCCGCCAGTCAAGTCTCCCTTGTGCCCATGTGATTTGAATTTGGTATTGTCAGTGTTGCAAAAGCAACCTTTTGAACCTATTCACCATATTCCTTTAATTCTTTTTAAGCAGGAAATTGGCCTTTTTGATTGCCATCTCTTCTACTAGAAGAGTATTTGAATTAGCAGCTCTTTCTTGTGAAGAGCCTTATTTAAATTGTCACAAAGACAAAATTGTACTACGACCCCATCCTACCTTTTTACCTAAGGTGGTGTCGGCTTTTCATTTGAATCAGGACATTGTTCTGCCTTTTTTTTTTTTCGAATCCGCAGACAGCGGGGGAAAAGTTATTGTACTCTCTAGTTCTAGTGAGAGCAGTAAAGGTGTATCTGCAGGCAACCGCTCAGATACGTAAAACAGATGTTTTGTTTATTTTGCCAGATGGTCCCAAGAAGGGCCAAGCGGCATTGAAATCCACAATCTCTAGGTGGATTCAACAAGTAATTATTCAAGCTTATGGTTTAAAGAACAGGACTCCTCCTTTTTCTGTTAAGGCGCACTCTACCAGGACGATAAGTGCTTCATGGGCAGTGCATCACCAGGCTTCGATGACGCAGATCTGTAAAGCTGCAACTTGGTCTTGAGTCCACACATTTTCCAAATTCTATCAAATAGATGTGAAAGGACATGAGGATTCCGCCTTCGGGCGAAGTGTGCTGCAGGCAGCAGTATAGGGCTTCTTGTCCGCAAGCAGCCTGCTTGATCTGGGTCTCCCACCCTTCATATTGAGCATTGCTCTGGGACGTCCCATTATGTAATGACTGGCTCTGTGTCCCGTGGTGTACGATAAAGAAAACAGGATTTTTATAACAGCTTACCTGTAAAATCCTTTTCTTGGAGTACACCACAGGACACAGAGGTCCTCCCCTACTTATGGGAACCTTATTGCTTGCTACAAAACTGAGGTACTTCCCTGATGGGAGGGGTTATATGGAGGGGAACTGTCTTCAATTGGTTGTGCCAGTGTCCAATCACCGCAGGTGACCCTTAACCCATTATGTAATGACTGGCTCTATGTCCCGTGGTGTACTCCAAGAAAAGGATTTTACAGGTAAGCTGTTATAAAAATCATGTTTTCTGCTATTCAGCACTGTACTAATTTAATTGGCAATTGTGCAGTCATGGATCACTGTACGCAAATGAAATTTATATAATTTTTTTTTTCACACAAATAGTGCTTTCTTTTGGTGGTATGTGATCACCACTGTTTTTTTATTTTTTATTATTATATTAACAAAAGAGGACCGGAAATTTTGAAAAAATAAAAACAATATTTTCTACTTTCTGTTCTAAAACCATATCCATTAAAGTGGTTGTAAACCCACTTTTTTTTTTTTTACCAACCTGTAAAAGAAAGGCATAATGAGCTATTTTGACTAGCATAATAGCTCATTATGTACCACTTACCTTAGATCGGGGCCCCCGAGGCAGTCCGCGTCCCTCTGTCCGGCCGCAGACATCACTGCGGCGATAGCCGGAATGTTACTTCCGGGTATCGCCGCACCAGCCAATCACAGCGCTGCTCCGCGGGAGGCGTCCCATTCGGCTACGCCCAGCGATTGCTGGGAAGTAGCCGAGTATGTGAATGGGATTAACCCCATGAATGCGCCGTTGTCTACGGCGCGCATGCGCCGTAGACAGCGGCGCCTGTCATTTTTGTAAATATCTCCTAAACCGTGTAGGTTTAGGAGATATTTCTTGCACCTACAGGTAAGCCTTAATCTAGGCTTACCTGTAGGTGCAAGTTGAAAAAGTGGGTTTACAACCACTTTAAAATCAAATCTAAAAAAATTAGGCCAAAATATATTCTGCTACTTGTCTTTGGTAAAACAAAAATCCCAGCCATGTCACTATGCTTTATTTTGTTGTGAAATCACTTTATAAAAAAAAACACTAGCATTTCTGGCCGTGGCCATCTTAAGTAAGGGCAAATGATTTTGAATAATTTTTTTAATTAAACTATTGATCAGGGTCATTTGTGTAGTTTCTGTTGTCATGATTTGAAAAGAGTAAACACAGTTGATTAATAATAAATGGCTTCAGCCAAACACTAACCATGAATGAAAGAACAGCTTTTGTGTTATCATTCATATTCTCAAACAATGGCCAAGAAATCATAAATTCTGCAAGGGTATGTAAACTTATGAGCACAACTGTATATACCCAGCTCATCAAATAACCTGTATGCAGACCTCCAACAGGGTAATAAAATGGGATGTTCTGTTTGAAGACTTATGTGCAGTGTCCTAAATCTGACCTTTTTTTTTATTTGGGGCTTATTCAATTTTAAACCTCCATATGAAATTTATGAAAATATGTCTATTTCTGCATCATAGTTCTGACAAACCTCTCCAACACCCTCTCAGTTGTTTTCCAGCACATCTGGATGCTGACTTCAGCTAGATGTCTTCTGCTTTGTGTACACCCTCATTGGAAATGCAGTAAAACCTTGGATTGCAAGCATAATTCGTTCCAGAAACATGCTTGTAATGCAAAGCACTTGTATATTAAAGCAAATTTCCCCATAAGAAATAAAGGAAACTCAAATGATTCGTCCCACAACCATTTATTCATAGGTCCTTCAGCTTATACAGTAGTCTATATAAAAAGATTATAGCAATGTGACCAGGTTGTGTAACCATAAAATGGCCATTTTCACAAGGGGATTAGAAGCAAAATCCAGCAGGAGCTACAGAGTATAAAAGAGAAGAGAGGCGCCTCTAAGTGTAGAAATATGGTTACATTTAATGAAGGTACAACATTTAGCAAGTCACATGGTTGATTATAAGAGGCACATCTAAGTATGCAGGCATCCAGGGTAAAGCTGTCCACATAGACCATCCTCCACCCCGCCGGCTCTCACCGCTGTCAGTCTGCAATGGTGACCGGGAAGACTACCCTGCAGTAACCAAGTTACTCTCAAACCAAGGTTTTACTGTATATCCCTTTCTTTAACATATTGGTGATAAATGCTATATTTAATCATTATGATTTCTGCCTTGGTGATGTTTGTAAATTTGTCATATGAATTGGAAATCTAGAGAATCAAAAGCAGGTTACACAAGCTTAACTTATCCTGATAATAGTTGGGTATCAATCAATATTAGATAAAACAAAAATGTATCCTGTTCTAAACAAACTTTTTGTTATTTTTTTCTTTTAGGGAGCAAATATTCTTCTGACTGATAATGGTCATGTAAAGCTAGGTAAGTAGGTAATGTCTTATTTGTCATTTGTCTGTTTTGGACCTTGATAAAATCTGAAGCTGGACAAGAAATAATTTTTGTTTTTTTACAAGATGAATTTTACTACAAGATATCTAAATCCTTGATCATAAATATAATATATTGCAGCTCACCAGTTTTCTTTTTACAAGATTAGTCTCCCACCCTTATTCCCCTGTTCATAGAATCAGTGGGCAAAAAATCTGTGTTTATTTTGAACTTTTCGATCGAGAAGCTGTTTTAAGTCTGCCCCCAGTTTCTCCAGTCTCCGTGCGTCCCCAGGTTTTAAATGGGCCTTATGTTTAATTTCAAGTTTATGTATTTCCTCTAAGAGCACGACCATTTCCTTCTGTCTCTCTTTTTTAATACGCAAACCCATTGAAATCAACTCCCCTCTGATGACCGCCTGTGGGCTTCCCATACCACTTGGTCAGACACCTGCTCTGATATATTGGTCTCAAAGTATTAGTGCTAGTGTGTGGGACAAGGAATTCCACATTCTGTTTATCATCCAAAATGGATTCATTCAATCACCATGTTCTTCCCAGGCTCCCAATCGATGCCGGACATATCGTTAAACTTATTGGAGCATGGTATGACATGGTGATTGACTCAATAGTTGATGAATTTACATAATTCTGATAATATTGATCAATTACCAACATATTGATCCTTGAATATACATTGTATATTTTGAAGTAATAACTGAAGCCCCTGTCTCGCTCATGCAGTACCCTCCAGCTGTCCACCAAATTCAGAGAGCGAAGGCGCTGTTTGACATATCTCAACGCCTTATGAGACACACAGGTTTTCCCCAAAGAGGTGTCTAGACTGGGGTCCAAGGTAATGTTAAAATCCCCTCCCATAACCAACAGACCTTCCTGAAACTTCCCCAGGATATCCAAAGTTTTAGATATAACTAAATTTAACGGTATGGCTATTGGGGGCATATATAGTAGCTAGGGTATAACACTGGACCTGGATCTTTCCTTTAACAAAAAGGAAAGCGGCCCTCAGGATCTACTCGTATTTCTGTGGGTACTAGGGGACATTGTGTATAGCTATTGTAACTCCTCTAGCCCTAGGAATGGGTGAAGGTGCATGAAACCATTGATTATATGGGAAAAGAGGCATACGAGGGGTCAACCCTGCCATGAAGTGCGTCTCTTGCAAAAAAAAACTATCTCTGCCTTCATGTGACGTAGTTCATGCCAGAGGCAACCCCTCTTGCCAATCGAACAAAGCCGTCTCACATTATACGATACAATCTTCATTCTACCTGCTATTCTTTCATTACTCCCATGAGTCTTATTGTACTGCTGTGTCTGTGCCCGGCCTTCTGAGCTCTCTCGCCTTGGATGCATCTAAAGAGAAGGAGGAGGAAGGAGAAAACCCCCCCCCCAAAAAAAAAACTCAAAACCATCTAAAAACCGTAACCTACTATGCCACTGTCTGTGGCACATCCCCCTAATGGGAGGGTGAATCCGGCAGAGGTGCACCACCTCCCCCCCCTTCTGCCTTTTGGCAGAAGACAAAGTCCATTGTCACGGGACCGACTTATGAAGGAAAAGATGAATGAACAGAACATGAACAGAGTACCTTGTGAACCCCCGGGCTTCCATTTATATTCTTATATCATTTTTTTTTCCCGGTGTTTCAGCATATTGCCTCAATAATTCCCACCGAATGGGAGAAAGCAAAAAAGTATTTAGGGGGGAAAAAATGAAGGGGGAAAAAAAGGGGGGGGAGGGTGGTGGGGTAATAAGAGAGGACAGAGGGAAAAACAACATCTCCCCCCCCCAGAAAAAAAAAAAGGGGGAGGGTGGTGGGGGATTAGAACACAGGGAAAAAACAACCTCTCCACCCCCCCCCAAAACACCCCCCCCCCCCCAGTCAACTCTAGGCAATCTGCTTAGTCTTTTTCACTTTACACCGCTACTCGGGCATATCTTTCGATGATCGGATTATAGTCCTGTCTTATCCACATAAATTTTCTGTAGACCTTTAACTGGCACTTGTTGCCATCGTTCTGGTCGTTGTAGTGATGCTTTGTAGTTATTCAATCTCCAATCCGGAAAGTCCATCAGGGGGAGCTCCAGCACCCCTATGAAGTGTTGCAAGTCGTCTTTCATTTTAAGTGTTGCTGTTTTCCCATTCTGGGTTGCTACGACCTTAAAGGGATATCCCCTGCGATATTTAACATCAGCTGCTTGTAGAACTTTCAACAAGGGTTTAATCATTCTGCATTGCATAAGAGTTCTATATGATAAATCTGGAAATAAGGCTATTTGTGCCCCTTCAAAATCAACCGTGGATTTATTGCGGGCTGCTTTCATGATGGCTTCTTTCACTGGATATCTATGTAATTTACAAATGACATCTCTTGGTTTATCTGCATTTTGGGGGGTAGGGGCAAGGGCATGATGGGCTCTGTCTATTTCAATCTGATCCGGTGAAGATGGCCCCAGAATTAACTGGGACAGACTGTTCACCTTTGGAAGTAATTCAAGATGTTTTATTTCAGGCAGGCCCCTTATACGTATATTTTGCCTACGATCTCTATTGTCATGGTTATCCATTTGATTTAACAGAGAATTCAACACTTCCTCATGATGTTTTGTCATATCTTGGATATCAGCCACTCCTTGTCTAATATCATCCTGGCCCATCTCTATTTCCTCTACTCTGTGCCCCAGTGCGCCTATAACCTCCCTTAACACCTCCACAGCCTGTTTACAGTATGATTCAACAGTAAATATAAGTAATTGAATGTCTCTTTGTAGGAAGTGCTCTCAAATGTTCTCTTAAGTCCCAATCCACTATTAACTCTAATTGAGATGCACTTAGTTCATTATTAAGATCACCATACAAAGGGTTAACATACTGCACCTACCCTGTAGAGGCTTTTTCTGGATTCATCACAAGTCCTTTGCTGATTTTTGCTAATTCACTGCTGTAGTACCACGACTTTCAACTTCCAGGGATTCAACCCTCCCTCGTGGGATTCCTTTCGCCTCCTGAAGACTCGGGTCCCCTCCAATACACTCCCCCTCCGGACCCTCCGTCCCACCGGCATAAACCAAGGTGTCTCTCCGTTCTCCTGGGAGATCCCTTTCCAGGGTTGTACAGCTCTGATTTGGGCTCAGAGGTATTTGGCCATTACCATGTGCTGCAACACCCCTACCAAAGCCTGTCACTCCCCGGCCCTGTACATGGGGATCGCATCCGACCCTCCCCGGTCCCCCCTTCAAATCAGGGGAGACAAAATTCCTTCCCCCCCTGGACCGGAGTTTTTAATTGCGAAAGAGAGTATCCCACCAATCACAAAAAGATTTATATGGAAACCTCATGAATGGGGGGGGGGGACTATAGCGGTGCTTGTACAAATTTGTACAAATTGGTAGAAAGGAAAAAAGGAGGAAAGGGGAAACATTTTTTTATATAAAAAGTAACAAATTTATTCATAAATTACAAAGCATTAAAAAAATTAGTGGAGTACAATGCAGTGCACTCTGTCCTTATAAGTCACCAACGTAGCAGTCCTACATGTTTTGCCTGATCTAGGCTTCTTCAGGGACGTTTGGAGACTGTATTTTAATCTAAGAAATAATGTAAACAGTTCATGAATATATGTTTAACATATAAATTTCAAAGAAAGAAAAATAATTACATAGATAAAGTACAGCATACATTACTGGAATAATATAGAGCAATACCTCTGGGATCCTGGTTGCCCTTACAACCATAAATGTTTCCCTGTGGTGGGTCAAATATACTGAGTAACAGGCATCTGCGCTGAACAGTGTCCGGGTTCAACCCTGCCCACGTAAAATGTCCAGAAAGTCCAAGTGAGGATATTAGACTAGCACCTAAGCTGATCCAGCCTTGATAAAGGATATACAGTACAAAGAAAAAAGAAAAGACCATAAAGAACTTTGTCAAATGAAAAGTGTCTGTGAACAGACCTATTTTCGATAATTAGATATAACAAAGAAAAAAAAATTTGTTGGCTTACATGTTAGTATGGCAATAGGTGCATGTTCTGGGAGCCATAGAGTCACAACACAGCAAGCAACAGGCACATGAAAAAGCTCTGCATTAGATATACTCTATATTTGTTAATGACATAGAAGAAAAAAAGGGGGATCAGCCATACTTTGAAACGGAAACCCTGCAAGGTCCGACAATAAAATGTATAGTGGGCCCTGCAGCCCATTCAAGCAGACCGTTTACCTTAGAGCTGATTGAAAGAGCCTCTAATTGTTCATTGCAGAGGTACACCAGGAGGCTTGGACCAAGCCATCAAGCTGAATCTAGTCTTTATGAACAGAGGCAAATTAATAATAGGGACAGAGAGCAGCCCGGTGTATTGGGCTTATTGCTGTAAGTAATGACACGTACCTGTTTTCTGTGTGTGGGTAACAAGTCTCCTAGAAAGGATCCCATGACGGTGTCATTACCAGCATGGGTCCTATTTATATCCCCAGTGTGCGGTTGAATGGCAGCGCCGCGTGTGACGTCATGACGTCAGCGGAGTTCTACGGGCACTAGGTGGTGACATGGAGATGGAATGGCTGCTATGGAGGAAGGGACACATGCGTAGTAGAGGCCGTCAGATGGAAAACAGTGCACGCGGCGGCGCCACCATGAGGGCAGCGCAAATGCTGCCGACGCTGTCCCAGAGCACGTGATCACCTCCAGCCGGCCTAGGTCACGATACGGACAAACATAGCACCCGTGCCTCCGCACGGGTTCAGTGACAAGAATGCTGACTGATGGTTGCACCCTAGTGCCCGTAGTGGACCTCTGGGAAGATCACTAGGCTGATGAGCCCGAACATTGTAAGCACAGATGTCGGTAGATGTAATGAGTGACATGAAAATAATGAAAAAAATTTATAAAAAAATGAATGCGGATGGATAAATAGAAAATTTATATGGAAAAAGAAAAAATATAAAAAATAAATAAATAATAAATGAATAAAAAATGAAAAATGAATAAATGGAAAATGAAAAAAATATAAAAAAAATAATGATATAAGAGAAAATGAAAAAGGACAAAATACAGAGAAATAAAATGAAAAAATTGTTTGATAGATTTTGAAATATAACACACTGTGATGCCAGGGCGCATATATATATATATATATATATATATATATATATATATATATATATATATATATATGGCTTACAGGATGAGGGGCATTGCTTGTAGCTCTCAAGGAAAATGCATCAATCAAAAGTACATTAAGAAATGGAAAGAAAAAAGAGGTAATGAAATTTCTTAAAACAGTGATGTTAATTGTGTTCATGATTCCGGTATTCATATCATTGTTTTTGAGAACAAAAGGAATCACAGTAAAGATGTTGATCGTGCATTCCTTGTGACAAATAGCTCTCCCATAGGGAGGAAATTGGCCAAAATGTGGCCCTCTATGAGGGAGGGGTTTGAAGGGGGGGAAGGGGAGGGCGCCATTTGTGGCCAATAGGTGTGGCCAGATATGTCTCACAGTGTAAGACAGGGAAGGGGCAAGTGGAGAAAGGGGGGCCTGCAGGGTGTTGCCAAAGAGCCCAGATCCATGCTCCTCATACTGGTTTATGGTTGTTACAGAAAGGGTTTGTAGCTGATACCTTCATTTAAGCCCGGGTATTTAGTGGCCTGGAGGCGATAGATCAATTTCGCCTCAATTTGAAGCAAACGTCGATCAACGTCCCCGCCTCTCTCATTGGAGGAAATGTGTTCCAGGGCAAAAAAATCTATCATTTTGAGATTGTGGTTGTGGAAAAGGCCCACGTGTCGGCTGATGGGTGTTTCCATCAGTTTTTTTCAAAATTGCAGACACATGGTCACGAATCCTACAGAAAAAAAATCCTTTTCTTTTTACCTATATAAAATGCCCGGCAGCTGCATTTCATAAGGTAAATAATTCCTGTTGTCTGGCAGGTAACTCTACATTTGGGTGCCTAATCGCCTCCATTGGGTAAGTTGATGTTGGAACCTTTTATTATGTATCGGCAAAAATTGCATTTCCCACATGGATAGGTACCTGTCTTAGTGGTCTTGGGAATGGTGTCAGCAGCATAGTGACTAGATACTGTGGTATCTCGAATAGAACGCGAACGTTTGTATGTTATCTCCGGGTAAGGTTTGATGTATCTGCTGACCCTTTCGTCGGAAGTCAACAGATACCAAAACTTACTGAAGATTTTTTTGATGGACCCATGTTGTCGATTATACCTTGTGATGATTCTGGTTGAATCAGATTTCTTTTTTTCTTTGAGATTATAGATCAAGGTATTCCTATCCAAGCTTTTCACTTTGTTAAAGGCCCTTTTTAAGCATGTTTTAGTGTATCCTCTAGATCTCAAGCGTGCATAAAGTTTATTGGATTCTCGTTGGAAATCCATTTCTTCAGAGCAATTGCGTTTGAGTCCGAGATACTGACTGTATGGAATGCTGGAAATTAGTGACTTGGGATGCGACCTTGTGGCATGTAACAGAGTGTTGCCAGCAGTTGGCTTCCTATAAAGTGTGGAGCATAAAATGCCTTTTTCGTTCACAAAGAGTTCAACATCCAGGAAAGTGATTCTCTCCTTGCTAAAGTTGTAAGTACATTTTAGGTTGTAGGTGTTGATTTGTAAATTCTCTAGAAAGCACACAAGTTCATCTTTTGATCCTGCCCAAATCATCATGACATTGTCAATATAACGATGCCATGTGAGTATGTGATCGGGATTGAATTCCAAATCATCATTTGAAAAAAGGTCACGCTCCCACCCCCCCAGGTAAAGGTTCGCATAGGAGGGGGCACAGCCCGCCCCCATGGCCACCCCCTGCACCAGGAGGTAGTGGGAGCGTTTAAAGAGGAATGTATTGTGAGTGAGGATAAATTCTAACATTTCAATAATGAAATTGTTATATTTTCGACAATCTTTGTCACGTTCATTCAAAAAGCTGCGTACAACTTGTATCCCTAAAAGATGTGGAATTGAATTGTAAAGTGCTTCAATATCAATGGCCACAAGCAATGCATCCTGTGGTATCGATAGTCCATCGGTGATTTTGAGCAATTCAATGGTATCTTTTACGTGCGAGAATAAACTACGCACGTGAGGATAAAGGTATTCGTCAATAATCCTATTGACGTTTTCTGTTAATGAGCCGCAGCTCGAAATGATGGGATGTCCGGGAGGAGGTATAATACCCTTATGCACTTTTGGGAGTGCAAAAAAGGTGGGTGTGAGTGTTTTTTCTATGTTGAGGAATTGAAAAGTGTTGACATCAATGACTCCTGATGTATGTGCACGGGTAAGGATTTCTTTATATTTTTTGATACTTGATGAGTTAAGAGGCGGGTACAGGTCTGTACCAGTCTCTATTCTGTATAATGTCATAGCACATTTTCTCGTACCCTAATCTGTTCATTACAACTACATTACCCCCCTTGTCTGATGGTTTTACAACCATGTCATCATTGTTTCGTATGGTGTTAAGAGCTATTTTGAGTTCAGGGTTAAAGTTGGAGGGAGGTCCCAATCTCCAATTGGTGGCCTCGATCTCCTTAGTTACCTGCAGGACAAACGCCCAAATGTTGGGGTTGCCCTGCAGGACTGGGAATGAGCGTGACTTTGGCTTGTAAGATTTGGGAGCAACGTAGATGGGTTTGGTGGATCTAGTTTGTATTGAGCCTCCGGGGACAACCCCTGGAACTGAGAATGTCCAACCCTCCTCTTCAGGGTTACTCTCGTCCCAGAGGTCCATGAGGTCCTGAAGGGCCTGGAGCTCCTGAAGGGTGACATTTTGCAAAATAGAATTGTCATTGGAAGTGGGATGCACTGTGGAAGCTTTACCATCATATAAAACTTTATACATAAGGCGTCTTGCAAACAAATGCAATCTTTAATCAGTTCGAATTTGTCTGCTTCGCCGTCTGGGCAAAAAGTGAGAACTAATCGTAGCACCGCTTCTTGATTTTTCGATAAAGAATAAGATAAGTTGACAATGTCATTATTGTCCCGGCCATCATTGTCATTGGGGTCGGGACTGTTTATTTTAAATCATGTTGTGAAGTGCGTACTGTAGCCGTAGTTGTTTTTTTGTCTGTGGAAAAAATAGGTGCTGTGCGTATATCTGATGTAATGCTGGGCCCCGGCATACTGGGATCCGTGGATGATATTTGTGCAAGTGGAGCTGCTGGTGTGGAAACTGAATTGACTCCTACTGAGGGAGACAATAGTGATACTGTAGTGTTGTTTAGTGTACCCGTGATGTTCGGTGTGGGTGTATTGGCTTTATGTGGTCTTTGTGAGCGCAAGCGCTTGTCTTTGAGGGGAAACTGAGCCCTAGATACGCTTTGTAAACTGCTGTCTGTGTCATTTTTTCTTTTTTTAGTGGTGTTTGTGGTTTCAACACGGCGACCTATCAGAACGTAGGAAGCTGATGAGACTGATGAGTATTCCGATTCCCTTCTGTCTAAATTAATGATGGGAAAATTTCTAACTTCAAAATTGCTTTTAGGATTGCTATTGCGTTGCTGATTTTGTGTGGTCCACTTATAGGCCTGGGCATTATCATATGCCCGTTTATCCCGAAGAAACTTGGCTTCTTTTGTTTTAATAAGGGTAGTTGCATATTTGGTTAAGTGTTCTTTTTTCTTTGAGGCACTAGCAGTGTAGCCTGTGTAGGAGGCCACATTGCTGTGACTCTTGCCATTCCCGAATTTCAATGTCAATGTTCTCAATGTCTATGCTATATTGGCCACACAAAATCTGCATCATCTGGATTGAGCAAGATTGAAGGTTGGCCTCCCAGGCTTCTTTGGTATTAATTTCCACTTTCTTAATGTTTGGAAATATTTGGATACGTAATCCCCAAGGAACTATTTTGCTGTCAATGTATTGCTCAAAGAAGTCTTTATGCCAGAATAACCCAAGTTTTTTTCTCTACCAACCTTTGTAAACCCAAAAAGAATTTAGTGGCATCTTCTTCAGATGCCTTATCCTTGGATCTGGACTTTTTGACATCTGCCACAAATCCCTCCCACTCCTTACCACAGTATCCCGTCATATCTCTGGGTCATCGATTCTATAGTCACAATGCTCTCGTCGTCCCATACAGGGTACTGTTAAATAAGAAAAAAAAAGTAAAAAAGTAGGACAGATTAGAGAAAACTATATATAAATCAAAAGAAAATTTATATTTATAAGTGTAGGTACATTAAAAAAATAAAAATAAAAAAATTGGTTCTCTGTGCTAGTTCTATAATCTTCTCAATCACAAAAAGAGTTTGACAGTCACCACATCCCTGGTTGGAAGAAAGAAAAGACCCCCTTGGGAAATATGGGACTTTAAAAGTGACTGACAAACAAAATAATATGGAGTAGAAAAATATATTTATTGAATAAACACGTAATCATAAAAAATTGTTGATACATATGTTACAAAACCAATTGATGGATATGTTTGTCATGCGAATGCCTGTGAGCGTAGCTCGTGGCACCTGACCCAACGTTTCTGGTGTGAAGCCCTTCTTTAGGGGTTTATTTCAAGTGTACAGAGCAATACCATCTGGTAAGACGTACATAGAAATAGGATAAAATGCATTCTATGTGTTGCAGTAAAAAGACAGAGAACAAAAAATCATGAAATCAAACAAAGATATTAGAAGAGAGAAAAAAGAAAAAAAGAGAAAAAAAAGGGGGGGCGCCCGGGGAGGGCGGGGGATAAAGGGGAAACGGGGGTGTTTTGGGGAAAAATAGGGACATAAAGAGGGAAAAGAATATGATTGAAAATGTGTCTTACATTAACCATTCATCCATGGGATCAAGCAATGACTCAACAATAGCTAAAATTGGTATATAAAATATAGATCAGTCAGCGCACAGCAGCAATTCCAACGAGGATCACCAAGTTTACATCCAACAGACCACTGTATGTAAAAAGTGGGAGTTAGGTTGGAAACAGGACTACAGACCAGATACTACTAATGATGGGGATATATGTAGTATAAAGAAAAATATATGTATAACCTACCAAAATGTATAAAAACTTAATGGTAAGGATGGAACCAAAGAAGGATTTCTGTTGAAATATCAGAAAGAAGAACCCATAGAGTAGGGTGGTGGTGCATGAATGCACCTAATCTATCTGTGTAAAAAAACAAAAACAAAAGAATCACTTAGCAAAGGGTTGCATGGATTGAAATGTAATACATAAGACAAAGTCTATGAATAAAACCCATATTGTAGGGTCATAGTACCTGTGACTGGCTCCCCCACTCATGTATGTCTATGTTAGCCGATACAAACACTGAGAGAAATATCGGTCTGTATCGCTAGAATACTGAAAAATAGTGTAATATAAGTATATATATATATATATATATATATATGTATATGTATCTCACTAACACACATCCCCTATATCCTTGAAAGTCTGTGTATATTCAAAAAATAAAGTAATGAATAACACTTACCAAATGATTGAAATGGATAACCATAAAGGTTATAATGGTATAAAGAGCCGGATATTGTATTCCACATACATCCAGAGGAAAGGACAAATAGATCCTCATATGTATGGAGTATGCCTATATGGAATCACAATTGTATCCAAATAAGAATGTTGCACAGACACTGATAAGAACAGGGTACACAAAATGGATGGTGATATAAATACCTGAGCTCAATGTGGAAGATCTCATACAATGGCGCCGTTAGTGCACCAAGATAGAGAGTGAGCTAGAGGTTATATAGGGCGACGAGGTGCGTGAAGGACGCCCGCGCCTGCGCAGTAAGCTATATTGTGATGACAGCTCAGCGTGTGGAAGAGAGAACGCAGCGTGATATACACATCACTGCTCTCATGTGTGTCGCGGTGGTGTGACGTATAGACTACTTGCTCTGCAAGATAGCAGAGCTATGGTGTGTCGGATGGAACAAAAAGGGGTCCCCCTGCCTTGAAAGCGCGGAGCCCGGACCAAGCACAAACAGTACTCGAGACGAACGCAGTTTTTAATTGCGCTCCCAGGATCTGCACTCTGCGCCAGGAGGTAAGCTCTAAGCCTGTTAGCCTGGCTCTTTCCACCACCACCGGGCGGAGGTGCAGCTGTACGGCGGTGTGTGGACATGCTTTAGCCATTCTGGAGCCTGCTGAATACCACAGCCTATCTTCCTGGAGCCCGGGAATCACTGAGCAGCACGCTCAGTCAGCGTGTCTGTTCATACCAACAGCAGATATAGCACTTAAAGGGTTGAGAGAAATCATTTAACACTGACAGGGGTGCTTACGGTGATCAGCTTATGTTTATTATAATGTCTTTATCCCAAGAAGAAAAAGCCTGTTTGCTGTAACTACTAAAAATATGTTAGCTGGACTTTTTGTTGGTGTATCTAAATATGCTAGTGAATTTAAAACACCCCCCCAGATTGACAATGCTGCTGTCCAAAGGTGTCTATGTTGCTCCTAGGGTATAGCCCCCCTAATTCAGTAAGTTTGTTACGAGCTGGATCACCAGGTGAAAACCGGAATCTGACAAATAGAGGTATCAGGGTTCATATAAAAACAAAACTGCATCAATCAAAGACCCAATATGCTGGTGTATCTTACATACAGGAAAATAAGACTATGTAAGCTGGCACATCGATTTAGGAAAGGCCTCTAGGGTTAAAATAGTAATCGATGAGCAAAATTTAGGGTGCAAAGTGTCTTACAGTGACTAAATAAAAGTATGCAGGAACCATGTGTATCCATATCAGCCGGGATTTGTGCGCACCAAAAGATGATTTTTTAACAAGAATTATGCAGGTAAAGAAATAAACAAGAAAAAAGAAAAAGGGGGGGGGGGTCACCAATGGTGGAGCCAAGTCAGTACTTTTACACTGCGAGTACCCATTATGAGGTTGGAATGAAACAGTTCATACATATTGAGGGTATTCATCAGAGAAACGAAAGAGGTCCCAGTAGAACCACCTGGTCTTATATTACTCAGTCCCAAGTCCGGTCCTCCATTTGTTCGATATCGTTCACTCCTCCAATCCATTGGGTGACCGTCGGGCAGCTTGTTGTTTCCACATACTAGGGATACAAGCGCGAGCCACGTTTAACAAGTATTTGAGTGGGGATTTATGGTAGAGTGGGGACTTATGGAGAGGGGAGTAAGATTAAGCAAAACTGCTGCGGGGATCATCATGTATGGAAATGTTCATGAATTTGTGAATTAGTTAAATGACTGGTTGCCAGAATGTAAGCAAAACAGGGCATGAGATTTCCCACACATGAATCACACCTCCAGCAGCGTTCACTTTGTTGGGGAAATAATTTTGTGAGAACTGATGGAGTCCTATACCAACGTATCACAATTTTGTAAGTGGTTTTCTGCGATGTGCTACATAGGAAGCACTTATGTGCAAAAAAGAGTATGCTCTTTTTGAGGATTGGCGAAAGTGACTCGTAAGACCCTCTCCCATTTAACAGGGAAGGGATAATCAGTCTGTCCATGTAGTTCTAAGAGGGATTTGAAAAGAGGTGGACAGTGATCCACGAATCAGAAATGGACCTTGTTGATGGAGAGTGTATTGTTGCAAAGGCATTATGGGTGGAGTGCATATGTCAAAGTTAATATTTGGCGTTTTTTACAGGCCCGCCCAGTGTTAATGAGAAGGTGGAGCGCCCAAACATTAGAACGCGACCCGGAGCTGTCGGCAACAGCTCAGTCTCAGTGCTGGGAGCTTGTGATCAAGCATACTTTCAATACAAACACAGGAGCACATATATGTTGCCTCTAGGAATAAAACCCATATCCTGAAATAGGGTTCCTCCAGAGGTTGCTAGGGGTTCATTGAGCAATGAGAAACTTCTGCCCCTCAGATAAGTTCCCACTGACACCATTGATCTTTTTAGCTATATGTAAGGTAGTAATTCCTCCCAGTGACCACAAGGAGTATTCTTCCCACTGACCATCACATTATTGTATCATGAGTTGTAGATTTTGTAATATTTAGCAGGGGTTCCCTGAGACCGAAAGGTTATTCCGGGTACCTCTGTGTTGAAAAGGTTGGGAAAGGCTGTCCTGGACTCTGCATATATGTTACACAGTTGTAAATGGTTTAAAGATGAGGTCTTACTAATGCTTTGTACAAGGTTAAGATTATAGAGGTGATTTACTAAAGGGGTAGAGTGGGCTGGTACTACAATAAATGTTTGGGATAGAGTAAATGAATCCAAAATGGAAGCAATATTAATGTTGACTTCATCAGGGGCGTTTCTTTTAGGAGACATCAATGTACATGACAATCTATAACAAAACACAAAATAAAGTTGAGCATAAAGGGCCAGGAGCAAGAAATGAGCATCGTTGAGGATATGCTGCTGGTACTTTATGCTCAACTTTTTTTTGTGTTTTGTTATAGATTGTCATGTACATTGATTTCTCCTAAAAAAAATTATAAAGGAAATCTACATCTCTGAATTATATCAACTGTATTGTCTTTTACTTTTAATCCTGGGTTCTACATGGTGACATGTGTACCTATTAGATTTTAAACAAATATTTCTAATAAATCTATGATTTTTTTTTTTATATTTTTGTGATTTTCTCATCAAGTTGACTTAAAAGTCCCACACCTGTGGGGGGGTATTTTGTTTTTGTATGACTTACTCTTGGGATGTCGGCAACATCTTGGTCCTTCTAAGTGAAACCCCCTATATCAAATATATACAGTCATGCTCGAAATTGTTGGCACCCCAGAAATGTTTCCAGAAAATCAAGTATTTCTCACAGAAAAGTTCTGCAGTAACACACGTTTTGCTATACACATGTTTATTCCCTTTGTGTGTATTGGAACAAATCAAAAAAAGGGAGGAAAAAAAGCAAATTGGACATAATGTCACACAAAACTTCAAAAATGGGCTGCTCAAAATTCTTGGCACCCTTTAAAAATTGTGGATAAATAAGATTGTTTCAAGCATGTGATGCTCCTTTAAACTCACCTGGGGCAAGTAACAGGTGTGGGCAATATAAAAAAAACCACCTGAAAGCAGATAAAAAGGAGAGAAGTTCACTTAGTCTTTGCATTGTGTGTCTGTGTGTGTCACACCAAGCATGGACAACAGAAAGAGGAGAAGAGAACTGTCTGAGGACTTGAGAACCAAAATTGTGGAAAAATATCAACAATCTCAAGGTTACAAGTCCATCTCCAGAGATCTAGATTTGCCTTTGTCCACAGTGCGCAACATTATCAAGAAGTTTGCAACCCATGGCACTGTAGCTAATCTCTCTGGGCGTGAACGGAAGAGAACAATTGATGAAAGGTTGCAACGCAGGATAGTCGGGATGGTGGATAAGCAGCCCCAAACAAGTTCCAAAGAAATTCAAGCTGAATTCAAGCTGGTTCAGGGAACATCAGTGTCAGCGCAAACTATCCGTCGACATTTAAATGAAATGAAAGGCTATGGCAGGATACCCAGGATGACCCCACTGCTGACAGAGAGACATAAAAAAGCAAGACTACAGTTTGCCAAAATGTACTTGAGTAAGCCAAAATCCTTGTGGGAAAACGTCTTGTGGACAGAGGAGACCAAGATGGAGCTTTTTGGTAAAGCACATCATTCTACTGTTTACCGAAAACGGAATGAGGCCTACAAAGAAAAGAACACCGTACCTACAGTGAAATATGGTGGAGGTTCATTGAAGTTTTGGGGTTGTTTTGCTGCCTCTGGCACTGGGTGCCTTGAATGTGTGCAAGGCATCATGAAATCTGAGGATTACCAAAGGATTTTGGGTCGCACTGTAGAGCCCAGTGTCAGAAAGCTGGGTTTGCGTCCGAGATCTTGGGTCTTCCAGCAGGACAATGACCCCAAACATACGTCAAAAAGCACCCAGAAATGGATGGCAACAAAGCGATGGAGAGCTCTATAGTGGCCAGCAATGAGTCCAGATCTAAATCCCATTGAACACCTGTGGAGAGATCTTAAAATTGCTGTTGGGAAAAGGCACCCTTCCAATAAGAGCGACCTGGAGCAGTTTGCATAGGAAGAGTGGTCCAAAATTCCGGGTGAGAGGTGTAAGAAGCTTATTGATGGTTATAGGAAGCGACTGATTTCAGTTATTTTTTCCAAGGGGTGTGCAACCAAATATTAAGTTCAGGGTGGCAAGGATTTTGAGCAGCCCATTTTTGAAGTTTTGTGTGACATTATGTCCAATTTGCTTTTTTTCCTCCCTTTTTTTGTTTTGTTCCAATACACACAAATGGAATAAACATGTGTATAGCAAAACATGTGTTACTGCAATACTTTTCTGTGAGAAATACTTGATTTTCTGGAAACATTTCTGGGGTGCCAACAATTTCGAGCATGACTGTACATAAAATAAATGGAGACAACCCAGAAACATGTTGGAGATGTCTTAAGGAAAAGGGTACAATGACGCATATTTGGTACTGGTGTCCAATTGTGAAGGCTTTCTGGCTTAAGATATTAAATATATACCAGTTGGTATCAGGATCTGAGATACAACAAAGTATTCGTATCTCAATACTATCTAATATTCCTGGATCAATGAAAGCAATTGGGGCAGATGTCCTTCGCCATATGATAACAGCCGCTAGGACAATAATAGCTCGAAATTGGCGAAAAGCAAAAAGCCTTACAATAATTATTATTATTATTATTATACACAATTTATATAGAATGGGTTGTGAGATTAACGAAATGCAATCCATGGAACAAATGATTAACTTTGAGGAGAGTTTAAATAACCAAAATCAAAAAGCATGGCAGCAATGGGAAGAGTTTCGGGCTTTGACAATTTTTACACAATATCTATAAATGGAACCATATCCCCCCCCCCCTCTTTTTTTTTTTTGTTTAAAATGTCTAGGGATGATTGGAGAGTAGAGGAAGGAATGAAATAAATTAAATGTAAATTATGTAAGAGTTTTAGACAGAAATAGAATTGAAAAGTAGAAATTTATTATGGAATTCCTTGTCGAAGAAATAGTATGATATCCAATTTTATAATATGATCAAAGTGTGTGTTTATATGTGTGTGTATATAGAACTGTGTACAAACTATTTGTTGTTGTATCCCCTTTTTTAGCAACTTTGTAATATCAAATATATTTTGTTTACAGCTGATTTTGGAGTATCTGCTCAGATTACAGCCACCATAGCTAAACGGAAATCTTTTATTGGAACTCCATACTGGTAAGGCTTTTCTTTTCCAGAAGTTATCTTTAATGGCTCAGTCTTAGCCAAAAAAAACAATGTTATGGGTTGGTTGATTTAACCACCCAGGCCAATTCTGAAACTTCGCTCCTACTTGTAAAAATCATAATTTTTTTCTAGAAAATTACATAGAACCCCCAAACACTATATATGTTTTTTTATCAGAGACCCTAGAGAATACAATGGCGGTCATTGCAACTTTTTATCTCTCACGGTATTTGCGCAGCAATTTTTCAAACGCATTTTTTTGGGGGAAAAAAAACAGTTTCATGCTTTAAAAAAAAAACAGTAAAGTTAGCCCAATTTTTTTGCATAATGTGAAAGATGAAGTTACGGCGAGTAAATAGATACCTAACATGTCCCGCTTCAAAATTGCACACGCTCGTGGAATGGCGCCAAACTTCGGTACATAAAAATCCCCATAGGCGATGCTTTACATTTTTTTACTGGTTACATGTTTTCAGTTACAGAGGAGGTCTAGAGCTAGAATTATTCCTCTCACTCTAACGTTCGTGGCGACACCTCACATGTGTGGTTTAAACTTCGTTTTCATATGTGGGCTGGGCTTATGTATGCATTCGCTTCTGCGTGCGAGCACACGGGGACAGGGGCACTTTAAATTTTTTATTTTATTGTTCATTTTACTTACAGTGCCTTGCAAAAGTATTCACCCCCCTTGGCTTTTTATCTATTTTGTTACATTACAGCCTTTAGTTCAATGTTTTTTTAATCTGAATTATATGTGATGGATCAGAACACAATAGTCTATGTTGGTGAAGTAAAATTAGAAAAATATATACATAAAACTATTTTTCAGAAATAAAAAACTGATAATTGGCATGTGCGTATGTATTCACCCCCTTTGTTATAAAGCCCATAAAAAGCTCTGGTGCAACCAATTACCTTCAGAAGTCACATAATTAGTGAAATGATGTCCACCTGTGTGCAATCTAAGTGTCACATGATCTGTCATTACATATACACACCCTTTTTGAAAGGCCCCAGAGGCTGCAACACCTAAGCAAGAGGCACCACTAACCAAACACTGCCATGAAGACCAAGGAACTCTCCAAACAAGTAAGGGACAATGTTGTTGAGAAGTACACGTCAGGGTTAGGTTATAAAAAAATATCCAAATCTTTGATGATCCCTAGGAGCACCATCAAATCTATCATAACCAAATGGAAAGAACATGGCACAACAGCAAACCTGCCAAGAGACGGCCGCACACCAAAACTCACGGACTGGGCAAGGAGGGCATTAATCAGAGAGGCAGCACAGAGACCTAAGGAAACCCTGGAGGAGCTGCAGAGTTTCACAGCAGAGACTGGAGTATCTGTACATAGAACGACAATAAGCCGTACGCTCCATAGAGTTGGGCTTTATGGCAGAGTGGCCAGAAGAAAACCATTACTTTCAGCAAAAAAACAAAATGGCACGTTTTGAGTTTGCGAAAAGGCACGTGGGAGACTCCCAAAATGTATGGAGGAAGGTTCTCTGGTCTGATGAGACTAAAACTGAACTTTTTGGCCATCAAAGAAAACGCTATGTCTGGCGCAAACCCAACACATCACATCACCCAAAGAACACCATTCCCACCGTGAAACATGGTGGTGGCAGCATCATGCTGTGGGGATGTTTTTCAGCAGTCGGGACTGGGAAACTGGTCAGAGTTGAGGGAAAGATGGATGGTGCTAAATACAGGGATATTCTTGAGCAAAACCTGTACCACTCTGTGTGTGATTTGAGGCTAGGATGGAGGTTCACCTTCCAGCAGGACAATGACCCCAAACACACTTCTAAAGCAACACTTGAGTGGTTTAAGGGGAAACATGTAAATGTGTTGGAAAGACCTAGTCAAAGCCCAGACCTCAATCCAATAGAAAATCTGTGGTCAGACTTAAAGATTGCTGTTCACAAGCGCAAACCATCCAACTTGAAGGCGCTGGAGCAGTTTTGCAAGGAGGAATGGGCAAAAATCCCAGTAGTAAGATGTGGCAAGCTCATAGAGACTTATCCAAAGCCAATCTGAGCTGTGATAGCCGCAAAAGGTGGCTCTACAAAGTATTGACTTTAGGGGGGTGAATAGTTATGCACATTGACTTTTTCTGTTATTTTGTCCTATTTGTTGTTTGCTTCACAATATAAAAAAAAAAACATCTTCAAAGTTGTGGGCGTGTTCTGTAATTTAAATGATGCAAATCCTCAAACAATCCATGTTAATTCCAGGTTGTAAGGCAACAAAACATGAAAAATGCCAAGGGGGGTGAATACTTTTGCAAGGCACTGTACATTTTTTTATTTTGACACTTTTATAAAAAAAAAAAAATAATTGATCACTTTTATTCCTATTACAAGGAATGTAAACATCCTTTTTAATAGGAATAAGACATGACAGGACCTCTTTATTGACCCACATCTCACCACTAGGCTGGGAAGCCTAACATAAATAAAATAAAAATAAAAAAGATCACGATTCCCAGCCGAGGCAGCGCCGTTTTTTTTTTTTTTTTTAATGCAGAGGCCGGTCGTGAGGTCATAACATCACGCCCGGCCTCCGACGATGATAGAGACTCCGGCGACCATCTGGTCCGCTGGAAATCTCTATGATCAGCATCCGGGGTCGGCGGATCCGTTCTCTGACTTGCCGATCGCAGCGGTGCGTCGGTAGAAGCACCGGAGGGGGGGACGTCCGCTTTCGCCGCCTGTATGAATGATCAAGCAGCGGAACAGCCGCTATGATCATTCTTATGGTGTAGGGAATCGCCGGCTGAAAATGCTGATATCTGAATGATGCCTGTAGCTGCTGGCATCATTCAGATATAGCCCCACAAAGCCCAGGACGTCATATGACATCCTCTGGGCGCCAAGTGGTTAAAGGGTAAGTTCACCTTTTCTTTCTCGTACATCACGGGACACAGAGCGACATAGTCATTACTAATGGGTTATATAGATACCGTCAGGTGCTGGCACTGGCAACTTCCAAAACCGGAAGTACCCTCCCCTATATAAGCCCCTCCCATCCGGGAGCACCTCAGTTTTTTGCCAGTGTCTAAGGTGTTGGCCAAGAAGAAACATGTGTTTTTCACTGAGCTTGCGTACAGGTTCTTTTGGGCCTCAGTAAGCTATTCCGGATCCGACCAAAAAAGCTTCATAGCTAAACGGTCGGTACCCGGGCCTTGCAGAGAAGAGCAAGGTTTTGCCTGTAATGCTTCTCTTAGGAGAGCTGGACCCTGGGATCCAGAGCTCTGGTCATACCCACGACCAAGATGTTTTCTGTGCAGGGTGCTATACAGGTCCAGGGGAGTGGAATCCTTGGGAACCCGGTCCCTGAAGGTTTGATTACAATGCCTGCCGTGATAGGTGAAGTTTGGGCTTCTGTGGACCAAACAGAGTCCTGCGGCGAGGAAAAGGTAAGTGGGGGCCCTCGGGAACTTGGTTCTATTGAGGGACCCCCAAGCCTATTTTGTCTTTCTGCCTGTTACCTAAGGTATTCCCGCTAATATTCTGTGTATGCCTGTTACTACTGAGAAAATGTAAAAATTTTAATAGTAGGCAAGAAAAAAAAAAAAAAAATGTAAGACCGCGGTACCTGTGTTAGACACTAGAGGCCGCTATGGTTCTTTTTTCTTGTAATGTGGATTTTTTTCTTCCAGAATCAAATCCAGGCAGTTGGTATGTTCTCTCCTGGGAAGCTGTCTCCTCTGCCCTGTTGCTGCGCTCATCCATCCCCGGGCCCTGCGGCAAAGGGACCCTGGCTCCCATTTAGCTCCTTGTTGTTTTCAAAAAAGGCGCCGAAGGTGCACGTGCGCGCGCACGCACCTCTATTCATAGAGGCGATCTGGAAAAAGGGGCGGAGCGGGTGGATGACGCTCAGGTGTGCGCCGCGGCGCTACTGCGCATGTGCGGGCGTCCAGCGTGTTTTAAAGCACATTATAGCTGGCTGTTGAAGTGCACAGACAGAGCTAGCAACAATATAAAGGCACACAGAGGCGGTTGATGCAGGCATCCCCTAGAAAGGCACTTTAGTAGACACCAACTGTGATATAGCAGCAATTGTGTTAGACTATTCTCAGTAAAAGTGGTGTATTACGGCTGGAATACCTCAGCTTTAGGCTTAGGAATATGCCGTCCAGAAGCTCCGGAACTGAATCTTCCAGGAAGCGAAGGGGGTCTCATCGGGCTCTGAGGATCTTGGGCATACTTCTGCTGCACCAGTCTCCCCTGAAGTTCAGAGGTAAGTGACCGTAGAGACCCTGCAGGAGTACTTGGTACTGTGGCTGTCCTCAGTTCACCTGCTCCTGTGTATGTAACAGAGGAGGTTTTTTCCTCAGCTCTGGGAGGATTAGAGAGAGATTGTCAACATTGATCGCTGCCTCCCTGTCAGGGAAAGCACGCCCGATCTCCGTCTCCTCCTTCAGAGTGCCTGTTAGCAGAGCAACAGTCCCATACAGGGATCGACCTGCCTGAAGGGGATCAGGATAAGGTTGATTCTGTTATAGAGGAATCAACAGTGGGGGAACCTTTTCTCAGCATCTCAAGCTGAAAGATTATGGGTTCAGTCTCTGACTAACATGGTCCGATCAGCATTTAAAAATGCACCTTGCGGAACCATCAACCACTACTGTATCCTCGTTGGGGTCGCTAGAAGCCCCCAGACTGTCTGTTCTTTTCCACTTCACCCTTTACTGAAAGGGCTTATTTACCAGGATTGGGAACGTCCTGAGAAAATATTTATTCCCCCAAGAGATTTCCGGTGGTCTATCCCATGGAGGATAAGTTCATCAAAAAAAAAAAAATGGAAGGTCCCTACAGTGGACGCAGCCATCTCTTGTATGTATAAATCACTGACATGTCCAGTGGATAATGTCCAAATGTTCAAGAACCCAATAGATAAAAGATTGGAGTCCTTATGAAAGTCTGCTTCTTTCTACAGCAAGCTTGGTGACACAACCAGCAGTAGCAGCTATTGGGGTCTGCTAAGCAGTGAAGGATCAGTTTAAACAGGTCTTGAGGGACTTGACAGATCAGCAGGCTTTGCCCTAGCTGATCTACCTAGAGCCTTAGGCTTTGCGGTTGACGCCATAAAGGATTCAGTCCATCAGGCCTTACGCTGTCTATAGTACATATGCGTAGGCTTCTATGGCTCAAAAACTGGTCTGCTGAAGCTCCCTGTAAAGAATGGCTGGTTAGCGTCCCATTTCATGGTGAACGCTTATTCAGGGAAAACCTGGACAAATATATCCAGAAAATTTCCAGCGGTAAAAATACGCTCTTGCCGGTTAAAAACAGAGTTAGAAGTCCCTCTTTAAGAGGCCTGCTTCTCCAGTCCCTGAGGCATCGGCTGTGTAACAGTTCCGACGGCCTCCTCGGTCAATTCCCGGGGGTAAAAAACAGGGACAATAGCAGGGTAATGAGAAACCCTGGGTCAGGGGAGGTACAAAACCTCCCCCAAAGTTAAATTCATTGAAGGGTTGCCCCCACTCAGTCGGGTGGGGGGAGGACTCCAGTTGTTCGCAAGAGACCTGGCGGGACACGATCAAGACAGATAGGTGCTCTCCGCAGTATGTTTGGGATACAGTTTGGAGTTAAAAGACTCTCCTCCTTCCCATTTTTGAGGTCAAACGTGCCAGGGGATCCCCGGAAGAGAGAGTCCCTCTTGTTGGCACTAGAACAACTATTGCTCCAAGGAGTAATTATGGAGGTTCCCCTGGAAGAATGAGGGTTCGGGTTTTACTCAAACCTCTTTACAGTCCCGAAGCAAACGCGAACGGGAGGCCCATATTAATTCTAAAAGGGCTATACAAATTCCTGTATATCAGGACTTTCCGATGGAGTCGATCCGATCGGTGGCCACTGCCCTACAAGGGGAGGATTGGTTAGCCGCGATCGACATCAAAGATGCTTATTTGCACATTCCCATCTTTCCAGTCCACCAAAAATGTCTACGCTTTGCAGTAGAAGGGCGCCATTTTCAGTTCAGAGCCTTACCCTTCGGTTTGGCCACAGCACCACGAGTGTTTACAAAAATTCTGGCCCTTTATTGGCCAATCTAAGAACACAAGGTGTAATGATAATGGCATATCTAGATGACTTGTTGCTGATAGACCACTCAGTGAAAAAACTAGACGTGGTCGTTCACAAGACAATCAAGTATCTGGAATCTCACGGTTGGATTATCAACCGAGACAAGTTAGCCCTAAAAACCAGTCAAAAGTCTGGAATACTTGGGGCTAAGGTTGGATTCAGGCCAGAGAAAAATATTCTTGCCTCGAGGAAAGGTGTTGTCTTTGAAAGATTTGATCCACTTAGTGGGTACAAAAAAGACAGCCGTCCATACGACTGTGCATGAGGCTGCTGGGAAAAATGGTGGCATCATTCGAAGCAGTACCCTACGGTCAATTCCATTCAAGGAATTTGCAAGGGGCCATACTGTCAGCCTGGAACAAAAAAGTTCAGGCCCTAGACTTACAATGTCCTTGTCCCCTTCCGTTCGCAAGAGCCTCCGTTGGTGGTTGGTTCCCCAGAATCTGGAAGAAGGGAAATCCTTCAGTCCGATTTTTTGGAAAGTGGTCACTACAGATGCCAGCCTTATAGGCTGGGGAGCTGTACTGGAGCAATAGTCTCTCCAGGGCAGATGGTCGGATGCAGAAAAGGCCCTGCCCATCAATCTCTTAGAGATACGAGCAGCCCGGTATGCCCTAGTAGCATGGACATCCAAACTCCAAGGGTCCCCTGTCAGAATTCAATCAGACAATGCCACAGCAGTGGCATATATCAATCATCAGGGGGGCACCAGGAGTCGTGCAGCCCAGAGGGAAGTAAATTACATCCTGAAATGGGCAGAAAGATATGTCCCAGCCATATCTGCGGTATTCATTCCAGGAGTGGAGAATTGGAAGGCGGACTTTCTAAGTCGCCAGCAATTATGCCCAGAGGAAGGGTCCCTTCACCCCGAGGTTTTCTGGACAATATGTCAGCGGTGGGGAACATCGGATGTAGATCTTCTAGCATCCAGATTCAACGCAAAGGTGGACAGGTTTGTCTCTCGGACAAGGGATCCCCTAGCTTGCGGCTCGGATGCCCTAGTGTTCCCTTGGGATCAGTTCAAGCTGATATATGCATTCACACCGCCACAATGGTTTCCTCGATTACTCCGCAGAATCAGGGTAGAAAAGAAACCAGTGATTCTGGTGGCTCCAGCGTGGCCCCGAAGAGCGTGGTACGCGGAGATTGTAAAATATCAGTGGGGAGTCCTTGGACTCTCCCACGTCGTCCGGACCTGCTTTCGCAAGGACCAATATACCACCCTTCCTTACCAGCCCTAGGTTTGACGGCCTGGCTATTGAAGCCCACATTCTAAAAAAGAGAGGGCTCTCTAATTCTGTGGTATCTACCATGATCAATGCCAGGAAGCCGGTATCCAGGCAGATCTACTATAGAATCTGGAAGGCGTACATCGCCTGGTGTGAGGCCAAGAAATGGCATCCACGTAAATACGTAATAGGTAGGATTCTGGACTTCCTACAATGGGCTGTAGATAGGAAGCTTGCCTTGAGTACTATCAAGGGTCAGATTTCGGCCTTGTCAATATTTTTTCAAAGGCCCTTGGCTTCGCATTCACTAGTCAAAGCCTTTATACAAGGAGTGATGCGTATTAGTCCTTCGGTTAATATTCCCATATGTCCATGGGATCTAAACTTGTTTCTGTAGGTTCTACAGAAACAACCATTTGAACCATTACAGCATATTTCTTTGGTTCTTCTCACCAGGAAAGTGATTTTTCTAGTAGCCATTTGTTTGGCTAAAAGAGTGTCGGAATTAGCAGCTATGTCCTGTAGGGAGCCATATCTGGTTATCCATAAGGACAGAGTAGTGTTACGTCCTCATCCAGCTTTTCTTCCTAAGGTGGTATCGAGGTTTCATTTGAACCAAGATGTGGTTCTTCCTTCTTTTTTCCCCAAACCTACTTCGGTAGAGGAAAAGTTATTGCATTCTTTGGATGTAGTAAGAGCAGTTAAAGCTTATCTAAAAGCCACTGCTCAGATTCGCAGAACGGATACTTTGTTTATTCTGCCGGAAGGCCCCAGAAAGGGTCAGGCAGCGTCAAAATCTACTTTAGCCAAGTGGATTCGACAGGTCATAATACAAGCCTATGGCTTGAGAAGGAGACCGCCTCCGTTCAAAGTTAGAGCGCACTCCACGAGAGCAGTTGGGACTTCATGGGCAGTGCATCACCAGGCCTCCCTGGCTCAAATCTGTAAGGCCGCAACATGGTCTTCAGTTCACACGTTTACTAGGTTCTACCAGGTGGACGTTAGAAGTCAGGAGGATGTCGCCTTTGGGCGCAGTGTGTTGCAGGCCGCAAAAGATCCTCATGTCTGATAGCGCTCAGCTTATATATGGTGTATCCCCCCCCTCATTTGGCATTGCTTTAGGACATCCCATTAGTAATGACTATGTCGCTCTGTGTCCCGTGATGTACGAGAAAGAAAATAGGGTTTTTATAACAGCTTACCTGTAAAATCCTTTTCTTGGAGTACATCACGGGACACAGAGCTCCCGCCCCTCTTTGGGGACACTTATTGCTTTGCTACAAAACTGAGGTGCTCCCGGATGGGAGGGGCTTATATAGGGGAGGGTACTTCCGGTTTTGGAAGTTGCCAGTGCCAGCACCTGAAGGTATCTATATAACCCATTAGTAATGACTATGTCGCTCTGTGTCCCGTGATGTACTCCAAGAAAAGGATTTTACAGGTAAGCTGTTATAAAAATCCTATTTTTATAAAAAAAATTAAAAATTTGCTGCGAAAAATGAGAATTTACTGGGTTTTTTTTCACAGGATTCTGCAAAGCATTACACCCGTAGATGCTGCAGATGTGAGACAGTTATAGTAAGGGACAGGACCTTGTATATTGGCTTTAGTTCTTGGTTTTTAATAACACTATTCACAGTATGTAGCACATTTTGCGGTTATGCAAAGGTTTTTGGAGTTTTTCACTTTATTTTTAATCAACAAAGGTTTTTATTGAAGAAAGTCAATGTATACATACACATCAAACAGCACATAGCTCAAGTCCAGTGACATTTTTTTTACAATCGCACATTATACAGTTACTGTATTTATTGGCGTATAACACTCACTTTTTTACCCTGAAAATAGAGGGTAAACTGTGCCTGCGTGTTACACGCAGGGGGCTGTGGAAAGTTTTTTTCCTGAAACTTCCCTCTTAAAGTTAGGGTGCGTGTTATACGCCTGTGCGTGTTATACGCCAATAAATACGGTATATGTATCTATTAAACTTGGGTGTTCCTACTGGGTATATGCATGGCATGAAATACAATCCTTAAAACAGTGCGGGGTACAAGAAGTAACCAATGTTACATGTGGGTATTAGTCAGCGCAACATTATACGCAGGTATCAGAACTCTGTAGCCAACGATCCCAGATCCTCTCATATTTAGCCGGGCATCCTCTATTTATATAGATGCATTTTTTGTAAGGTAAAGTAACGTTGACCTGAGCTTTCCACTCGGATAGAGTGGGGGGTATCTGTCTCATCCATTTTCTAGCTATTATCTTCCTAACTGAAAATAGAGTCTCCTGTAAAAATATTTTGGTGAATTTGTCTACCCCCACTGGGAAAATTCCCAGTAGGCACTGTTTCGGGTCCATTGTAAGTGGTGAGCCCATATTGTCATGCAAAAAGTCTACCACCTGTTTCCACAGAGCCTGAATCTTAATACAGGCCCACAGCAAGTGGAAGAAGGTGCCCGTCTCGGATCCACAGAGTGAGCACAGAATGGACTGTCCTCTCTTGTATCTAGCCACTCGAAGCGGTGTCAGATACGCTCGGTGTAGGATGAAAATTTGGGACATTCTGTCTGACAATCTGGGGGACACCACCCTGCAAGTCTCAAGTGCCTCCTCCCACTCCTCATTATCCATTGGGCCCACTTCCCTCTCCCACCGGGGCTTCAAAGAAAATGCCAGTTTATTAGAGACAGGAGTATTCAACATATTGTAGAAATATGATATGAGGCCCTTAGGGTCTGACCCCCGAGCCACCGCCATAATCGGATTAGGTGTGGGTCTAGGGGGAGACTGTGGGAATTGAGCCTGAGCTGCGTGGCGAACCTGGAGGTATCGGAACAACATATGATTTGGAAGCATAAATTGGTCCCTCAGTGTATCAAAGGTTTTGAGACTGCCATCAGATAGTAAATGGTGCAAATAATATACCCCTCGGGAACTCCAGATCCCTGGATCCCGGATCTGTCCAAATTCTGGCATGGATTTGTTGTGCCATAGCGGCGTGTAGTCATTATGCGGTGGTATGTTTAGTTTGATGGCCACAAGGTTCCATACACGCCTACAATGGCACAAAAGGGATTTAGTGTCCCCTTCTGGATCTGTACCACTCATCCCCAGGGTCACCGGATATAAAGGGTCATGGGTTAGTTGCGCCCACTTTGGACATAGTAAGGTACGAAATCTTTCGCTATCTGTCTTATTGATATGATATAAATGGGATAGCTGGGCTGCCAGATAATACAAGTTAAAATCTGGCAAGGCCGTGCCCCCCATGTCTGTTGGGTTTTTGAGTGATTGCCACGAAATCTTATGTCGATTCGGTCCCCATACAAATGGTTTGAGGAGGGCTTCTAGTGCCTTGAAGTGTTTTAACTGGAGATAAATGGGGGAGTGCCAGAGTACGTATAAGGCCTTGGGCAGGAGGATCATTTTAATTAGATTGATGCGTCCCCATACCCCAAGGGGTAGCTTGGCCCATGTGCGTATTTTGGTTCTGACTAAAGCAAAAAGGGGTTCAATATTGAGGGCCAGGTAGTCCGAGGGGTTCCTGGATATGTGTATCCCAAGATATTTTATGACTCCAACCCTTTGGAGCTGGGAATGGGCTTGAGATTCCGTGGGCGGGAAGCTGTCTAATGGCAAGATCTGTGACTTATCCCAATTAATCTTGAGGCCAGAGAAAATTACGAATTGCTCGATGACTTGGAGGGCCTTGTGAAGGGAGGGGCCTGAATCCGCAAGGTATAGCAATGTGTCATCTGCATATAAGCTTATTTTTTCGGTTAGGGGGCCCAGACTCAATCCCACTATCTCTGGATCTGTACGGATTGCCAAGGCCAGGGGTTCCGCCACCAGGGCGTAGAGCAGGGGAGAGAGCGGGCAGCCCTGTCTTGTGCCTCTACTTAGGCTAAACAATGAGGAGGGCCATCCGTTCGCTACCACTCTGGCCGACGGATCCTGGTATAGGAGCTGAGTCCACTTTATAAAATTTGGCCCAAATCCGTAACTCTCTAAACATTTCCATAAGTATCTCCATTCAACTGAGTCGAACGCTTTTGCGGTGTCCAGTGACACCACTACTCGCGTTCCGACATTCTCGTGGTTAGCCTGTAAATTAATAAAAAGTCTCCGCAGGTTGAACGATGTGTTGCGGCCTGGCATGAAGCCTGCTTGGTCTGGGTGTATGAGGGATAAGATAGTTTGATTGAGGCGTAAGGAAAGGACTTTGGCTAGGATTTTAATGTCCACCTGTAGCAAGGAGATGGGGCGGTAGGATTCCGGGAAGCCCAGATCCCTCCCAGGTTTGGGGATAAGGACAATCGTGGCCTCCCGCATGGATGGTGGCAGGGTAAATGACTCAAACAAATCTTCATAAAGCTTCAGCAATTTAGGTATGAGAATTTCTCCAAATCGGGAGTAGAATTCAATGGGGAGGCCGTCTGAGCCTGGGGACTTGGATCTGGCAAAGCTTGCCACAGCATTAGTAATCTCAATTTCCGTGAGGTGTGCCTCAAGAAGAGACACTTGGTCTGTCGTCAGCTTTGGGAAGGGCACATTCGCTAGAAAAAAAGTCATGGGATCACTATCTGGGAGGGCTTTAGATTGGTATAGGTCAGCGAAGAAGTCTTTGAATTTAGAGGTAACCGTGGGTGGGTCTGTAATCTGAGTCCCTCCCGGGTCATGTAGGGTAATCACCACTGGGGGTCTGTCCTCGCTATGGACTAAGTAAGCTAATAATTTGCCGGCCCTTTCACCGTGTTCAAACATCTTCTGTCTGGTAAAAAACGATTTTTGTTTGGCTTTTACAAAGTGTAACTGATTAACTAATCTAGTTTGAAGTTTAAGCGCATCTGCATTGGGAGGAGATGGATCAGTTTCATATGCACGTTCCGAGCTGCAGAGTGCCTCCAACGCCTTATCCAAGGCCCTAGAGGAGTCTGCCTTGATGCCATTGATGTGGGAGATTAAATGTGCCCGGGCATGGAGCTTGAATGACTCCCAGACAATTGAGGGGGAAGCGGAGTGATCATTCTCCGAGAAGAATCTCCTCCACTCCTCTGTGAGTTCGTCCTCCTCTGGTAAGAGTGACAACCAGAATGGGTTAAGCCGCCACGTCCGTGGTGGTTTGTCTAGGGGCACACTCAGTGTAATCATGTAGGGGCTGTGGTCCGACAAAAGTCTGGGTCCAAACACCACGTCCTGCAGGCACGGTGCAAGGCCCCGAGAAACAAAAATAAGGTCAATTCGGGACATAGATCCGTGTGAGGCGGAAAAACAGGAATAGGCCCTAGTTTGTGGGAATCTATGTCTCCAGGTGTCAATAAGGTGAAAGGAGGAGACAAGCCTATAGAATTTTGTATCCCCAGTAGGGCCTGCCCCCCCCCCCAGTGATATCTGCAGCCTATCCATATCTATGTTCAGTACCATGTTAAAATCCCCCAGCCAGATAGCTTGCGTGGTGGGATATCTGGCTAGGAACGAAATACCATCTAGGATTATAGATTCACTATATGGAGGAGGTACATAGAAGGCCAATATTAGAAGGGGTTCTCCATACAATTTAGCTGATAAAAATACGTAGCGACCACTTGGATCCGTAGTAACCTCTCCCAGCTCAAAATGCACCGACTTTGCCACCAACACCGACACCCCCCTGGAGTGGGATGTGTGGGTCGAGTGGTACGTCCACCCCACCCAAGGACGGCGGAGGGCCATCTGGAGTCTCCCCTCTATGTGCGTTTCCACCAGCACAGCCACATCAGCCCGCTGCTTCTTTAGAAACGTGAGGGCAGCCGCGTGCTTAATCTTATCCCGTAGCCCCCTCACATTCCATACCAAGAATTTTAAAGACGCCATAATAATTCCCTCTCAGTAGAACACCGCCATATTTTGTCTATGTTCGTTATAGTTCCATAGGATATCATCACAGTGAACCTGTGATACATATAGAAATACAGTAACATTGAGCGAAGCAAAGCATAAAAACACCAGATTAACTTCATGCGATAGAGCATGTAACGTATCAAACTGCGTGTACACATTGACATAAAGATCAACATAAACTCCCTCCCCCCCACCCCCTCCCTGCCCTGCCCTGCATCTTTTCAAACTGACGCGGGCGTTGTCCCAAAACAAAACTGTACCTGCCCTCCAGGAAAAAATTATCATAACAGATATCATAAGTAGAAGCGCATGGGGTCCCGATGTGCTCAAAACATAAGTAAGCAAATCGGGGAAATATTGACTAGGAGAAGTCAGCAATGGTATAGATCTTCCTTTGCATGTGTGTGGGGACTCCCAAATGTTACCATTAAGGCTCCGGGTATAATAGTCACATATCCTGGATGAGCTTGGGGGAAAGTCTCGCTGCACTGTACACTTGAACAGCAGAACTCCCACTGACTTGGGGCTCCAGCTGCCATCACAGCGAAGGATGTATGAGAGCCTGTAACGCGGCTCAGGGATCATAGTCAGTAACAGAACAAATAGTTTACCACAGGTTGTGTAAGCGGGTTAATCCCTGCCGTCTAGCTAGGGGAACTGAAAACCAAGTTGTTAAGGAGTCGGCCTAGTAAAGTTCGCATTTCAAACAGCATGTGGGGGCTTGAAGGTAAGGGGATTGAACTTGGATAACAGTTCAGGCCATGTAGCATACAGGCAAGGAGCGTGTAGAGTATGGGCAGATAAAGGAGAATAAACAGTGTATTTTGCGGAGTACCTCATTTCTCAGCTCCCTGGAGAGCGCAGCGTTCTAGCCAGTTGATTGCGTCTTCCGGGGCATCAAAAAAGGAGACCTTGCCATCGTGTTCCACCCTAAGTCGGGCTGGAAACAGCATGGCATATTTATAATTGCGGATGCGGAGTCTGCGTTTAGCTTCCATGAAATTATGGCGACGGCGCTGGATGTCTGCTGAGAAATCTGGGAACACAGCCACTTGAGCATTCCCTAAGGTGATGTTTCCCTTCACTCTGGCCATTCTGAGGGCCGCATCGCGATCCTTATAATTCAGCAACTTAGCAATAAATGTGCGTGGTGGTGCGCCTTGCGGTGGTGCTTTGGCCGGCATGCGGTGTGCTCTTTCAACCGCCAGCATGGGGGAGAAGGCCTCTCTGCCATAGGATGTAATGAGCAACTGCTCCAAAAAAGTGGTAGGATCCTTACCCTCAGCTCCCTCGGGCAGGCCGACCAGTCGTAGGTTGCATCTTCTCAGCCTGTTCTCCATCTCATCCTGCTTGGAGAACAGCTGCATGATCTGTTGTTGCATGCGGTCGGCTCCAGTATGCAATGGCGGGAGTGCATCCTCCACCTCACTCAGTCGTGTCTCCGCGGTTCTAACCCTGTCGCGCAGGTTTTGCATGTCCTGCCTGATGAGGGACACATCCACCTTCACCTCCTCGATCTGCGTTGCGAGGGATGTGCGGCATAGGGTTATAGCCTCCAGGAGTTGAGCTGTATCCCCCGCAGGCCTCCCGCTACCCTCCGGCGCCGCGCCGCCATCTTCCCCAGACTCCTCTGCATCTTGATGGCGGAATTGCGCTAGTTTCGCAGCCGCGGCTTTGTTCGTTTTTGAGGGCGACATGTCTTCTGTGGACTGGGGTGTCTAGGCAGGTTTGTGCGGTGTAGAAATCTGCTCTGTGGGTCACAGGATGGAGTGGATTGCAGGATCAACGGCCGGAGCTCCTCAGCAAGCGTCCTACTCCATGCACCGTCAGGCCACGCCCCCAGTTTTTCACTTTATTATGTTAAACCTTGCCAACTTGACTGCAACATTGCTCGATGCAAGCATTTCTTCCTATCTAACTGTATAACTCCTCCAGATGATGCTTTTTCACCAAAAACACACAAAGTACATTGCTGTACTTCTGCATCCATCTTCTATAGAAACACAGCCACAGGTCAGCGCCTGGGCTATAGTGGCTTTTATATCCGGACATGCAATACCCCATCCTACTGTGATTTTGTGAATTCTGCGCCAAAAAAATAAATATATATATGATATATTATATAAAGTGCATTAAACTAAATTGATTAAGCTGCTCCCCATAAATTGTGGAAGTAATATACACTTCTAGTGTAATTTGCTATATAGGGTAGGGGGCGCTAGTGATATCTACTATAATTTGCTAATAAAACAAATAAATATCAACCTGTGAATAAACAAAGAAGTAGTACCACAATCGAATGAATAATAAAACTATGAATATAACAAAATTCGGCATCCAAAAAGTGGTGCCAAAATTTTTTATTGAATATAGATATATTAGAAAAATAATAGATAGTCCCAACTATATCATATAACGTGTTGCCACGTTTGTGATGAAAATGAATCCACACGAAAAAAATTGTCCAAACAAAAGTGACAAAAAAGATATATAAAATCCAAATGAGTCACTTCAAATCTAATATGTGAAACACCTCAAAAAGTGTTGATTGTAAAGTTCATACAGTGATGTATTTCTTCCTTCACAACAGTGCAATCTTATTCCTCCACCAAGTCTTCTTACAGAAATATACACCCAAAGTGCAGAGGTAATGGATTGCGCTTACCAAATTGAATGGACCTCTTTAATTAAAAGATGGTCACAGACAGCTTACGCAGGATAGTGCCTGCACACATGGGATGAATACTGGTATAGAGAATGAACCTCCTTCCTCCGGTCTCAGATATGGGATATGAAACACAAATGGGAAATGGGCAATCCATTACCTCTGCACTTTGGGTGTATATTTCTGTAAAAAGACTTGGTGGAGGAATAAGATTGCACTGTTGTGAAGGAAGAAATACATCACTGTATGAACTTTACAATCAACACTTTTTGAGGTGTTTCACATATTAGATTGGAAGTGACTCATTTGGATTTTATCTATCTTTTTTGTCACTTTTGTTTGGACAATTTTTTTCGTGTGGATTCATTTTCATCACAAACGTGGCAACACGTAATATGATATAGTTGGGACTATCTATTATTTTTCTAATATATCTATATTCAATTTAATTTTTTGGCACCACTTTTTGGATGTCGAATTTTGTTATATTCATAGTTTTATTATTCATTCGATTGTGGTACTACTTCTTTGTTTATTCACAGGTTAATATTTATTTGTTTTATTAGCAAATTATAGTAGATATCACTAGCGCCCCCTACCCTATATAGCAAAATACCCCATCCTATCTGACCTCCATTCCATGAGTCCCCCACTAGGGATCCCCTCACTTGGCAATGGCAGATCACAGGTGCAAGGGGAATGTGCTGGGGCAAGAGGGCCAAATAACATGTGTGCTTCCTCTACAGCAGAGGTGCCCAACCTTTTGAGGAGCGAGGGCCACTTTAGCGACTTGGTAAGCGGTCGCAGGCCACAATGAGTGTAGCGGGCGGATGGCAGGTCTGTGTCCACTCTGCATATGTAGAGCAGACACAGATGCAGCCCGCTCTACCCTAAAGGCCGTCCGATCTGCCCAGACAGAAGGGGACAGATCCCCTTCTGTTTTTTTAAGCAGATCAGATTGCAGATAGGCGGGTGTAAGCAGACACAAGTCTGTTTACATCTGCTGCTCTATAGAGGTGAATGGAGGGTCCGATTGGGTCCACCTGAAAAACAGACAGGCAGACCCGATCGGACCAATCCTGTGAAAGGGGCCTAAGGCTGCTTTCACACTGATGCATAGCGGTTTACCTGCACCTCAACTGACCTCAATCTTCACTTCTTCCTCAGGATTCCTGCAGCTGGTTGCTGCTGTCCCCCAGGCGGTTATAACTGGTGGCTGCTGCCGGCTGTCCTCCAGGGATGGTACTGCTGTTGGTTACTGCCTGCTGGTACTGCTGGCGGGTACTGGTACTGCTGGCGGGTACTGGTACTGCTGGCGGGTACTGGTACTGCTGGCGGGTACTAGTAATGCTGGCTGGTTCTGCTGGTTGGTACTGGTACTGCTGGCGGGTACTGCTGGTTGGTACTGGTACTGCTGGCGGGTACTGGTGGCTGGTACTGGCACTGCTGGCTGCTGTCCGAAATCCTGACCTCTGACCCTGCCAGTGATTGGCTTTTTCCATGGCATCGGCTCTGCAGTAGAGAGCAGAGCCGATGCTTCCTTGACACAGGCCGAGTACATTTGGTATCACTCTGCCTGTGAAGGAGCCGGTGCTATACAGGAAGCATTGGCTCTGCTTCCTTTAGCGGCGGCTCCGTTCTTAGCGCTGATGCTCGGAGATGGCGGGTCAGGAACCCGCGATCTGGGCTTGCCGACCCGCCATCTCAGAGCAAGACATGGCGGGCCACATCGGAGGGCGCCGCGGGCCACATGTGGCCTGCGTGCCAGCGGTTGGGCACCCCTGCTTTACAGGAAACTCAAATCACTGCTCAGAATGATGGCCGTTTTCCTTGTTCTGGAACAATGTCCTATTTTAACACTGCTCACCTTATCTGACTATATGCAGTCTGTTTGGCAAAAAGTAGCTTTCTCAGACACTATGCCTAATTTCTTATTCTTTTTGGAAAAATCTTGACACTTCTAGAACCTTCGGTTTCCAGGAGCCAAATATGCTACACGTTCTCTATTTCCCCTTACCATTTTTCAGGATTCAGAAGTGAAACCTCTTTTCCTTGAAGTTATTGCAGAGAATCGTATTGAGGATTCTGATTTTCTAGCAGAAACTGTAAAGGATTTCTCTTCTCCTGTATTGTATAAAGTACAAACTGCAGCTTCATGCCATATACTTTCTACTGTGGACCACACTTGTGCATGATTGCCTTTGCTTAACAACTCCTGACTTTTCACAACTCAAACAAGCCCCCTTGGGGAATAAACACTGGCAAAATCCAGTAGTGCACTGCGTTTTGTTAATTTAATTTGGCACAAATTTATGAGAGGTGTTTCACGCTAGCAGCTTTATTTATATTGATTACATTTAAGGCCCCATGCACACGAGACGCTGTTATTTGCTGTTAAACGCGCGTTCAGAGGCAGTTGGACACTTTTTTCAACTGCTCCTGAACCCATTCAATGTTATCCTATGTGTCCATGCACACAGTCTCGTTTATTGCCGTTTTTAGGCAGTTGCGTTTAACCTCGTTTTTCCAGAAGCAAAAAAATGGGTTCAGACGCAAAAGTTTTCCACGTTTCAGACGCAAAACGCGGCTAAACGCCGCTAAACGCGGCAAAACGCGGTACCGGCGTTTTGCCGCGATTTCGTTTATTAGCGTTTTTAAAGGTGACCTATTTTTTTACATTAGAAATCTCAAAAATGATGGCAAATGATGAAAAACCATCAAAAAAATATGAAAAAAACTGTAATTGCTTGCATTGCACTGTAGACAATCCACAACTTGTGGCAGGTGACGTGGCAAGTGGACAATCCACAACTTGTGGCAGGTGATGTTGCCAGGTGACGTGGCCAGGTGACATGGCAGGTGACGTGGCAGGTGGACAATCCACAAATTGTGGCAGGTGGCGTGGCAGGTGACGTGGCAAGTGGACAATCCACAACTTGTGGCAGGTAACGTGGCCAGGTGACGTGGCCAGGTGACGTGGCAGGTGGACAATCCACAAATTGTGGCAGGTGACGTGGCAGGTGACGTGGCAAGTGGACAATCCAAAACTTGTGGCAGGTGACGTGGCCAGGTGACGTGGCAGGTGGACAATCCACAAATTGTGGCAGGTGACGTGGCAGGTGACGTGGCAAGTGGACAATCCAAAACTTGTGGCAGGTGACGTGGCAGGTGGACAATCCACAAATTGTGGCAGGTGACGTGGCCAGGTGATGTGGCAGGTGACGTGGCAGGTGGACAATCCACAAATTGTGGCAGGTGACGTGGCCAGGTGATGTGGCAGGTGACGTGGCAAGTGGACAATCCACAACTTGTGGCAGGTGATGTGGCCAGGTGACATGGCATGTGACGTGGCCAGGTGACATGGCAGGGGATGTGGCAGGTGACGTGGCAAGTGGACAATCCACAACTTGTGCCAGGTGACGTGGCCAGGTGACGTGGCAGGTGGAAAGCCACAAATTGTGGCAGGTGACGTGGCATGTGACGTGAACAGGTGACATGGCAGGTGACGTGGCAGGTGATGTGGCAAGTGGACAATCCACAACTTGTGGCAGGTGACGTGGCCAGGTGACATGGCATGTGACGTGGCCAGGTGACATGGCAGGTGATGTGGCAGGTGACGTGGCAAGTGGACAATCCACAACTTGTGGCCAGGTGACGTGGCAGGTGGAAATCCACAAATTGTGGCAGGTGACGTGGCCAGGTGACGTGGCAGGTGATGTGGCAGGTGACGTGGCAAGTGGACAATGCACAACTTGTGGCAGGTGGCGTGGCCAGGTGACGTGGCCAGGTGACGTGGCAGGTGACGTGGCAAGTGAACATTCCACAACTTGTGGCAGGTGACGTGGCAGGTGACGTGGCAGGTGACATGGCCAGGTGACGTGGCCAGGTGATGTGGCAAGTGGACAATCCACAACTTGTGGCCAGGTGACGTGGCAGGTGACGTGGCAAGTGGACAATCCACAACTTGTGGCCAGGTGACGTGGCAGGTGGAAATCCACAAATTGTGGCAGGTGACGTGGCCAGGTGACGTGGCAGGTGATGTGGCCAGGTGACGTGGCAAGTGGACAATGCACAACTTGTGGCAGGTGACGTGGCCAGGTGACGTGGCAGGTGACGTGGCAAGTGAACATTCCACAACTTGTGGCAGGTGACGTGGCCAGGTGACGTGGCCAGGTGATGTGGCAAGTGGACAATCCACAACTTGTGGCCAGGTGACGTGGCAGGTGACGTGGCAAGTGGACAATGCACAACTTGTGGCAGGTGACGTGGCCAGGTGACGTGGCAGGTGACGTGGCAAGTGAACATTCCACAACTTGTGGCAGGTGACGTGGCAGGTGACATGGCCAGGTGACGTGGCCAGGTGATGTGGCAAGTGGACAATCCACAACTTGTGGCCAGGTGACGTGGCAGGTGACATGGCAAGTGGACAATTCACAACTTGTGGCAGGTGACGTGGCCAGGTGACGTGGCCAGGTGATGTGGCAAGTGGACAATCCACAACTTGTGGCCAGGTGACGTGGCAGGTGACGTGGCAAGTGGACAATGCACAACTTGTGGCAGGTGACGTGGCCAGGTGACGTGGCAGGTGACGTGGCAAGTGAACATTCCACAACTTGTGGCAGGTGACGTGGCTGGTGACATGGCCAGGTGACGTGGCCAGGTGATGTGGCAAGTGGACAATCCACAACTTGTGGCCAGGTGACGTGGCAGGTGACATGGCAAGTGGACAATTCACAACTTGTGGCAGGTGACGTGGCCAGGTGACGTATCAGGTGACGTGGCAAGTGGACAATCCACAGCTTGTGGCAGATGATGTGGCAAGTGATACGCTAAATACAAGTACACTGCTGCTCTCTCAGCTGCTGGTCTCCCAAAATGGCTGAAATGGTTAAATAATAATGTTTTTTAAACTTAGGGAGGGTCTTATGATGTTTCTTAACTAAACGCCTATAGACGTAAAACGCCGCTAAAATCGCGGCAAAACGGGTGTTTTTAAACGCCGGTTTTAGCCTTTAAAAACGTGTGTTCAGCAGAGTTTGCACCGGCGTCTCGTGTGCATGGGGCCTTAGCCTATAGGAGTGGTGGCTCGCAGGACTATTGCTATTTAAAATCCAGAAAGACTTTTCCAATACATGGATTGGTTGTGCACTTCATGGAGACTGACCAAATCCTGAACATTTTTTCACACGTCCTAAGTTTATTTTTTTTATTTTTTGCTGAAATGTATCCTACAGCATAGGTATTCATTAAGAATTTGGCTGTAGGTGTAAATTTCTGGAAAGTCCCTTATCTCTGTGCATATACACAGGGGTTTGTGATTTAAAAGCTTAGCCTGCTGATCTTGCTTGTAAAAAATGTCTTCTATGCATGTTCTTTGACAAAAAATGCCTATTTGGGGAATCCCTTGATACATGTTTTAAGGAAGTCACTGGGGAAAAGGTCTCCTTTTGGTTACAGTCTGTAATTTCAAAGTGATACAAAATAGTTTCTACCTCAGCCCCCTCACATTTTGCCTTCCAATGTGTCAGCTTCAGACCAAAAGGAGGTAGGTTTATTGACCGCCTTCCATCAACTTAGTGGTTCAAAACCCTTAGACCCCTTTCACACTGGGGCGATTTTCTCCCATCACCTTCCAGGACGGCACACCTGAGAGATGAGGGCTCCTCCTTACAGGAAACACAATCAATTGACAGCTTGTTATAAGGCCCCACCCTTCCCCTTGATCCCCAGTATTGATTGTGTTTCTCCCGAACACAGCGACATGTTTGTTTTAAGAAACCTATAGACCGGGGAGGGTCTGATGGTACCCCTGTTGAGACAGGTTTTAGGGAGCCCGGGGAGGGCTAAACTAACCTGTAGGCTTCGGTCTTTCTCACAGGTCGCCCCCAAGATGGACCAGCGCTCTGGCCGCGGGGAGTGCGCGCCATCGCTGTAGTTCAAAATTACCGCCGTCAGGTCACTCTCCTCTCTTCCGGATTCTCAGGGCAGGAAGCACTGTTCTCCAAGCCTCACTCTGAGCGGCCGCAGCACCGCTGACTCAGTGCAACCAGGAAGTGATAGACGCCGGGAGACAGCGTGAAGAGCGCCGCGGACACGGCGTGAAGTGGTCGGCTAAACGGTACCAGCCTCTCTAGCGGTACTCGCAGCCCAGGACCCAGCCAACCTCCTCATGGAGCAAGAGGAAGGGAAGGCCACTGCGACTGCAGGCAGATCCAGGTCGGGGTCTGGTGAGTACAAGACCCCCTTGGAAAGGGAGGGAGAAAGGGAGTGAGAGTTCCTGGCCCTTAGGGATCTGAAATCCTGGGACCAGCCAGTACAGGAACTGGACGTTACTGCTCGCTTACCCTTTCCCCTCCCCAGTACAAACCTGCAGTCCTAAGGAAAGACAAAGCAATGTTACGCATGTATACCTATCTCTTGTCTTTCAGAAACCCTCAGCGGAACCCAGGAGGCCTCAGTACAACCTCCTGCTGCAACAGGGAGTAGTTCCACTAAAAGATGTGGGAACTGCAGGGATAAACTCCCTAAGTCCCACCAGAAGGTCTTTTGCTATAAATGTATAAATAATTTAGCAGGGAAGGAGGCTTCTGCAATGATGAAAAAGTTCCTTGCATCTATGCAGACGGAAATGCTGGCAACAGTTAAAGCCTTCCGTGAAGCCGCTGGACAGTCAGCATCCCAAGGTCCTGACACAGAGGAGCTTACCCCTAGAGAAGGCACATCTTCCCAAGTAAGCCTCTTTACAGGGGGACCCAGTGCCCTCCTCCCACCCTCACAACCACCTCCTCTAGAGCAGATGGAGGAAGCAGAGGAAGAAAGGGGGGAAATAGAAAGCCTAGCCAGATCCGGTCACAGCTCAGAGGGGGAGTTGGATATAGAATCCTTAAGCCAGTCTCAGGAGGAGATTAGACTAAGGAGACACCTCTTTGCTGTAGAAGATCTGGATGGACTCTTACAGGCAATATATGCCACAGAGGAGATTCCAGAAACCCCTAAAGTTACCTCAGCACAGGACAGGGTCTATAGGGGGCTGGGAAAATCTGAATCTAGGGTGTTCCCACTCCATCAATCCCTTAAAGACTTGGTCTTACAGGAATGGAAGGAGCCTGAAAGAAGGATTGTCAGACAAAAGACCTGGAAAAGGAGATTTCCCTTTGGTCCGACTGACGAAGAGACATTTTTTAAGCTCCATAAGTTGGATGCATCTTTGTCTCAAGTCACTAAATTGTCTGACCTCTCCTTTGAGGACGCAGGCAGTATTAAAGATCTAATGGACCGCAGAGCAGAATCCCTTAGGAAAGCCTGGGAGGCTAACACATCAGCTATGGGTCCAGCCTTAGCGGCAGCCTGCGTAGCAAGGAATACAGATTCCTGGGTGGAGAAGCTTACCAAGCACATGTCCCAGGGAACCAATTCAGAGCATGTTATTGATTCCCTGACCGTCATAGGCAAAGCAGTTGCTTATCTCGCATATGCTGCTATTGAGTCCACAAGAGCTTCAGCGATAACGGCAGCTTTAATCAATTCAGCTAGGAGAGCTGTCTGGATTAAGGCTTGGGAAGGAGATATAACATATAAGGGTAAACTATGTGGCCTTCCCTTTCAAGGTTCACTGTTGTTTGGACAGGGCCTAGACGATGTGCTGTCAAGGTCTCCTGAAAAGGGTAAAAACTTTCCAGTAAAACCCAAAAAAGAAAAATGTAAAAGATTTTTTCGAGGCCCCCCGGGCAACAACAGCATAGAACCAAAAAGGAACCCAACAAACGGTGGGGTTTTGGCAGGGGAAAGCCAAAGAATAATCTTCTGTTTACCTCCCCCAAAGTTGGTACCAAAGAGTCTAAGCGACGCCAAGATCAGAGTGGGGGGTTGACTGTCCCATTTTGTTCCTTATTGGGAAAAAATTTCGGACAGCACCTACATTTGCCAGATCCTGCGAGAAGGTTATCAGTTGGAATTTCTGACAAAGCCCCCCTCTATGATCACTCTGACACATCCCCCCAGGGATACCCTAAAGAGATCTGCCCTCCTGGAAGGTATCCAGGAATTGATACAACAGCAGGTGGTGGTAACAGTACCAAAAGAACAACAATACCAAGGATTCTATTCCCACGTATTTGTTGTTCGCAAGCCATCAGGGAAGTACCGGCTAATAGTAAACTTAAGAAACCTGAACAGGTATCTGGAATACAAAAAGTTTACTATGGACAGTATCTACTCGGTAAGCAAAAACCTCATGAAAGAAGCCTTCATGACGACCTTGGACCTCAAGGATGCCTACCTGCATGTGGCAATTCACGTGGAACATCAGGCATACTTGAGGTTCGCAGTAGTAGTCAAAGGAGAGATTTTTCACTGGCAATTCAGCGCCCTCCCATTCGGGCTAACAGCCAGTCCAAGGATTTTTACAAAAATCCTAGCAGAGGTAGTAGCCTTTCTACATCTCCAGGGTATATCTCTAATACCTTACCTGGACGATCTACTGATCTCCAGACAAACTGTCCCCCAGGTCATGTTAGATACCAACAAAGCAATTTCAGTCCTGGAAAGCCTGGGTTGGATAATCAATACAGAAAAATCCTCCCTCGAACCAGAACAGGTCAAGACCTTTCTGGGCTACATTGTGGACACCAGGCTGCAGAAGATCTTCTTACCAGAAGACAAAGTGACAAAACTAACTTTGTCAGTAGGGGATCTGATAAAGACCCCGTTGCATTCCAGAAGGGAAGTATTAAGAACCCTAGGCCTGATGTCGGCAAGTATACCAGCAATAGTCTGGGCACAACTCCACTCAAGGATGCTCCATTTCTTCTTTCTGTCCTCATGGGACAAAAAGAAGGAGTCCTTGGATCAGTAGATACTGCTAACCCCTCAGGTCCTGTCCTCCCTGGAGTGGTGGACAATTCCCAAGAACCTGAAAGGAGGCAGACTTTGGGCCCAGTGGAATCCGGTAAAGGTCACCACCGATGCCAGTTCCTGGGGGTGGGGAGCCCACCTAGGAAAGGAAGTAGCCCAGGGGCAATGGAACAACTCGCTAAGTTGGATGTCATCCAACTACAGGGAGCTCAAAGCAGTAGGGGAAGCCCTAAAAGCCTTTCAGGGAAACATCACGGGCAAGGAGGTTCAAGTAAGCTCCGACAATGCCACGGTGGTAGCCTACCTGAGTCACCAGGGAGGCACCAGGTCCAGACCCCTGTTGGAACTATCCAAAAAGATTCTGGATTGGGCAGAGGGAAAGGTTCTCTCCATTTCTGCCATCCACATAAAGGGGATAAGCAATACCGAGTTAGACTTCCTCAGCCGTCAGGCGATAAGGCAAGGGGATTGGGAACTAAATCCCAAGGTATTTCAAAACCTGGTACAGTGCTTTGGAAATCCGGAAATAGACCTATTTGCCAACCGGCAAAACAGGAAAGTAAAGAGATATTTCTCAATTTCCCAAGAGAAGGAATCAGAAGGCCTAGATGCACTAACTCAGACCTGGCATACGCCTTCCCGCCCTTGGCCTTGATTCCACGGGTCCTTCAGAAGCTCAGCAGATCTCCAGGTCAGATCCTCCTGATAGCACCCTGGTGGCCAAGGAGAGCTTGGTTTGCAAGCCTGAGATCCATGGCAGTAGTGGAACCATTGAAGCTCCCGTACAGGACAGATCTTCTCAGACGGGCCAGTACTACACCCGAAGCCGGAATTTTTCCAACTTACGGCCTGGTTAGTGAGCGCCAGATACTGAAACGTAAAAGCTGCTCAGAGAAAGTAATAAGTACCCTCCTTCTGAGTAGAAAACTAATGACTAAAAAGATTTACTCAAAAGTTTGGAAGACTTTCTGCTCTTGGGGTAAAGAAAGACAGATGACCTCCACTTCTGTTCCGGTTAGCCTGGAGTTCCTCCAAAACAGAGTAGACAAAGGCCTAACGGTCAGTACCCTTCAGGTTCAAATAGCGGCCCTTTCAGTCTATCTTGAGAAAAGACTAGCAAAAGAGGACCTCATTAAGCGTTTTCTGTTAGCAAGGGAAAGAGTTTCCCTGGTCCTTAAAGGTAGTTTTCCACCTTGGGATTTGACTACGGTGCTAGAGGTGTTATCTAAACACTAGGGTTGTCCCGATACCACTTTTTTAAAACCGAGTACAAGTACCGATACTTTTTTTCAAGTACTCACCGATACCGATTACCGATACTTTTTTTTAATGTCATGTGATGCACTGATAGATGGCACTGGCTGATGGGCACTAAAAAGGTGGCACTGATGGCTGGGACTGATGGCTGGCAGTGGCACTGATGGATGGGCACTGATAGGTGGCACGCACTGATAGGTGGCACGCAGTGATAGCTGGCATTGAAAGATGGCACTGATAGGTGGCACGCATGGATGGCTGGCACTGAAAGATGGCACCGATAGGTGGCATGCACTGAAAGATGGCACTGATAGGTGGCATGCACTGATAGCTGGCACTGATAGGTGGCACGCACTGATAGGTGGCACGCACTGAAGGGTGGTACTGATAGGTGGCACGCACTGATGGCTGGCACTGAAAGATGGCACATATATGTGGCAAGGATGGGCACAGATGAAGTGGCACTTAAAGGGCTGCACTGATGTGTGACACTGATAGGCGACAATGATGGACACAGATAGGCGGCACTGATGAGGGGGGGCATTGATATAAGGGGGGCTGTGAGCTAATGGTTGGATACCACACATTAAATCAGCAGTCAGTACCCCCTCTTAGAGACCCTTATTAGCTCAAATCCCCCCCTTCCTTTGAGACTTCCAGAGATCAGAGAGCCCCCCCCCCCTCCCTTATAACAGCGGACCCTGCCCTCTTTAAGACATCATTTATGTCTTACCAGCAGGACTCGGGAGCCACTGCAAGGAGGGAAGTGTGAAAGTCGAGCTGGGGGGAGCGGGGCAGAGCTGCTCTTGGGCTCCTCACACTATGCACAGTGTGTATGTGAACAGATCTGGCAGGTTATTACTCACATGCACACTGTCCCCCCCGCAGCGCCGACAGCACTTTCTTCCCCTCTCCTATCCCGCCTCCCGAACGTCTGAATGATGTCACGGCGGGGCCAGCACTAGAAGGCATCTGTCGGCGGAGCTCATTCTGCCTTACAGGGAAGAGAATATGCCGGGTGCAGGAAGAGTGCACTCAGCATACCGCAGCCATCTCTGTACGGTCAGTGATTTTACCTGCGCGCCCGCTGACTTCATGTTGTACGCCGCCTCTCTCTCTCCCATCCCAGGTACCGGATCAGGCATCGGGAGCATTAGCGCGAGTACAAGTACTCGCGCAAATGCTCGGTATCGGTCCCGATACTGATACTAGTATCGGTATCGGGACAACCCTACTAAACACCCATTTGAACCTATAGAAGAGGTTGTTCCCTTTAAGTTTCTAACTTTAAAAATAGCATTTTTGTTAGCTATTACTACAGCCAGGAGGGTAGGGGATTTGCAGGGACTGTCCATGAAGGAACCATTCCTACTGGTACAGCCAGACAGAGTCACTCTCAGAGCAGATCCCTTGTATCTACCAAAAGTGGCATCCTTATTTCATAGGACGCAAGACATAATATTGCCGTCCTTGAAATTTCATTGTCTTGATGTAAGAAGGTGTCTCCTTACCTATCTAGAGAGAACAAAAAGTTTTAGGAGATCTAATCATCTACCCATTTTGTACACTGGACCCAGGAAGGGACTTCAGGCCTCTAAAGCCTCAGTTTCCAGATGGATCAGAGAAGCTATCTCTAGAGCTTATGAATGTTCTGGGAAGCAAGCACCAGCTAAAGTCAAAGCTCATTCAACCAGATCACTAGCAGCTTCCTGGGCTGAAAAAGCAGGGGCCTCCTGGGAACAAATCCGCAGTGCGGCCACCTGGTCCAATCAACATACGTTCCTGAAGCACTATTGTGTGGAAGTGTTGTCACAGCAAGACTTGGCCTTCGGCCGGAAGGTCCTACAAGCTGTGGTCCCACCCTGAAGGTAGGCCTGTGGTTACTTGATTATCCTCTCAGGTGTGCCGTCCTGGAAGGTGATGGGAGAAAACCTACGTTGGACTTACCGGTAACGGTTTTTCTACGAACCTTCCAGGACGGCGGGCCTACTTCCCGCCCTATGTGGAGGGAAAAATAAGCTAGACGCTAGGTGATAAGTACCTATATGGAGCTATGTCCCTTGTGAACCAGTTCGGGATTACTTTGCATACTGGGGATCAAGGGGAAGGGTGGGGCCATATAACAAGCTGTCAATTGATTGTGTTTCCTGTAGGGAGGAGCCCTCATCTCTCAGGTGTGCTGTCCTGGAAGGTTCGTAGAAATATCGTTACCGGTAAGTCTGACGTAGGTTTTCAGGTGCTTTAGCGCTGGAAATAGCCTCTGCTAAGTGCCTGAAAACTGCCTTGCATTCATTCCAGTGTTACTTTTCACACTCGGGCAGTGCGCTTGCAGGATGTTCCAAAATTGCTGCAAGCAGCATCTTTGGGCGAGTTGGGAGTGCTGTATTTAGCGCTCCTAAAACACCCTGCACATTGGAATGAATGGACAGCGCCTGAAAATCGATTTTCAAGCACCGCAAAACTGGAGTTTTTAACCACTTAAGCCCCGGACCATTTTGTAGCTAAAGGACCAGAGGTGTTTTCAGAATTTGGCACTGCGCTGCTTTAACTGGAAATTGTGCGGACATGCAATGTTGTACCCAAATGCAATTTGCGTCCTTTTCTTCCCACAAATAGAGCTTTCTTTTAATGGTATTTGATTGCCTTTGCGATTTATTTTTTTTGCGATATAAACGGAAAGAGACTGAATATTTTGAAAAAAAATGATATTTTCTACTTTTTGTTATAAGAAAAATCGAATAAACTCAATTTTAGTCATACATTTAGGCCAAAATGTATTCAGCCACATGTCTTTAGTAAAAAGTCAATAAGCGTATATTTATTGGTTTGCGCAAAAGTTATAGCGTCTACAAACTAGGGTACATTTTCTGGAATTTACACAGCTTTTAATTTATGACTGCCTATCTCATTTCTTGAGGTGCCAAACTGGCAGAGCAGTAAACCCCCCCCCCAAATGACCCCATTTTGGAAAGTAGACACCCCAAGGAAATTGCTGAGAGGCATGTTGAGCCCATTGAATATTTTTTATTTTTTTTTGTCCCAAATGATTGAATAATGACAAAAAAAAAAAATGTACAAAAAGTTGTCACTAAATGATATATTGCTCAAACATGCCATAGTTATATGTGGAATTGCACCCCAAAATACATTTTGCTGCTTCTCCTGAGTACGGGGATACCACATGTGTGGGACTTTTTGAGAGCCTAGCCGCGTACGGGGCCCCAAAAACCAAGCACCTCCTTCAAGATTTCTAAGGGCGCAAATTTTTGATTTCACTCCTTACTACCTATCACAGTTTCAAAGGCCATAAAATGCCAAAATAGCACAAAACCCCCCCAAATGACCCCATTTTAGAAAGTAGACACCCCAAGCTATTTACTGAGAGGCATGTTGAGTCCATGGAATATTTTATATTTTGCCACAAGTTGCGGGAATATGACAAACTTTTTTTTTTTTTTTGCACAAAGTTGTCACTAAATGATATATTGCTCACACATGCCATGGGCATATGTGAAATTACACCCTAAAATACATTCTGCTGCTTCTCCTGAGTACGGGGATACCACATGTGTGGGACTTTTTGGGAGCCTAGCCGCGTACGGGACCCCAAAAACCAAGCACCGCCTTCAAGATTTCTAAGGGCATAAATTTTTGATTTCACTCCTTACTACCTATCACAGTTTTGAAGGACATAAAATGCCAAGATAGCACAAAACCCCCCAAATGACCCCATTTTGGAAAGTAGACACCCCAAGCTATTTGCTGAGAGGCATGGTGAGTATTTTACAGCTCTCATTTGTTTTTGAAAATGAAGAAAGAACATTTATTTTTATTTTTTTCAATTTTCAAAACTTTGTGACAAAAAGCGAGATCTGCAAAATAATCAACATACCTCTCAGCAAATAGCTTGGGGTGTCTACTTTCCAAAATGGGGTCATTTGGGGGGGGGGGGGTTTGTGCCATCTGGGCATTCCATGGCCTCCAAAACTGTGATAGGCAGTGAGGAGTGAAATCAAAAATGTACACCCTTAGAAATCCTGAAGGTGGTGCTTGATTTTCGGGGTCCTGTACGCGGCTAGGCTCCCAAAATGTCTCACACATGTGGTATCCCCGTACTCAGGAGAAGCAACAGAATGTATTTTGGGGTGCAATTCCACATATAACCATGGCATGTTTGAGCAATATATCATTTAGTGACAACTTTTTGTACATTTTTTTTTTTTTTTTTTTTGTCATTATTCAATCACTTGGGACAAAAAAAAATATTCAATGAGCTCAACATGCCTCTCAGCAAATAGCTTGGGGTGTCTACTTTCCAAAATGGGGTCATTTGGGGGGGGGGGGGGTTGAACTGCCCTGGCATTTTATGCAGAACATTAGGAAGCTTATGTCACACATCATCCACTCTTCTAACCACTTGAAGATAAAGCCCTTTCTGACACTTTTTGTTTACATGAAAACATATTTTTTTTTTTTTGCAAGAAAATTACGTTGAACCCCCAAACATTATATATTTTTTTAAAGCAAAGGCCCTACAGATTAAAATAGTGGGTGTTGCATTTTTTTTTTCCACACAGTATTTGCGCGGCGATTTTTCAAACGCATTTTTTGGGGAAAAAACACATTTTTTTTATTTTTAATGCACTAAAACACACCATATTGCCCAAATGTTTGATGAAATAAAAAAGATGATCCTAGGCCGAGTACATGGATACCAAACACGACATGCTTTAAAATTGCGCACAAACGCGCAGCGGCGACAAACTACATACATTTTTAAAAGCCTTTACAGGTTACCACATTAGATTTACAGAGGAGGTCTACTGCTAAAATTACTGCCCTCGATCTGACCTTCGCGGTGATACCTCAAATGCATGATGCAATTGCTGTTTACATATGACGCTAGACCGACGCTTGCGTTCGCCTTTGCGCAAGAGCAGGGGGGGGAATTCCCTCCCACTGCTTGTAAAAGCAGTCTAGATGCTAATTATCTGCTAGGATTGCTTTTACATGAAAGCCGGCCGCTGGCTGAAAAGAATGATACCAAGATGATATCTAAACCCGCAGGCATCAATCTGGAATAACCATTCAAAGTCCAGCAACATACCAGTACGTTGCTGGTCCTTGTTGGACATGTATTGTAATCTTTTTTTTCATGCAGCCTGTTGGCTGAACGAAAAAAAGAGATTGATCGGTGGGTATGCCCACCATTAGAATACCTCCCTTCATCCACCCACTTCTAATGATGGGCATACATGCACCATTTATATATGCCGAAGCATGGGGGCACCCTCCGGCAAAAAAGTTATGCCGCGTACACACGGTCGGAATTTCGACCGTCTGTACGCGTCATAAAAGGTTATGCCGCGTACACACTGTCTGACTTTTCCACGGGCAAGCCTCCGTCGGAATTTCGACCGTATGTACGCGGCATTAGGAGCAAAATCGCTCCTTCGGCATATATACTCTTTTTTTTAACTGTGGTGGTGAAATCACCTCCTACAGCACTGGAGTCACGGCTTTATGTATCGTGGGAGCAAACGCTGTTGCTGTCAAGATAAATAATTCCGCGCTGCAGCTGAATGGCGCACCTGAAAACAAAAAATTACATACCTGAAAAGCAAGCATGATAAAAAATTGCACAATAGAATACAGTAAAAAAGAGCAGAACAATAGAGAGAAAATAGAGAGAGAGAGAACAATAAAACGACAACTATTTTTGTTTTTTTTATTATATATATTTTTTTGTGTTTTTTGTTTTTACGTTTTTTTTTTATTTTGTACACTTTTTTTTGTAACTTTAACAACTGTAATGGTTCAGGTTTTTGTACCAGCGTCTCGCCTTACGGTCAATTGGATACGGCGCCAACAACTGGTCGTTGAGGTCCACCCCTCCCATATTTTGGTTATATTCGTGGACACAGAGGGGTTTCTCCACAACACCAGTCGCCGTACGAATTTGGACTGTCATGTCTGCATGAAGGGAGGTAAGATGGAAAACATTCTTATTGTCCCTCTACTTCATAGCGAGCAAGTTACTGCACTTCAAGCAGGCTCTCTCCCCCAGCCTAAGACGGGAATCTACAAGCCTCTGGGGAAAGCCCCGGCGATTAGGTCGCACGGTGCCACATGCTCCAATCTGATGATCAAACAAGTGACTAAACAGTGGCACGCTCGTGTAATAATTGTCCACATACAAGTGGTACCCCTTTCCGAATAAGGGTGACACCAAGTTCCACACTATCTTGCCAGCGCTCCCTATGTAATCCTGGAAGTTGACCGGCTCAACCTGTCTATCTTTTCCCTCATAAACGGTAAAGCTCCATACATAGCCTGTTGCCCTGTCACAGAACTTATAGAGCTTGACCCCGTATCTGGCACGCTTGCTTTGAAGGTACTGCTTGAAAGACAAGCGGCCAGAAAATTTAATCAGGGACTCATCAACGCAGACAACTTGATCGGGAATAAACAAGGCTGCAAAAAGTTTGTTGAAGTGGTTTATGAGGGGCCTAATTTTGTAGAGCCGGTCGTATTTAGGGTCTCCATGTGGACGACAAAGTTCATTGTCGTTGAAGTGCATGAACCGCAAAATCTGCTCGTATCGTTTCCTGGGCATGGAGGCAGAGAACACGGGCATGTGGTCAATTGGGTGCGTGGACCAATAAGCATGCAATGACGGGAATTTATGTGTGCCCATGTTGAGGGAAAGGCCCAGAAAGGTCTTAAATTCGGAAACCGTAATTGGTTTGCAATCTTTGGCAATGGAAGGCAACTGGGGACTAGCGGCGATGAATTGACCAGCATATAAATTACTCTGGTCCACAATAGATCTATAGAGATCTTCCGTGAAAAACAGCGAATAAAAATCAATTGGCATAAAATTAGCTGTTTCCACCTGAATACCGGGTTTGGCAGTGAATGGGGGAAGTACGGGTTCTGCAGAAGTGTTGGGGACCCAATCAGGATAGGCGAATCCTGCAGGAAGGGCACTATGGGCACGACGGGCCTGCCTTTGTCTTCTTGGTGGCAGCGGGACACTACTTGTGCTTGCCATCTCGCCAGCTTGAACTGCACTTATGGGACCCGCCACGTCACCACGTGATACTGCAGTGCTGGATGTACGCCCAGGCTGTACTAGGCCGCTGGTGCTTGCCAATTCACCACAAGGAATAGTGGCGCTAGTACTCCTCTGCTCCATGATACGAGAGACCTGCGGTTCTTGCTCCTCAACAACCTCAGAAGATCGGGATCGGGTACGCCTGACCTTAGCAGGGACCTCATCTTCGTCGTCAGAGCTATCTAACATGGAGCCGCTGACTTCACTGTCTTCTACGGGAAGATATTCTGAGCCTGAATCTGACAGATGCGTGACCTCCTCTTCACTATCTGTCATGCTCAGAATCTCGTAGGCCTCTTTACTAGTGTACCTTCGTCTTGCTATTTTGGGCTCTAAATTTAGGGGTACACTAGTAAGATTCACAGGTAAAAAAGCACCTGACTGTCAGCAAATGTATCAAACGCTTAAAAAAAAAACTGTTAGCGATCGCAGGGATTAGGACTGTCTCTGCGAACGCTGCAGTTATGTGTGTTGTGTTTGGTAAGTGACAGTGATCGATCGATACTGCACTTGGGTGGGCTGGGCTGGGCGGAGGGGCTAAACGCAGGCGCTAGCAGGTATCTGGGCTGATCCCGCTAACACTGCGTATTTTGGGAACCCTAAACTGCTGGGGACGCTAGTATAGATCTGATCAAATCAGATATTGATCTGTTCAGATACTATACCACTAAGGGAGGTGTATGCTTTGCGCGTGGGTGTTAGCGTTACTGGCACTAACCTAACGCTGCCTGGGGCGACGCAGAACCTCTCTGGCGCTAAAACCTAATTGATATCAGCCGCCGGGCGATCAGGGGGTTAAACCTTTATTGGGTTATATACGGCGGGTGCCCTGATGCTATAAAAAGCAAACTAACCAACCAGCGTCACCCGTAAAACTTATATGGTGATCACTGGTGAAAGGGTTAACTAGGGGCAATCAGGGGGTTAAAACCTTTATTATTTTATATATGGGGGTACCTGACGCTATATAAAAACCTGACGGGTAACCTAAATAACTAAATAACTAACTGGCTAACCAGTGTCACCAGTAAAACTTATACGGTGATCACTGGTGAAAGGGTTAACTCTAGGGGCAATCAGGGGGTTAAAGTAATATATGGGGGTACCTGACGCTATAAAAACCTGCGGCGAAACTAAAAATAAATAACTGTCTATCTAGGGCACCACCGGCACTAAATACAGCGATCGGAAATACGATTGCTTAGTGATGCTGGCGTTAGGGGGTGAAAGGGTTACCTGGGGGGCGATCAAGGGGTTAAACCTTTATTAGGGGGGGTTAGGGGGCTACCCTGGACCTAAAGGGGCCTAAACCTAACTGCCCTGCAACTTTTTACTGTCACAAATGACACTGATTTCAGTGATCAGTAAAAAAATGACCACTGCAAACGGTGCACTGTGACTGGGGGTGATGTGGGGGGTGACTGGGGGGTGGAAAGTGTGCCTACGTGTACTGGTGTCAGTGGGCTGTTGGTGCACTTACTGTGAGATGTCTTCTCTCTTCGCGCCGGATCGAAAAGACCGCCACGAGGAGAGATGACATCACTTCCTCTGCCTGTGTTTACATTACACAGGCAGAGGAAGGTTTTCATTCGCCGGGAGCGATCGCGAGGGGGTGGCCGGAATCGAACGGCCGTCCCCTCATCATGGATCGCTCCCGAACAAATAACCACCGCTCACTGTATAGAAGGGGGGTCCAGCAGGACCCCCCAACTATACGAAGGCAGTCACGTACCGGCACGTGATTGTGCCTGTCCGTGCCATTCTGCCGACTTATAATTACAGTGGGCGGTCGTTAAGTGGTTAAACCTATTTTTGGGGTTAAAATTGCCCTGCTAGCAGCCGAAAATTGTCGCAAAACCGCAGCTTAAATGAGCGACGCTTTAGCGCTAATTGCTGGCGCTCGCAGTGTGAAAGGAGTCTTACATATAACCAGTGAGATGACTAGCCCCAGGTGATGCACATAGATGAATTCCTCCTTCGTAAGTTGTAACTGTTTATCTGCAGCCATCTGTTTTGTACAGCCTTCTACAACACACAGAATTTACACACAATCTGTCAGCATCTCTCTGCAGCACAAAGCAGGGGGTGTGAATCTGAATTCACACACTGCAGATCTGAGTGAGGACAGCTCTGAACCTGATTGGAGTGAAAGGACACCACCCCACCCACTACCAAGAAGACAAGCACAGCTGTGGCTGTAACATTAGCAGGTGATGGTGCCCTAAATTTAAAATAAAATGTGTGTGGCTTCCCCTTTAAAAAAGTGATGAAATCACTTCTGAATTGAAAACAGCAATAAGTAAAAGTGTTGGCGCTCACAATGTTGAATCATAATCAAACAAGCATAACTCTTGTGCAATTATAAATATAATGAATAGGTGATCAAAATTTTACACATAGTGCATCAAAAAATAGAAATAATGAAAAAATGCAAAACATGAAGTCCAATGTCCAACATCAAAAATAAAAAAGTGCTTCTAGTCAGATGCGTCTTCAAGTGGCTTCACCACGGGTGCTCATGAGGTAGATGGCAACTTGGGTGTTTGACCTCTTTTTACAGAAGGCCAAAATGCGCTTTTGGAAAACCATATTAGTTCCTGGGCTTGATCCCCTCCACTCTAATGATCCCTCAGGATAAGGCTGGAGATATAGGGATTAACTCCATCAGAGACACAGAGAAGGACTTTTTGGTGTATTAAGTTTTTATTTGATGTTTTCAAAGTACCGTATATACTCGAGTATAAGCCGAGTTTTTCAGCACATTTTTTTGTGCTGAAAATGCCCCCCTCGGCTTATACTCGAGTCACCTTTTTGTGCCTGATCTCCTGGAATTTGGGGACCCAGTACCGGCCAGCCGTAGGTCCCCTGGACCCCAAACTTGGCACACATGTAGCCCCACTCTTCATCTACAATTGTGCAAAGTTTGGAGTCCGGGGAATCTACGGCCGGGGAGCACCGATTTTTCAAAGCCGGGCACCCCTTCCATAGACTCCCATGTTAAACAGTAATTTCTCCAGTGATTTTGGGGACCGGATACTGGCCGTCCGTAGGTCCCCTGGACCTGAAGCTTGGCACACATGTAGCCCCATTTCTCCTCTATAAGTGTGCAGAGTTTTTTGTCTGGGGAACCTACGGCCAGGGAGCACCAATTTTTCAAATTCGGGCACCCCTTCCATAGACTCCCATGTTAAACGTCAGTCTAGTCATGGGCACAGTGAGACAAAGTGAGGCACAGTGAGGCATGCAGATGGACACCCTAGGCTTATACTCAAGTCAATAAGTTTTCCCAGTTTTTTGTGGTAAAATTAGGTGCCTCGGCTTATATTCGGGTCGGCTTATACTCGAGTATATACGGTAAGTATATAAAAGTTGCACTTGCGTGTATCCGTGCCTAAGCCTGGCACTAGGTGTCTACAGCATGTGCGGATGAGGCCTGTCAAACTGGCGCTGACATGTGATTCACGACTCGCTCTCGATGATGGACCTTAGTGGGTAGTCACATAGGGACCTGGAAGTGACGAATCCCTGCCCCGACGTACGTTTTACCGTACTAGTCGTCTTCAGGATATGATGAATCACCATTTCCGGTTTGCATTTATAATGGAAGAACGGATTCTGGTTGGGTGCCTCCAAAATGGAGGAAGGGGACAAATTTGGATTGGAAATCACTCTTGGCCAAAACATGTCCATCCGCCCATACTGAATACACCCATCTATATTCGCGATCGCGTTCATTTAAAATAGGAATCCACAATATTGGGTAGTATTCATTACAATACAATTTATGAAACATGTTTAAAAAACAAGCATAATACTTCAAACCTCTGTATGATATACACAACTATAATTGTCATTAGTTGTGGCTCAGCTCACCATAGATGTGAAGTCCCACATATTGGCTCCCTCTACTGGAAATACTAAATAACACTATCTTGGAAGGATATAACCATTGGCCCCTATTATAGACTGGGGCCATGGATTCTACTGTAAATACTATTTAAGTGGGACAACCGTTTGACTAAAACAGAGGTGAAAATAGGAGGATTTGTATAAAAATACCAAAAACATAAGTCCTTACATATTACAAAAAAAATGCGTATATATAGAGAAATAGAGCAAATTCCCTGATAAGATAATTTTTTTTTTATATATATATATATATATATATATATATATATATATATTAAAGAAATATGATACCCTATAATAAGTGAGTTTAAATTAGTAGTTAATATTAAAAAGGCTCCCCCTGTATGGTGAGCCCATAACAAAGAGACAGTGAGGCAATAAGGGTACAGGATCCCAAGCAGGAAATTGTCAATAGTCTGTGATAAAACACTAGGTCTTTATCAATTTTCTCTTTTCGTCCATGGACGGACACAGCTCCTTAATTCTTGACAGATCGGTTATGTTTCTGTTCTATAGGAGAGGACTAGGCAGAACATGTTAGATATTAAATACATGTTACTTTAACAGAGTTGAACAGGCCCGCCCAGGGGGCGGTCCCTCCAGACATAACCTTCCGCCCTGCAGTCAGAAGCTGTTTTTTTCTGCCTAGTAGAGAAGGACCTGGCTTCCTTTGGGCCCAGGGTCCAGAAGAAGTTTTTACTTTTTATTGTTTTATATTTTATTTTTTGATCCTGAGATCAATTATCAACTGCCGACTGGGTGGCTGGATTATATAGATCCTTGTAGTCTCCCCAGTTCCGGCCATCGAGCGTGAGCAGGCCTTAGCTACGTGCGGGGTCGGCCACGACATACCCCATGGCTCCAGGGGTGGCTGGTGAGCTATTGCTCCGGGGTCCACATATGACCTGGCTACTTGCTGTCTCAGTCACAGTGGACCATGGCCCACAGCCACTCCGTACTGCTCGGCTGTGGGTCTGTCTGGAACGCACCAGCAAGTCCTTGCATGGACGGGTAAGTTTAGTTCCTCCTGTTTCGACAGGATGGAACAGCTGGGCATTCCCGGGGGGTCGGTTAGGGGGTCTCCTGTCCTCCCTTCCTCTCCCTCTGTCCCCCCCTTTTTTTCCTCCTCGCCTTGCGGGGCCTGCGACGTCGGCTGGGGTATACCTGAGGGGGATTCCGTATCCCGTTTTGGGGGGCTGTGGGGCGTCTGGGTCCGCTCTCTGTGGGGGGGTGGTCTGCCTCTGGGAAGTCTCCATTCGGCATCTCTACGGCCTTCTCATCCACCTCAGGTGCCTAGGCGCCATTTTTTGAAGCGCTGACGCCATTTTCTTGGGGCCTGTAGTTTGCATTGAAATCTCCATTGGCGGCCATTTTGCCGTGGCCGCGCTATGATGCAGGTCTTCATTGCGGGTGGCCATTTTATTGTAGTCTGCGCCCTATTTCTCGGAGGCGTTCAGCGGCCATTTTGAGGGTGTTTTTTTCTAATTGATGTGGTCTCTAGTGCTGGGAAGGCTTCCTGAACGGTGCGAATAGCGCTGTTCACATCACACAACACCTCAGACACGCTGTGTGCAGAGAGAGAGCTGACAGCGGCGCTGGGCAGCCTCTTAATTGGGTGGTGAGTTTCCTGGGTAAAACCCTGGTCAGAGCAGCAAGGAGGGCAGATGTTTTACCTTGACTTAAGTCCTTATAGGCTGTCAGTGGGTGGGCATGGAGTCAGAAGCTGGATGCTTCTTCGCCAGACATTCCCGGGCAGAAACCAGTGTCCCTACACCTGCGGTGCCTATGGATAGTCCTGGAGTCATTTGTTGCCAAGGGCAGGCGTAAGGGGGGGGTAAAAAAGCACCCCTCCCCCCGCCATCTCCTGGGGAATGCTCTGCCTCAGACTCGGGCCTGGGCGCGGCACAGGACCCCTGTTCTGAATTGTCAGAGGCTGCGAAGGCTGTCCGGGCAGTGAGGAAGACTCCTTGTCTGGGTCAGAGCAGGATAGAGCACTTGTGATGGCATATCACAGCAGTGAGGGTCACTCTTAAGCTGGAGGATACAGCTGGGACATCCACTGGGGTGTCAGTCCCTTTTGGGTCTCACAAACCGACCCGATATCAAGGTTTTTCCTTATGTGTCTTACTTGACAAGTTCATAGATAAGGAATGGGAAAGACCGCAGAGGTCCTTTGTGGTCCCTCAGCGCAGGGCGGTCCGTTACCCATTTGAAGAGAGCCTTTTGAAAAAGGTTCTTGATCCCCGGGTCTCTCTGTTAAATAAAGTAGCCACTATCCCGGTGGAGGAGACCCCTGCCTTTACGGACACTACTGATAGGAGGTCCGAAGCAGTGAGCCGCTCCATGTTCACTATGCTGGGGTCAGCGTTGCGGCCTATATTTGGCTGCTTCCTTGGTGTCCCAGACACTCAATGAGTTCGCTCAGGTATTGCACCAGACTGTGGAGGGGCATCGGCTCCCTCCTGAATGTGTGTCACTGGCTGAACAGTTGGTTCAGGGACTTGTGTACGTCTGTGATGCAACCCTGGATGCGGCCCCTTTAATCTCCCGGGCTTCCGCATTTGCGGTGGTATTGCGCCGCCAGATATGGCTTAAATGCTGGTCCGCTGACCAAGCTTCCAAGAAAACTCTGGCTGATTGCCTTTCAAAGGTGGGAGGCTTTTTGGTGCCTCACTGGACGACATCATTAAAGATGTTACTGGAGGTAAAAGCACACTTCTCCCTCAGTCCACTAAAGGAAAGGAGCCGCACCATAAGCCTGGGGCCCTCCTTTCCCACACAGGCAATATTTTCGTCAGTCAGGACCTGCTGGCAGACCCTCCAAAGCGGAAAAAGGTCCAGCTGGGGGACAGAAGCGCCCCTGGGTGCGCAAGCCCAACAAGCAAGCAAGCCTGCTTCCGCATGAAGTTTTGCCCCCACCCGACGGCTTTGCGGGGTTGCAGCTCGGTGGTCCTCCCTGCTCTCTGACCATTGGGTCTGAGAGGTGGTCACTTCAGGGTACAAGATAGTTTTTCTTGTCCACCAAGCAGATTCTTTCCCTCAAATCTGCCTCTCCTTCCGGCTCGTCGGACTGCCCTGCTGGGGGCAGTGCAAGACTTGTTGAGGTGCAGGGTAATCGTACCAGTACCACCGCAGTACAGGTTTCGGGGTTTCTACTCGAATCTGTTTGTTGTCCCAAAGAAGGACGGAGTCCGTCCAATCTTGGATCTCGAGGCCCTCAATGCCTTTGTAAAGGTTCAAAAGTTGCGGATGGAATCGATTCGTTCGGTAGTTGCTGCGCTCCACCCGGGGGACTTCCTGGCGTCCTTGAATATCAGGGACGCATACTTGCATGTCCCCATCTGCGTCAGGCATCAGAGGTTCCTGCGCTTTGCGATCAGCGAAGACCACTATCAATTTGTCTTCCCTTTGGCCTAGCGTCGGCACCAAGAGTTTTCACCAAGGTGCTCGCCCCGATTTTAGCTTTGCTGAGACAGCGCGGCATTGCAATCGTGGGATACTTGGACGATCTTCTTCTGAGAGCTGCTTCAAGCTCAGAATTAGAGGAGGATGTGTCTATAGCCAGTCAGACCCTCCGGGAGTTTATTTGGGTGTTAGTACCGACCCAGCGCCTAGAGTACCTGGGGTTGATTCTGGACTCCTCGGAGGCCAGAGTCTTTCTTCCTTTGGAAAAGTTGCGGATACTCCAGACTGCGGTGAGGTTGTTGACATCCCGCAAATGGTCCTCTCTTCGTTTTTGCATGCAAGTCCTGGGCCTCATGGTAGCCTCTTTCAAGGCAGTGCCGTTTGGCCAATTCCACAGTCGGGTCTTGCAAAGGGAGGTTCTCTCCAAATGCAACAAATCTCTGTTGTCTCTGGATCGTCAGGGCCTCTCTGAATTGGTGGCTGAGATCCCCAACTCTTCAGTCCGGGAAGTCGTTCCTCCCCTTTCATTGGACTGTGATCACAACGGACGCCAGCCTGACCGGTTGGGGGTGAGTCTGGGGGGGTTCAGGCGGCCCAGGGCCGCTGGACTCGGGACGAATTCCAACTGCCGATCAATGTCCTGGAACTCCGGGCGATCAGGCTGTGCCTCCTCAAATGGTCACAGAGACTAAGAGGGCGTCCAGTCAAGATCCGGTCAGACAACGCCACGGCTGTGGCATACGTCAACCATCAAGGAGGAACAAGAAGCTCGGCTGCAGCATTGGAGGTTGCTCACATCCTGCAGTGGGCGGAAAGGAGCGGCCGGCTCTCTTGGCAGTTTACATTCCAGGCGTGGAAAACTGGCAGGCGGACTATCTGAGCCGCCAGATGCTGGACCAAGGGGAATGGTCGTTACATCCGGAGGTTTTTTTAACTCCTTTGCCGGAGATGGTTCCTGGACAGGTCCAGAGATCCCTGGGCAGACGCGTTGGTGGCCCCGTGGGGTCAGTATCGGCTAATTTATGCCTTTCCCCCCACTGAATTTGCTTCCTCGTCTGCTCCGCAGAGTAGAGTCCGAGGGGATTCCGGTGTTTCTCATTGCCCCTGCTTGGCCCAGGCGTCCCTGGTACGCCGATCTTGTGCGCCTGGTGGTGGATGCACCTTGGCGACTGCCAATGCGGGAGGATCTTCTCTCGCAAGGTCCCATTCTTCATCCTGCTTTACAGTCGCTGGCTTTAACGGCATGGCTATTGAAAGCCAGGTACTAGGGGACCGAGGCCTGTCGGATTCGGTCATTTCAACCATGTTGAGGGCACGGAAATCTTCTAGGAAGATCTACCATCGCACATGGAGAGCCTACATCTCTATGTGTGAGGAGATGGAAGGGCGTCCACTGGCATATTCGGTTTCCAGGATCCTTCTGTTTTTACAGCTTGGTGTGGATCAGAAACTTGCCTTAAGCACCATTAAGGGCCAGATTTCAGCCTTGGCTGTTTTCTTTCAGCGACCTCTGCGGCTCATTCATTGGTGAGCACTTTTGTGCAAGGGGTCCGGCATGTGGCCCCTCCGGTCCGACCACCACTACCTCCATGGGATTTGGATCTTGTGCTCTCGGTACTTCAGAAAACTCCATTTGAAGACATCAGAGTAATACCTCTTTTGACGCTCTCTCAGAAGGTTGCCCTCCTAGTAGCCATCACATCCGTCAGGAGGGTTTCTGAATTGGCAGCCTTGTTTTGCAAGTCCCCATATTTGGTCCTCCATAAGGACAAAGCAGTGCTACGCCCGCAGCAGTGGCGGCCCGTCAATAGGTGGTGCAGGGGCACCGCCCCCCCCCCCCCCCAAAGCTACTTATTTAAAAAAAAATGTAAATTTTTTTTTTAAAGTGTCCCTTTAAGTGGGTGTGTTAAGGGCGCCGGCCCCGGGTTGCTATTGGAGGCATGACCCGTGTGTAAACACATGATTGGGGCTAAGAAGCTATATTGGCGTAGTTTAGAGTGTTTGGGGCGCAAATTCTGTAGCCACGAAAACTCCACATCTAGGCTCTAGCATTAGGTTTCCAGTGCTTGTAATTGATTGGGTCCATAGGGTGGGGCTTTAATCAGACCTGCAGCATCATTGGCTCACAGGCTGCCTGTCTCCTTCAGTAAGTGAGGGGGAAATCACAAGCAGAAGAGAACTGGTCAGGGCAGACAGGGAGCTGAGGCAGCTCCATTCATCCCTGTGACACAGACTGTGAGGGATCACACAGAAATCTTCAGGTACATTTCTACATGCCAACCCTGTAGGGGGGAGGGGGCAGAAGGGGCTATTATCACTGTGTCCTGCCTCCTGAGAGACTCTAAAGCAGCATTTTAATCTCCAACTTTACTTCACCTCTCTCCATGTAATGCAAGTCAGTACACCTTCCCTTTTCTCCTCTTCCTGTTCATCTGCTATAGAGAAACAAAAGGCATTGTTCTTAAATTAACATTATTCACATGTAAATCGTGCGGGCATTGTTATACAAATTAGATCAGCCGCCGCGATTTAGAGGGGGGGGGGGGCACAGTAGATGTACAGACCCAGGAACTCAGCACAGGGATGATGGGCACAGCAGGTGTACAGACCCAGGAACTCAGCACAGGGATGATGGGAACCCCTCATAATGGGCACAGCAGGTGTACAGACCCAGGAACTCAGCACAGGGATGGTGGGAACCCCTCATAATGGGCACAGCAGGTGTACAGACCCGGGAACTCAGCACAGGGATGGTGGGAACCCTCATAATGGGCACAGCAGGTGTACAGACCCAGGAACTCGTTACAGGGATGGTGGTAACCCCTCATAATGGGCACAGTAGGTGTACAGACCCGGGAACTCAGCACAGGGATGGTGGGAACCCTCATAATGGGCACAACAGGTGTACAGACCCAGGAACTCGTTAGAGGGATGGTGGGAACCCCTCATAATGGGCACATCAGGTGTACAGACCAGGGAACTCAGCACAGGGATTGTGGGAACCCTCATAATGGGCACAGCAGGTGTACAGACCCAGGAACTCGTTACAGGGATTGTGGGAACCCTCATAATGGGCACAGCAGGTGTACAGACCCAGGAACTCAGTACAGGGATGGTGGGAACCCCTCATAATAGGCACAGTAGGTGTACAGGGATGGTGGGAGGAACCCTCATAATGAGCACAGCGGGTGTACAGACCCAGGAACTCAGCACAGGGATGGTGGGAACCCCTCATAATGGGCACAGCAGGTGTACAGACCCAGGAACTCATTACAGGGATGGTGGGAACCCCTCATAATGGGCACAGTAGGTGTACAGACCCGGGAACTCAGCACAGGGATGATGGGAACAGTCCTAATGGGCACAGCAGGTGTACAGAACCGGGAACTCAGTACAGGGATGGTGGGAACCCTCATAATGGGCACAGCAAGTGTACAGACCCAGGAACTCATTACAGGGATGGTGGGAACCCCTCATAATGGGCACAGCAGGTGTACAGACCCAGGAACTCAGTACAGAGATGGTGGGAACCCCTCATAATAGGCACAGTAGGTGTACAGGGATGGTGGGAGGAACCCTCATAATGGGCACAGCGGGTGTACAGACCTGGGAACTCAGTACAGGGATGGTGGGAACTCCTCATAATGGGCACCTCAGGTGTACAGACCCAGGAACTCTGCACAGGGATTGTGGGAACCCTCATAATGGGCAAAGTAGGTATACAGACCCAGGAACTCAGTACAGGGATGGTGGGAACCCCTCATAATGGGCACCATAGGTGTACAGACCCGGGAACTCAGTGCAGCCTGTCCTTATACATTTACTTGAGATCATTTAGACCCGGTGGGTCTCTATAGTGGGAGGTAGTGCCAACACCCCATTCTTTTATATTATATCCTATTCTCCCTAGGGAGTTTTTAGGGGGGCTGCAACCTCTGTCTGGTGTTTTCCTGAGTGCGGATTCCCTACTTCTTTAATAATAGTCTAATGTCCATAAAATTTCATAATCTACCCAATAGACCTCATGAACACAGGGTGTTTGCTTTGCTCCTCTAAACATCAGAACTCCTGGCAGGAGAAAAGCCCACTGCAGGCGCGTCATGCGTTTTATCGTAAATGTATCCTATTGGCCAAATATTTATTTGTTCTGACCATTTAAATGCATTACCTCTCAAATGCGCCTAAATGCGTCTAGCGTTTCAGTGTGTTTAGCTTTTTTCTGCGCTTCACCTCCTCTCCTAAACGTGCTTTCCATAGGGGGTTTTTTTTCAGACTGTAATTGCCCTGCTTCTAATATGTCTGTAAACGCCTGTGTGCACATGGACACATAAGCTTACATACAGGTGCTTTTACAGGCTTACCAAAAAAATGTCAAATGCCAGTATTTTTTAAGCTTTAATCGGAGCCCTTTGTAATCTCATATAGCCATATTCCTAAGCGATCATCACAAGTCTCTGTGCTTGATATACCATCAGTCCGATTCATGCTTCAGAGTAAGTTTAAGGCCCCTTTCAGGCTAGATTCACACTTGTGCAGAGAGGCTCACAGCCATCGGTGCGTCCCTGTTCTCCATTTCAGGGATGAATCGGGCCCGAGTTTTTGCCTGCATTTGGACCTAAAACAAAGCATATTTCCAGGTTGTAAGTTGGCAAATGTCATTGCAGATCCCTACTTGTTATTGCTTGTATTGAAACTTACATAACACAGTTGGTGTTCTGTACATTGACCGTCTACAAAACACCACTCTACATGTACACCATGTTTAAACATTTGCCAGTTTTATGAGTCATAGCGGGCAGCAGATGAAACTACATAGGTAATTGTAATTGTAAAAATACAAAATGTAGTGTAGCACTTAAATTTTTTTCTTATCAACAGCAAAATTACCTTTTAAATGCAACCCCTGTCGTCTAACGTTTAATGTTGTAGAGAAGCTATGCAATGGGTTAATAAAGTCAGAACTTAAAATGCAAGTTTAAACCATTTCCTAGTCTGTGATCTCCAGATATCGTCTGGGTTTTAAAACAAATTGAAGCTTTGTCAGTGTATAATGTGCAGCCTGGTATATGATGTGCAGAGCCCTGTGTATAATGTGCAGCCTGGTATATGATGTGCAGAGCCCTGTGTATAATGTGCAGCCTGGTATATGATGTGCAGAGCCCTGTGTATAATGTGCAGCCTGGTATATGATGTGCAGAGCCCTGTGTATAATGTGCAGCCTGGTATATGATGTGCAGAGCCCTGTGTATAATGTGCAGCCTGGTATATGATGTGCAGAACCCTGTGTATAATGTGCAGCCTGGTATATGATGTGCAGAGCCCTGTTTATAATATACAGCCAGGTATATGATGTGCAGAGCCCTGTGTATAATGTGCAGCCTGGTATATGATGTGCAGAGCCTGGTGTATAATGCTGACACACGACCGAGTTTCTCGTCGTAAAAAAACACGTAGTTTTTTTTGACGAGTTTCTTGTTAACCTTGTCGATTTTCTCGTCAAGCTTTCCATGCGTACACACTGACATTTCCCAATTTCCTCGTTGTTCTCCGCGGTCACGTCCAGCACGTACGACGGCACTATAAAGGGGAAGATCTTTTTTCTTGGCGCCACCCCTTGGGCTGCTTTTGCTGATCTCGTGTTACCGCGTGTGAAGTAAAAGTTTGGGAAGAGACGATTCGCGCTTTTCAGTCTTCGTACTTTTCAGTTCGTTTTCTGCGGTTCAGTTTGTGCTTGTGGGTTCGTATCTTGACTTTCAGGGCGTCTAGGCAGGTCGTATCTGTTTTACAGTGCGTTCTTGCCTGTTCGTTTCTGTTTTTCAGTTCGTTATTCATAGGCCTTGCTGTTCTAAAGTGCGTTCTGTTCTGTACGTTCTGATAAGATGACCGTTTCCTAGCCATGTCGCCTGGACGTTCTCGTTGTCGAGTTCGTGCTGTGCGTGCGCTTGGTGTTGGTCTGCTTGTTTTGGACCAAGACCAGTCCATGAATGGTGTGAGGAGGAGTTCATGGACCAAGAATTGGTTGCTCCAGCGGGACCAATTCTGCCATATGCCTCTGCTGCGGGAGATCGTCGAGAATAATCCTGAGGACTACAGGAATTTTCTGCGGATGTCTGACCCCGTTTTTCAGGAACTGTTGGCTTTGGTGTCCCCCTATATTACCAGGCAGGACACCGTTATGCGGGAAGCCATCAGTGCTGGGCAGAGGCTCATCGCCACCTTACGTTATCTGGCGACAGGGAGAAGTCTTCAGGACTTGAAGTTCACGACAGGCATCTCCCCCCAGGCTCTGGGCCTCATAATCCCAGACACCTGTTCTGCCATTATACAAGTCCTGCAGGAGGACTATATTAGGGTAAGTTTTCTCCATTAACATCACATTTTATGTATTCCATGTATGCTAATGTATTGTATTTCTTTCATCCTTCCCTAATTACCATGATTGTAATATGCTGAGAATGTCCCCTTTGTCCCCATGCATGCTGGAAGCTTTAGATTGCCCCTTTTTTCTCCTCCATGCATATTTCCCTTCACTAACCTTTCCAGCAGGGGCACCTGTTGCTCCAAATGTTTGGGGGTTCAAACCCCAATTTAGGAAATAAACTTCCTCCTTTTATGCTCTGGTGCCTATTAAACGCCCCCAATTGTTCCCTCCAATGCAGCCATTTTGTTCCCTCTAATGTGGCCATTTTGTCCCCTCCAATGCAGCCAGTTCCCCCCCCAGCCCTGCACTTACCTTCTTGTGGTCAGCGTCATCCTTCTTCTCTCCTTGATGTCTTCTCCTTCCCTTGATGTTGCATCAGCCAATCATGTTACCATTAAACAGACTTGGTGAACATGATTGGCAGAGCAGCCTGTCAGTGTTTACCCAAGTAATGCCCCCCCCCCCCTGTGTCCCCTATTTAACTTTTCTGAAGCCAATTACATCCCTCAGGCTGTAATGTGCAAGACAATTTTCCTTCCTGTTTCTGATATGCAATTTTAAGCCCATAAATGCCGCAGTTCTTCATATGTCGGTCGCTTAACAGGGGGCCATCCACCTGAATAGTGGGCGGCATAGACAATACATAGGTTAATGCAAGGCATGAACCTATGTATTGTTCTGAGTGACGGGCACAGGAGAGAGGGGGCAGTGCTCCAGCGCCCACTCTTGACGCACCGCCACTGCAATGCTATCCTGTGGCCAAACACATCTACCCCCCCTCCCCATTATAATTTATTAATGGACCATCATAGGGGGTGATGAATATGATACATGAGCCTTCCATTATACTTATTTAAAACACCTTAATAAACATAGACTTTGCTTGATGTTGGCCTCTAATGTATTTTCTTAGAATCTCCTTGTAATGTTTGATTTGTGTATTCTAATATTTTTTCATCTTGTTTGACACCACAGCTTCCTTCCACGCCACAGGAATAGCAGACTGTGGCATCGGAGTTTGCCTCGCGGTGGGACTTCGCCAACTGCGGTGGTGCTATAGACGGGAAGCACGTCCGCATTGTGCCGCCACCCCGTTCTGGGTCCTACTACTACAACTACAAGGGGTTTCATAGCATTGTGCTGATGGCGGTGGTGTCAGCACGGTATGAATTCCTCTATGTTGATGTAGGGAAGAATGGCCGGATGTCCGATGGGGGATCCTTCATCCAGACGGAGTTTGCCCTCCGTCTCCAGAGTGACGACCTTGCATTGCCACCGGATGCAGGGAATGTTGAAGGACTCCCCTTTGTTTTTTTGGCTGATGAAGCCTTCGGGCTTGGACCGCATCTTATGAGGCCATTTCCTCAGAGGACCCTGACCCCAGAGAAGAGGGTGTTTAATTACCGGCTGGCCAGGGGCCGAAGAGTCGTTGAAAATGCCTTTGGCATAATGGCCAGCCGGTTCCGCCTTTTTATGACTTCAATACACTTGGCGGACTACAAAATAAACTATGTAGTATTATGCTGCTGTGTGCTACTCAATTTTCTCTGCCGCAAATCAAATTCCTATTTGGCCTCAGTTTTGCCTGAGGCTGGACTTTCCCCTGATAATCCCCTGCCGGGCCTGGAATCTGCCCGTGCTGGCTTGCCCCCCCAAAATGCCCGTGAGGTTCGGGACAAATACATGGACTATTTCACGGGTAGGGGGGCAATTCCTATGCCAGGCTATGGCTAAAGATTCCTGTCTAACGATCAAAATAAAAATCTGGTTTAAACTTCTAACTTTTGTTGGTTTCCTGTCTCCTAGTTTGTCTTAGTGCATTTGTAGTGCCAAGTGTATTTTCCTTTAGTAAATACCAACCATTTCACTATGTAACCTTTAAAAAATAACCAAATAAGGTTAGAGCGTATTAGAAAAAGAAGCTACACGTTGTTTGTGTTCAAATATTTTACTATGTGCAAATTCACACACTTTTTTTTTTTTAACATTTTTTGTTTGCCTGGCCACAAACCGGCAATTGTTTTCTTAGGAAAATACAAAAACAACAGTTGCATTCCAAAAATTACAAAATTGGATACCTCGGAGCAATCTGAGACATTAAAAGTGAATGGATAATACTGCGCCTGTCAGTAAGTGAAAAAATTTGTGTATATCTGAATATCACAAAAGGAAATGCTGAGTGATAAATTCTAATAAGCTGCCCACATAACAATTGACTAATTGTGAAGGAATATGTATATAAAATGTGAGCGCTAAATGCAATCCAAATTAATGAAAAACAGTGCCTATATGCATGTAATACAACAAGTGCTTCCACACTGTTTGTATATCTGTGAGATAAAAAAAGGAAAACAAGGGGGTGGTGAATCACTGATAAGTGAAAAGATCCCCTGGTAAGTGTGTGTACACAAACTATAAACAAATGATTCAGATCTAATGCGTGATCCCTATGGGTGTGACCCAGAAAACAAACAAAAAATGTATATAAAAAACTGTATATAAAAAATATATATAAAGTGTGAACACAATCTGTTGAACTACAGGGTGTATTACCCCCTATGTATGAGAAATAAACTGTGAGCAATGTAAAGGCAACATTGCTTATCATAAGATGTTAATAGAAGGACGGTCTGTGAAGTACATATCCAACATACAAAGCATAAAATGATAGAGTCTATATCAACTGTCCACACCATCAGGTATATACCAATGTCCCCCAAATGAATGGTGATCACATGGGGGCGATTGGAACCCCTGAATATGGATATAATGTCCTCTTGGATATCAAATTCCTGGGCTGTGGTGTAAATTCCTACTATTCCTCCAAGTATGGGAACAGCGATGATAGGAAGGCGGGAAAACACCTCAGAATTTCCAGCTGATACACGGTGATAACATCATCATCTCAAGTATTAAAGAGAATTAAATACTCTTACCGCAAGACTCGGACCCTGATCACCATACGGTGCTGGGTCATGCAGGCTTATGTCCACTCAGGGACTCAGGTCGTGGTGATGTGATGTTGTCCTTTATTCCTCCGCAGCTGGAAGCTTACACCGGATCAAACCCTTCAGCTCAAACCAAGATCAGATATCCAGGGAAAAAGTTGGTTCCAAAAAAAGAAAGAGAAATCCTCTGCATAGTGTAAATCCAGATAGCTGGAATTTTATTTAAAACTGAACAGAGTTCAAATGGCAAAACCACTACAAAGATTTTTAAAATGAATAAAAATAATGATAAAATCCAAAAATTTCTGGAAAATCAAAACCAGCGATACAACAAACATGCGTGGGCTAGGTGGCTGTAACTAGCATGTGATCCCGACGCATTTCGTCTACTACAGACATCAACTGGGGTACAGGCTAGTGTGTCACCTCCACACTTTATATAGAAGGAGGAAAAATTAAAATTGGAATTGAAAATGCCGCTCTGAACCCACTTCCGGGATCACCGCATCACATGGGTCGTCGTGCAGACGTATTAGCGTCATTGCACGTTAGTGGGCCAATGGGTGACGGATTGGAAAACATCCAGGTTTTGAATCCAATCACATCTCGAGTATATGAGCGCGTGATAATCAAGCGCAAAGTGTGCCGGGAAATGTAGTCCAAGTATACCCCTATCGGGGAAAAAGGACTAAGTCTACGTGGGGCCGCGTATAAACCCCTAGGCTGCCAGGGAATAAACATAGACAGGCCATGAAATAACGGTACGTTATTTCATGGCCTGTCTATGTTTATTCCCTGGTAGCCTAGGGGTTTATACGCGGCCCCACGTAGACTTAGTCCCTTTTCCCCGATAGGCGTATACTTGGACTACATTTCCCGGCACACTTTGCGCTTGATTATCACGCGCTCATATACTCGAGATGTGATTGGATTCAAAACCTGGACGTTTTCCAATCCGTCACCCATTGGCCCACTAACGTGCAATGACGCTAATACGTCTGCACGACGACCCATGTGATGCGGTGATCCCGGAAGTGGGTTCAGAGCAGCATTTTCAATTCCAATTTTAATTTTTCCTCCTTCTATATAAAGCTTGGAGGTGACACACTAGCCTGTACCCCAGTTGATGTCTGTAGTAGACGAAACGCGTCGGGATCACATGCTAGTTACAGCCACCTAGCCCACGCATGTTTGTTGTATCGCTGGTTTTGATTTTCCAGAAATTTTGGGATTTTATCATTATTTTTATTCATTTTAAAAATCTTTGTAGTGGTTTTGCCATTTGAACTCTGTTCAGTTTTAAATAAAATTCCAGCTATCTGGACTTACACTATGCAGAGGATTTCTCTTTCTTTTTTTGGAACCAACTTTTTCCCTGGATATCTGATCTTGGTTTGAGCTGAAGGGTTTGATCCGGTGTAAGCTTCCAGCTGCGGAGGAATAAAGGACAACATCACATCACCACGTCCTGAGTCCCTGAGTGGACATAAGCCTGCATGACCCAGCACCGTATGGTGATCAGGGTCCGAGTCTTGCGGTAAGAGTATTTAATTCTCTTTAATACTTGAGATGATGATGTTATCACCGTGTATCAGCTGGAAATTCTGAGGTGTTTTCCCCCCTTCCTATCATCGGTGTTCCCATACTTGGAGGAATAGTAGGAATTTACACCACAGCCCAGGAATTTGATATCCAAGAGGACATTATATCCATATTCAGGGGTTCCAATCGCCCCCATGTGATCACCATTCATTTGGGGGACATTGGTATATACCTGATGGTGTGGACAGTTGATATAGACTCTATCATTTTATGCTTTGTATGTTGGATATGTACTTCACAGACCGTCCTTCTATTAACATCTTATGATAAGCAACGTTGCCTTTACATTGCTCACAGTTTATTTCTCATACATAGGGGGTAATGCACCCTGTAGTTCAACAGATTGTGTTCACACTTTATATATATTTTTTATATACAGTTTTTTATATACATTTTTTGTTTGTTTTCTGGGTCACACCCATAGGGATCACGCATTAGATCTGAATCATTTGTTTATAGTTTGTGTACACACACTTACCAGGGGATCTTTTCACTTATCAGTGATTCACCACCCCCTTGTTTTCTTTTTTTTATCTCACAGATATACAAACAGTGTGGAAGCACTTGTTGTATTACATGCATATAGGCACTGTTTTTCATTAATTTGGATTGCATTTAGCGCTCACATTTTATATACATAATCTGAGACATTCAATTACACAAACTATATGTCTCTATGTGCCCGTCCTAATATGGGGTCCTGCCACCCCTTGCCCAGCCAAAAATTGAATATGCACACAATTGGGATTATTTTCCTATAGGGATTTTAGACTCCTGATCCCTATTGTCAACATGTGCTATCTGCCATCAGGGGTGATCAATGGACGTGTTTTGGGGGTGCAACCCCTTCCTCAGTTCACCTACTTTAGATACGAGGAAGGGGTTGCACCCCCAAAAGACGTACATGGATATCCCCTGATGGCAGATAGCACATGTTGACACACTGTGTGCAGATTCAATTTTTGGCTGGTTTGATTGTCAAAAAGTTTTTAAAAAGTGGAAGAACAAACATGGAAAAAAAGGGGGTTTGGATGCCTTATTGAATTCTCCCCAAAACATTGATTATGTCTTTAAATGTTTGATCCATCACATGAATTCTTTCTTTAATTTTGTCCAGTTCCGTGCTACATTCCATCACTTGCTGGATGAGGTGGAGGGCACTGTTAGCAGAGAAACGTGTACTATCCTTCACCCCAACATTCACATCCCCTAAAAACAAAATACAAAAGGTATTATAACTCTGCAGGCCTACCTCTCTTACCTGAAGCTGGGGTGACGGATACTGACCTGTTGTGGTGACCAGTTCCACAACGTCATCCACCTCTCCTTCCTGCATTTCTCCTTCCTCAACCTCAACTTCCTCCACATCTTTAGGTTGTTGGTCTTTTGGAGTTTGGGGTTGTTGTGAAGCTGTGGGGTTCCTGTGCTCCCTGGAGTGTTCTCCTCCCAGTCTTCTCACCCCTATGAGAATCAAACAAAAGGTAGAGTTATCACACAGAAATTCTCTATGTAAAAAAAAAACAGGCTAAATTGCTTGGAAGTGGGGTACAAGTGTGTGTTTGGCCGGAAGTTAAAGATGAATGCATTATTTCTGACCAAGAATATGTTTAGTATTCACCTTTGTCTGTAATTTTTTAGACATGTAGGCAACACAAAAATTCTCTGATGCACCTGTGTGGGACACCCAAAAAAGGCGGGTCTGGTGGCCCACACTATAGTGCTCCAAAGTACAGATGTGGAAGCAGCTGCTGAGTGTCCTCTCCTTTACACAGTTTACAGTTTGCATTTCATTCTCTTTACAAACACATCATCTAGCCTAAAACTTTGTGCCCCAAATTTCCCAAAAAATGGCAGATGTCTAATTACTTTTGTGGCTGTAAAATAAGCCAAAACAGCGGATAGTGGCGAACGAAGTGTCTGTAACGTAACGAACGATTACTGTGCCCAACCAAGTTCAAAATATTACATTTTGGAAGGGAGTCCAATAAGAAAAAAAAACCTAAACCAGCAACATGTCAGTTTAGAAAAGGATTAATAGCAGAAAAGTGTACATTTTACTTACTTTTTGCGAGCATTCTCTTAATGCTCCTTAACTGCTCTGGCTCCCTCAGTTTGAGGTCTGACCACCTCTTTCTGAGCTGCTCATTTGAGCGTTTCACCCCGAAATTCGTCTTCAGACTCTTCACGACTTTAGTGAGGATTTTGGCCTTCCTTCTATTTGGTTTGCTATACGGCCCATGCTTTGCGTCATAATCAGACTTGAGCAAGATGTCCACCATCTCCGCCATCTCCGCAAAAGACATATTAGATGTCTTAAATCTCCTCCTTGATCGTGACGTTTCCTCGGTCTCCGGGCTTGTCTCCTCCTCGTTAGTTGCGGAATTATCAGACACCTGCTGTAACTCCGCCATATCTGTCTGCGCGCCGAAAGAGAAGGGGCGGGGAAAAGATGTTAGTTAGAACGTCATGGGCGGGTGACGTGTGCAGAGCGACGTGTTCATATTTTGACGCATGCGTGGTGTGTATATAGCAAACACACATGTGACTATAGTACGTTCAGTGTGCGGAGAGAGGAGTTCAAGTGACGGACGTGCGAACGAAGGTATGTGATTTTGAGACTGTGCCAAATTGTTGGCCCATACTGTCTTGAGAATGTTGTAGGATATATATGGTGACTACGATGTTAAGGAGGTTAGACTGTTTGCCTCACATTAGTTATATATTATTTATTTAACTTGCAGATACAATATGAATGTCTTTATTAGCGACAAAGAGTTCCTGGCGGAATTTATTGACCGGGTAAGGGAGCTGCCGGCTCTGTGGGAGACGAAAAACCCCATCCACAAAAAAAGAGGGGTGAGAAAAGCAGCGCTGGAGAAGCTGCTCCCATTTGTGCAGACCAAGGTGCCCACAGCCACAGCAAAACAAGTGGACACTAAAATTGGGAGCTTGAGAGGCACCTACAGGACTGAACGCTCTAAGGTCCTGGCTTCTCAGAGGTCAGGAGCAGCAGCAGGTGATGTGTATGTCCCGATTTTGTGGTACTACAGCAGGATGTCCTTCCTGGATGACCACATTGAGGCAAGGCCATCACTCTCCACTCTTCCCCCCAGACTTCCCTGCAGCCAACCTGAGCCTTCTCTGGAGCAAGAGGAGGCAGCCATCCTGGATGATCCTGATTTGGCCATCTGGAGCCAGGTATAGTATTAAATGAAATTGCATTGTGATAAAATTAATGTTTGACAAATATGTCAAGATGAGAAACATACAATATTTTGGGTTCCACAAGTGAAATCAAGATCTCTAGACATTAGTCTGCACTTAATTGGGTGGTAAATAGTCAATCTGATGTAGGTGTAAATTAGAAAAAATGATTTCTGGATTTACATTCTAATTGCTTCAATCATGTTTATAAAGTTTGATGCAAAGATTAAACCAACATATTAAACAATGTCCCTTTTTCATACACAGGATGAAATCAGCCAGGAGGAGGGTCTGGAAACTGTCAGGCAGGAGGAGGAAGGGCCCAGTGGCAGCCAGGAGGTGGCAGGGCCCAGTGGCAGCCAGGAGGTGGCAGGGCCCAGTGGCAGCCAGGAGGTGGCAGGGCCCAGTGGCAGCCAGGAGGTGGCAGGGCAAAGGAGAAGCACCAGATCCCAGGTGCCTCCCATCCGGCTTCACAAAAGAGGCAGGAGGGACAGGACCACCAGTGAGGCAGCAATGGCCCTTATTAAAGAGGCCCATGCCACCCTCAAAGAGCCCACATCCCCTGAAGAGGCCATTGCCGGCCTAGTGGAGGCAAAGTTCAAGGTGATGAGCATGGAGCAACGCCTCCTATGCGAGCCCCTGCTCATCACCTTGCTCAACAAGGGGGTGATGGAAAAAATTACCCCCAATACAGCTATTTGTGAGGTGGCACAACTGTCCCAACCTCAACCTCCTCCTCCTCCTCCACCTCCACATTCTTCTTCTGCCCCACCCCCTTCTCCTTCACCTCCACCTTGTTCTTCCGCCCCACCCCCTTCTTCTCCTCCTCCTCCTGACAGGAGTACCCCTCCAGTGGCCCAGCCTCCAGCCAAACGAAGAAGGAAGGTTGCAGGGAAGGTTGCCAGGAAGACGAGGAAGTGATGGCCTTGCTTCATTGTGGTCGGACAGAAGGCAGCCTGTTGTAGTACCACACACTTGGGACATATATATCACCTGCTGCTGTTCCTGACCTCTGGGAGGCCAGCATCAGATTGTGTTCAGAAATGTTGGCCTTCTCAAGCTCCCAATTTTAGTGTCCACACAGGGTTGCTGTGTGCTCTGGGGTCCCTGGGATGCACAAATGGCAGCAGCTTCTCCAGCGCTGCCTTCTCTTTATTTTAGTTCAAACATGAATAAATGTTATTTTTCTTTAAGTTCATACTTGACCATGTGTATTTGTAAAAATGTAAAATCTAGCTTTGGAGTAAGCAGATACATTTGACTGACAAAAAAAGGGACAGATAACAACCCCCCAAAAAAATAACTAAATCGTATTTCCCAAAAAAGGGTGTAACATTTAAATAATATATATTAAAAGATTCAATGGGAGATCACTATCAAAACATTGCGAAATTACAATTAACATCAGTTAGAAAAATATCTAATTTTTTAATATTCCTAAAAACTTGCACGATATAATACACATAAATCTTCTTAAGAGCAGCATGAAAAAGGTTAAAAAAAGATAGTCATAACTCTGTGTGAAGATCAGCAGCAAAAGAACTTCATTTGTTTGGATTAATGTAGCATTCTAACGAAGATTTCAATGCACAACATTTAAACGATGCAAAAATTTAGAGCGTGATGAATGTGCTATCTCCATTACGAAGGCTTGTTTTACCAGAAGATGCGCTCCCTTCTCATAGTTGCTTCTGAGCATGCGCGCTTTTGGAAGAGTCGTAAAAGCATACACACGAACCATTTTCTCGTCACAAAACAGGCCGACGAGAAACACGACGAGGAAATCTGGAATCCTGACGAGAAAATAGAGAGCAGGTTCTCTATTTTCTCGTCGAGATTCACGGCAATTTTCTCATCGTAAAACCATACACACGAACGGTTTTCTCGACAAAAAAGCTCACGCGGCACTTTTCTTGCCGGTTTTGGACGAGAAACTCGGTCGTGTGTACGAGGCTTAAGAGTGGAATACAGGGTACAAAGTGGGTGGATTCTATAAGGGGTGTGGCTTATGATAAGTGGGAGGGACAAACCGTGGAGGGGCGGGGTCTTGCGCCCCCCCATCCTAAAACTTCACCAGCCGCCACTGGCCTACAGCCTTCCTTCCTTCCGAAGGTAGTTTTAGCTTTTCACCTAAATGAGGACATTGTACTTCCATCCTTGTGTCCTCGGCCATCGCATCCCAAGGAGGTTGCGCTGCACTCTTTAGACGTGGTACATACCTTGCGGGTGTACCTGTCTGCTACGGCTCCGTTCCGAAGGTCTGACTCACTGTTTGTGTCAGGGTCTGGTCCTCAGAAGGGTCTGGCGGTCTCGTCGGCCACCATTTCTCGTGGATCAGGTAGACCGTCATCCAGGCCTATGCCCTTAAGGGGCGGCCACCTCCCTTTCCTGTCACGGCGCATTCGACCAGGGCTATTGGTGCCTCTTGGGCTTTCCGACATCAAGCGTCTGTCTCACAAGTGTGTAAGGTGGCGACCTGGTCATTTTTACAAGGTTGATGTGGGTGCAGCGTCAGATGCTAGCTTCGGCCGCAAAGTTTTGCAGGTGGCTGTTTGAGGTTGCAACTCCTCCGTTGAGGAGCTCTGCTTGTTTGGGGTGAAATTCGTTTTTTGATTGCTGATCCCACCCCTTGTTTTTTTGACACTGCTTTGGGACATCCTAACTGTCAATAATTAAGGAGCTGTGTCCGTCCATGGACGAAAAGAGAAAATAGGATTTTTTGTACTCACCGTAAAATCCTTTTCTCTGTCGTCCATGGATGGACACAGCACCCACCCCTCCTTTTTTTGGTTTGTACTGCTTTTTACGAACTGAGCTGCTGACTGCAGGGCGGAGGGTTATGTCTGGAGGGACCACCCCCTGGGCGGGGGCTGTTCAACTCTGTTAAAGTAACATGTATTTAATATCTAACATGCTCTGCCTAGTCCTCTCCTATAGAACAGGAACATAACACAACTGTCAAGAATTAAGGAGCTGTGTCGGTCCATGGACGACAGAGAAAAGGATTTTACGGTGAGTACAAAAAATCCTATTTTTAAACCCTAAGGATATAAAGATTGGAGCCTGTATATTCATTGTGTCTCCATTTGAGAGACCTTCTTAGTCATGTCCATACCTCTCCAATGTGGAAAAAGTTTTTACCCCAAAATCTCCCAAAAGATGGGTCTTTGTCATGCATCTGTCTGAAGTGATTGGAAACGCTGTGATACTTGTAACCTTTTTTAATATTGTCCATATGTTCTCCCACCCTCTTGGTCAATGTTCTAGTGGTTTGATCCATGTACTGAAGGTTACAAGGACACATTAGCAGATAGGTGACATATCTACTGTCAAAGGTTATGAGTTGTCTTATATCATATTGCTTCCCCATGACGACTGAAGATGATCTGTTTTTCTGCCTCTATCTAAAAATTTTATTACACGCCTTGCACCTCTTGCATCTATAAAAACCTGTGCGGCTAACATAGTGCATAGTTCTGAAGCCTTCCTATAGATGAACTTGGGTTTGATTGGGAGGATTTTTTTTCAAAGTATGGTCTTTTAATAATATAGGCCAATGTTTTCTAATGTTTTTTTCCACCTCCTTATATTGGACTCCATGCCCAATGGGTTAAGCCAGTGCTGGAAAATAATGGTGGCCACACAAAATATTGCCACTTTGGGCCAAATTTGGACATTTTCACTTAGGGGTGTACTCACTTTTGTTGCCAGCGGTTTAGACATTAATGGCTGTCTGAGTTATTTTGAGGGGACAGCAAATTTACACTGTTATACAACCTGTACACTCACTACTTTACATTGTAGCAAAGTGTAATTTCTTCAGTGTTGTCACATGAAAAGATATAATAAAATAATTACAAAAATGTGGGGGATACTGTTTTTATCTCTGTTTTAGACAGAAGCACCAAAAGACAAAAGTAAGAGAGAGCGCACTGGCCCAAGTGTGACACTGTTTTAAAAAAAGATAAGACAAATGAATGTAGTACACTCACCTGAGCGAACTGAGTCTGTCCAATAGTCCACGAGCAGCCGCCGACAAACTGCATGAGAGCCGCCCACTCTCAGCCGTGGATCATGGAAAGCAGAGAGATTCCACACAAGGACACGTGCACGTAATCCTCAGAAGCCAGCTGATAAATGACACTTGGTGGTTCCTATGACTACATGTTTCAGAGGACGTGGCCTCCTTCAGGTCTACCATGTGGTCTCATAGCATGGCTAAACCTATGTTATACCCTACTGATTTAACCCCTACTAATAGGATTTTAACGATTCCTTGTCATACATATACTCTATTGATGGATTATTGTGGAACTGTTTTGGCTTTTATATTCATCTTGCCATCAGCTTATCAGCCTTCATTGATATTCTGGACTTCAGCGCTTTTGGTGTTTTTTATTCTTTTTACTTTTAGACAGAAGCACAAATCATTTGGCAAGTAAAAGTTCCTAAGTATTTAACTGTATACTTGCTTGGGATGTAATTCCAAGCAGTAGTAAAAGAAAACGATTAAGGGCTGGTTCACACTACCGCAAATTCAGATGCGACTTGTGCCACACAGAATCACATGATAATGAAAACCACATTATTCTCTACGATGCCCATTCACATTAATGGAGCACAGCATGCTTTTTGGAAAAGGTGCCGGTGGAACTTTGGTGCGGTTGCTGAACAATTTTGGCACCATGAACTGGAAAGGAAATGCACCAAAATGCCTGTACATTCATGTTTGTTTTATCTTTGCATGTGCTCCCCCCCCCCCCATCTCAAAGTGATTGACATTAAATGTACAAATTGGAGGACTTTTTTCTTTTGAATAAAGGATTGTCAAAAACTGTTTGTTTTTATTTACCACTGACTTTTTTGTGTGAATGAGTAGAGGTACTATGTACCCCTTATTTTATTCACAATTATGGGGGGGGGAGTTTATCTGGTGGCCCATTATTGTTAAGGGGGCTTTAAGATTCCTGTTTCAAATATTTTGTTGAATTTTATAATTATCAACAAAATTCCCTTAAGAGCATGTACAATAATATAATAGAAACAGATATTCCATTAATAGAACATGTACAATAGTATAGGAGAAAAGCACGTAATCATTCAGGAAAGTAACTCTTCTAAATGAAAATAGATAACCTAGCGGATTGTAGGATAAGATTATGTAACTTGAAATGTCATAATTCATGCTTCATGGCAGCTATTTGATGACAAATAATTGAGAAATTAAGTTGATTGAAATAATATAATATGATAATGTCATCTATGAAGAGAATAGAATAGAATGAACCTATAAAGAAATATAAAGTTAATGTGTTATAGAATAGCTGGGGGAATAAATTAGTCTAAACCAGGGCCAGCTTCCTTCTCTTGGCTTGGCTTTATCTGGTACGAATGTCAAAAATCCCAACCATTCATATTACAGTTGGTATATGAGATAATTAACAAGAATAAACCTAGTAGAGGGGAATAGGGTACAGAGGGGAGAGAGAAAGAAATGTCCAAGAGGACCAATGGTTAGAGAATCGGGTGAAGGTAATCATAGTAGCGGGGTGGATATTATAATCTATCGGGGAGAAATCAGTCCAAACCAGGGGGTAAATAGTGTTTGATCCAAGGTCTCCATAAGGATTCAAAATTAGAAACTTTATCTAGTAGTATAGCTTCAATTTTAGCATGTATCCTAGATTGTGTGACTTTGTTTGACTGACTATGCAGAGAGTTTGATTTCCACGCTTTTGCTACAGTTTGTTTAGCTGTCGTGGTTATAAAAAGAAGCAATTTGAATTGGCGGTGTGTTATGATTTGTGGTTTTCTGCTCAGAAGGGATCGGGTTTAAGGGTTATATTGAACATAGTAGAAAGAATTTTTGAAGATTTCTGACCAAAGGGAGCTTACTATGGGACATTCCCACCATATATGTACATGTGAACCCAGAGTAGTACAGCCTCATAAACAATGAGAGGGATATTGGGGGGGGGGGGAATTTGGATATTCTGGATGGGATTGGGCTTTAATATTCCAATGAACACAAACTCGTATCCCCACACATGCTTTTTTTATTTTTATAATGATGGGTTTCTTTTGTTTACTTTCTACCGTCAGCCAGGAATCCCCAGCTGACAGCAGGGATGGTTGCCGGCTCCTTAACAACCAGCATTTCTGAATTAAGCAGCCTCCTACAAGAATTGCAGCAGCACGAAAAATGCATCAAAATGCACCAATGTCACACTACAAAATTGCACTGAAGTTACAACTGTACTAATATGAACCTAGTCTAAATGCAACTGTTCTGAATTTTCATATTTGAGTAACACATTTATTTTTTATTTGATATTCTTAGGATGGCTCCTGAAGTTGCTGCTGTGGAAAGAAAAGGTGGTTATAACCAGTTATGTGATATCTGGGCTGTTGGCATTACAGCCATAGAGCTTGCAGAACTTCAACCTCCAATGTTTGATTTGCATCCAATGAGGTATTTTGTTTTAATTTTATTTAGTGTTCAGTTGTTCTTGCTTTTTATATATATATATATATATATATATATATATATATATATATATATATATTTATTTATATTTTTTGTCATACTGCTGAAAAAAAAGTCAAGATGAATAAAATTCATGTTTTATATTCAGGTATTGAGTTCCAAGCAGAGAATGGTCCTGCGTTGGCTTAAAGAGGAAGTAAACCCCCCAAAAAATTTCCTGTAAAAAAAACAAAAAAAAAAAACCCTGCAACAAAAAGGCATAATGAGCTAGTATGCATAGTATACTAGCTCATTATGTGGCACTTACCTGAGATCGAAGCGCTCCTCCGCTGCCGCCATGTCCCCTCGGAGCGTCTTCCTTGTATCGCCGCTCTGGCGCTGTGACTGGCCGGAGCGGCGATGACGTCACTCCCGCGCATGCGTGCGGGACCGGCACGATCCCTGTGCATGTGCGTGGTTCCGGAATTATCCATTGATAAAACCGGCACGCTCAGTGCATCTGCGCCGTTGTCTACGGCGCGCATGCGCCGTAGACATCGGTGCAGTGTTTTCTGCAAATATCTCCTTAACCGTGTGGGTTAAGGAGATATTTCTTGCACCTACAGGTAAGCTTTAATCTAGGCTTACCTGTAGGTGCAAGTTGTCTGGTTGGGTTTACAACCACTTTAATATATTTCTAGCTTGTAGTACAAAAAAATGCATTTTAAATGAAATACTATTTTCCCACTGTGCTTTTGTGGAGATTTTGTGTTTTGTTCATCTCTCTTTCATAAACATCCTAGTAAATTAACTGGCTTCATTGATTTGGCTGGCTTTACACAGTATGTCAATGCGCATACTTTTACAGTGGGGAAGATTTTAGTTTTTAAGCCCCACCAGAAAATGTATCAAATCTTGTTTTATTTTTAGTTATTATTAGTTTCCAAATACACAAATGGGTATTATTTTTTTTCTAGGGCCTTATTTTTAATGACTAAAAGTAACTTCCAGCCACCAAAGTTAAAAGACAAGATGAAATGGTAAGTCAATATTTCTCTTATGCAATGTCTTTTTTTTTTATTTTATTTTTTTCTTTAGCTCACATTTACATTTTTTTATTTGTTGAACTTTTTATATTTTTTTCATTAAAGGTCAAATAGTTTTCATCATTTTGTCAAAATGGCACTTACAAAAAATCCTAAGAAAAGGCCAGCAGCTGAAAAATTGTTACAGGTAATGTAATACCGTGCATTTTATGGTAATAGTACATTATTGCATTTGTTTTTGAGACCGTAAAGATATTGTATTAGGATGTTGATATGATTCACCCAAACTTGCATTTGTGAAAAGATTGGACAAGCACTAGGGCAGGGAGGGAACATTTTGGTGGTCAGCAAGTAGCCATTTTGCTATTATAGTATGAAATTAAGAACTTGTAAGTAATTTGTGTTCCACTTACAGTACACCAATTATTTTATACAAGGTGTATGTCATTTTGTATAAGGGACGGATAATAAAAATGTGACCTAAGAAGGCTGTTTGACAGAAGTCCAGTACACATGATGGTTACGTTTTTGTTTTGCTGAGCATGGGATGGAATGAACAGATGCCCCAGACCTATGGGTTCAATCGGTAGTTTCAAAAGGGTGCAAAATAGAGTTTCAAACTGTACCCTCTCATTGTTTTCTTCTCTCAAACCAGCCAAAGTCTGCTCAAGGACAGTTAGATTTACAATCTGCCCTGAACCATCTCTTGTTCCAGAGAGTGTTTTTTACAGTCCTGAATGACAGATTCAAAAGACTTTTTTTACTTTCAAAATATGTATTTGAAGTTTTACATAGGAATGAACAGACATCAGTACCAAAGTACTGTTATCACTGAAACAAGTAAGCAAAATGTAAGAGATGCATGGAATAGCCATTGGCGTGAAGAAGCCCCCAGTAGTGGGAGGGCCGAAACATGTAGGCAATTGCAGGTGTCTCTCCTCCCCTCCATGGCATGCACCACTGTGTGCATCTCCATCGCATACCTGTCATAGACCTCAGCAGGTTATCCCTACCAAGCATTTACCAGGCATATGGAACATACTGGACACTGACATTTTCAGAATCACCTGTACCTAATAGCTCATTGTAGCTAGAAGACTCCTGACGGCACTTTCCTCACACTGCAAAGCAGAGAGCCGACTTAGGCTGCTTGGAGCCTGCACACAGCTGGGAGCCTAGAAATCTAATTACAGCCTGTATGCTCAGAGTGTGGAACACACACAGAGACAGGGATATCCCTGCTTGGACTGGCGCACAGAGCACAGCTCATCCATATAGCCTGGAGTCTGAATATTGTGTTTGGTGACCACACACAGCCTGCATGTGTATAGTTTGAAACTTATACAGAGAAAGGAGTGTGGTGAGATCAATTGTATGGCATAGGGTGTTATTTACGAAAAGGCAAATCCACTTTGCACTACAAGTGCAAACTACAAGTGTAAAGTGCACTTGAAATTGCACTGAAAGTGCACTTGGAAGTGCAGTCGCTGTAAATCTGAGGGGTAGACATAGGCGTGCGCACAAGGTGTGCCAGATGTGCCTGGGCACACCTTAATCACCCTGTGCTGGGCAGATTCCCCCTGCTGCTTGGCTGCAGAGAAAGGGACTGGGGAATTTCTGTTCCCAGTCCCTTTCTTTGTCTCAAAAGTGAGACATCAGGGATCTATTTAGACCCCTGATATTTCACCAAAGCCCAACAATGAGGCACCTAAAAAATAGTAAAAATAAATAAAATAAAAATGATTGCATAAACATATTATAAAAAAAATAATACAATTGTAAAAATGTAATTGAAATATAAACGACTTCTGATATAGCTACTATGTCCCCGATGGAATACCTGTGTCAGAACTTCGATAAAATCAGAGGACATATTTCAGAAATGTATACTGTCTTGACTAATTCCTCTATTAAACAGGCTTACATGGTAAAATGGGAGACAGACCTCCAGGAGACTATTGAACTGGATGAATGGCATAATATAGCTCAAGGGGCCTCGAAGTCGCTCATAATTACATCAATTATTGAAGCCAATTACAAAGTGCTTTTGCGATGGTACATGGTCCTAGCTAGGCTGGCAACATATGTGTCGGCAGCATCCCCACTGTGTTTCCGCGGATGTGGACAGCAAGGAACCATGTACCATGTGTGGTGGCAGTGCCCTAAGGTACGGCGTTACTGGATTAGGGTGAACAATTTTATCTACACCCTCACCCAGATGGATCTAGTGAAATCCCTGAGACAGGCACTGCTGGGCAGTAAGGTGGAGACGGCATCAAAACCTCAGACGTCTCATAACATTTTATATTTATATCAGCAAAAATTATTATTGCAAAAACTTAAGCATAAACTTTCCAGGATTATGCTTAATGAAGGTATGACCGCAATACTACAAGATGAAATGCAGATGTTAAAGAAAGTTTGGAGCCCACGGGTTGAATACTTGACGGGGGACCCCAGATCTCTACCCGATTAGAGCTGTCTCTGACTGGTGGGAGTTGGAGCACATGGTCACTTTCTTCTTCTCTATTTTCTCTACTTCCCTACTTTTCTTTCATTCTATCCCTTTTTCCTCTTTTCCTCCTTTATTTAATTTTTTTATTTTATTCTTTTCTTTATTTTTGTTTGTTTTTCTCACTTGGTTCTTGCTATAGTTATATGAGAGTCGTCTGATTTGTGCTCTATAATCCCTGATCTCTGCCAAATGTATTTTGATCTCAGGAGTGGGGTAATATTCTCACTATACAGCTATTCACCTCCTCTTCCTCATACGTGATGGGGTCCATACGTGCGTCCTTAACCACTTGGCGCCCAGGGTACGTCATATGACGTCCTGGGCTTTGTGGGGGTATATCTGAATGATGCCTGCAGCTACAGGCATCATTCAGATATTGCCGGTTTCAGCCGGCGATTCCCTGCACCAAAAGAATGATCCGCCGCTTGATCGTTCTTACGGGCAGCTGAAGGGGACGTCCCCCTCCCGCCGCCCTCCAGTGCTTCTCCTGACTCACCTGTGCGATCGGTGAGTCGGTGACAAGATCCGCCGGCCCTGTATGTTGATCACAGAGATTTCCGGCGGACCAGATGGTCGCCGGAGTCTCTATGATCGTCTGAGGCCGGGCGCAATGTTATAACGTCTCGCCCGGTCTCTGCATTAAAAAAACGGCGTTGCTTCGGCTGTGAAGTGGTGATCTTTTTTTTTTTTTAGGCTTCCCAGTCTAGTGGTGAGATGTGGGGTCTTATTGACCCCATAATCTCACTGTAAAGAGGTCCTGTCGTATTCCTATTTCAAGGAACGTTTACATTCCTTGTAATAGCAATAAAAGTGATCAAATTTTTTATTTTTAAAGTGTCAAAGTAAAATTAACAATAAAAAAAAAAAGAAAGTGCCCATGTCCCCGTGTGCTCGCACGCAGAAGCGAACGCATACGCAAGTCCCGCCCACATATGAAAACGGTGTTCAAACCACACGTGAGGTGTCGCCGCGAACGTTGGAGCGAGAGCAATAATTCTAGCTCTAGACTTCCTCTGTAGCTCAATAAATGTAACCAGTAAAATTTTTTAAAGCTTTGCCTATGGGGATTTTTAAGTACCGAAGTTTGGCGCCAATCCACGAGCGTGTGCAATTTTGAAGAATGACATGTTAGGTATCTATTTACTCAGCATAATTTCATCTTTCACATTATGCAAAAAAATTGGGCTAACTTTACTGTTTTGTTTTTTTTAAAGCATGAAACCGTTTTTTCCCCCCAAAAAAGCGTTTGAAAAATTGCTGCGCAAATACCGTGAGAGATAAAAAGTTGTAATGACCACCATTGTATTCTCTAGGGTCTTTGCTAAAAAAAACATATATATATATATATATATATATATATATATATATATATGTATGTGTATATATATATATATATATATATATATATATATATATATATAGCGTTTGGGGGTTCTATGTAAATTTTCTAGCAAAAAAATTATGATTTTTACATGTAGGAGCGAAGTGTCAGAATTGGCCCGGGCCTGAAGTGGTTATTATCTGTATAGATACATAGTCATATATGGGCGATTGGTATTGCTTTATTAAACATAGAGGCTCTATCTCTAACTGTATATACCTGATACATAGTATTAGCTTTTGATTGTATCTGGAACTCCAAAAGAGCTTTGAGAATACCTCATATGAATGAGGGTACCCGCAATACTGTCCATTGTAGGGATATCCACTCATTGTTTGGATGACTCTGGATTTTGTATACATTTTATACTGTACTTGTTCTTGCATCCAAGATAGATACTTTTTCTTTGTGAAAATTTCAATAAAAAACATTGAAACAGAAATATAAACTACTAACACCAACCTCTGCCCTACTAACATCGTCCACTGCTCTACCGACGCTGTCCATTGCCCTACTGCCCTATACCTATATATTTATACACACACACACGCAAGTGTGTTTGAGCTTTGAGGTGCATACCCTAATGCAATAGGCTGCGCACACCTATGGGGGTAGATCTGAAATGAGGAGAAGCTCTGCTGACTTTATTATCCAATCATGTGCAAGCTAAAATCCTGTTTTTATTTTCCTTGCGTGTCCCCCTCTGATCTACAGCGACTGCACTTACAAGTGCAATTTCAAGTGCACTTTGCACTTGTAGTTTGCACTTGTAGTGCAAAGTGGATTTGCCTTTAGTAAATAACCCTCATAGTGTCTTATACAGCATGTCAGTGATTTACTTCACAGATAACTTTATCTCTCACAGCAGATCCATCCACCTGTGGCCACAGAGGGATCTCTCCTCCCCAGTTAGGATCTAGCAGAGAAGACAGGGATTGCATCTTGTGATATACCTGAAACACTGATTTTTCTTTCTCGTACATCACGGGACACAGAGCGACATAGTCATTACTAATGGGTTATATAGTTACCGTCAGGTGCTGGCACTGGCAACTTCCAAAACCGGAAGTACCCTCCCCTATATAAGCCCCTCCCATCCGGGAGCACCTCAGTTTTTTGCCAGTGTCTAAGGTGTTGGCCAAGAAGAAACATGTGTTTTTCACTGAGCTTGCGTACAGGTTCTTTTGGGCCTCAGTAAGCTATTCCGGATCCGACCAAAAAAGCTTCATAGCTAAACGGTCGGTACCCGGGCCTTGCAGAGAAGAGCAAGGTTCTGCCTGTAATGCTTCTCTTAGGAGAGCTGGACCCTGGGATCCAGAGCTCTGGTCATACCCACGACCAAGATGTTTTCTGTGCAGGGTGCTATACAGGTCCAGGGGAGTGGAATCCTTGGGAACCCGGTCCCTGAAGGTTTGATTACAATGCCTGCCGTGATAGGTGAAGTTTGGGCTTTTGTGGACCAAACAAAGTCCTGCGGCGGGGAACAGGTAAGTGGGGGCCCCCAGGAACTTGGTTCTATTGGGGGACCCCCAAGCCTAATTTGTCTTTCTGTCTGTTACCTAACGGTATTCCCGCTAATATCTGTGCATGCCTGTAACTACTAAAAAAATGTAATAATTTTTAATGGTGGTCAAGAAAAAAAAAAAAAAAAAGAATGTTTTTTTTTTTATATATGTTTAGTATATTAAACTGCGGTACCTGTGTTTGTCCACTAGAGGCCGCTGTGGAATGTTTTTCTTGTCATATGGACTAGTTTCTTCTCAGAGAGCAAAGTCCAGGCAGCTGGTGAGTTCTCCTACAGAAAACTGTTTCCTCTGCCATGTTGCAGTGTTCGTCTATCCCCCGGCCTGCGGCAAAGGGGGCCCTGGCTCCTGTCCCTGGTTTCCATGTTTGAAAATTAGCGCCGAGGCGCACGTGGCCGCGCGCGTGCGCGTGCACGCGCCTCTATATATAGAGGTGGCCGGAAAAAGGGGCGGGGCCTGGGGGATGACGCTCTGTGCGCGCCGCAGCGCTTCTGCGCATGTGCGGGCGTCCCAGCAGGTTTTTAAAAAGCCACATTATTGCAGTAAGAAGTACAGAGACAGAGCTGGCAACATTTAAAGGCATACAGCAAGCGGTTGATACAGGCATCCCCTAGAAAGGCACATTAGTAGACACCAACTGTTTATTATAGCAGCATTTATGCTAGACTATTATCAGTAACTGGTGTATTTTCGGCTGGAATACCTCAGCTTTGTGGCTTAGGAATATGCCGTCTAAAAACTCCGGGACTAGAAATTCCAGGAGGAATAGGGGGTCTCCATTGGGCTCTGAGGATCTTGGGCATGCTTTGGCTGCACCAGTCTCCCCTGAAGAATCAGAGGTTAGTGACCGTAGGGCACCCCCAGGAGTACCTGGTACTGTGGCTGTCCCCAGTTCACCTGCTCCTGTGTATGTAACAGAGGAGGTTTTTTCCTCAGCTCTGGGAGGGCTGGAAGAGAGATTGTCAGCACTAATTGCTGCTTCCCTGTCACAGGAGAAAAGCGCTCGATCTCCGTCTCCTCCCTCAGAGTGCCTGTTAACAGAGCAACAGTCCCATACAGAGAACGACCTACCTGAGGGGGATCAGGATGAGGTTGATTCAGTTGTAGAGGAATCAACAGTGGAGGAGCCGTTCTCAGCATCACATGCTGAGAGGTTATGGGTGCAGTCCCTGACTAATATGGTCCGATCAGCATTTAAAATGCCACTTGCGGAGCCATCATCCTCTTCTGTCTCCTCGTTGGGGTCGCTAAAAGCTCCCCAGACTGTTTGTTCTTTTCCGATCCATCCTTTACTGGAGGGGCTCATTTACCAGGATTGGGAGCATCCTGACAAAATATTTACTCCCCCCAAGAGATTTCCGGTGGTCTATCCTATGGAGGATAAGTTCGTCAGAAAATGGAAGGTCCCTACAGTGGACGCAGCCATCTCTTGTGTGAATAAATCACTGACATGTCCGGTGGAAAATGTCCAAATGTTCAAGGACCCAATAGATAAAAAATTGGAGTCCTTATTGAAATCTGCTTTTTCTACAGCAGGATTGGTGACACAACCAGCAGTGGCAGCTATAGGGGTCTGCCAAGCAGTGAAGGATCAGTTGAAACAGGTCTTAAGGGACGTGCCAGATCAGCAGGCTCTTGCTCTAGCTGATCTACCTAGAGCCTTATGCTTTGCGGTGGACGCTATAAAGGATTCAATCCATCAGGCCTCCCGCCTTACGCTATCTGTAGTACATATGCGCAGGCTTCTATGGCTCAAAAACTGGTCTGCTGAAGCTCCCTGTAAAAAATTGCTGGTCAGCTTCCCATTCCATGGGGAGCGCTTATTCGGGGAAGACCTGGACAAGTATATCCAGAGAATTTCCAGCGGTAAAAGTACACTCTTGCCGGTCAAAAATAGAGTTAGAGGTCCCTCTTTTAAGAGGCCGGCTTCTCCAGTCCCTAGGACATCGGCTGTGAAACAGTTCCGACGGCCTCCCCGGTCAAATCCCGGAGGTAAAAATCAGGGACAGTTGCAGGGTAACAAGAAGCCCTGGAGCAGGAGAGGTACAAAACCTCCCCCAAAGTCAAATGCATGAAGGGTTGCCCCCACCCAATCGGGTGGGGGGAAGACTTCAGTTGTTCACAGAAACCTGGCGGGACACGATCCGAGACAGATGGGTGCTCTCCGCAGTAAATCTGGGATACAAATTGGAGTTAAAAAACTCCCCTCCTTCCCGCTTTATAAGGTCGAACGTGCCAAGGGATCCCCAGAAGAGAGCATCCCTCCTGTTGGCACTGGAACAATTATTGCTTCAAGCAGTAATTATAGAGGTCCCCCTGGAAGAATGGGGGTTCGGGTTTTACTCAAACCTCTTTACAGTTCCGAAGCCAAACGGGGACGTGAGGCCCATATTAAATCTAAAAGGGCTAAACAAATTCCTACATATCAGGACTTTCCGGATGGAGTCGATCCTATCGGTGGCCACTGCCCTACAAGGGGAAGAATGGTTAGCCTCGATCGACATCAAAGATGCTTATTTGCACATCCCCATCTTTCCAGCCCACCAAAAATTTCTACGCTTTGCGATAGAAGGGCGCCATTTTCAGTTCAGAGCCTTACCCTTCGGTCTGGCCACAGCACCAAGAGTGTTCACAAAAATTCTGGCCCCATTATTGGCCAATCTAAGAACACGAGGTGTAACGATAATGGCATATCTAGACGACTTGTTGCTGATAGACCACTCAGTGGAAAAACTAGAAGTGGTTGTTCACGAGACAATCAAGTATCTGGAATATCACAGTTGGATTATCAACCGAGACAAGTCAGCCCTAAAACCAGTCAAAAGTCTGGAATACTTGGGGCTAAGGCTGGATTCAGACCAGAGAAAAATTTTCTTGCCTCGAGAAAAGGGGTCGTCTTTGAGAGATTTGATCCACTTAGTGGGTTCAAAAAGACAGCCATCCATACGCCTGTGCATGAGGCTGCTGGGAAAAATGGTGGCATCATTCGAAGCAGTACCCTACGGTCAATTCCATTCAAGGAAGTTGCAAAGGGCCATACTGTCAGCCTGGAACAAAAAAGTTCAGGCTCTGGACGTACCAATGTCCTTGTCCCCTTCCGTTCGCAGAAGCCTCCGTTGGTGGTTGGTTCCCCGGAATCTGGAAAGAGGGAAATCCTTCAGTCCGATTTCTTGGAAAGTGGTCACTACAGATGCCAGCCTTTTAGGCTGGGGAGCAGTACTGGAGCAATGGTCTCTCCAGGGCAGATGGTCGGATGCGGAAAAGGCCCTGCCCATCAATCTCTTAGAGATACGAGCAGCCCGGTATGCCCTAGTAGCATGGACATCCAAACTCCAAGGGTCCCCTGTCAGAGTTCAGTCAGACAATGCCACAGCAGTGGCATATATCAATCGTCAGGGGGGCACCAGGAGTCGTGCAGCCCAAAGGGAAGTAAATTACATCCTGAGATGGGCAGAAAGATATGTCCCAGCCATATCTGCGGTATTCATTCCAGGGGTGGAGAATTGGAAGGCGGACTTTCTAAGTCGCCAACAATTATGCCCAGGGGAATGGTCCCTTCATCCCGAGGTTTTCCGGACAATATGTCAGCGGTGGGGAACACCGGATGTAGATCTGCTAGCATCCAGGTTCAACACGAAAGTGGACAGGTTTGTCTCTTGGACAAGGGATCCCCTAGCGTGCGGCTCGGATGCCCTAGTGTTCCCTTGGGATCAGTTCAAGCTGATATATGCATTCCCACCGCCACAATTGTTACCTCGATTACTCCGCAGAATCAGGGTAGAAAAGAAACCAGTGATTCTGGTGGCTCCAGCGTGGCCCCGAAGAGCATGGTACGCGGAGATTGTAAAAATGTCTGTGGGGAGTCCTTGGACCCTCCCACATCGTCCGGACCTGCTTTCGCAGGGACCGATATACCACCCTTCCTTACCAGCCCTAGGTTTGACGGCCTGGCTATTGAAGCCCACATTCTAAAAAGGAGAGGGCTCTCTAATGCTGTGGTGTCTACCATGATCAATGCCAGGAAACCGGTATCCAGGCAGATCTACTATAGAATCTGGAAGGCGTACATCGCCTGGTGTGAGGCCAGGAAATGGCATCCACGTAAATATGTAATAGGTAGAATTCTGGACTTCCTACAATGGGCTGTAGATAGGAAGCTTGCCTTGAGTACTATCAAAGGTCAGATTTCGGCCTTGTCAATATTTTTTCAAAGGCCCTTGGCTTCGCATTCACTAGTCAAAGCCTTTATACAAGGAGTGATGCGTATTAGTCCTCCGGTTAATATTCCCATATGTCCATGGGATCTAAACTTGGTTCTGTCGGTTCTACAGAAACAACCATTTGAACCATTACAGCATATTTCCTTAGTGCTTCTCACCAGGAAATTGATTTTTCTAGTAGCCATTTGTTCGGCTAAAAGAGTATCGGAATTAGCAGCTATGTCCTGTAAGGAGCCATATCTGGTTATCCATAAGGACAGAGTAGTGTTACGTCCTCATCCAGCCTTTCTTCCTAAGGTGGTATCGAGTTTTCATTTGAACCAAGATGTGGTTCTTCCTTCTTTTTTCCCCAAGCCTACTTCGGTAGAGGAAAAGTTATTGCATTCTTTGGATGTAGTAAGAGCAGTTAAAGCTTATCTAAAAGCCACTGCTCAGATTCGCAGAACGGATACTTTGTTTATTCTGCCGGAAGGCCCCAGAAAGGGTCAGGCAGCGTCAAAATCTACTTTAGCCAAGTGGATTCGACAGGTCATAATACAAGCCTATAGCTTGAGAAGTAGACCGCCTCCGTTCAAAGTTAGGGCGCACTCCACGAGAGCAGTTGGAACTTCATGGGCAGTGCATCACCAGGCCTCCCTGGCTCAAGTCTGTAAGGCCGCAACATGGTCTTCAGTACACACGTTTACTAGGTTCTACCAGGTGGACGTTAGAAGTCAGGAGGATGTCGCCTTTGGGCGCAGTGTGTTGCAGGCCGCAAAAGATCCTCATGTCTGATAGCGCTCAGCTTATATATGGTGTATCCCCCCCCTCATTTGGCATTGCTTTAGGACATCCCATTAGTAATGACTATGTCGCTCTGTGTCCCGTGATGTACGAGAAAGAAAATAGGATTTTTATAACAGCTTACCTGTAAAATCCTTTTCTTGGAGTACATCACGGGACACAGAGCTCCCGCCCCTCTTTGGGGACACTTATTGCTTTGCTACAAAACTGAGGTGCTCCCGGATGGGAGGGGCTTATATAGGGGAGGGTACTTCCGGTTTTGGAAGTTGCCAGTGCCAGCACCTGACGGTAACTATATAACCCATTAGTAATGACTATGTCGCTCTGTGTCCCGTGATGTACTCCAAGAAAAGGATTTTACAGGTAAGCTGTTATAAAAATCCTATTATTTTGTTATCGCAGACATTATTATTATTGTTATTATTATTATTATAATACACGATTTATATAGCGCCAACTGTTTATGCTGCGCTTTACAATGTATAGGGGGACAACACAATTACAGTACAATTCAATACAAAAGGTACAGGAGGGCCCTGCTCATAGAGCTTACAATTAGTCTCATTCCTGCTGCACTTGTAATCTTCACAGAGCTGTTTATAACATAGATTGTCCCAGCTATTCATCTTGTGAAGCAGGTAGTTCAATATCCAGTGTTGGTGCAACCAGATCAGGACTATTCATGCATTCATGAGACTCTCGCTCTCTTTTTTAACTATTTTCATCAGACTTTATATTTTTCAGCCTGGTTAGGATTCTTCCTGGGCCATCAGTTCCTATTTTGTGTCTTTGGAGGATATCATCAGCTGGTGGAGGGGAGGAGTCGAGTTTTTGTCTGGATTTTAGGTGATAGGGTCCCCTTTTGGGACACTGGAGTGGAGGGAGGGGCCTTTGGGTGGGAGAGCTGCTTGGGGGGGGGAGATTTGAGGGGCTGTTTGGGGCTGGGGTCCCCTCATTGGGTAGCTGACTGATTCGTTCAATGGGTTTGTACTGTAATTGTATTTTTGATGTCCAATAAATTATTTTTATACTGCTATAGTAGCCTTTGAGGTGCTCTGTCCTGATGTTTTTTTTGTTTTGTTTTTATATATGTATGGCTTTTTGGATGCACTTCCCCTAAGGAGTGGTGTGGCACTATACGGGTATTTCCACTCCCAGGACTCTGCTTTGGTTGGGTTTTTTTAGAACTGACTGTCCTGCCACAATTCAGGGCAGTGATGACATTTCAAAAGCCACAAATCCGTGGGCATTCCCCACGAGATGTGGCACACTGTTCCCGGCATCTGACAACCTCTAAATCATAAGGGCGATACAGAAGGGTAAATTTTGGCCAACTGTGTTGGGACAAGGTGCCAGCGAGTAAGCACCTTCAAAATTGCCTATATCAAGGCTTCAGATTTAAAAGATTTTATTCAAACCTGCTTATGATGCCAAAACCCAGCAGGGGTATTTGTCCTAATATGGGCCTCAAATCTCTTAACAAATAACTGTTACCAAGTTTTGTATGGAATCCCCCTAGGTTGGTTATTGCCTCCGTGAGACAAGGGGAATACCTGGTGAAATACATTTTGGGTGGTTTTGGATTTCCCTATTTATTATAAATGTGTATTAACTTGTCTATTCCTTTTAGTTAGCTAGTCTATCAAAGCTCTGATAAAGTTAATGGTGGATGGTACAATAACAAGGTTAGCTATAAAAATAAACGCACTGCTTAAATAAACAAGGGTCTCATTTATTTTCCAAGAAAGTAGAAATGCTAACATAAAAACACTAAAGCCCTGTACACACGATCGGATTGCCTATAGATTCTAATCCGATGGATTTTTCCATCAGAAATCCGATGAAGCTGAGTTCCATCAGTCTTGCCTACACACCATCAGTCAAAAATCCGACCGTCCAAAACGCCGTGACGTAAAACACTCAGACAAGCCTAGAAAAATGAAGTTCAATGCTTCTGAGCATGCGTTGACTTGATTCTGAGCATGCGTGGGTTTTTTGTCCGATGGAGTTCCACACAGACGATCGGAATTTGCTATTGTTTATTTGCCAATCGGATAAATTTACATGTTCTATTTTTTCTCACCGATGGAAAAAAGACCGATGGGGCCCATACACGATCGGTTTGTCCGATTGAAAAAAGTCCATCGGACTGTTTTCATCGGTAAAACTGATCGTGTGTACACGGCTTAAAGGAAAATATTACAGAGCATATAAAACAAAAGAACATAAATTATACTTTCTTTCTCGTACATCACGGGACACAGAGCGACATAGTCATTACTAATGGGTTATATAGATACCTTCAGGTGCTGGCACTGGCAACTTCCAAAACCGGAAGTACCCTCCCCTATATAAGCCCCTCCCATCCGGGAGCACCTCAGTTTTTTGCCAGTGTCTAAGGTGTTGGCCAAGAAGTAACATGTGTTTTTCACTGAGCTTGCGTACAGGTTCTTTTGGGCCTCAGTAAGCTATTCTGGATCCGACCAAAAAAGCTTCATAGCTAAACGGTCGGTACCCGGGCCTTGCAGAAGAGCAAGGTTTTGCCTGTAATGCTTCTCTTAGGAGGGCTGGACCCTGGGATCCAGAGCTCTGGTCATACCCACGACCAAGATGTTTTCTGTGCAGGGTGCTATACAGGTCCAGGGGAGTGGAATCCTTGGGAAACCGGTCCCTGAAGGTTTGATTACAATGCCTGCCGTGATAGGTGAAGTTTGGGCTTCTGTGGACCAAACAGAGTCCTGCGGCGAGGAAAAGGTAAGTGGGGGCCCTCGGGAACTTGGTTCTATTGAGGGACCCCAAGCCTATTTTGTCTTTCTGCCTGTTACCTAAGGTATTCCCGCTAATATTCTGTGTATGCCTGTTACTACTGAGAAAATGTAAAAAAAATTAATAGTAGGCAAGGAAAAAAAAATAAAAATGTAAGACCGCGGTACCTGTGTTAGACACTAGAGGCCGCTATGGTTCTTTTTCTTGTAATGTGGATTTTTTTCTTCCAGAATCAAATCCAGGCAGTTGGTATGTTCTCTGCTGGGAAGCTGTCTCCTCTGCCCTGTTGCTGCGCTCATCCATCCCCGGGCCCTGCGGCAAAGGGACCCTGGCTCCCATCTAGCTCCTTATTGTTTTCAAAAAAGGCGCCGAAGGCGCACGTGCCCGCGCGCGTGCGCGCGCCTCTATATATAGAGGCGATCTGGAAAAAGGGGCGGAGCGGGTGGATGACGCTCAGGTGTGCGCCGCGGCGCTACTGCGCATGTGCGGGCGTCCAGCGTGTTTTAAAGCACATTATAGCTGGCTATTGAAGTGCACAGACAGAGCTAGCAACAGTATAAAGGCACACAGAGGCGGTTGATGCAGGCATCCCCTAGAAAGGCACTTTAGTAGACACCAACTGTGATATAGCAGCAATTGTGCTAGACTATTCTCAGTAAAAGTGGTGTATTACGGCTGGAATACCTCAGCTTTAGGCTTAGGAATATGCCGTCCAGAAGCTCCGGAACTGAATCTTCCAGGAAGCGAAGGGGGTCTCATCGGGCTCTGAGGATCTTGGGCATGCTTCTGCTGCACCAGTCTCCCCTGAAGTTCAGAGGTAAGTGACCGTAGAGACCCCGCAGGGGTACTTGGTACTGTGGCTGTCCTCAGTTCACCTGCTCCTGTGTATGTAACAGAGAAGGTTTTTTCCTCAGCTCTGGGAGGATTAGAGAGAGATTGTCAACATTGATCGCTGCCTCCCTGTCAGGGAAAGCACGCCCGATCTCCGTCTCCTCCTTCAGAGTGCCTGTTAGCAGAGCAACAGTCCCATACAGGGATCGACCTGCCTGAAGGGGATCAGGATAAGGTTGATTCTGTTATAGAGGAATCAACAGTGGGGGAACCTTTTCTCAGCATCTCAAGCTGAAAGATTATGGGTTCAGTCTCTGACTAACATGGTCCGATCAGCATTTAAAAATGCACCTTGCGGAACCATCAACCACTACTGTATCCTCGTTGGGGTCGCTAGAAGCCCCCAGACTGTCTGTTCTTTTCCACTTCACCCTTTACTGAAAGGGCTCATTTACCAGGATTGGGAACGTCCTGAGAAAATATTTATTCCCCCAAGAGATTTCCGGTGGTCTATCCCATGGAGGATAAGTTCATCAAAAAATGGAAGGTCCCTACAGTGGACACAGCCATCTCTTGTATGTATAAATCACTGACATGTCCAATGGATAATGTCCAAATGTTCAAGAACCCAATAGATAAAAGATTGGAGTCCTTATGAAAGTCTGCTTCTTTCTACAGCAAGCTTGGTGACACAACCAGCAGTGAGGTCTGCTAAGCAGTGAAGGATCAGTTGAAACAGGTCTTGAGGGACTTGACAGATCAGCAGGCCTTGCCCTAGCTGATCTACCTAGAGCCTTAGGCTTTGCGGTTGACGCCATAAAGGATTCAGTCCATCAGGCCTCCCGCCTTACGCTGTCTATAGTACATATGCGTAGGCTTCTATGGCTCAAAAACTGGTCTGCTGAAGCTCCCTGTAAAGAATGGCTGGTTAGCGTCCCATTTCATGGTGAACGCTTATTCAGGGAAAACCTGGACAAATATATCCAGAAAATTTCCAGCGGTAAAAATACGCTCTTGCCGGTTAAAAACAGAGTTAGAGGTCCCTCTTTAAGAGGCCTGCTTCTCCAGTCCCTGGGGCATCGGCTGTGTAACAGTTCCGACGGCCTCCTCGGTCAATTCCCGGGGGTAAAAAACAGGGACAATAGCAGGGTAATGAGAAACCCTGGGTCAGGGGAGGTACAAAACCTCCCCCAAAGTTAAATTCATTGAAGGGTTGCCCCCACTCAGTCGGGTGGGGGGAGGACTCCAGTTGTTCGCAAGAGACCTGGCGGGACACGATCAAGACAGATAGGTGCTCTCCGCAGTATGTTTGGGATACAGTTTGGAGTTAAAAGACTCTCCTCCTTCCCATTTTTGAGGTCAAACGTACCAAGGGATCCCCGGAAGAGAGAGTCCCTCCTGTTGGCACTAGAACAACTATTGCTCCAAGGAGTAATTATGGAGGTTCCCCTGGAAGAATGAGGGTTCGGGTTTTACTCAAACCTCTTTACAGTCCCGAAGCAAACGCGGACGGGAGGCCCATATTAATTCTAAAAGGGCTATACAAATTCCTGTATATCAGGACTTTCCGATGGAGTCGATCCGATCGGTGGCCACTGCCCTACAAAGGGAGGATTGGTTAGCCGCGATCGACATCAAAGATGCTTATTTGCACATTCCCATCTTTCCAGTCCACCAAAAATTTCTACGCTTTGCAGTAGAAGGGCGCCATTTTCAGTTCAGAGCCTTACCCTTCGGTTTGGCCACAGCACCACGAGTGTTTACAAAAATTCTGGCCCTTTATTGGCCAATCTAAGAACACAAGGTGTAACGATAATGGCATATCTAGACGACTTGTTGCTGATAGACCACTCAGTGAAAAAACTAGACGTGGTCGTTCACAAGACAATCAAGTATCTGGAATCTCACGGTTGGATTATCAACCGAGACAAGTCAGCCCTAAAAATCAGTCAAAAGTCTGGAATACTTGGGGCTAAGGTTGGATTCAGGCCAGAGAAAAATATTCTTGCCTCGAGGAAAGGTGTTGTCTTTGAAAGATTTGATCCACTTAGTGGGTACAAAAAAGACAGCCGTCCATACGCCTGTGCATGAGGCTGCTGGGAAAAATGGTGGCATCATTCGAAGCAGTACCCTACGGTCAATTCCATTCAAGGAATTTGCAAGGGGCCATACAGTCAGCCTGGAACAAAAAAGTTCAGGCCCTAGACTTACAATGTCCTTGTCCCCTTCCGTTCGCAAGAGCCTCCGTTGGTGGTTGGTTCCCCAGAATCTGGAAAAAGGGAAATCCTTCAGTCCGATTTCTTGGAAGGTGGTCACTACAGATGCCAGCCTTATAGGCTGGGGAGCAGTACTGGAGCAATAGTCTCTCCAGGGCAGATGGTCGGATGCAGAAAAGGCCCTGCCCATCAATCTCTTAG